>JBCFYV010009882.1:24245682-24610326 GCA_039000515.1 Timema cristinae
CAAGAAAATTAATTTATTTCGGTTTGCGTATGTGTTCTGCGAAAAGGAGTTGGGTTAAGCCGCGTCCGTGCCCAAATGTCATCTAGTGGGTTTATTGGGGGTTTCACTCATTTTGTAAGTCAATATTCATTTCCAAAATTCCAAAGGGAATACTCGTCATATTACTAAAAATTTAAAAAAATTTGACCCCCTATTATCATGCAAAAAATTTGGGGAAGTTTACAGACAGAAAATTATAATGTTTTCCCAAAAACAATATGAAGAAGTTATCTCATTAAACCCTTTTGGCTATTTACAATTTATTGAATAGATCCCGTTTTTTGCAAATCTTTTGCAAAAGGGTTGAAAATGTGTTGCATATTGGAAAAACTTAATTAAAAATATTAAAAAAAATGCCCTTTTGTAAAGTAGATCTTCTGCTACGAAAAGGGTGTGTTCCCTTACGACTACATTGTTTTGCAGCAGTAAACTGAAAGATAGTCAATTACAGCAAAATCTGCTTTCTATAATCAGATGAGCCAGGAAATTATTTCAGAAAGTGACTAAGCTCATGCTAAAACTGTGCCCCCTACATGACAGGAATGAAGGGGTGGGGTGCAAGTAAACATAGCATAGTAACAATAAGACATACATTTTATTTTCAAGGGACATATACAAAAGAGTAGCAGATCACTGTGTATTACAGGAAATTGGTTGTCTACTTGTAAAGGGCAATGCAGCCAGACTAAAGAGTAGTACTCTCTATATTTTTCTATAAATGACCATATACACTCGTTCAGCATTCATAGTGCTTGGATTATGTAGTGAGCGCTCTGCCCCATACTCCCTCGGGCAGCAGTCCACATACCTATATTTCAAGAATAATACAACCACATTAGAAATCCATACGCAACATCAACAATCAAAACTGGTTAGGGGAGGTGTACACTACACAACGCAAATAAGTCCACGAGATGGTGGCTAAGCATCTCGTCTAAAAGGACCCAACAGAGGAAAGAACTGGGGCGGCCAAGACGGTTAAGCCTCAACTTGGTGCACCCAAAATGAGAGACCATATCTATACCCCAGAGCAACAGTTAAATGGGTAACTGGGCCGAGCGGGCAGCCTAATTAGGCCAACAGTTAAATCAGTCACACCCTAGGAAGGCGGGTAGGTGCTCACTTACATAAGGTTCATTACCACATTTATAGTCGCCCACACGCATCAGCGTTATTACAAATAAACTACTAACTATAAATCAATGACGCTCCTTTAAATCAGGGCAACTTAATAACCTGTCTAACGGATACCTAATATACTAACACATAGATATAAAAATAGACGTAGCATCTACTAAAGTCTCGGAAAACACATAGGTCATCTAATCCCATAACTCTAAGCACTTTTAGTAAGCAATGTGAACTCGCCCTTAGTTTGGAAATAACTGAAGCCCCGCTCTGAAAGAGCTGTCTATAGGATCAGAGTGTGCGTCAGTGACAAACATTCACACGCACTAGTAAATAGATCGTCCAATAGATGATTAGCCAGAAAGTCTAGCTAGTGACTAACCTTCCCCTGGTAGGTCTAGTAACAACACCTGATTATTCCTTCTATATCAGGTCGCAAGCTCTGAAGGCAGGGCAGATGTCCGGCCTCCAGTCCCATGCACTCTAATCGAATGCAGTCCAGCAGGCTCCGCGGCATGTCGGCAAGATACTCGGGGTGAGCGAGCAGGGGTGTACCAGGGTGGTACCAGGCACCGAGTCGACAGAGGGTACCGCTTTGGTACCAAGAGTAGACAAACGTTGCAGTAGGTAGGAGAGAAGCGTGGATGTGAGCGAGTCAGATCCCCACCATATCAGATGTAGCAGATGGTTAGTAACCCAAATTAATGGGGCGAGGGCTAGCTGCCGAAATCCCAAGGTTGCCGTCCACGGGAGTCCATTCTCTTCAACTAGACCAGCTATTACCAGTCGTACTGCTGGTTGACTAGGTCGAGCGTGAAACATATACACTGTACTCAGGCAAAATAGTAGTTCTACCCATTAGTGTAGTGTTCTAGCAGTTCACCATATTTCTATGTAGAAGTAAGCGAGACAGCTCTGAGCCTGGAAGTAACACCACACGGCGTGTCCAGAGATTGGATGATGTGGCGAACTCGTCCCAGCTCGGGTATACACTTAATACTATATGTTTGACGAGGCTAGGAGTCGAGCCCGTGTCTGCTAGGGACTAAAACTGCGCCCGCGTGATCAGTTATAAAAAGAAGAGGGGATAGACTAAACAAAAGAATGTCGAATAAAGCGCCTCTTCCATGGAAGAACAATTTAAGATAGTGAACCAATTGAGAATATATGAAGAACTCGGAGGAAAATAATTGGTGGCGTGAAGATATTACACTAAGGGTTTACGTAATCAATGACTTGTGCGAGCTAATGATAATTAGCTCGGCACAAATGTGTGGGAAAACTTTGAAATGAATAATATAGAAGATTATCAAAATGTATACGTTTTAAGTGATGTTCTACTTTAAGCAGAAGTCTTTGAATACTTACACTCGTTATATTTTGAGTATTATAAATTAGACTGTCTACATTTTTGCACAATCCATGGACTAGCATGGGCGGCATTTTTAAAGATGACCAAGGTTGAGTTGGAGCTACTAACTGACATTGAAATAAATTTATTCACTGAAAAAGGGAAACGTGGTGGGGTGTCTATGATTTCAAATACATAATCTGAAACAAAAAAACCCTTGATATGATGGATTTTAACCCTGAAAAAAAGGTGAAGTACATTAAATACTGGGATTGTAATGATTTATGTGGGACTGATATATCTTATTGCTTTCTTCATAGTAATTTTAGGTGGTTGAACAAGACTGAAATAGCAGAGCTCAATATAATTTCAGTTATTGAGGATAGCACTGTGGGGTATATATTAGAAGTAGATCTAGAGTACCCGGAAGAAATTCATGACGAGCACAGTGACTATCCACTTGCTCCTGAAAAAGTAATAGTTACTCCTGAGATGTTATCCCCATTCTCTAAGTATATACAATCCAATATGAACTTTCCAACCAGCGGAAAAACAGAAAAGCAGGTGCCCAACCTAAACAGTAAACAAAATTATTTGGTACACTACCGTAAATTAAAACTAAACCTTAAGCACATAGGAAGATTACATTTTTAACCAGGTATCTCTTGACCCTAATAATGATGCAGTAATATTAGCCGAGCGAAAATTCCTGTGGGGGCTCCCAAAATTGGGATGTTAAAATATGATAAAATCTCGACACTCAAAAGACCTAGGAAGCTGAAATATTGCATTCAGGTATCACTTAACCCAAATTTAAATATATAATCTACTAATATGTCTGTGAGATTCCACTCCCTCCAGAAGCTCCGAGATCACCTAAAAAAATGAAACTATGCACAATTATAGTAGAAACTAGAGGAAAGAACTTAACAAATACAGATCTTCGATTTGTTTTTGTCTGATGTAAAAGCTCTTAAAGCCTTTCATGAATTAAAATAACGGAATGAGGGATTTGTGTTTTCAGCTTATACAGGGTGGGGTGGAAGCAATTAAACAAAATGTGCTGAGGAAAGTGATGGATAACGTACTGAGGTTAGCCTTACGACCAGTAGAGCTCACCTGAGTGAAGTTATTATCAATAAGTGAAAAATGTAGTATTCAGTTTGTTTATATTTAACTAGAAAATATTTACTTTTCAATCAAAGTGTCAATTTTCAAGTTACTAACATTCTAAATGTTTTGACCCCACACTGTACTAAAACTTTAATTTACATCCTAGTTATTAAAGTATAGTTCACCAGTTTCTGTCAAGCTTATATGCTGGTAATCTCATAAAAAATAGTGTTTCAATCACACACAAAATCCTCCTAGTGTTTGTCTCTTCCAATTGATAGTATGTGCACTAAATGCCTAAATATATTACTGGTTATGAGGTAAAACTTTGGGGGTTCTGATATGTTTTCAGTCACTATCTTCACTACTTCTGTCAAAAATAATTTTTATTAGTCTTAATATATATTTTAAAAGTCAAATATATATTTTATAATTTTAAAAATAAAAATAAATTTTGGAACTAATGCACATAGACTGGATATCTCTAGATAGGTATGAAGTGAAGTGAACTAACTATTTGGTAAACACAGGCTGTTCCAGGTGCGGTGTGAGTAGTTATGAGCAAACTTTGTTCCGGAAGTGTGAATATGGGAGGGTGTAACTTGGTAAGAGGTATTTAATAATATATGTGACGTATGGCAGTGACGTCATATGATAATTACATGTATTAATAGAATAAATCAGGTTGAATGAATTATAATATTCAGTGACGTTAAAAGTGTATGACGTTTGATGGAGGGGGTAACTAAGCTAGAGGTATTTAAATAATATATGTTACGTATGTCAGTGACGTTATAAGCGTGTGACGTCTACTAATTGAATAACTTATATTTGATGAAATATTATACTCGTCTAGACTGATGTGGATACATTTAGACTGAAATATTGTTTAGTATTTTGTTTTTCCTAAATCTGTAACGTACCACACAAAAAAGCCATATCCACCAATATTGTCTTTGTTATGTTTAATAATGAGGTCATATTTAGATATATTTCAAATTTTTATAAAACTTATCTATAAAAATATGTTATATGACACACGAAACAGCGTACCCACCAATGCACCAAAATAAGTATCATCTGAGCATGTATGTAGTGGTATCTTGAATTCCAAAAGTAGCTTGCAAGAAATTTGTTTTATCACGTTTTCACCAGGACACCTTCGCCATCTGCGATACCACGCACAAAACACCATATTTACCAATAATTTGGTTTTCATGCTTATTAATAACGTCATTGTATAGTATTTTGACTGTTATAAGAGTGTGAGCTCATAAAATTTGACGTTTATTCTGTCGTAGACTAAGTCTGTGCTACGCACGAAACACCATATCCACCAATACTGTGGTTGTTATGTTTATTAATGACGTAATATTTAGATAGATTTCAAAGTGGTTTATGATTCAATTATAAAAATAAGTTATACAACTCACGAAACACCATGCACACCAATGCACCAAAATAAGTATAATCTGAACATGTATGCAGTGGTTACCTGCAATCCAAAGGTATCTTGCAAGTAACTTGTTTTGGAGCGTTTCCAACAGAACTAGTGACCATCTGGCATTAAGTTGTTTTTGGTAAAAGTTCCGACCATATGATAGAGTTCTTATTAAATGAGGACATGTAGGGCTCGTCAGAGTTAATTTAAACGCTTAAAAACGCTGGAGATCATTTGATCTAAGAACGAGGGACAAATCGAATGATCAGTAAATACCAATGGCTTAAATTTTCTTTTATTTTCTCAATATGATAAATAACATATGGTTTATAAATATAATAATTAATAAAATATCATTTGTAGAAAATTCACTTCCGACTACAATCAGTGTAATATTTTAGTATAGTTGGTCTTTGTATATCAAATTAAAATAATTGACATAAATGTCTCAACCGATATGACAACAATGGTTCTAGTTGTGAAATTAAAATTCTAATAGACAATATTTGCAAACATATGATTATCACCTATTAAAACTTTATTTGAGGATACGTTCTAATAAAAATTAATAATAACACAGAAGTTAGACATAAAGATAAACCTCTAAATTATTACCAAACTAGATTATAGGAGACATAGGTGAGTTTCCCATATGTCAAATAAATTTTAACTTCTATTAAAATTTTATTAAATATGTAACTAGACAACTAAAGAGTAAATAATAATATACACTATTTACTAATCTAAAATTTAAACTTATAAAAAAATTGACATGTCTCGAATTAATTTTTTTTATTTCAACTATTACTCTCAATTTGAAACTATTAAGATCAGAAATTAAAATTTTAAATACTAGAAACAGTTTCACCATAATTGTATATTTAATTCCACTGGATTAGTGAAAAAATTTGTTTTTTTAATTATTATTCAAAACTGCCATGTCTAATTTCACCTTTTACCCTCTTTATAAAAAAATTAATAAAATAAACTCATTAGCCTCATTAGATTAGAATAAGTTAATAGAAAAATAATTCAACATACATACATGATATAGAATCTCAGATGATTAATTTTTTTTAATTTTTTAATATCATAGATATGCTATACTGATTAAATAAAACAATTATGAATGGTGTACACAAATAAAACTTTTATTAGTCACATATTATAATTAAAGACTAAATACTATTTAAAACTTAAGACTTACATTTGTTTTTTACTAGAAAATTGACATATCTGAACTCTACATCTTCAATTTTAAAACACTATTACCAAAGTTTGAACTATATATATTTTTTCGAATTATCAATTGTGTATTTAACTCAACTGGATAAATAAAATTCAACCGGACTAAATTTCAACCATCCTAAGTTTGATAGAATTATAAACCCCACACCATCATAATTATATTAATGCAAAGTTTGAGGGAAATTCATTGACATGATAAATTTGTTTCTTAGTATATATCTGCTAAATCTTTTTTTGGATGAAAGAAACATATGGGACTAACCTTTAAAATACACTTTACGTAAATTCCTCTAACAAATTTAGTGTCCCACTCCTCGAAGAATACAATTTTTAATATGGTGTTTTCTGCCAAATTTCTCAGTGAAATTTATTGAGTCTTGGTCTTGGTGGCATTAAAGTCCTTCATAAATGTATTCATATCCTAAAAAAAAGACAAAAGTAGAGTCTAAAAAGTTTATATACATTATAGAATTACAAAGATGTAAAAAAGAATATGAATTACAAAAATGTAAAAATAATTTAAAAAAAGATAAATTACATCGATTGTCTCGGTGATGGTTACTCTGGCTCTGGTGTGGGCTTATCTACGCTCAGATCACCCTGAAGAATTTCAGCCCACCTAGCTTGCAGGTTGGTCGTAGCTTTAAGTGAATCTGCGAGGAAATCAGAAGCAACGTCTTGATAAAAATCTTATGCCGGCTCTTGCCAGTTGCGTAACCACTTTTGATGCGTCCAATACCAGTCACAGATAACTTTACAATAGCGTACGTCTTCGGTCGAGCCACAAGCGTAAGATTTTTAAAGTGACCAAAACAACAAGAACTACAATAATGGATCGTGCGTTGGATAGTGGACTCTTAAAGAACTTCAAATACACAGGTGTAATTATTTAAAAAAAATCAGTTGTGCCTAACTCAACGCATCTATCACCATCCATGTATTCCTCTAAAATATCTATATTACCAATCAGTGATATAAAATGCTCTTTCCCGCATTTACAAACACCGCGCCGCCCTCGCATGTTAACGCTATCGAAATAAGAGTGGCCCATAAAACAAGTTCCAGATTGACGTTTAATATGGTGACGCTTAAACGCATGAAGAGATTTGTTAAGGCACACGTCTTCGATTGACTCTATTTTAGTGATATCCACTCGGTTTTATACAGCCGTATTTAAACATATTGACAACATTTTAAAATTGCGAACGATTTTGGACAAGGTAATTTCTAACAAATAAGCTCAAGGTGAACAACGTCTATCTTTTAATCAAGTGGTGTAATTCAAAGTGTGTAGAAAAAAAAACGTCTTAAGGTTTCATAAAGTAATGAAAAAACTTACTGGGAACAAAGTTGAAAACAACGAGTAGACATTTTAAAAGGAGAATTTATTTCTATCAGAGTATCACTTCTCTGTTGTCGTGCCAAGTGAAAAGAAGCTGTCACGGAACAAACATTGAGCTCTCGTCTTTTGGAAAAAGTAAGTAAAATTTTATTATTATTTCTCTATCTCTCTATTCAGAGTAGTGCTCAATTTATTATTCATACTCAAATTTAATATTCTTTCTTCTTTTTACTGTATAAGGAACAAACATTGAATACATTTACAACTGACAAATCTATCGACAGTGGAATACCCTCTAATTCAGACAATGTTATACCCGACAATGCCGAACGACAATGAAATCACATTTTTGACTATGACGGCCCTACAAACACTGACGACGACAACGACTCATTTACCAAAATTATCGAGACAGGACGTACGTATAGTCGGTTCAACACGTTAGGCAGGTATAGTATAGTTCGATTCAAACCTTTGATTGCGAACGTGAGTCTGGTGCATTACCTAATGACATATATCTATAGTCTAATGGAACATTTGCTTAGAGGCACGGCAACTTACGATTAATTGGTACTTACAATCACGAACACGAAGAATAATCTGGACAAATGGACGGGGTTTCATATCGTATATGTGACAAAATTGATGTGAACACAATTATAAATATATTGACAAAAGTTATTCAGAGTAACGTAAAATTTGATATAGCCGATGTATTGATGATTAGAGTGAATCATATCAAAATGATGATGGGTCATGGCAAATAATTAAAAAGAAAGTGTCTTTCAAACGATTACCTGAGTCACCATAAAACTAGTATAGTCGTTGTTAAATCATTGACAAATTGTTTGGAGCACGCTATAGTAATTGCGATAGCCAAAACCATTAATGATCTTAATTATAAATGATTTATTAAGGTGCGTAAAATTAACAATGCGGTAGATGACCTTCTCGCAAAAACGCTCATATATTTATCTGGGGAGGGTGGTGCGAGCATCTCGATAAATTTCAACGTTATTTTGGTGACCAATATAAATTACACGTGTACAATACACTCTTGATGATCAATGGGTTGAGGTTCGAGGGGTTTCTCCTTCGACTATGTATAATAACCTATTGTGCGATGTCATCACATGTCACTTAAACGTAATAATTAATATGGCGACCACTTTTTCAGTTCAATAATTTAGCGACGGATGTATTAGTAGATTCCAAAACGCCGGAGGACATTCGTATAAAAGTAGTTGTTCACAGTGTATGTCCACACCTCCGTGTTCGTACTCGAGTGAAAAAGTGTACTGCAGTGATTGTAACAGATTCTTTAGGTCTGACACTTGTTTCACTGATCACAAACCAATCGTATTTTGCGTTACAAAAACTGTTTGTAATTTAAGACAGGTGTGCAGTATTCCCAACCAAATGAAGGGGAGTAATCACGAATGTTATAAATCCTATTATTGGATATGCAAACAGAATAAAGACAACCTTAATCGTTGTTACATGCAGACGGTGAGGCCAAAAGAACTCGATGATAAGTATCTAATGGTATGTTACGATATCGAGACTAGGCACGATCGTGCTATAACGGACGACTGTTTTGTGCATGAGCCGAATTTTCTTCACGTATAAAATTATTGTGTAAAATGTGAAATTAACGATAATATTGACGGGATTGCGAACAATGCGGGAAACGATCTCATTCATTTTGGGAGAATACGCTTGATGGCTTTATCGAATACCTGAGAAAACCGAGGCCTTTTGCTAATAAGATACGATATGAGTGCACTCTGTTGAGAGATATAACACTTAGATAGGCAGGGTACATTTTAACAGCTATGAAAGCGTGCAACTTTGACAAAATACTGACTGACCACATAGAATTAGTCATTGAGTTAAACAATCACCCTATTATTCAAACTGTTCCCCTCAATCTACGTTATACACTGTACGGCGGACGCTGTGAATCTATAACGCTACACTATAAGGCTAACCCCGACGCTAAAATAGGTTATTTAGATGTATGTAGTCTGTACCCGTGGGTGTGCAAATATATTAAATTTACTGTAGGTCATCCTATAAATATATTTGTCGTTGACGACTGTCCCTGTGATGTTGTAGACTGAGATCGTTTAATTAAATGTATTGTTTTGCCTCTTAGAATATTGTACCACCCCGTACTATCCTAAAAGACTCAGTCTAAGCTAATGCTCCTCTTGTGCAAACAAGATAACCAAGGTGATTATATGCACAACGAATCTGACAGAATTATTACATGCACATAGAAAGTCGATGACTTTCGACTAGCTCAATAAATGTGTTATAAGTTGGTTAGAATGCATGAATTTTGGGAATATAAAATTACTCAGTTTGACCTTCAAACCAAAGGAGGACAGTTTGTCAAATATATAAACAAGTACCTCAAGATCGAACAGGAGGTGACGGGATACCCCAGGTGGGTAAAAACAGACGCGGACAAAGACAATTAGGTAAATGACTATTACAAAACTGAGGAAATACTGCTGGATGAAAATGAAATCGTTAAGAGACCAGGAAAGCGCACACTTGCTTGATTGTGTTTAAACTCTTTCTGAGGAAGATTTGCACTAAACGAGAACAAGACTAAGACCACCATAGAGAATAATCCAAAAGAGTTTTTCGACCTACCCCCGGGGCAGATGTTCGCAACATAATCTTTCCCAACGACGAGGTTGTTTGCGTCTCGTGGACGTACCGCGATGAAGCCGCTCTCCTCATGGACACAGTCAACATACGTATAGGCGCGTACGTGACCAACCGTGCAAGTATAAAATCATATTCATACCTTAGGCACTTGGTTGGTTCTTGTCTTTACTACGACACGGACTCTATTATCAGTGTGATAAGACTGACAGACACGTACACGATACCAACAGGTGACACGTTGGGCGATATGACAAACGAATAACCACTTATTCTGAGACAGCGTACATTACAGATTTTGTTTATGGTGGACCGAAAAATTATTCATTAAGTGTGTTCGTTCCTGAGACGAACTAATACAGGTCTACCACCAAGGTCAGGGGTATAAATCTATTCTATTTAAACACAAATATTGTAATCTTGACGACTATTAAAGACAAGATTTTGAAAGACATGGACCCCGTACACGTTACCAACCCTCGAAAAATTAAAAGAAAAAGAGGCCCCATCGTCGCCCCGAGATGGAGAGAAAAAACTATAATATCGGATTCACTAAACGTAGGAGATTAAATAACAACACATCCGTACTCTACATGTATAGTTGACCACATTTTTATTTTTTGATTCAACATCAAACACTCAGAGACGGGAGGGAAGATTTATATCGAGCACACCACCACAAAAGACCGAGTCATCGGTCATTATAATTCAGTATGATGGATAAAATCAACGCGTCCATCCTCACGTACTCTTTGAAGCAGGATTTGTGTCCGATGTCTGCCGAATAGGTTAATAATTTGTCTATAGAATGTATTAAATAATACGCCTGTAGTGATATCAAACATGCTTGGGATTTACTCTTTCCCTCTATACGTGACGAATTGAAATATTACAAATATTGTTTGGAACATTATAATAAGGGGCTTACACAAAATGATGGACCCCCGTCTATTAAGAAAAAATGTCGACAATGTCTAACATCATCGTAGACGAAAAAATCTATTTACGTGACTATTTTTTTTTACAGTTTGCATAATGGTCGGCCAAGGTGTATACTGACTGTTCTTTGTTTTTATTTGCGGTTTGGTTCTAAAATTCTGTTCAGCCATTTTTAATGTTGGCGTAGATTTTCAGGGGTTTAAAGGTGAGAACATTACGTTCATAATTAAAGAATGTAGCATCTTAGCTATGTGTGGAAGTGTGGTATTTCACTGAACAATATTCGTTTTCAAAATTACCGCATCATATCCAAAAACAATATGATTGGCTCACACTTACTCATCATGGCCTACAGTAGGATGACGGTGATATGACCGCTAGTCAATTGAATACACTTTTAAGGCATACTGCTCTTGATTATTCTTTAATTTATGTTAAGGAGGATGACAAGAGAAATTTATAATGGAAAGACTCAATAAAAAAACTCGTAATTTATTTGTTAGACTTGGGCTGACACTCCCTGAAAGATCTGAACCATCAGAAATATGATAAATGTTACGGGCATACATTTAAAAAAAATTATTTCAATCTGTACGCTTTCAATTGTAAACTTTCTCAGGGAATGCTTCCTCAGCACCACTATAAATTTGCAATCGTAATTTTAATTTTCTAGTTTTAAAGTGGCACTAGACAAATACACATATATGTCTGTGTTTGTACACCCTTTCAAAATTGTATTGGCGGAATGACTAATTGAGGGGAAACTACTTTTGTAGAGAATTTTCTTTTAAAACTAAAACAGGTGTGCAGTGTGGATACATTTGATATAATTCTATGGTGTTTCAGAGTGAAATAAATCTATTCCGTCGCTATTAGCTAGTCACGCCAAACTACACAAGGATGTCCGGACAATTTCGATTCTAAAATTAAGATTGTTTCTCAACTCATCTTGTTGGACGATTTAATGTATGAAGCCTATTATAAAAAATTGAGTGAACTTTTTACCAAGGGTAGTCACCATAAAAACATATCGGTTATTCTAATCGCACAAAACCTTTCCCATCAGGGAGTAAGACTCGTGATATCTCCCTAAATGCTAAATATATTGTGGTGTTTAAAAACTCGCGGGATCAAATACAGATAAATTATCTAACTAGGCAATTTCATCCTGATAATCCATTCGAAGTACAAGGAAACTTTAGGAAAGCGAGATAATCACCTCACGGATATTTATTCTTCGATCTGAGTCAAAACGTGGATGAATTCCTGCGCTTCAAAACGGATATATTCGACACTTTTTTCAATGTTTTTGTTCCCTCGAAACTACTTGATGAAACTTTTCCAGAAAAATAGGCAATGCTGTCGGTGTTGAAAACGGCCAATCCTATATTGCACAAAGCTATTCTCAAAGTCGCTGACCCGGAGGTTATAACAACACTTGGCGAATGCGTTCTCAAAACACATTAAACTATAATATTAAAATTACTAAAATAGATAAGCATACATTAATAAAGTATGCAAATTGTATGTGGAAATTGGCTAGTGCTGGCGTATCGTTAAAGAGAAAAATAAATACTGCCATTCAATCGGGGGAATATCTAAGCATCATACTACCAGCTATCTTATCCGATCTTGTCGAAGCCTTAATTAAATAACATGTCACAACTTAACCAGATACATCTAGTCCCTCCCGAACTATTTAATGAAAAACGCGATGACACGTCTTCTACAGATGAGAAATATTCTTAGTAGGAATTCTAGAAAAATAGATGATTATCAGAAATTGGCTAGTTTTAGGAAGCTTCAATAGCGACATTTAACCAATAGGGAGAGAGCCAAACGACACATAAAGATAACCATCGTGGGCGCCCAAGTATTTAGACGTAGACTGGTCGACCTTGCACGAGCTAGCTTAAAAGTAAAAAAAAGTGACCTTCGGCTAGGAGACAACCGGTCGCACCTTGATTTCTTTCAGACGAGATCACCTACGAAAGAACACCTGTTAGAGACTCACCAGAGAAGGCGGACGAGGAGTGGGTGGAGGGGAAATAATATTTTGTGCCTGAATCAGAATCGAATGAAATTGGAAAAGGTTCCTCCAGCCAATTCGGAACCATAACCGGGAAATATTTATCCCATACGTACAGAGGAGAGTGTCTACAGATCTAGTATTTGGAATTAGGAAAGAGAGGGGCAATTTAAAATTGACAATTTGAATTTTACCGTAGAGGATAGCGATATCTACCTGGGCAACATACACTATAAGGTACTAAGTGACTTTGGGAGTTGTAGACGAAAATAAACTTAAATAAAGATAGAATTACAGAAAGTGATTTAAAAAATATAAAGACAAACTTATTGCTACGAGCGCTCATCGTCAAAACTTTGATCTTGACGGAAAAATAACGTCTAGTAGAGGTTTGATATATTAAACAATCATTTCAAAACTGTTTCCGGCCAGATCTCGTTGGAACACGCTCAGATGACAGCCGCGTTAAGAAAATGTTATTATAATCTCACGTGGGTCAGCGTTTTCGTCTACCGCAAAACTTTAAAAGACTCTAAAAACAGTGGGCTTAAATTAAAATTGGGAAAATTTTGTTCAAGGCGGAGGATCATGTGCGCATAAGTAAAGCAAAAGTGATTTTTGACAAAGGATACGAGGCTAATTTTACCCTAGAAATATTTAGCGTAGTTAAAGTAATTCCTAGACTTCCCCAACCGGTTTATTCGTTACAGGATCTCCAGGAGCCTCTCATAGAGGGGCAGTTTTATAACTACGAACTAGTTCACGTTCATCTTCCAACAATTTTTCAAATAAATAAAATAGTACAAAGTAAGAATATTAAGGGCATTCAACATAATATAGTCAAGTGGAAAGGATACGACAATTTTTTTATCAACTGGGTTCCTGCGTTGGACATTAAACAAATACGAGTCACTTTTATGTAGCACTGGCTTTGGATTCGAGTGGCGATTATTACGAAAAAATTCCACTCTCTTACTATATGACAAAATTGGCACAATCCATACGACCAGATCACGATCGGTGAGAGTTGGGACTAGCCGAACTATCCTATCCCATAGGTTTTGAGAGTCTCGAAGATAACATTTTATCCAAGAACAAAGAATTGACGGCAAACGTTGTAGTGACCAAAGTGGGACGTGTTTCGTTTCCTCAACAAGATTTCTTATCACTTAAGGAACTTTAAAATAAAATTAAGAGCTTGATAAGTGATAAAGTTGATATCGTGGGGCTAATATCTGAATTTCAATGGTATATTCTTTGCGATGAAACGATGTTAACAGAGATTAAAAAACGAAAGGTTGTATGGAACCCCGACAGGTCACCCATAACTACACGATTCAAAAACAAAATTTCATTTTCTGTGTCGAAAAGAAAATTTAAAATAGAATTTCCAGTTCGTTTCTATGTGGGCATCGGAGACTTAATTACGAGCATTCGAAACAGACTACCCAATTTAGTCGCTTATTGCTGTTAATACACATCTGAGGGATTTAATGAGCGAGGATAATAAGGGGGGGTTTTGCGACCTAATCGTAAACTACCTAGCTTTAGTTCAATAGAAACAGAGCCTGTCTTTGTGTACACAGAAATCATAGGACCACAGTTGCTAGGTGACTCCTATGTGAGATGTATTAGAACCATACAGTTCCCTTCCACCACCGAACATCACGTGTTCTTTCCTATATTCTATTTTCCCGTCGAGAAATGTAATTTTGACTCCATAAGCATAGGCTTATATACAAACTTTAGCGAACGAGTGATTTTCAATCGGGTCCCGTGCCCACAGTAGCGGTTTTACATTTTAGAGAAAAACTATATAAATAGATACGGGAGGTAGTAATTTAGCTTAGTCTTAACAATGAAGGGAGAGAGAGAAAACATCGGTCCCGTCTGTCATGCCAGCTACAAAATGCATAGGGTTTCGAGGCCTCAGACTGTGCGGACTATTTTGATT
Source organism: Timema cristinae (assembly GCA_039000515.1). Taxonomy (NCBI): domain Eukaryota; kingdom Metazoa; phylum Arthropoda; class Insecta; order Phasmatodea; family Timematidae; genus Timema; species Timema cristinae. Next base: position 24,260,946 of record JBCFYV010009882.1, read on the forward strand.
TGTCAAACCGTTGCTTGTGATGGACGCTAAAGCGGTGGGAAAACAGGCATTACAGACAAGTGCATGCATTCTGGCAGGTATAGCTACAAAGGAGCTCGGCAAAAAATTGGTTGATAATATTAAAAAGCGCGTCACTCAGGTGGTCGAGGGACGAGGCTTGAAAAGGTTAAAAGAGCGTTAATTATTTCATTCGAAGGTTGGCACTAGAGCAAGAGGGAACAGGAGAGATAAAAAAGATATTTTTGACTAATTATGGAGTGTTCGATAACATAACTTGATTTTTTTGACGAAAAGTGCATTAAAACGGTAACAAAACTATTGAAGTGGTCAAATACAAGACCATCACTTTCGTGGACAACGACGCTTCTGTCCCGGAGAAGGCGAGTACTTTCACGACCTCTCTTCGATTAAATTATATCTTCGTATTAAACTCGTGTAAGGGGACATGAAAGTGGTTGTGGCCGACAATAAAACTGAATAGTGAATACGTCAACAACTTGACACATTATTTATTTAATCAAATCACTATATCTCTCAGCGAAATACCTATTACATCCTCGATAGACAACTATGCGTACAGGGCTTATTTAAAACTTTAACTTATTATGGTCGAAAGGCCTCCGAGACCCACCTGGTGAACGGTATGTGGTTTTTGGATACCCCTGCCGCTTAAGGTGAACTCGCTGCATCCACAGAGAACAATGGCTTCACCACGAGATTATATCTTTTAAAACATCCGGTCAACTAAGTAAGACGTTTACACGCCGACATATTTAATATTTCACAATTGCTATTGAAAAATTTAACCTTGCGCGTTAAATTGATTCGCAACCAAAGATAGTTTTATCTGATCACAGATGTGGCGAATTTAAATACCGACGTCCAATTGAAAATGTTAGACGCTCCACCCTTTTTGTGAAACACGTAGAAATGTCACCGACTATTTCACTCGCTATAGAAAAGACACTGATACGAAAACCGGCCCAATACCACATCAATCGGGTGGACGTCAAGTCTGTGACCGTACCCAAAGGATCCATGTTTGTGAGCTTACACAATGTTATTCAAGGGGTTATCACCTATAATTGTTTTGTTCACTATGGTGTCCAACGATGCGCTGTGTGCAGTTTGAATACGAATCCGTTTCAACCCATTCATAGAAACATGGTAGTTTCGTCCTATATGTAAACGGGTTCCAAAAACATTTGCCCATTTTGATCAATTTTGTCGACGTCAGCACGTCCACCCTCGCCTATGATACATTGTTTTCGGGATTGGGCATACACCACCAAAACAACGGATATTTATTCATGTGCGGCATATTCAATAAAGACTACTTTATGCTGGCGTTCAACTTGACCTCAGATAATGCAGTACCGAACTCGCACACTAGCCTTCAGACAGAGGGGAACGTGAAATTTGAGTTAGAGTTCAAGACAAACCTTAATACCGTCATAACATGTTTGTTCTACTCTGAGTACGAGGGGACGATGTCGATAGATTCTAATCGGGAAATGAAATGAACTATTAGCACAATGAATGTGCATCAAATAGACACACTATTGCAGGGCAAAATTTCATTATGTAAAGGAACATATCATGTGGAAAAATTACCGCAAAATTTCACTCGTTCCACCTTATTTGTGGTCAATCTGGACCCTCACATTAAACCCAGATCCCACTGGGTGGTTCTATATTTTTACAAACTTGGGGGGCGTATTTTGTTACATATGCCAGAGACCGAGTCTAGCGATGACTAGACTTATGAATAAACACTCGATACGATGGACGTACAATAGAAAACGTCTCCAAGCCATAGCGTCCGGTGTGTGCGGCCACTATTTCTGTCTGTTTGCCACCGGCTGGATCCTGAGGAGATGTACACACCTTTTTTCCTTCACCGACATGTGCAAGAATGACCAACTGGTCGTTACGCTGTTCAAACATCACTTCGGCAGCTGTCCAAGGCGTACGACCAAGGGTGTCCATACGTGTGTTCCAGCATTAGATATAAAATATATACTCAAATTTTATCTACATGACCAAAAGTGCCCAGACGTGTGTTTCAGCATTAGATATAAATGTATACTCGAAATGTATTTAATCCTTTGTATTCAATTATTTGAAAGATGAACATCATTATTTTGGCCATCTTTGAAGTTTCATTTATCGTCAACTCAAAAAAGGAGTGGGTGGTCACCAAGCTAGCGATAGTTTTAATCAACGAGAAATAATCCTCGTGCCATCCTTTCAATAAAACCACCGGACAGTGCTACTCCAAATTGTCTCCAATTCTAAAGCAAAATTTAGATAAAGCCGTCGTACCTTACACATAAAATAGACAAAAAGGCAATTTCTTGTCCCGTATCACAGGGTGGACGTAAGGACTATGAATGCCCCTTTGTAGATTTGATCAACTCCAATTGTTGGTGATGTACCACTCCTTGTCACGACATCAGCCCATGCGCGTTAAAAAAATGTAAATGCCTTGGAATGATTCATCAGATTTCACAGCGTCGAGAAATTGTATACATTTTTCCATTAGCTTTAATTGTGACGACTGTTGATTACAGGTCATCAGTCCAGAGGCAGACAGCGATGGAAAAGGTGAAGTGCAGTTGTAATATGGTGGAGGATCATCTCCCGTCCGTCGCCAAAGATCGACCCGAGGATTCACAACCGTCGTTGGCGATGATGATTTTATACCTAAACGACAAACAGAACAAACACGTAGCAGTGGGCCTCTTTCCTAACTGCAACTTTTACGCTCACGTGATGTTTTCGTCAAATTCTATGCCTCTAATACTCACCGTTCCTCAATGGAACTTTTTTACAAAGAAATACCGTTTTTGTCCGATTATGTGGAGAAATGTGTAAACTTTGATTCGAACATGGACGACTTTAACATAGTTGTGAACAAACTTTTCGGCGTGTAGAAATTGCGCCCGAGTGAAAAATACCTTCAGATATACTCTTCTACGGATGAATTAAAAACTCTGTAAGGTCTTGGAACAATATATCACACGCCATGTAAAATATCTCAACCATCGTAATGTATCGGTATTCATAGACAATGTCTTGACATCCAAATCGTTGTCGACCCCTCCAATCCTATCCCATATTTTGACTATCAATCACTATTTGACGATCTTTCTATTTTTATCCATATCAATAATAAATCGTGAAAAATTTGTATTTTTTTAATAATAATAATAATAATAAAATGTGTATTTATTATTTCATTTCTTGTAATATTTCCTTCCTATTTAAATGTTATATTTGTAGTAATAGTATTTTTTTTTCTTCAAAATATAGGTTTACCACTTTATAGAGACTATCTAAATATGACGTCATTAACAAACATAACAACGACAGTATTGGTGGATATGGTGTTTCGTGCACATTACTCGACGTCAAAATAAAACGTCACAGTCTTATGACGTCACACTCTTGTGACGTCATTGTCATAGGTCACAAACATTATTTAAATACCTCTAACACAACTACACCCTCCCATCTTCGCAATTCCGGAACAAAGTCTGCTCGTTACTACTGGTGTGCGTTGTGCAAAGATGGTGAAGTGCGATGAGCGCTCTGCTCTCTAGCTCTCACTTCTTAAATATTCGTAGATAGTCTTGTTTCATTAAACATGTTTTTAAAGTGTATTGCTTCCTTGATTTTGAATCGAGAGGCCTAAGATTCAAGTTTCAAAGATAAATATTAATAAATACAAAATTATATTAATCATATCAATAAAAATTGTGTAGCTATAATTTATCTGTTAATTATTTAGTATACTGTTCATTTACCGGCTCATTTATTTCTCGCCTCCTTCTATGAACACATTCTTTGTTTCATTCGGAATGAACTTTCATTTACTATCATTCACATTGTACAATAAAGTCTCTTTTAACAGAGGAATGAAATAAGTTAAATGGTTAAGTTGCTGTTATTGGTGCTGCTATCTTTCTATAATTAAAGTAAGCATTTATATATAATGGCAAGGTTAATCATAGGTTTGAGTTCATTATTATGAGCATTGTTAATAGGTTTTTAAATGTCCTAATAAAAACAAATCATTATATTTATTTAAAGAGTACAAATATATACATTCTTACAATTTTCTAAGTGAATCTTTGTTTGTAATGTTAATTAATTATTTATGCAACACCGTAAAATACATTTAGTATCTTATAATATATTTTATATTATTTTTATGGCCTTTAAAAGCTCTATTTTATAGCTAAAAACGCTTTCTTTGATGTTAACTTAAAACAAACATAATAAGAATGATTAAATATATTTAATTATATCGTCAATATGTAATAATGAATCTCTAAAGTGAATGAGCTAGCGAGGAAATATTGAAATGTTGTAGCCTTCCCTTGGTTGGCAAGCCTGAGAGGGGTTGGTTGAGTGGTTTACTAGTTTCGAGAAAGGAACGGAAGGGGGTCTGGTTGCTATGGAAACAGTATGGGAATTCGACAAGAAAGCGGTGCGAGAGAGAGAAGTATATGGTGCAGCTGAATTGGGACGATACAAAAGTAGAGATGTAGAATTGGAATGTTGCCACACTTGTCATAGGAACCAGTTAGGCTATATGTATCACAGGAAAAACATAATACTACAGTAATGATTGCTAAATGGAGTACCATTTATGTAAAGGGATGCTTTTTTATATCGTTTAATCCAAAAGAACGGAAACGTATTTGGAATAACTTTGATTATAATATTGAAATACCTATTAATATATTTGGTCTACAGCATAACAGGGGACTCCAGCGTTAGAGACACTTTTACATCTAACCACCAAGCGTCATAGTTTATAAGTTTAGTGTGAGAAAAGAAATGATTTGTTGTGCTAATTTGATGATGTTTCTGATGTTAACGTATTCAGGATAAATTAAACTAGACTACAAAAGTTAAAACTTATAGAAAATAGTGAAGTGTTCGTGCTACGAAATCAACACGTAATGTCATGTTCTCCAGGTTGTTTGTATTTAATGAAGACAAAGTTTAATTTTATGAATATGTATTTATATATATGTATATATATACATGTATATATTTATATGTGGGGAATGGCAGTTCTAAATTAACCAAAAATTAGGACGGGGTTTTGCAAAATTCAAAATTTGAATACGTTGGCATAAATCCTTGAAATTTTAAGTGATGGCTCCTTTCTAGAATTGAGTGAGTTTTTTTCCAGAGTTTTTTCGAATTTCATTCTCTAATGGGCAGGAGAGGAGCAGAAAGAGGCGGGAAATCTTATTTCCTACGATCTATATGAAATCTGATAGATTTTTTTTGTCGTAAAGTACGAATATGGCAATAATTTGTGTACGGAATCCACTCAATGGGTGCTGAAGGGCAGAGGTGCGGAAAGAGAAACAACTGCCCTAATATTTAGTGTGGTAGAACACTGAATTTGGGCAGGCAAGTATAGGGACCACTCCAAATAATTATATAAGTCTGTAAATTAACTTTGGAACCAAACTGGTGGAGTGGGATGACTGAGGTAGAAGGAAAGAAGACTTTTAGATTAGGTAGGAAATTAGAATTTTCCAGGATTGCAGAAGGATCACTTAATATAACCAAATGTAGGTTATGTATTTAATATTATTAAGTGAGTGTTGGTGAATTGGGAGTTTCAAAACTTCAAAAGTTTAAAAAACAGACTTTTTCTGGGTGTGGTAGAATATTGAAATCTGTCAGCTCCATAAGGTCCCCCCCCCCCAAACAGCCATATAGATTTGAACATTTTTGAAATTCAAATATTTTTTTTAATGAAATAGAAATTTAAAATTTTTAGTAAATAAAAACCAGAATATTAAGAAAATTTAAAATTTAAAAGAGGTAGCCGGCAAAATGTTTGGGCTAGACATTTACAAAACTAGTATTAACAACAACTTATCGGTTTAGATTTTTTTTAAATATAGTTAAATGGCAAAGGGTCCACTGCAGAAACCCATAAAATATGGAATGTTTGGAATTTCAAAATAGAGGTCCGAGAAATTGGGAGTTGCAAGTGGCTCATATTTACTAAAATATTACAAACAAACCATCTCTATATGATAAAAAAATGTATTGGGAGTCGATAAACCTAAAAAAAACACGAATAGGCAGACGAAAACCCTAACCACAAACACAAAAGCCATAGCTCATCTTAAATTGCGTCCATATGCGTTACACATGGCTCGGTGGTAAAAACGTGTGAAACCACGATGCTCATTTATTACATTTTTTTTGTAACACTGTCTATTATTTTATTTATTCTCTTTGGTGAAATAACATAATTTTGTAACAATGTATATTACTTCTTTTTTACTTATCTTATCGTGCCTAGGCAAATAAATCATTGTCAATATTAATTTCTACTTTAAGTTTAGGGATGGGTAATATTTTGTCTAAAAGGTTTAATATATTTTAATTTATTGAATGTCATAATTGGTTTGGAATTTCCAGAACTAGCTCAGGTGTGTATCAAACAGTTGGAAGTTGTATATAGAATGCCTCAATTGGAGATAGTTTTGATGCATTTTCCCCATGTGAATAACGAGTCAAACAGCTAGTAATGAGATGAAAGAGCGAGAAAGAATGTGCGGTGCACCGTACTATTTAGTTAATTTCAAAATTTAAAAATGTATGCGCATTTTATGAAAAGGAAAAATCATATTAAAAAATCGTCGAAGGCATATGATTTGATTGAAATTATTTTTTTGTTAAGACATGATCATTCCCTTCACTCAATGAGAAGAGGCTATTAAAAAGTTAAAACTTTGTATCTAGGTCAACTATTTTGACAAGAAGTAAAAACTATATTGTATTTCTTTTATAGTAATAATACATAAAGTAGATCAAATTATCAAATTTAGCATCGACACATTTATCTATTTGAGTCCTTAATTATGTTTTTAGTTCAATCATATTTTTTTTATTCTTGGTCAATCAAGAACATTATAGTAAGCTTAAACAGTGAGAGCAAAGTATTTTGGCCTTAAATTAACCTCATTAAATGTCAGTTTGCCTATAAAATAACTATTTCCCAAAATTTTGTTGGTCCAGTTTAATTTAGCCTACAATTACCATAAACAATATTATGTAGCTTAAAATCACTAAACCTAAATTCACTTGGCCTAAGATTAATTTCAAATATGAATTTTAAGCATAGTTACATTCACCAAAAGTCAGTTGACCTACATTAATTTCTTAGCGTTATTTATTTTACATGTAAAATCACAAAAAAGTCACGCAGTCAAATTAAGATGACCTATTTAACTCAATTTCAAAACGCATAGGCTATGAAATTGTTAGTTTGATGATGTGTCCTTCACTTACCTTGAAATAAAACATTCTCCCCTTGATTTATTTCACGATGGTGTGGCCTCTAAGAAAGTGCCATATTTCTGTTGAGCCACTACAATTAAGCTAATTTGTTTTATTTAGTCGTGTGCATTCACTACGAGTTATAGTTCATAATATTATGCCTTTTTTTTCACATTTAAATTCATATTTGATAATTTTTATGTTATTTTATATGTGATTTTTTAAATAATTTTTAGGTTATCAAAGTCTAATCCCTGGTAATTACCGTTCAGTACTCACATTTATGCATGCGTTTCCATTATGTGCTTGTTTAGTTTTGGCTACCCTCATATGTGTGTGTCTTCACTGTGCCTTACTACTCATCCGAGCTGTTCTCAAGCTAAAAATATTGGAAAAGGGAAAAAGAAGGTAAATCTTAGAGGAAATGTACCTGCATTTTCATGTGGAGAAGGTGTAATACAATTTTGTAAAAAAAACAACTTAGCACACCAAGGTAGGTTTTGAACCCTGACTCCCCATTACCGACAGACCAGACTAAACGAAACAGATTTGTTTCCCCCAAGTGGCTACTGTTGGGGATTTTACCCCCTTCTAAATACTATTTTCCCCCTACCACCCTTCATGCACTCAAACACATATACCATATAAATAAGTACTATATGTGCAGTAACAGAAAAAAAGTTGAATATTTATTATAGTGAGGTTTTAAATATAGTTAAAATCCAAGTAAAGACTAAAGAATTGAAATAAATACTCTTATATTAACACATCACGCACATCTAACAATAACAAGTTTGCCTTAGTAAACTGTAGAATAAAAATAAAATATTATACACGATCAGTCAGTCCTAAGATTGACAGTCTGACTGATATAGTAATAGATGAGTCTGGCCGCAGATTCCTTATCCGTAAGTCCTTACTATTTATCACTCCGTAGAGATTGGAAGAAGTGTGTTGAACCGTTGAAAACAGCCTTTGATTGGCTAGATCTTATCACGTGATGACGCCCCCTCGCTCTCTGATTGGCTTTTGGATTTCCTCCTCCCACTGATCCCCTCCCCATCCAGCTGACCCCTTTCCTGTGTTTCAAACGGGTTGGTTCCTGTTCAAACTTGTTTGTTTGTTCCTGTCCCTTATGTGTGCTTATTAGGGGTACCTACAGTAATATTTCCCAAAATGACAAGTCAAATGTCAGAAATTTGCCCCAGTTACCTAGAAATTTCCCCGTTACGTTTGGTTCCGCACTACATTTTGTTATCTTGTCATTTTGCCAAATTCTCCTAGAGAACTGCTCGCGTAATCCCGGAAAATCGTGCGCGTACCCCTGGGGGTATACCTACCACTGTTTGAGAACCACTGGTTTAATTAATGGCTTTCACCGTTGGGTTTTGAGATTCTACGACTACGAGCGCAGTATGTATCAACGATCAGTGCCTATAGTAATTAGTATTGATCTCATAAAGGTTTCAGATGTGTGTTTCCACCGTTGGCTGCTCGAGATCAATAACATCTACTGTCTCTGTTAGCGTGTCGCATACATCCATGACCAGTGTGTTGATCAAATCGTTGCAATATCTGGCGACGGGTGTCTAACATATACACCTTAGATGGACAGTGACGTCGATGATGTACCATACCCTACAGAGTGGGTGAGTTTGAGTGAGATAGGTTACCCATTTGTGGGAAAGGTGCTCGGCCTCGTAATTCTTGCCAATGACCATATGTTCACCACACATGCGCCTCATAGAGATGTCATGATAAGTTAATCTTATCTTCTGAGGAGACTATACTCGTATATTGTTGAAAAACTTTAATGTCGATATCTTGTAACTACGCAGATCTTGTCACTCTGTGAAGGTAAACACCACACCATTTACTCTACATGTATATAACTGGAACAGAGCACGATTATTCGTTTGACGTCGACATCGTCCAGTGGAAACAGTATGTTCAAAATATTGGCTAGAGGGAGTGGTTTCACTGGCTTTTCTTTGTGCGTGCAAACGTTTTTGGGTACTAGTTTGCTTTCCATGTTTGTGTTATCGCTTCGACGGCTGCCAGAAAACTAACTATAATAATGGGTGACACACCATCAGTGACGTCAACACCCTCACCCATTCCTCAAGTGGGGACCTGAGTGGTTATTTCTCGGTCTAGCAGTGAAAGATTGTTGGTAAGTTTTGAAATGATTTAACACGATTGGTGACGTCATCAGAACAAGCATGACCTATTGTTGACAGCCTGGTGGGTGATATTTCAAAAATTAAAACAAGTCTGAGGACGGAAGGAGCCCTTCATCATACGTCTTCGTCAATTATGCTCCCCAATAGCCCAGAATTAAATATAAAGTATTCTTAATCAGGGTACTCTAGCAATGATGTGGTACAACTTTAGGGGGTTAGTAATATATACATCTCTGGCAGCTGCAGAGTCAATAACCCAGTGGCGAAAATCTCATTCTGTGGTTTGTGGATGCACTAGTTTTGTGAGAGAAAATATATTGTTTATTTGTGAACAAAATGAAAAATTACGAGGACTACCATTTTATAGGTAGCTATATAATTAACTTGCGATTCCAGCTTTCAAAATAACCGTTAAAGTCAAAATTATAATAATGACATCATTCCAAAAATATATTCAGGGTTGCAACATTCTGATAATGTCAATAAATGTATGCGCATTCAGGGGCCTCATTCAAAAGTATGATACATTAAAATTTTTCCGTTTGTTATCTACTTTTGGCAGGTTTGAACGAGGTTCCAGATCTCATAATAACCGTCATAGTTTCAACATTCTGGCTATGCTCTCACTCCAAAAATAAATTGAAGGTGACATTGATAATGTAAGCACAGTCAGGAGTCCTCTAGCAATAGTTTGATGCACCAAAATTTGCCCGTAAGTTATCTATCTTTGGTAGGTGTAGATAAGGTCAATAGACCGTTGTGTCATGTATGCCAAATTGACGCCAAGGTTGCAAACACACCGAGGATCATATTTCCTAAAAAACGTATAGCGTCAACCGGGTTGCAACATTCTGGTACGTCCCCCATGGTGTACATTAATCTTGTGTCAAAATGTTGTGCTGCCAGACTGGCTCCAGGGTTGCGACACATCAAGGGTCATTGATGCGTATTATTTCCTAAAATAGATTCTAAGGTAATCTTGCGTGCGATATTCAGGCTACGTCATCCACACCCAAACCAATGCGAGGAACGTCACCAGGGAAAACATTTTCATCACGTTAAAACTTCCTGCCAAGTTGGTGCCACCGATCATTAAACCCATGAAGTCAGGGAAACCCATGCAAAGCTTGTTTTGCCTCATTGTTAGGCCCCTACGCCTTTTCTCCACACTCGCACAGACCACTCCAAACACCCTTTCTACTGCCTGTACTTCTCAATCTTTACTCCACGCTAGTGAATATTCTCCTCCCAATTCTATTGGCCCACGTGGCGGCCACTTTATCTCCTGTCCGTACGCTACAATGGGAAGTTTCACTTTTCTCCCAATGTACAAGGCCAGGCAGCAGTGGAGGGTATAAAACACTAAGACTTTTCGCTGTGAATCCTAGACCCACTGTTTAACAGGCGTATCACCCTGCCCACAAGGAATAGTTTGACGCTGTACAAGCAGTTACTCAGGCCGATCCTTGACTATGCGTGTCTCGCTTGGGGCCACCTGGCGGACACGTATGTGAGGAGAATGCGATGCAGGCACTCCAGAGCAGGTGTCTGAGGATCATTGTGAACGTACCGGGGTGCGTTCACAATGTGACTCTGTACTCGTTTCTGGAGATGCCTACCATTAAGTACCAATTCCGGAAGCTGGCGCAGTCTTTCTAAGACAGCTTTAATAATATTCTTAGTACATTTTAGTAAGGAGAGATTAAAATACTAAAAATAAGGAAATAAACTTTAGTTATATTAGAAGATGACTCAAATATTCAACAAACTTTTCATCAAAATATTAAATAAAAAAGGTAATAGATAGATATTATAAGAGTAAACTAGTCAGAAAATAGAAGTAAAAACATAAAAGGTGATACACTTAACATGAAACCATTTCTACGAGTAAAAAATAACTAAACCACTGTAGAAAGATGAATGTAATTTAATGTAACATAACAATAGTATGGAAGAGTAAATGATTAAATACAAGATTGATTAAGAGTTATGAATAAGGTTTAATTATTTAATGATACTAGGGGATTAATAAAGATAAAGAGTTTGATAAGAATAACAACTGTTAAAAGTGATTTTTAAATAACAAAAAAACACACATTAGTAACAACAAGACATAATTAGAGCATTCAACAGTGGTTAGGTTAAAAACATAATTGACTATGTACATCTGGAATATAATTGAAAATACATTATACCAAAATTGGAAAGGATAAATAAATTAGTTATGTAAAAATTGAAGTTGACAGTATTAGCTATAACAAAGTAATGAAAGTTTGTAATAAAAAGGGAAAATTCCTTATCTGGTAAAAATCAAGGGATCAAAATTTATAACAGATAAGGAATGTCCAATCTTTATTACAAACTTTCATCACTTTGTTATAACTAATACTGTCAACTTCAATTTTTACATAACTTATGTATTTATCCTTTCCAAACTTTGAATAATGTTATTCATCATTTCTAATCAATCTTACATGAAATATTTTTCTCTACCATACTATTGTTATAATAATAATAATAATAATAATAATAATAATAATAATAATAATAATAATAATAATAATAATAATAATAATAATAATAATAATAATAATAATAATAATAATAATAATTATTATTATTATTATTATTATTATTATTACTATCATTATTATTATTATTAATATTATTATTATTATCACTGCGTTTTACTAACCGTTCGGGTTATACGCAAACTATTAATAATAATAATAATAATAATAATAATATTTAGCACCGCGTCGTACTACCCGTTCGGGTTATACGCTTTAAGTACTAATTACGCTTATGGATTAGGAATTGGGAAGGTTGAATTAGAAGAAGTGAACCCGCATTTGTGTGGAAGGAGAGTGGAAAACCATTTAGGAAATACCACCCCCAGTTCACCCGACCTAGATTCGAACCTCGATCTCCCCGTCCTCAGCAGTCGAGCTGAACACGACAAGCGCGTTAGCCAACTACGCCACGGAGGCAAACTATTGTTATGTTGGATTAAATAACATTCATTTTCCAACAGTGGTTTAGTTATTTATTTACTTATATAAATTTTCTCATATTAATTGTATCACCTTATAGGGTTTTACATCTATTTTTTACTTTCTCGCTATTTTACAGGTAGAGAAAGTATTGTGATCACCAAAAAAAGATAGAACTCGAGATTTTGATGAATCTTGACTTTCATGACCCTCAGAATCCGAAAAAATGTTTTTTGAATTTATGTCTGTATGTCTGTACCCCCGAATAGAGCCTAAACTATTTTACCGATCGGGCTAGAACTTGATATAGGGTTTTCATAGGGTTCAATGAGGGGTTTTTGGAATTGGATATCTAACCCTAAAATTAAGGGTAGTTTACTGAAGGGCAAAAAGAATAAAAGTCGATTTTCTCAAAATCGGCTCTAACGATTTAGATTAAATTTAATTTCTAAATGTTCTAAACAAAATGGCTACTCTCAATATTTCGGCAAAATTACTTTAAGGGCTTCGGTCTGAGCGTAAATTCTCATTTTTTATCATACCTACAAAACTATTTGAGATATTAAATTACTTATCATCGCAAATATGTAGATTTATTTATAATACAAACATTTTATTCGAAACATATTTTTATAAAACCAATAACTTTCAAGTTATACGCAAATATATATTTTTTAAACTTTTCGAACACTAAAGGTAAAGTGTTTCGACCTAAAAAAAATCTAACCTGAAATGTTGATGGATTTCAACATCTCATGTCCCACCCGAACCTTAAAACGTAGTATTTTCAATGCCGTCTGTCTCTCTCTCTAACTAACTGTTAGTCTGTACCTCGTGCTAAAGCCTAAACTATTTCCCCGATTGGGCTAAAACTTTGTAAATAGGGTTTTCATAGGCTTACCCCGAAGAATTTTGGGAATTGGATATCCGACCCTAAAATTAAGGGCAGTTTCCTTGAGGGCGGAAAGAGAAAAAAATCGATTTTATCAAAATGGGCTTTTTTTAGGGTTCCGGTCTGATGCGTAAATTCTATTTTTTAATTTTATCTCCGTAAGTCTTTGAGATATGAAATTACTTATCATTGCATATATGTGGATCTATTTATAATAAACATCTTTTACTTGAAATATATTTTTATAAAAACCAAAATGTTTCAAGCTATACACAAATATATTTTTCTTTTAACTTTGCTAACGCTTTAAGGTAAAATATTACGCCCGTCAAAAAAATCTATCCCGGGATGTTGGATGTTGATGTATGTCGACGTTTAATGACGCCCCGAATCCTAAAGAGTGGTTTTTGCAACATCTGTCTGTGTGTCTGTTTAACCTTAATATTAATAGCAGTCTACTAGGATGAAAAGAGAAAAAGTCAATTTTCTCAAATTATAATTTTAGACTCAATAGGCAATAGTTACCTATTTTATTGGTCAAAATTAATAAAAGAATTTAATAGCAATGCGACAACCCTAGTAGAATGATGAAAATTTTAACAGGAAGTCAAAATTTTAATACGAAATTTTGGCCCTCGGGGACACAATATCGATATATTTTATTGGTCCAAATATACAATTGAAGACGTTATTCTTTAAAAAATAAAACTATGAAATTTAAAACCATGAATAAAAAATGTTTTACGTATGTCTAGCGCAATTTGTTCTCGGGTTTGCTAGTGTATATTATAATACTAATTTCGAGTAGTAATCTCCATTTCTAAACAATAGAGAGAGAAAGTTCGTGCGGAGTTCCGTACCATTTATTGACTAGTTTACTGTTATTATATATGTTTATTAATTTTTGTTATTTAATCTTTTGACGAAAACTTTGTTGCGCATTGGGGTCATCTTCTAACATAACTTAAATATCTTTCCTTATTTTGTAATTTCTACTACAGGCTTCCCAGTGCCATCAACCTTCTTATCCATGTGCTTGGGAACTACGAAAATCCGTTAGAGTTAATTTCCCGAAAACCACACTGTGTGACCAATTGGTTGGTATGTGTTGGAATTTGCCCTCATGTTCCCCTTCAGAGAGTATTAGAGAATGCTAATCTACTTCTGCTCAGATTTTACCTCCTCCCGTCTCACTGCGACTCACGTTGCCGACACCTTCAGTCCCACCACGACACACGATGCTGGGACTCCTTCTGCTGATCTTTTCCCCTTCCCAACCTCTTTTATTTTTCGTCCAACTCTCCTTTTCCCGGTGATATCATAGGATGGGCTACACCCACTACTCCAGCAAGGCTCACTAACACAAGAATCTGAAGAAGACGTCAGTGAAAAAGCAATATTCTACCCGAGGGCCCACCTTCTAATGACCTAGAATCAACAGTAGGACCCCCCCTAACGTCCTCACTCCACTTCAATACTAATACGAGTCCTTACTTCTAGGTCCTCTCCTTCCTCTCCTCGTCTTCCCACCTCACCAACCACACGACCCCCACTACTACTATTTCTCCTTTGAGACCAGAGGGCTACCATCTTCACACCATAGCCATCCCCCAGCCAGCCTACGTTTTCTCCCTCATCTCCCTTTCCTACCCCCACCCACAAGACCCACGAGACCAGTGTCTGACCCCCAACCTCACTTGGACAATTGACCTATAGACGTAAACCAGTTATCCCCCGAAGTCCAAGGATAAAGAGCTGTCACCAACCGATCATTAAAATCATGATCTGATGACGTCATAAATTGTGTTCCATAGTGTCGATAACTTCCCACTAATTTTGGACCCTTTGAGGAGGGTGGGGGATGACGTCACAGGGAATAGCTTGCACTCATCGCAAAACTTTAAGGGTGAAAGTACCAGACGTCACGGTTAAGTCAGTCATGTCTCATCACGTCAAAAACTTCCCGCCAAGCTGAAGCCATAAGGTTATTAACCACTATATCACTTGAGGGGGATAACATCATGGGGTAAAATCCACAATTGAACAATACTTAAAGATGAAAAAATAAAGTAGGGTAAGTGATGGATATAATAGACTACTACCTCCATACAGTATGACAAAGTGTTGGACCATCTACTATAATGTTATAAATATGTAAGTTTTTACGAATAATTGGAAACATTTTAAACAAAAAGTATTTATATTAAACCATAGGCACTGATATATGTTGTTTCGTGGGATTATCACAATTTGTTTAACACGTTAAACAATTACTGTTATAAGTATCAGAGAAAATACGAGGTCAGCTGTGTTTCATTCAAGATCTGCTTCAATGGCCATTCAAATTTAAAAATCTAAATAGTGATATAATTAAAGTGGTGACAATTTTATACACATATAAATGTTGAAATTATGAATTTATTTCATTAAATATTTATATGTAAAGACAATTACCTCTACTTTCATTATATTGTAACGCAGCGTTCGCGACCTTGGAGGGTCGCAGGCCATTCACGCGTCAGCTTGTGAACCGCAAATTCTTTTAAGGATACTGGAGCGGGTTCCTGATTAAACACGAATGAAAATGCCCATGGGATATTCAATGTTTTGATTATTGAAAATAAAACAACACACACTTATTAAAATACAATTAAATCAATAACAACTAAACAAGTCTCTAAATTAAATAAAAAGAGTCATAGTGTAGTCTGTAAATTAATAAACTAATTAGAACACATGAAAATATAAGTAAAATAAAAAAATCAAATTAACAATTATAAAATACATAATAACTATACAAATATCAAAAGTCACAAAAATGTACACTATTAATACAGTTCAAAATTATAGCAATCAATGTCTACGTCACCCGTCCACTTAACTCGCCGCTGGTCCCCGCACGTGACACACTGTGACGACCCACGATACACGAACTCTTAGACTCACCAACCCACTCACATATACTACAAGAAGTCACCAGCCCAGCTAAAAAAACTGATGAGCTTAGATTAGTAGAAAATATCTCGCCGCTAGGATCGCTTGTGTTCTCCAACACCAGAAAGTGTCACTATAATAGCCTAGGGGTAAACCGGCTAAAATATTCTCTTTCTCTCTTCTCCGTCGCACTCTACAAGAGACTTTGAAGGGTGGGATTAGGCAGCAGTCCTTTCCTCCCTCCATTCCTAATAATAGCAAACGACCTTGAAGTAAACCTAACAAAAATTCATTGTTCCCCGGCAACTTTCTTTGGTTCTTTTTCAAACCCACTAACATAATTTGTTTTGAGGCTCACGAGTTGTAGGTGGGCCCCTCTGTCTTGCTTCATCCTTTGCTTTATATAGATTAAATAATGGAATGATTTGTATATTTTTGTGTAAAATTGAGTGATATATATTTTTTAAATAATTCATCTACATTTTTGGAAGAAAGATTTGTTCTATGAAATAATGAATCGAGGACAAAAATGTGCACACCGCGGCTGCTCAATTACACGGTGTACTGATGGTAATTTTTCCTAAATGGTTTCCCGCTATTTCCACGCAAACGAGGGTACTTCTCATAATTCTATCTTCCTCCTCTTCTATGTGCTATTAAATACGGAAAGCATTGACTGGCGTGAAGAAACAATGAAAAAAACAACACTACTAGAGCTTACTCTATTTACTTGAAAAACATATTTTATACAGTGAAAATACATCATATTCAAATATAACAACAAATGAACATTTTTGTATAATTATAATTACATTTAAACTTGAATTAATATTTTTAAGATAAATACTATTCTTACTATATTGACTTGATAATATAAAATGCGAGACTCCGCCCTGTTTGAAAAATGCTACCTTAGTGGCCTTAAACCATAACATGGAACCGATGATGAATTAAAATTTATTTCAAACAATAATAATTAATATCTATTAATAAAATAACAATTCCCTACAAACTTTAATCTCTGGAAAATTTAGAAAATCCTATACACTTCTGGAAGCTATAATTAGCTATTTATAACGAGCATGTTATCAACATGGTTCTACAGTTTAAAGCTATACATTTTCCTCCTCCTTTATTCATAAAAAAAAAGTGTATAAATTTAACAGATTTGAGTGCTTTTTATTATAACTACCTACTATAAACTAAAAAATAGTCATTTACAGAAACTACGTTATTTAATAGTTGCCTTTAGTTTTCATGAAAAGAACTATAGAGGTAATTAATACTAATGCATCTTCCAGAGGTTAGGAGGTGGTGACGCCAAAACCCCCCTTTTCCCCTAAATTTTATTCTGGCTATGGCCTTGATTGTATGCCCTACCTAAAGTAAATTTCTGAGTGCGTCACTGGGTGGACACAAACACACACACATATATATAAAATGTTTTCAAACATTATAGATATCATCTTTAGATTAGAAATAAAATAAAAATATAGTGAAAGTTTCTTCGCGCGATTAAGTTAGATTTAAATAGAAAAATTTAAGTTTTTATTTTTGTATATTTAGTGAGCATTATCAGAAGCGACAGGTTATATAACGTGAATTACAAGCTAACTTAATATTAGAACAGACACAATACGCATTCCCGCAAATTTAAATTTCACCATTGGTAAATGTTTTAGTCATGCCGGGATTCGATTCTCAGAACTTCAGTTCTGTGGTGAGAGGTGCTTATAATTGAGATAAGGTGTCAAACTTGGATTAAATTTGTTCAAGATATACATAGCTAGGTTTTTTAATTTATTGAGAGGATGTTGAATAGGTTGAAGTTATAATAAGACGCCCTTAAAATAATTAGTACCCAATGGCATAGTGTTTTATTTTTATGTACACTGCATCTTACTGAAGGTCCGAGCTATCCAACTCTTTATAATAATAAAGTAAATTAGAAAGGTGTATTTAAAAGGAAATGTACACGAATTTGAGTGGAGAAATAGAGAGGGAAATCATTTGGAAAATCGTCCCTCAGTACACACAACAGGAATTCAAGCCCCGACCTCCGCATCACTCAAAACCAAGTTATATTTTGAGTGTGATGATTTATGAGACCAGGTAGCTTACAGCGTTAATACCAAGGTACCCGTTTTTATTTGTGTACAGAGGTATCATTTTTTTTATCACGTATCTAGAAATGTTTTGTTAACAACACATAAACCGTACTAAGTGTTGAATTCAATATACGGTCTGACACTTTAGATCAATTGGTAGCGTGTTTGCATACTGAGCTAAAGGTCCCGGGTTTGATTCCCGGCATGGCCTAAAACATTATCATTGGTGAACTGTGAGTTTCCCCTTTCACAGGTTTGAATTAACTGTCGGGGGGCTGGATGTTGTATCTGTTCTAGATTTAAGATAGTTTATAAGTCGATTTAGAAAGTGCATGTTAAATGCCCCAAATAAATGGGAAAAAATTAAATGATTTGAATACATGATGTCTAATAAAGTAATGAGGAGGTTATAAGGGAGAACTAAACTTATGTGTGCACCAACTATAATTAAAAAATAATAATGTTTTAATACTTTGAATTAAGTGTAAACCCCTTTAAAGATTTTAACTACAATGAAGTCTATAGTTAAAACTATTTTCAAATTGTACAAATGTGTATTTTAGAATTATGTCCATTCTTATAAGTGTAACTTATAATTTGTATATGCATACCTTCTTCTATCTTGTCATTGTACAAAATTTAAGTAAGGGCCTCACTTGAATGGGTGATATAGACCACAGTGATAAACGTATATCACTTTAAAAACTCTTGTACTGTTCTCTTAAAGGCACTATATTTTTTAAAATCTATATGTAACCTTAAACACTTATTTAATATTTTACAAAATATTATTCTTAACAGATTCTTGTAAATTGGTACGTATATCAAAAGCATTTTGTGATAATATCTAAACTGGTTTCTATTTTTTTTTTACTGTGCATCAAACATGCCCAAAATATTCAAATTTATGTCTTAATTTATATTATTAATTTGTTCTTAAGTTGGATATTTATGTCATTCAAATGGTGCTCTAAGTCAGCACAAACCACAAAAACCTTAAAGGGTTTAGTTAGGGTCTATATCAGATCACTCAAGTTGGCTTCCATCCCATCCCCTCAAATTAAATTTGTAAAAATACCACCATTTGGCGCTTATTTTGTTTTCTAGTCTCAGACCATTGTTATGGAAGGAAGGGGTGTGAGAAAGCAGGTTAAGTGTAGTTCCAATCCTAAATTAATTTCTTATTTTGTATAATGTAAATATTAAAATTCTGTTTTGCACCAAGTATGGCCCCATAATATGTTTGCAAGAGAAAAAATACATAAAAGTGGTGGGGTGGTGGGTAAGGTTGAGCGTAGCCCCTCCCTTAAAAATACACATCTACAATTTGTCTCCTTTTAATGTCAATGTAAATGTCTTGTATGGAAACTACTTATGGCGTTTTGCACCGTAATAGCTTTTGAATAACAAATATTAAATATTAAAAATGTTGGGGAGGCAAAGTTAGTGTATCTCTCTCCCTCACCCAATAAATTTTGATTTTCCTATGCAAATATATATGCACGATTTTAAAACTTTTTCACACAATAATGGCGTTTTGCATTATTAGTTTAGTCATAAAAAAATGTAATAATGTCTGTGATATGCATGAACATAAAAAGTAGAAACATTATATTATTTTAAATTTTTTATTGTTGAAATGTTTTTCGTGTAAGTACGACGTATTCTATGACCTAACAGTTTTGCAAGAAAAAATATGTATCATGAAAAAAAATAATTGAAGAGTCAAAGCAAAAAAAAATAGTTTTTTTCAAATATTTATTATACAGACAAGCTATCCCAACACTAAAAGCTAGCTAGCCCACCAAACGTCTACCAATAATTATTAAAGAAAAGGTTGGGTTTGGTTGCTAAATATTGATGTACAGAAAATTTTCGTATTTCTTCATGACACAGAAAGCTGAAATTTGGAGCAATTATAGGGGAATCATTCAAAAGGTGTGTGAGAATCAGTAAACTAAAAAAATATTGCCTTCGTCAGTGTTTCTCAAACTCACACTAGCCGAAGATTCAGATTCACAAACTCGAGGCGTGTTGAGAGCCACGGAATATACAAACATGTTTGCTTAGATATATTCTATCGGTACTTTTATTTTTGTAGTGCATCTTACTAGCCGTCCTGACTAAGCGTATTTTAATAACGCTAGTAAGTAATGAATGCGGAACATATAATGTGGAGGAAATGTAACTGCATTTGAGAAACGGGAATATAGGAAACCATAAATAGGAAAAATCCACCCTCTGTACATCCAGATGGAATTCGATCCCCATCTTCCCCGACACCAGCTAACTATATCATAATAATCTGGCGTTTAATCCGCGTGCCCACTGATGTAACTCTTTAATAGCTATTTGATGCTATGTAATTAAACATTACTTATATTTTCCAGATGTTAATGTGGGTTAGAGAATCACTCAAAGAAGTATTTATTAAAATATGTAAACAAAAGTCCCCACAATCCACTATTTAAAAAGTGATAAAAAAATAGCGCATTTGAAATGGTTTAAGTGTTTTATATCAATATTATATTCACACTAAAATTAAACTATTATTGTGTGTTTGTGTGTGTGTGAGAGAGAGAGAGAGAGAGTATTGGTGTAACTGCAGGCCAAATACTTATTTAAGAGTTTTGCAGACAAGCGGGCCAGTTAGATTTGATCTGCGAGTCGTAAATTTGAGAACCCCTGTCTAAGTATACCGCGCGTGGCCAATATTGTGAACTCAAAAAGCACCTAGCTTAATATAGAAAAGATTTTGTATTAATATAATTGTTATAGTTATATTAATAAATATATCTTTGTATTTAAATTAATGAAAGTAAATTTGTCATTTATATAACTATTAAAGATTTATTTTCCTCAGAGACTAACAAACTAAGAAAATAAACATCGTTTGGTTTGAATGCAATGTTATTGAATGACAGGTAAATGGCCTCTAAAACCGATTACGGTTAGTTTAGACCTTGAGAAAACCTATCTGGTCAGTTTTCTTACAACTTACAACCTCCCCTAATTCTTACCATCCCTCTTTTACAAGAGAAGTATTCCTCTCTTCTTCTAGACAAAAGAGGGAGAGTAATATTCAAACAGTACCATAACTGGCCGTGAGGATGCGCCACTAGCGTACTAGCGCTTTCTAGCGGCGAGATATGTAACTAGTGAAATAATTTTGAATAGCGGCGTAGAGTTTTTCCCTATCCTTCGTTCCTTCTATTAGTATATATACATTCAACGCTCACAGACTCGCCGACCCACCGAGCAACTCGTTGGTAACGTTTACAACTTCCGGACACGCTAACTCACTCCTAGACACTCCGGTCCACTCACTTAAATATCCAAAACTTGGACTGGGGGAAAGGTGGTGAGGGGGAGGGGGGCTTTCACCGACCGTGTGTATATAGAGTCATAGAATAGTCTGGAATCCTTCAATTCTAGAATAAAATGAGAGCAACCAGAATCTTTCAGACGTGTGCCTTTTCCTCCCCCCCCCTCTAATACCCCTTCCAAGTGAGACCGAGATAACAAAGAGCGCAGTTAGAGTAGACAAAGAGAAGTGGACCGGCCCCATTGTCAGACATTAGTCTTGCTACAATATCATAATTTATATTTTAAAATTATGACTGATTGTTGTAGTACATCTTGATTGTAACAAAACTGGCCAACATTAATTTTATAGATGCTTTAGAACTACAACTCTCCTTATTAAATCAAATCGGGAATATTTTCTAAAATTATAAATTACTGCTATATTCCTGTGAATATATTCTAAGACGATCATAAGCTTATAGTTAATTTATTGGCTATATCAGATAAATTTGTTTCTTTTTACTTTATGTACACCTATGATAAATTTCCTCGTGTTTAAATTTTTAATGTTTTAAATAAGCTATTGGATGACCTATGCTTCTTGGGCAGAATTGTATAAATATTACGTATTACGCCTGCGTTGTGCCTGAATTATGACGGTAAATTGTTACTTTAAAATATGACTTAAGTTGGCTAACGTTTTATGTTGGAAAGCTTATAAAGAATCATCCGAAACAAGTATATAATTATTGCAAGGTAGTTCTCTAAGATTAGTTTATTCGTCAAAGCTAAAAGTAAATTAAAGAAAGCTTCAAATTTTGAAGACAATGTTATTTTCTTCACTTCTAATTTTTCCTATTCGTGAATTCAAACAGATAGAATCCATTAGTATTTTCATAATAAGTGGTTAAATACAATATGCCACTTTGTACAGTTAAAACAAGAAAGGTACCAGCTTCAGTGCTCGAACAGTTAGAATGTAAGTTAGGAATGTAAATCTCCTTGCCTGTAGGACATAAGTAGTGGGGGGGATGACCTGGCCCACTCGAGATAGTATTGTGATTTTTACCGTTATTCCCCCTCCTCCTGCCCTCTCCCCTACACCGCCCTGATGACTCATACCTAGCACCAGTCTGGCGTGTTGACAAGACAAGTCGAGACAAGTCGAGACACGACCTTGAATGATGTCGCAACCCTCACTTGCAATGGGTTTTACCGATGGCGTCATCGCTCTGTCGCAACCCTGATGACTCATACCTGGCACCAGTCTGGCGTGTTGACAAGACAAGTCGAGACACGACCTTGAATGATGTCGCAACCCTCACTTGCAATGGATTTTACCGATGACGTCATCGAGTCTAGTACGACCTGGTAAATCACGCTCTGATTGGCCGAGACAGGTCACGTGACCACGCCTCCTGCTCTCTGATTGGCTGTTATTTTTACCCCACCCCCTGACCTGGCTTCCCCCACCCTTGACCTACTTTCCTCTGATTGGCTGAGATTTCCCCCTCCTCCACCCTCCAGCCGTCCAACCACGTACATGTTGGGGAATAATTATCGTTAATTGATTATTGTTAATTAGGAGTGTTGGAGTTATTTATTCACGGCGGACGAGTTGGTTCTTGCTTAATTGGTAGGTGTTTTTTTTATTCATTGATTAGGGCGGCGGACGTGTTGGTTCTTGCTTAATTGGTAAATAATTATTGTTAATTAGGAGTGTTGGAGTTTTTTATTCACGGCGGCCTTGTTGGTTGGAGTTGGGCGTTCCTCACGCCATGGCTGGAGACCCTTCTCTATCAAAGGTAGAATGGAGGGTGTTGGAGTTTTTATTCATGGCTGCCGATGTGCTGTGACCCTTCTCTATCGAGCATCAGTCGTGTAATGCCAAATTTCTCCTTCACTCCGCTGTTGGTTTTACCCCTCCCCCCTACAGGCTGCAAACCACCTACAGGTTGATTCTTGCTTAGAGACGTGTTGAGACAAGAATAGCCGTTTTCTAGCAGGTTTGTGTTCAACCCTTTCCCCCTCAGCTTTCACTTCCGGAATTCACCCCACAGAGCTGAACGGTGATGTGAAAATTCTGATAATTGCCACATCCCGCAAATAGGGGACACATGAATCACTGTCAGCCCCACAGAGCCTGTCATGAACAAAGGGAGTCGCTGCCCTCGTCATAAAAACTTCTCAACGTGCTATTGCCTTTCTTCCTTGAAGGCCGTTACTTTGTAAATAACTAGGGGAAAAGCTAAAAAAAAAATGTGTTTTACAAACCCTGGCTCTACAAGTTTAGAGAGAATTAAAAAAAACGCGTATTAATTAACTTAATTTTGTTTTGAAATCGCTGTAAGTATCGGTAACTGAAATATAAAAAGAGTAAAATTGTGTGTTTATTGAGTGCAAAATAAAAGCGGTTCGGAGTTTATTTCAAGTTTAGTATGAAAAAACGCCTATTAATTAATTTAATTTTGAAATACTAGAATAACTCATAGGTCTATTCATACGTCAAGTCTGCAACTTTCACATGTGGTATTATTAAAATAGTAGCATGTTATCAATTTTAGAAGCAAAATAATTTTTTTGTTTTAAAGGCCCATCTATACAAGCTAGTATACAAAATAATAGTGGACCGGAGTTGTCACTAATGTTTTTGCAAGCAGCCTTAGTACTAGTAGGGGCTTTAAAAACAACATTTTAATTACTAGAGTATTTATTTATCAAGATAGCATACACTATCTAAACGCGCCTATTATATCAACACACGAACTACATATTTACTTGAAATATGCAATAATAAATGCGAAAGTTTGTGTGTTTGTTACGCAGTCACGCCAAAACTGCTAAACGGATTCGAATGAAACTTTGTACGTTGGTAGAGTAATTCAGGACTATTCCCAACCTTTTGATTTTAAATAAATATATGATTATAATGTGATTGAAACGATATTATTTAAGAATTTGTGATTTGATATTTTGTCATTAAAGTAAATAGTAATTAGTGTTACGTAGTTTCGTACTAATAAATATGATGTGATTTAGCTATGTAGTTAAAAAAAAATTAAATTAAATTTATTTAATTATCTTACTAATTATGAAGTTAAAAAATTTAAAAAATTATAATTGATAACTTTATTACGAAATATTTAAAAGTGAGAATTAAAATACGACAAAATTATTTACAGCTAGAACTAAGAAAAAAACGCGTATAGATATTTAAAAAAAAAAACTTTGACTTAGGACTAAAACAGTTTAGTTAAAAATTAAAAGATGTCAATTATTGAGGGCGAAGCAGCGATGTGTTACTAATAACTTACACCTAGTAACGTTTACTGACTATTGATGGAACAGAGCAGCCACATCCATCCGAGTCGCGGGGTAGAAGCCAAGTGACAAAATAAGTCTCTGCGCATGTGCCGAGCCCCTTATTGTATTTATATCGGCAAACCCAGAACACATTTTCTTAGTCATCACTCAGTTTAAAGAGCGCCGTTATAAAGTCAAATTTGAATGTTGCACCTGAGGGTAGGCGACCATAATTTGTGTTAAGTGTCGCGGGTTGTCTATCCGCTCATTATGCAGGCTTCAGAAACAACCCCGAGCCATTGGGGGAGTCCCTGGTTCAATTCCAGGGCATAAGCGAAAATACTGGTTTAGTTTTTTAAAATATCTGCCCTGACTGGTATTTTGTACATGTTCCTGGGTTCATTTCCCATTCAAAGACAGAAAATTTTAATTGTTGATTTACAATGTGATCGATCAAATATTCAAGCAACACTACGTTAGCGTGTCTGTATAGTAAACTCAGGGTCCCGGGTTCATTTCCTGTACAATTGCAGCGTCACTTTAGACATTTATTAAATTCACGTTTCAGCAAGGTCTGTACAGTTTCATTTATGATGTGTGTGTGTGTGGGTTGTAAAAAAATCCGTTGAAATATTACCCAATTTAGAGAGAGAGAGAGAGAGAGAGAGACAAAACCTTAAAAGTACAAAGCAAACGGAAAAGATCACATGTTATGGCTGTTCCTTTGTTCAGACTAGAAAAAAAATGGTCACGCAGCACAGTTTGAAAAATGCTGCATGCAATTGCGGACAAATACATTCGTTTCCCAAACTGTCTATTGACTGAACAGTGTAGCTCTCTCTCTCCCTCTTGTTGGTTTTCTTCGCTCTCAATGGCCGTTTATAACCTAGAGAGAGAAACCAGCACGAATATTTCACGGCCATTATTAACGGTCTAAGTTGACAGCCTGGAAAAAATTGTTCAATTCCCCCCCTCCGTAGCATAAACGAAAATACTGGTTTGTCTTTAAAATAACTGCCCAATAAAGGAGTCCCGGGTTCAAATATTCAAACAGAACTTTAGTGTCTGTATAGTAAATGCCTGGTCCAGGGTTCATTTCCTGTACAAAGGCAGAAAATTATAATCGCCCCTTTAAATTCGTGGCACGTCTTGTGGAACAAAACCCCAACCACTTCGTGTATATATAGGTTTTCTATTCTCCCTCCTGAACAGTATTTATTATGTCAACAAAATATAGCCTCTAACATTAAACGATATTTAAAGTTGTATTTAATATTACTCAGGAATTTATGGGGGGGCGAGGTTTTTTTTTCGGATAAAGCCTATATGTATTATTAGCACCGCGTCTTACTACCCGTTCGGGTTATACGCTAATGTGTAATGGTAGGGTGATTGTGAGATGAAATGAATGACCTACAGTTTAACGTGGAATCCGAACCACGGTGGAGGCCTGGCATTCCCCACATTCACAAGATGTTTTGTCAGAGGTGAAGGAAGGGCTTGGAAATCAGATAAATCTATTCCGGGACCGAGGATTGAACCCGGCCGGCAGCACAGAAGTCTGACACCTTACCCCCTAGACCACCAGGTCACCACAGCCTATATGTACGCGTTGTCAAGGGACACTGGTTCAAATCCGTACAGGGGGGTAAAATGAGATATTATCCTACGGGGATAAACGCATGGTCCAAGGTTCATTTCCTGTGCTGCGAGGACTAACGACAAAGAGTGTGAACAAAAAAAAGTTTGAGAAGTACAGTCTTAGACCGCACGGCCAACAAAGCGGGTTCCATTTTTATTAATGTTCAGCACGCTGTTAATAAAGATTACTAATTATTTTTAAAAAGGATGGTATAATTTCAATTTCAAAATATAACTGCACTAGTTACATATGCTCCCTTGAGAATATAAATATTTGATAATACTTAGGTATAGAGCCGTTTACCTGCAGATCGTGAAACCCCTACCCCAACCCACATTAGCCATTCCTGCGTGATTTATCATTAAGAAACATACCACGTGTCGACCTAAGAGGGAAAGACAGACGATGCGAAACTTCATTGAATACAAAAAAAACTTTAGTGCATTCAATCTAGAATTGAACCCTGACCTCTAGGATATCAGTTAAGCACACTAGGTCATTAGCAGTTATGCAGGTACCCGTCTTAACGAGCGTTATTAAAACAATTGAGTGGCTTATACGTGCATCAAGCACCAGATAAAATTAGTGTGACGTAGATTCATACTAATAAATATGATGTGATTTTAGCTAAGTAGTTCAAAATTTTTTAAATTTAATTTATTTAATTATCTTACTAATTATGAAGTTAAAAAATTATAAAAAATTATAACTGATAACTTTATTACGAAATATTTAAAAGTGAGAATTAAAATACGGCAAAATTATTTACAGCTAGAACTGAAAAAAAGAAGCATAGATATTTGAAAAATAAATAAATAAAGTTTGGTTAAAATGAGATATTATCCTATGGGGACCTGTACAGTAAACGCATGGTCCAGGGTTCATTTCCTATACAAAGGCAGAAAATTATAAGCGCCACTTTAAACATTTATTAAATTCACGGCGCATGTAGTGGAACAAAACCCCCAACCGCTTCGCGTGTATATAGGTTTTCTATTCTCCCTCCATCTTTCACTCTAGACAGTTCCACTGACATACCATTTTTCAATGGAATCCGCTCTCCCCCTCAAAACATCATGACAGTGAGCTAATATAGGGTTTCCACCCCCTTGACGCATGTAAGACCGATTTCATTTACGGTTAAAAACTCCCGCTAAGGTTTGTTGCAAGATCTAAATTTCCACCATGACGGAATTGACCTCAGCTGAACTCAAGAAGAGAGAGTTTTACCCTTTTAAGAACCAATCTCTAGCACCCTTTACTAAGGAAGAATGGCACCCAGCTGATTTAAAAGGTGTGTACTCTCAGGAATCTAACATTCCAGAAAATCGGAATCTTGCACGGGCGAGTCAATATTAGATGAAAGGGGGGATTTTGGTTCATATATATAGAGGTATGAGTTTTCAAGCAACCACCACTGCCTTATTCTTCTTCGTCAGTGAAATTAATCAGTTTTTACTGAGGAGCTGCTTAATCAAGGCGATGGAAAACTCAGCATCAACATCATCCACACAAGGTATTTCAATTCTCTTCTGTTACATAGCTTAAAATGTGTTTGATTTTTAATTTTAAATTGACTGTTTATTTGCTATGGTTAAATTTGTGTCTGCTCTAATTGAGAAGGTAGATAATAGAGAAAACTATCTGTCCCTTGGCTAAACTTTATGTAATTCGCAGCCGTAATAGAACTTCTCCCTAACCTTTGTTGACATGTTTTGAAACAAAACTATCACTGTTACATAGCTTGAAAAGGGTTTGATTTTTAATTTTAAATTGTATGTGTATTTGCAAGGGTTATATTTGTGACTTCTAAAAGCTAGCATTTGTTTAATCTATTAAAAATCCCTGTTTGAGTCAAAATTTTGGGTCCAAGCGGCTATCGGACATTATAGGGCTGACTCAGCTATTTAATTTTAAGTTGTCTGTTTATCAGAGTCATTTAATTTTCTATTATTTCTAAGTGAATTTATTAAATAAACGAATTTATAGTCCATGCGGCTTTACAAAATCCAAATTTGAGACACTTATACATTAAAAATAAAATCCTTCTAAGATATAGTCTGAAGTAGAAAACTATTATCCCCATATATTTTCACGTTTACAATACTTTCTCTTTAGCTTAAGACCTCTAGGTTTGACCCTTGGCATGGTGTGAGCTATGTGCTAGCGCCTCTATGGAACAACTTTCCTATAAATCATCTTTATAAATAACCGTAATAGTAACTTATCATAGGCATATTTTTATTCCTTGCTGGCGTCAACAGAAAAAAAATTAGCGTTCTTATAGATATTGATAATATTTATCAAATGTCTCCCCCTCCCTATAGTAAATAATGTCTTGATTATATATGACAGAACACGGCTACACGACGGAGGATTTGGTCCACTTTTCAAGGGACAACTCAGAGAGTATCCTTCTTTTCGGACCCCTTACCTCTGCATGGGAGTCGCGCCTGAATAGCAGCGGGGCCACTGAACAACGCGCATTTACCCCTAATAACCCCCCAGCCCTCCACCCAACACAATTAGGCAGCCATGGCGGTATCCGTAAGCCGGTGTAAGCAAGCTATTGGACCCTCCATAAAACACACCGACCCATTCCTACCATAAGGAACCAACCCATTAGACCCGTGTGTGTTGTCAGGCCGCAGCCAAGGGGGGTTGCTTCCGTAGTGCTTATAATAATTGATGACCCTAAGCCATAGGTTTTTTTAAAAATGTGTGTCACGTCCCACCCTCTTCAAGATAAAGCATTTAGGGTTATGTGTGGCTAAAATACGAACTTATTGTTTAATTTCTTGCCTGCACTTTAAATATATATTCATGAAGTATACTTTTTTTCTCTATCAGGAGTCTCTGCTTTGTTGAAAAAAAACTATTATGGGTATCTAAAATACGCGCTTTATTAGTGTCTGTATTTATAATAGCTCTCTGCTATAGATTGACGCGAATAAACTTTATCATTCGTTAATGAATAAACAGGTTATAAGTTATTTAAATTTAAATGATACAGTACACCGCAAAGTAAAACCTAACTTAATTGCTTAGAGGGATCCTGGTGGAGCGCTGATGGACTAACGATGGTGCAACAGGCAGTCGAATTAGCCCAGAGTAGGGAAAGTTTGAGGCTGGCGGATAACCTCGTGGAGGCTATGGTCGTCTATCTGGCCGACGTTGTCCACCGGCAGCGTTCAGGGGAGCAGCTACCTCGAGGCACTGATGTTCCCCGCTCTACCCGAATCCCAGAGGCACCCCTGAACAGGTACGACATGGA
This sequence comes from Timema cristinae, assembly GCA_039000515.1. Lineage (NCBI taxonomy): Eukaryota > Metazoa > Arthropoda > Insecta > Phasmatodea > Timematidae > Timema > Timema cristinae. Next base: position 24,290,907 of record JBCFYV010009882.1, read on the forward strand.
CACTCAGGACAGGGAAGCGCTTCCTCCCCAACATTCTCCAGCTTCTCCAGACGGCTCCCTGCAGGACATGCAGCAATTAAGGGCCCTCCGGACGCCTGGCCGCCGGCGTTTCAGGCCCTGCGGTCTCCAGGTACTTCGGGGCCCCCTAAAACTATTTCACACGCGCAACCTTCAGGGGTACGGACCGGCCGCATTGCCAAGAGTAGCGCAAGACGACCTGTCCGAACCACGTTTTCAAGATCTGCAAAAAGCAACAACGATATTATCCCTACAATAAACCTTGCATCCCCCTCGCCAATATTAATTACAAACTCTCCAGCTGAAGATAGTGATTCGGATATCGATATAGACGATGTGATGAGAAAGCTGCTACCCCGTTATTCGACCCTTGATATATAATAAGTAAAACAGAACGCCATGAAATTTATTTTAATCCTCCATTTCATATTAATTACAAATATAATAAATATATTATATCAAAATTTTTTTTTGAACATTAAATTTCTCGTTGCGTAAAAGTAAATATATTATTATATCAACATATTTTTTTGCCGTCATTAAATTGATTGTCAGTGTTTAAGTAACTAATTTGTTTTGTGTAAATGTTATATACCATGCCAGTGTGTATAGTTTCATATTTAAAACGTAAAAAACATATTAATTTAAAATCATTTAAAAATCCTCATAAGCGTGATTTTTTTTTTGTAAAACTTAAATATTTTTTAGTTTGTAAAAGTTAAAAAAAATTTTTTGTCGACATTAAATTTCTGTTTTGTTTAAGATGTATAGTTTAATATTTAAACTTAACAACCTATTAATTTAAAATAATGTCAAGATCCCCATAAGCGGATTACTTGTGGTTTTGTTGTAAAAGTAAATATAATATTATAATATTTTTGCGAACTTTAAATTTCTCGGTGCGTAAAAGTAAATATATTATTATATCAACATAGTTTTTGCCGTCATTAAATTGATTGTCAGTGTTTAAGTAACTAATTTGTTTTGTGTAAATGTTATATACCATGCCAGTGTGTATAGTTTCATATTTAAAACGTAACAACATATTAATTTAAAATAATTTCAAAATCCTCATAAGTGTGATTATTTTGTAAAACTTAAATATTTTTTAGGTTGTAAAAGTTAAATATTCTTTTGCTGCCATTAAATTTCTGTTTTGTTTAAGATGTATAGTTTAATATTTAAACTTAACAACCTATTAATTTAATATAATTTCAAGATCCTCCTAAGCAAAGTGTTTTGGGAATAAATATTATAAAACTGTTATGCTTGTGTTTTAATGTCTACACCCACACCACCCTCCTATCCTATAAATACAAGCTCATATAGCTTATAAGCTCAGGCTCAAACAATATAGCACACGCCCTCACAATTTTTTAAAAATATAACGCTCATATTATCATACAGAAAATTGAGCAGTTTACAGGCTCTTTGGGTGGCAACAAAGCTGCCGCCTCCTTCAGGTCTTTGATTCTCCAACCAACTTATTTTATTGACGATCGGCAATTGATTAATTTAAAACATTCATAACAAGCAGCAATAGGTCTTTTGACCTATACATATAAAATACATCTACCAGCTAGAAAATGAGTAGGAGTCAATTTTATTGTTAGTTTTTTTATTGACAATCAGCAATTGATAAATTTAAAACATTCACAACAAGCAGCAATATTATTTAGGTCTTTTGAACAATACATATAAAAAGCCTCTGCCATCTAGAAAATGAGTAGGAGTCACCTCCAAAATAATTCAACACACGTTGAGAGGCGCTAGAGCGTATATTGACAGTGTCTCCACAGTTTTTACCTGGCAATCTTACTCTTCCAACAAACTCAAGCACAATAACATTAGGTTCGGGCTCTTCCGATAGCACAACGTTATAACTTTTGTTTTTCTCAAGTTCGTTTAAGCACTTGGCACGATTGTATTCCTCTTTCTCGATCAGGTCTAACGCACTGCATAATACCTTCGCGTCCCAAAAGGTATCCTGGTGAGCAACATTTTGATGACTTTTGTGGCGAATAAGATTGGAGAGCTTTGCGTAGGATCCGTGGCATTTAAACGGCATAATGTCAATTAGAGATGCAGCAAAAGAAATAAACACTCACAAACTCTAACGTTTTTTTTTCTTCAAAATGTCACCGCTAGCTCCGATTACAGCAGCAGAGTACGTCTAGTTTATTAATTCACTTTGTCCTCCAAGATATATCATACAGCATGATTTAGATTTAAAGCGCTTACATTCCAAATAATATATTGACTTTGGAAGGAAAACGTTACCGAAACTGCCCAGACTGAGTATGTAGTCAGTGGGCGTTTCACCTATAATTTCTGTAAATTGTTAAATCCTCGAGATTTACAGGTTCTTCGGACTTTACCTCCGGCGATGGCGGGCACCTAGGTGACTGGTAGACAGACGACTCTGACTGTGGATACGACAGTGAATCTGACGCAGGTGACTCTACTAACCGGTAGACAGACGACTCTGGTGGCGGGTTCTCTGAGGCTGGGTACGCCTGTGACTCTGGCGCGGTGTTCGCCTGTGTCTCGGGGGGCGGCGACGGCGGCGTCGTGTGGTGCGGCGGTCGGAAGGGCGGCGGTGGTGGTCGTGGCAACACAGCTACCACGTCCCCCTTGCGAATGTTGTAAATGGCGCACGTCATATCACACATGTATGTCGCTTCGATTCTCTCATAGGGTAGTACTTCCATCGCTCTTATCGTGTGACAGGTCGAGTTGCAAAACTCGATATAGCCTCGCTCCTCTATTTTGTAAATTACCTGTCTATCACTCACCACCACACTGTGAACATTCTCCCCCGTCATATAGGCACACCCCTCAATCGTATGACCAACAAACATTAAATTAATATAGCCTGTTCCAAGCATGGTGAACGTTCCGTACTAACCACACCGCCGCCCGTTGGTAACTGCACCGCCGCTTAAACGCGTTCAAAGTTCACAATGGCAGGTGAACCGGGTTTTACTCCGGCGCTGGTAAATACCAGTTTTTCTTTATTTAACTCACACACGTCTTCATCTGTAAGAGTACCAAAACGACAGGGTAGAAATATACAAAACTCGCCCTCTAGATAGGCTATTAGGCGTCTCCCGAACTTTGTATTGACGGCTTTTAGTTTATCCACCGAGTACTTTTGATCTACGGCTAGATCACACAATTTTACGGTCTGCACCGCGTCGACAATATTTACCAGCTGCTGTAACTTGTCCATCTTACCTGGCTCTAGACAACTAAGTGGGGGCCCCTCTTTATACCTTCCCTCCCTCATTCGACGTCACACGATATATTCTTGTCTCAACTTGTCTGCCCACCAACCTGACGCCCCGATGACCTAAATATATATTCTTGTCTCAACTCGTCTTGTCGAGCCAGGGAAAAATCCGTTGCCCGGGGGCAATGACTATTGTTGTCTCAACTTGTCTTGACGACCCGCCAACCTGGCGCCGGGGTTGCGACATAACACGCAATGGAAAAAAACCCAGGTTGGCCTGTCCATGACGGATACACACATCCGTGCGTTGTGAAAGACGATACCGAACAAACAATTTTAGTAGACTTTTGTACAGGGATAGCGGCCCCTAACCGAGGATTCGGTGGCCCCTGATTGTGCATATGCCAGCTAGAGTTGTGACATAACACGCAATTGAAAAAACCCCAAGGTTGTCAAGGTCACGATATATTCTTGTCCTGACTTGTCTGCCCGCCAACCTGGTGCCAGGAGGGGAAAGGGTTGAACACACCTGCTATTCTTGTCTCAACACGTCTCTAAGCAAGAATCAACTGGTTTTTGCAGTCTGTAGGGGGGAAAACCAACAGTGGAGTGAAGGATAAACTTGGCATTACACGACTGAAGCTCGATAGAGAAGGGTCTCACCAACACGTCAGCCATGAATAAAAACTTCACACCCCCCATCCTACCAATTAATCAATTAACAATAATTAATGATGAAGTTTGATAGAGAAAGGTCTCCAGCCATGGTGCGAGGAACGCCCAACTCCAACCAACAAGGCCGCCGTGAATAAAAAACTCCAACACTCCTAATTAACAATAATTATTTACCAATTAAGCAAGAACCAACACGTCCACCGCCCTAATCGATGAATAAAAAAACACCTACCAATTAAGCAAGAACCAACACGTCCGCCGTGAATAAAAAACTCCAACACTCCTAATTAACAATAATCAATTAACGATAATTATTCCCCAACATGTACGTGGTTGGACGGCTGGAGGGGGGAGGAGGGGGGAGGAGAGGAGGGGGAAATCTCAGCCAATCAGAGGAAAGTAGGTCAGGGGTGGGGGAAGCCCGGTCAGGGGTGTGGGGGGAAAATAACAGCCAATCAGAGAGCAGGAGGCGTGGTCACGTGACCTGTCTCGGCCAATCAGAGCGTGATTTACCAGGTCGTACTAGACTCGATGAGGTCATCGGTAAAATCCATTGCAAGTGAGGGTTGCGACATCATTCAAGGTCGTGTCTCGACTTGTCTTGTCAACACGCCAGACTGGTGCCAGGTATGAGTCATCAGGGTTGCGACAGAGCGATGACGTCATCGGTAAAACCCATTGCAAGTGAGTGTTGCGACATCATTCAAGGGCGTGTCTCGACTTGTCTTGACTTGTCTTGTCAACACGCCAGACTGGCGCCAGGTATGAGTCATCAGGGTTGCGACAGAGCGATGACGTCATCGGTAAAACCCATTGCAAGTGAGGGTTGTGACATCATTCAAGGTCGTGTCTCGACTTGTCTTGTCAACACGCCAGACTGGTGCCAGGTATGAGTCATCAGGGTTGCGACAGAGCGATGACGTCATCGGTAAAACCCATTGCAAGTGAGGGTTGTGACATCACTCAAGGTTGTGTCTCGACTTGTCTTGACTTGTCTTGTCAACACGCCAGACTGGTGCCAGGTATGAGTCATCAGGGCGGTGTAGGGGAGAGGGCAGGAGGAGGGGGGAATAACGGTAAAAATCACAATACTATCTCGAGTGGGCCACTACTGACATATGTGGACTTATCCTCAATTTTGTGCTGCCCACAGACCTAATAATGAGCCCTCATGCAATGCGATACTATTATTCTTTTTATAAACGTCGAGGAAATTCAATATTTGGGATTTTTGCATAATTTGTAAAATTCTAGCACTTGAGGTTGATCAAAGTACCTAATTTGTACTCTTTCTTAGACACGGATTAGTTCACCAAAAATACTTGAATTTGTGTACTAAATATGTGCGGTATTTATTAGCACATACGTATGTTAACAGCTGTGTCCTTACTTGAAATGGAAGCAAGCATTTCAAAAGTCTCAGCTTGAAACACACACTTGTCATTAAATAATATTTATGTTACAAAATTTGGCAGAAGATTCAAAGCCTGACCATTGTTGCAAATACAATGTTTACATTTTTGGTAAAAAAATATATATGATTAGTCTAATTGTTTAATATTATAGGGGCTTGCTCTATTATTTTTTTAATTTTTATGATACTAAAATTGAATTATTTTTACTTCGGATTCTACATGGGGCGGCCATTGAGACGCGTTACAGACGTTTAGAATCCCGCATTGTTTAAAAAGTGGTTTGATATTTTTAAATTTCGTTTTCAACAAAATATACGCGAAAATTATCAGCATGTTTCTTACTAGTAAAAAAGTTTAAATTTTACGTTTGAATTTAAAAAAAATCAACGATGTTTTATGCAAACGTTGTACTTGTGAGATTAAAGTAAGACGTTAGTAAGCAAGTTCTAGTCTTCCTCTATCAAATAAAGTCATATTTTAATAGGGTCACAACAGGGAATTTTAAGATAATGTGGTATTGTTTGGGATAGCTTATGTAAATCATCAAAGCTGTATTTTTTCTACTGGAAACTGGGAGGTAGCAACCTCCCTATGAAGGATCAAGAAAAAGAAAATAGATAATCTCCCCTGAGTGCTGTCCAAGCAAAATTGAGGTTGACAATAAACAGTTAGCTGAACTTGTATTTATTTTTACCATTGTGAAAACGAACATGTACTTAAAATGCTGTAATTATAATCAACCAAATTATTCATGGTCGTGTGTGTGTGTGTGCTTAGCTATTAGTGATTATCATTAATGAACCTGCCATATTTTCAACTAGTTTATCGGTTTTAACATTCTAAAATCAAACGTATTTCTGTGCATAAAAATAGAGGCAACTCCATGTTAAGAAGATAAACAAAGAGGTAAAAAAGCAAAATTACGACTACATGCTCACCACCAAAAAGAATAAGGAACAAAGGGAAGAAATCTTTATTTTGCAAAGACAGGTAAGCAATCTAAACATATTTAATATGAATTTTCACTGTTACAAAATAATACAATTTACTTTGGAAACAACATAAAAGGTAAAAGTTTTACCCTAGTTAATTGCATTTAACTTCAAATATAGCAATTTATAGTTCACACACAAGAACAAAGTAAAAATTTATAGTAAACATAACCAATTTCTAACAGCTAGTTGTGCAACTTTTCCTGTACAATTTTACCAATACGTTAGTTAAAGTATAGTTGTTTATGTTTTTGTGAATACATTACTAATTAGGACTCAACAAAATAGATGTATTACACATATTAAGATTTAGGGTTGGATACCCACTTCGGTCACAGCATGTACGACACTTCTATCAAAATAGACTTGACTGCATATGACGGGGAGATCGGGATTCGATCCCGGTCGGGTCCACTGAGTGTGGTTTTTATAAATGGTTTTCCATAACCTCTCCACACAAATGCAGGGGAATATAATTTAAATTCAACCTTTCTAATCCCTAAAATATTAGCGCAGCTAGTACACAGATCTATAACATGTATGAGTAGTAAGATGTGGTGCAAAAAAAATATAAAGGGATTGAATTGCTTTATAAAAGTCATTTTTTAATTAATTGATGGTTTTAAGTTTAAAAAACTAATGAACCAATATAAATAAATTATGTATGAATGCTAATTTCAGATTGGAGACAATTTTTAATACTGTACAAATTGTTGAAAAACTACAATATAGAGACGCTTCAGTTGATTTCCGTGTTAAAGCTATTTTTCAACAAATTATTCAAGATAACTAATATCAATTGAGTTCATAATCAAATTTTACTTATTACTTTTAATTTTATTAAATTTAATAATGTAATTTCAGTTAAAAAGTTTATTTTTTGTTTTATTGTGCCCTGTGTTTTACTAACAGTTCGAGCTAGACACACATGTACATTACTGAGGAGGGGTTTAAGAATGTATAATTAAAAAGAAATTCACCGGAATCTGCGTAGAGGGACTGCGGTAAAGCATTTATGGAAAAATACCATCAGAAAACTAGGCTGCTATTGGAACCTAAACTTTCCCATCGTCAACAAGAGAGACGCCTCAGAGATCATCCCCCCTTTTTCAGTTTCCACGCTCCCAATATAAAAATTTAGGACTTATTTGGGAATCATATATCTTATTTTTAAGTGTCTACCCAATTTAAACTTTTATGTTATAACCACATTTTAAATAATGTTCTGTTATAGTTGTATAGATTTTAAGCGCTTCCAATTACTGGGTCCAATTTTGAAATTCCATATGTCCAGACGCTATTAGGCTATCCGGAAAGGTCTATTTAATTAAATTCCAAATTTGAATTTTGTAACTTACCAATAAATTGTTTTTTATATCAGCTTTGGAAATTTTTAGGGTCCTCACCTAACTAATTTTCCACTCCGTTCAATTTGACATTTTAAAGATTACAGATTTCTATAATGTTTGAGGTGATCCTTATACTAATCTGTCAAAATGTCAATCGTATAACACTGTGAGAAGTAATTTATTATTTTAATTGTTACCATTTTCAGACTCCTAATTTTACCAGCCCCCTTTTTATAAATAACTAGTATTTAACATTTATTTGAAGTGATTACTTTACATTACTGACAAATTTTAATCTTTCTACCTCATCTAAAAAGGCTTGTTTTTAATTGTAGGCCCACAATACCCCCACGCCCACTAGTTTCTTCCCTATTTTCTGGAGACTAATTTTGAAATTTAAAATGTTACTATGTTTATCGTCACTTGGAATGGTCCCTATGCCTGCTTACCAAATTCAGGTTTTATATCACATAGCTATGTAGTTTTTTCTATTGGTTTTGGAAAATTAAACCTCTGGCCTCACCCCCACACCTACCTCCAATCTCCCAACACCTCTTGGCACCCTTTCCCTAACAACCACTTAGAAATTTCAAACTTTAAGATTTATTTTGTTAATTTGGGGTTGTACTTCTACTGGCTAGACAAATTTACATTTTCTACTACATCTAAAATATTTTATATCCCCTTTTCCGCAATATTAAATTGAAATTCTAAGGTTCATTTAATTATATGAAGTTTTCTTTCAACCTGTCTGTCAAATTTTAATTTCCTACCTTATCTAAAAATTCATTTTCTAATTATATACCCATTTTGAAATGTCCCCTTTTTAATTTTTTTCCCGGTTATTTGGGGCAATCCCTCTACATTATTGCCAAATTTAGGCTTTCTAGCTAATATATCCAATTTTTTTGACAACCACAATATCCATTTAACTTTCTTGTGGATTGAATTTTGCAAAAACCCTTATTATCGGAAGCCTTTGACCTGAAACCTTCCTAAACTGGATATAGGTGACGCCAATAGTGTGGAGATAGGATGATGGGTTAGGCAGGGGTGTTGATTATCACCAATTAATTTCAACCTATGTGTGACACATCCTCTACCTCATGACGACCAGTTCCCCTTCTATTTGCCCCTAAACTGCAAGGGTAAAACCGCCAGCCCAACCGAGCAAGCGGATTCGGAATATTCCACTTACCCAATCTGGTGGAGGTGAAGAAAACTACGTCCACCACCAAGAGGCTACGGCAAAATCCTTCTAAACGACGAGAGAAATAGATTATAATTCACATAGATTTATTATAATGTAAAGGTTGTTAGCATATATGTGTAAGGTTTTTCTTATAATCATCACTATATATTTAGAATAAGTATACTTTAGAGATTAAGGCCACAATATAATTTTATTAGTAATCTTATTACAGTAGGACCATGTATATTTACTGATGTATATAAGGACATTTTGTATGGTTGTGACACTCCGTTGCATATTGTCACGAGAACAGAATTTTTCTGGTCTGTGTGATGTCCATCCTTCTAGATTCTGCTCCCGTATTCTATCTAAATCTACCTAGATACAGATACAATCATTTCCGTTCTGTATACCACCGGTTCCCTCGCTTGATCCTCGAGGCCCCGCCCTGCATCCCAAACTGCGTTCTCCTGACCACGTCAGGCCTCCCCTACCTGGACAGCCGTATCCGCGGGCTGGCGGAAAGATTTTTCAGTCGGGTGCTAGCTAGCTCCAACCAGATCATCCGAGGCATCAGCGATTACGACGCTCCTTCCCATCCCTACCACCGTATCAGGGACGGCGTCGTGAACCTCTTTGTCGATGTCGGCAGGTGACCGAGGAGTCAAATCGGGGAGTCGTGACCCCCCTCCTAGTCGTGTGAAACTGAGGGGAGGCCAGATAGTGGCTTAAAGGCCGAGATACGCGAAATAGGGTGGGTCGCCTGGCCGTTCGCAACGGTGTAAGACAACCCGTCTAGTATTATACACCTGACCAGGTTTTATATGCTGCGTGTGGGGGGACCTAATCCCCCCTCACCTTAAATTTATTGTTGTGCCCTAATTTGGGATGGACAAATATAAAAATATTTTCCTAGTATCATAAATATTTGTAATCTTCGAGAACCCCAAGGGGTTGGTGAAAGTTAAAATTTCTTTATGTTTATAATTAATGGCTTTTCAAATGTATTATTTGAAAAATAATAAAAATTCGTTGTGAAAGAAAGAAATACTTTTTCTGTTCTGTGTGCGTTCCTTCCTTCTCTATTCTGCTGTATTTTGCTATATACCTAGATACAGGTGTAATGGTTCCCGTTCTGTATATCACCGGTTCCTTCACTTAATCCTCGGGGCTCCACCCCTTATCCCGAATCGCGTTCTCCTGGCGACGTCAGGCCTCTCATCTCTGGACAGCCGTATCCACGGTCTGGCAGAGAGAATTTTCAGGCGGGCGCGAGCCAGCTCCAAATATATCGTCCGGGGCGCCAGATCACCCCTACCGTCGTATCAGTTGGCGTTGTGGATCCCATGGTTGATATCGGAAGGTGACTACTAGTCGAAGCGAGGGCTGCGTGACCTCCTCCTCTGGCTATGAGAGGCTAGAGGGGTACGGGGGTCAGGAAGTGGGAGATGCCGGCCTCAAGGCCGTTTTCAGAAGGGATTGAAGAGATGCCCAGCCAGGCACACTAGCTATAAGAGGCCAGGTTGAGTGGGTGGGAAGGCGATCATAGTTACTATTCCACAGGGAATATATGGGTTGCGTGTGGGAGGAGACTACTCCCTCGCTTATAAATGTATATTATATAGTTCTTTTCAAGGACTCTACTAATTATGGTTTTTATTCCAGATCTAGCAACTTACGAGAAACCAAAAGGTTGATGTTTGCTAAATTCGGTTTTGTGCTGTTTACGAATGTATTATATAGCTTCCATTGTATTTAGGATAAAGAAAATACATCACTCATGAAATAAATAATTAAATAAATAAATAAAGAATATGACTGACTAGTATAATAATAAATTAGCATTGGAGAATAACTGCCGTTTATATTCTTATCTGGTACGCAACAGCGGCTGATTCCCATCAAGACTCTACCTCTCTCCCTAGGTACGCACCACCCCAGGCCGTTCTCCAGTTTTCCCACACCCTTTCTATAGGTACGCGTCAATCCCGTAGCTACTTTCTCTGGTTTTCTATTTACCCCCCAATCCCTTCTCCGGAGATATAGTCCTGCTCCAGGTTTCATAATATCTCACTTAGCCGTGGCGATATATGGAGAATGGCTTGCTAAGGAAGCTTTGGGATGATCAAGGAATGTCATAATAGGAGGACGTGTGAGAAATGTATATGGCTTACTAGTATTAGCAAAGTAAGAAGAAGGGTTTCAAAATATAACTAATACATTAGTTAAAGCTGGAAGAAAGTATGGAATCTAAATTAAAATTGAGAAGTCAAAGGTAATGAGAATATCCCAGATAGAAGATCTACTAAACATTGCGGTGGGAAATCCATACCTGAGGAATGTGTAACATTTCATATATTTAGGAAATGTAATTACGGCAGACGTGCAGTCTACACGTGGGATAAAGTCAAGAATAGCAATGACCAAGGCTGCTGTCAACGAGAAGAGGATGCTAATGACTATCAAACTTCCTGAAGATGAGGAAGTTACTGGTGAGGTGCTACAAGTGGAGCATTGCTCAGTATGGAGCTGAAACATAGACCATAAGGAAAAAGGAGAAAACTTTTTGGAAAGCTTTGAGATTTGATGTTGGAGGATAACTGAGAGGATAAAGTGGACGGACCGAGTGACTAATCAAGGGGTTCTTAGAAGAGTACATTAAAAGAGAGCCAATACTCAAATGATTTTACGAACAAAGGCTAACTGGCTGAATATGAGAATACATGTATGGCTTATTGATTGATTTCGTAGAAGTCAAAGTGGAAGGTAAAAGGAAACCAGAAAGACCACGCATGCAAATTACTGATGACCTCAAACAAGGAAAGAAGATAAAGTTTCAGGATTTAAAAAGTAAGCTTCTAATGGGACAGTGAAGGAATCAACTTTAACAAGACAATGGACCTAGTAATAATTATGATAATAATAATTAATACTTATTAAAATAATACCTTTACCTTCCTTTTATTTGGGTGTACAAATACTAAACACGACCTCCCTTGAGTGAAAACAATACATCTCCCTCGGTGGTACAAATTACACTCATTTTTTATTTAGCTTATGTAAAAACTTAATGTACAAAATCTTATTGATACCTATTGTAATATATTTTTGTTGGTTTAGAAAATTTTTGAAAGCGTACAAATTAAATATTAAATGTAAAAGTCGAAATAAATTAAAACACAATCATAATCTTTAGTAATTATTTTGTTGGTGGAAATTTGAAAAGTCCTTTAGAATACAACATACGCTCATCTTATCTAATAACTGCTGATAAAGACAAGCTATAAAATTAATGTTATTAATTAGTTTTCACCACATCAATTATAAATCAAAATACTGTACCACCAATAGCTAAACATTGTATATAATAAAAGATTTCCCCACGGCTAACCTTTAAAATTGGAGAAGTAGTTGATTATGTAACTGTTACAAATATGGGTTCTGATAATTTTGCGTTTTATTAGTGATTTAACTCCCTGTTAGTTGGGGTACAATATTTTCAACTTATATAATAACAGACAATAATGTTAATGCTGCCTTTGATGTAGAGTTATTATAATAATATTGAAAATTAATCTAACAGAACCTATTTTTGTTTCTCTTATTAATATTATTTATATTAGAATATAACTATTATTATTATTATTATTATTATTATTATTATTTTGACTTTTATTATAAAAGAAGACCCAAGCTCAGAATTTTTTTTAAAGGAAATCCCTTAATACTAATTACTTTGTTATTAAACTCTACTTAGTTAGGCCTACTTGAAAAGTACAACCTAATCCGTAAGATTTATTTGGTCGGACAAAAGCAACTGGCATGAATAAAATCATTATTTAAAAAAAATTGCTGTGTGGAAAATCTTACCTGCATAGTACCCTACCCTCCCACCTCTATGGTAAACTTGGACTCGACCGTTTCAGCGCATGTTCACTTATGATTATTATTATTAGCACCGCGTCTTACTACCCGTTCGGGTTATACGCACTTACGCTAATGTGTAATGGTAGGGTGATTATGAGATGAAATGGAGGACCTACAGTTTAACGTGGAATCCGAACCACGGTGGAGGCCTGGCATTCCCCACATTCACAAGATGTAATGTCAGAGGTGAAGGAAGGGTTTGGTAATCAGATAAATCTTTGCCGGGACCGAGGATTGAACCCCGGCTGCCAGCATAGAAGTCTGACACCTTACCCTAGACCACCAGGTCACCCTTCACTTATGAAACTTTCACTTCACGAACAATCTTGTAAACATTTTAATCAACATATTAAAACTCTTCAAAAACTGAAAATCAAAACTAGATTATAAATAAACTCGAAATAAATAAAAGAAATTATGGCTTTTTTTCAACTTACATAATAAGAGACAATACTTTTAATGCTGCTCTTTGAAGCAGAGTTATTATAATAATATTGAAAATTAATCTAACAGAACCTATTTTTTTCTCTTATTAATATTATTTATATTATAATTATTACAATTATTATTATTATTATTATTATTATTAATATTATTATTATTATTATTATTATTATTATTATTATTTAATCATGAAAGAAGATCCAAGCTCATATAATATTTAAGGAAATCTCTTATTACTAATTACTTTGTTATTAAGCTCCTTATTAATATGTTTAGTTCCACCTTATTCCATTGTTTGTATAAAATTGTTTCTGTGTGTATTGCTTTTGATAACTATACCTAGCTTTATCTATTGGGTGTCTTAATTTTCTTATTAATATTTAAATTGTCTTTATTTATAATGGTTAACTTCTATGTTCTACAATAAAATATTTTAATATTTATCTTTTTTAATTGTTTTATAAAATAGTCTCCATGATTTTTGTTTTTGATTGCTGTATTTTACTGTATTTACTTTGTGCCTCCATTACCTAACAAGACTTTTTGTTAATTTTTATTGTTTTCTCATAGATGTTGTATTCATATGTATTTTACAGTGCTGGCCTGTTATGGGGCTTGTCACTCTTGGCCAGCAATATAGTAAAGAAAATTGAAACTATATTATTACAGTAACTACACTAAAGGGTAGGGAAGAAGAAATTATAATTTTGAGGTAATATACCTGCATTTGTTTGAAGAGAGAGTGAAAAAACTTTGAGAAAAAAAAATCCCAGAACGCCCAGCCAGGATTACAACCCCAAACTACCCACCACCACCAGCAATTAAGACTAAATGAAACAGATGCTTATGTTCGCGTGTTCACCGGAGTGAGCTATTTATTATTATTATTATTAATTATTATTATTGTTATTATTATTCTTCATAATTCGTTTAAACAAAATGTAAAGCTTTCTAACTCCTGTCCGGCTGGGAATTACCCAAAGCAACCCGCTTCCATGGCTAAATGCTCTAAGGCAGTGCTATTCTATTATATTCCCACGGGCTACATTCAGCCCACTAATCCCAGCAGATTGTCCCACGGATTAAAAGTCCAGACATCACTGAAGAAGCGTCGTGTAACACATTTTTGCCTTTTCGCCCTGTTACAATTAATTTCTTGAGTAATCTGAAGAAAAACTTAGAGGACCAATTTAGAAACTACAACTTTGATAAAAAAAAACATAATTTTGTTAAAAATCCATTCAAGTTCGAGGGACAACACTTTTCTGGGAAATGTTAACAACCTACCTACCTCTACCTCAAATCTCAAATTTACCTGAAATTGACGAAGGATATTTTCTGTTAAAATTAATTGATCTGGTATAATGATTGGTATCGAGTGATCACTTTCAATATGTAGGGTAGGGATGGTGCAGTTTTGGAACGACATTGATTCAAACCTGTTTCCAAACATAACAAAGCCTGCTTTGTTCTTATTAACTAGGTTCAGGTCTACGTATGCTTGGGAATGATCCTTTTCGCATAACAACACTATCTAGTTCAGCAGTCGGATCTTAGTGGAAAATAAAAATCGTTTATAAGGTCCAAGTATACTTTGATCACAACTTGGACTAAGTGTTCTAGTACAAGTGCACTTGACCCAAGTTAGTTGCCACGGTTATTGACTTGGATATTCAAATAGACATAAAAAAATATGGAAGATTTGCTTTTGGAGGGTATCGGAGTGGTCAATAAAAAAATTTCAGAAAAGATAAAAAGGAAAGTTTGGTCCCAGAACTGGATACTTAGACGTGAGGTTCTTGGAACTTCCTCAAACTTCCTTCAAGAAGTATCGGTTGAAGATGAAAACACATTCAAGAACCCAACACTGCGGATAGCCACATTCAAAAGAGAATTTTCATCAGCAGACTTTTATGTTAGCAAATGATGGGTGCTGTGGAGTACCTCATTGTATTCAGGCCTTGGTGTCAGATATGTCACTGAGTGACTAGGAGATGGAGTATTTGATGGACTGGGTGACATTGAGTGGTGGAGGTTGTCGATTCCTTGGCTGTTTTCAGGTCCTGGTGTCAGATATATCAATGAGTGACTAAGAGATGGTGTTTTTGACAGACTGGGTGACGTTGAGGGGTGGATGTTGTCAAATTTCTGGTTATATACGTTTTACAATGGACTGGCTGACACATAATACGGCTGATTACGACGCATGGCGTTCAGTCGTTTTGATTGAATAGTTCTAATTATTTCGAACTGGCACTCCAAAGCGTCAGAAAGTGGAATCTGTCTTGATTGGCATGCTATATTCTGTGCAAAGTGTTAAAATTCATCGGCCACTTCTCTTCTTTGCACATCATTTTTCAAAGATTTCAGAGCATTCATTGTTCTTTCAATGTTTTCAGGGATATCAATTATAATTAATTTTTTTACTTAAGACAGAATAGTATTTTGGAGTCTTGAAACAGCTACATCTTGGTTTTGGCGGCACAACATCTGCAATTGCATAATAAGGTGGGATGTTGTTGGCAGAATCGGCAATAGGACCCCCTGAACATTAAGTCACAATGATTGGACAAGATGGTTCAGCATTGAGTAATGTTACATTAGAGTCCACAGTGTGAGAGTCGATATTATCATCTTCAGCTTGAGATTTTTCCTGGTTCTGGTTAATTTCGTCTGTGTTTCTGACCTGAAACAAAAACATAAACTGTATATCTAAAAAAAATGTAGTAGAGTATGTATAACTTTTATATAATTAAATTTGCGTTTCTTGGTTTCAGGTGCCAAGGAGTGCTGCAGAGTGAGCTTCTTTTGCAAGAGTGTTTGAAGAGCACTGAAAGTTTCCAGGGTGTTGCCAGGCGTTGGATGGGAAGCACGTCAACATTCAACAGCCACAGACAATGGAAGTGACTTGTATAATTATAAGGTAATATTTAGTACCGTTCTCCTGGCACTTGCGAATAGAAATAATTACATCTTCATCTTCATAGACGTTATGATCCAGGAAAGAATGAACGATACTACAATATTTAACCAGGTCTACATTAAAGAATATGAAATAGGACAAATATCTGAACTTCCCAAATTGGGTCTTGTTATTTTTGGCGATGAAAGGGTTGCCCTTAAACACAACATCATGAAATAATTTTTTCAAAAATTTCATTTGAAAGAGGAAGAAAAAATTTCAACTATCGCTTCTCTCGGGCTAGATGGACAGTTGAGAATGCATTCGGAATAATGGCAAAAAGATGAAATCTATCACACTCCTATCTTCTTGAACCCTGAGAAAGTGTACAACATTATGAAAAATATGTGTGTGCTTCATAACTGGCTGATGAAGACTTCTCGTCCTTACTATGGACCCCCGGGTATTCTTGATACCGAAGATGCTAATAGATAGGTAAGTCCTGGCTCGTGGAGAATAGAAGCATCAACCCCCAACATGTCAAATACAGGGTGTTTCACTCGCTCTCGGACCCTTAGTGTCCCTTATAATATTCAAAATAATGAACGTTATTTAGTGAAATTTACTATGGACATACCTAGGTGTATGAGAAATATAATTATATCATAGCAAGTGTTGAGAATGGGTGCCATTAGCATCAAGGTATGCCTGCACACGCCTCTCCATGTTATTGAAGGTATTCACCAACACTTCGGGAGTCACAGCCTTAATTTCCCACCGAATTTTTTCTTGTAGTTCCATGTGAGTTTGTGGTTTGTTGCGATACACTTTCCCTTTCAGCGTGCCCCTTAGGAAATAATTCAGTGGAGCAAGGTCAGGCAACCTTGGTGGCCAAAGTCTCTTAGAAATGACACGATCTTCAAAGAAGGAAATATGTTCAGACACGCTGACATTGGAGGTGTAGCAGGTGGCACCATGCTGCCTAAAATAGCCAGTACGGAGTTATTAGTGATCAAACTTATTCACAAACACACGGAAGATTTCCATTTAAACTTTGGTATTATTTGGAAGAAGATGGGGCCAATAATGCGGTGCAACAAAACATATCACACCCAGACTTTTTCATCATGAAGTCATGCAAGATTTAAACATTCCCACTAGCCCCCATACGGGAATTCTGGGAATTGACGTACCCACTTAGGTGGAACCATGCCTCGTCTGATTACCACGTGTAATCCAGTATTCCCAAATGTGCATTGACAAACTTCTGGAACCAATTACAGTAAATGAGTCTTCTGTTTGTCAGGAGGTTTAAATCCAAGCGTAACAGTAAGATGATATGCAAGCAGCTTTGCTTTTTTTTAATGCTCGTTGACATGTGCTTGTGGAAGCCTCCATCTCTGACAACAG
Source organism: Timema cristinae (assembly GCA_039000515.1). NCBI lineage: Eukaryota > Metazoa > Arthropoda > Insecta > Phasmatodea > Timematidae > Timema > Timema cristinae. The sequence goes on from JBCFYV010009882.1 coordinate 24,308,463, forward strand.
TTTACGCAAGGACTTCTGAGGGGAGGACAACCGTCTGTTTTTAAATTCTTGTACAGTTTTACCTGAAAGTTTCGGACGTCCTCCTTCGTGGACATTAAACAAAAACCCGTAGTTTCCAATTTGTTTACCAGATACTGAATGGAGGAATTTGCCAGTGGCTTTCACACCCCTTTAAATGGTTTATGGCATACCTTTATTGATGCAGTTTACCAGTAATGTGGATAGTAAAAAAGCGATGTTCCATTGTAAATCGCTTCATACCCTGACTCTTGACGATCCTGCAACAACAACAGCACAGTCATATGCGTCACACAAAACTGTCAGGGACAGTCAACATGGAATCGGTCTTCACTTCACGCAGGCACCATAAATGGGCTAGAGAGTAGCGTTGCCCCTCGTTTCCTTCCGTCGCCATACTTTTCATACACCAAAGTATGTCTGTAGCTGATTTCACTGAATTGCTTTCATTATTTTGAAACTTATAAGGGAAATTCAGGGGCTGAGAGCGAGTGAAACATCCTGCATACCAAACAACAAGGCAGCAACAAATACTCTCTACTTGCAGATCATCAAAAGGAGAAATATCTGAGCTATTTGTTAGCTGATGGTGCTGTTCCTTGGCAAAATTTCATGATACACTAGCTGAAGAAATAAAAAATATGACAAGAAAAAGAACAGTACCTATAAATTTCTTGAAAACAGCCAGTTGACATTCCAGGTTCTCTCTATTTGTAATTTTAAAATAAATATGTTAATATGGGCGTTGCAATTAATTATGTACATTAATTTATTTTACAGGATTTCAATGCACCTTCTAACCTAGAAGAAGAATACCATCAAAAAGGGGATCAGAAAGCTAATCAATGTTTTCTAAATACGTATCTTCTCAACTTTCTTGATCAATCGAAGCAATACTAAATACAGGACGACTTAAGTATACAGCGGAGTATACTTTTATTTGATCAAAATGCGTGTATGACAAATTGTAAAATAATGCACAAAAATTTATACAAAATATTATATACAAACTTAAATACCATTCTAGGGCCTAAGTTAAAAAAATATTAATTTCTTCCTTTTATAACCTGAGTACAAGCTCTAATCTCGTTAACTGCGAAGCAGTATATATTTTTTCTCTGTATATATATATATATATATATAATGCATATACATGTATATTTATGTACTATATATTTGTATGTATATTATTAATCTTTCTTAAATATTATTTTATACAGACTTCTAACTAAGATTTTACATCATATCATACAGACTTCATAAAAAATAATTCAAACAAAAGTTGTATATAAAACGAGGAAAACTTACCAAATTTTTTAATTTGCTGTTTCTTATGCTCATTTCTCCACGTAGGAATCTGTCAGCGATTTCATACCACACAAATCAAGAATGTTCATATTATTCACTATTCTTTATAAAGCCCAGTTCAATGCATCCTTGTTTTTATAGGGTTACCGTTGAACACATTTTGGAGGGACTCACACCAGTTGCCCAGTTTATTAACGTGTTTGTCTTTCATTGCACTTGATCAGAGGAACATAAAACATTTATATAGAAATATCTAGTAGCCATTACAATATAATACATTTTTAATAGTTGTGTTTTAAAAATAGAGTAAAGCTACAATACTCTGGAAGTCATTGCTAAATCTGGGATTTCTATGTAAATACAGATTCTATTCCTCGCTATTTAGATGTTCAGAAAATAGAGACCTCAACGAATCACCATAGTAGGGTTAATATACTTGATTTTCATTTAATTTATTTTTACAAATTTTGACATTTTTACATATTTCAAGTGATTTTACATAAAGATACATAGCTCGGGACTTTTTAAATGTATTTTTATGCTAATCAAAACTTTGATGAATTATTAAACATTGTTTCATTTGGTTTGGATTGCATAAATAAGCTGAAAGGAATTTTTCAAAGACCTATTGAAAAGGGTAAAATCCAGCTCGGTTAGTCAAGTGTTTTTCCACTAAGACCATGCCCCTTCTCTTCACAATGAGCCTTTTGATGGGGTTTTTTTTTAAAAGAATTTTGCAAACGGATAAGGAATTGTAGTCTGTAACCGCCTCCCTTCTTCCAAAAAACTAGTCCAACGGCTTATATTCTTAACATGTAATATCTCCAAGTTATTTTAGTTTCACATGATTGATTGAAGGGGAAAGTCTAACAGTAAGCTATAATCAAGTTTTTTATTTTATTCACCATGACACCAGCCACGTATTTCTGACTACAAAATTAAAATAACGGGCTGGGATCAATGATTCCTTCACAATCGACAGTATAGTTGTAATGTGTTAAGTTTGCAAAAAAAAAAAAAAAAAAGGATGTTCCATGAAATCACAATTGGATTAAAATGTGTGGCACATATTTCGTACGAAAAAAAAGAGTTATTTGAGGAATCTTTTTTTGTATGTATCAAAGATGCAGGTGTCTTCGTTCCTGTTAAAGAAAATTATTCTGTAAGGACGTTTGTAGTGCAATGGTCGCTACGAACGTCCCATTTTTTAAACTCCAAGTTCCTGAAATTGCAGCCTTCTTGTGTAAGTACTGAAAACAACAAGTTTCTGATCAATCAATACTAAAAATAATTATCTGCATATCAGCTATGAAGAAACAATGGAAAGCATAATAAATTATAAAAGAGATGCCTTCATATGGGTCGCTGTGTATGAAATCACGGATGCTTAGGGTAGCTTTGTTGTGAACCTTGAGTTAGGTAGAATAGATCCTAAGGATATTACCAAACCATATTTGAATTACTGAGAAATGCTGGAATATACATATCATGTTGCAAGATACGTGAATGATGAATTGAAAGTTTTGTCACTAGGTGAGCTCACGTAGAGAAGGCCCTTATGTTATATTCAGATGCCTTGGTGTATATACCAAAAACCACAAGTGTTATGAAGTTGTCTTTCTGAGTATTGATTGATCAGGAACTCTTCGCTTTCAGTACTGTCACAAGAAAGATGCAAATTCGGGCACTTGGAGTTTAAAACATGGGATGTTCGCAGCGACCATTGCACTTCAAAAGGCTTTACAAAATTAGTCTCTTTGACTGGAAGGAAGGTACCTGCAGCTTTGCTAGAAAAAAATAGATTCTTAGAATAACTTAGTTCATTTTTCGTACGAAGTATGCGCCACACATTTGGCTCCAATTGAAATTTTATAGAACATCCAATTTTTTTGTTGCAAGCTTGACCCATTACAACTCTACCGTTGGTTGTGAAGGAGTCATTGATCCCGGCCCATTATTTTAATTTTGTAGTCAGAAAGACGCAGCTGGTGTCATGGTGAAAGACAAACAAAAAAATCTGATGGTAGCTTCTTCTTAGACTTTCAATTTAAATCGCTCATGTGAAACTAAAATAACTTGGAGATATTACAGGATAAGAATTTAAGTCGTTGGACTAATGTGTGGAAAGATGGAGGAGGAGGGGGGGGGTGTATTCCAGACCAAAATACCTTATCTGTTTGCAAAATTCTTTTAAAAATGCATCAAAAGGCTCATTGTGAGGAGAGAGGGCATGTACTTAGTGGAAAAACACTTGATTACCCGAGTTTGATTTTACCCTTTTCAATAGTTCATTGAAAAATTCCTTTCAGCTGATTAATGCAAACCAAACAAAATCAAACAATGTTTAAAAATTCAACAAATTTGCAATAAGTATAAAAATATATTAACAAATCACAAACTATGTAGCTTTATGTAAGATCACTGAAATACGTAAAAATGTCAAAATATATATAAAAAAAACCTTAACCATTATATGGTGATTCGTTGAGATTTCTATTTTCTGAACATCTAAACGGTGAGGAATAGAATAACTATGTATTTACATATAAATTCCAGACCTAGTAATGACTCCTAGAGTTTTGTAGCCTAACTCTTTTCATACAATTCATCTATTAAGAATGTATTTTATTGTAATGGCTACTAGATATTTATACATATTTGTGCTATGTTCCTGTAGTCAATTGCAATGAGAGTTAAACGAGTTAGTCAACTGGGCACCTGGAGTGGGTTTACCCAATATTTGTCCAACGGTAAAGCTTTATAACAAAGTATATGGTAAAATGTGTATTTTTTACATAACGGGGGATGACTTAACCCAATTCTAAAGCTACTATAAAAACTTTTAAATCAGTCCTAGATGTGTATAATGTAAAAAAAAAACTTCTTACATTGGTAGTTAAGGGGGTGGAGGGCAGCTACTCCTTCAAAAAAATCCCTTTCCAACCAAGTAACCTCCCACAGTAAAACATTAAATCATACATACGTGCTTGGCTCCCACCGTTTTGAGAATAGCTGCTGAATATACTATATACGTTTATCAAATGAGGAATATATGCATAGAGGCCACACCTTTATTTTTCTACATTCATCTTCTTTCAAGAATCCTTGATTCCCAATCTTGTTAAATGGCGTACCACTCAAACAATTTCCGTATTTTGGAGTACCACCAAGATTGTGCTGAATATTTAATAATTAGGCACTTTTAATGGCACAGCATCATTTATAGATTAACAGTTTTATTTCTCATTATTTAACATTTCTACTCAATCAATACGGATAAGAGTGCACAGGTAACAAAGAAATATAAAAAATACTAATATTTACCTCTCCAACAACTGTTTAAATCTCTTTTAATTTTGGTTTGACTTGGTTGGCGTACTACCTGGAATAATTGTGTGTACCACTGGTAGTACGCGTATCACAGTTTGGGTACCACTGCTCTAGATAATTAGCCGAATACTTAGCGCGTTCTCTTACTAAGCTAATAGTTTGATTACCGTTGGGGTCATAGTATTTATCATATTTTGATTAATTTACAGTCTCGAGGTCTGTCCTAAAATTACGCTAGTTTGTGAGTCGTGTTCTTATATAGTCGCTTTCCAATGTAGGTATTCAGAAAGGCCACGATAAATATTCAATTATGATTTTAAAAAAGTTTCTAAGTCATATGCTAGTATAGAGAATTTTCAGCATGTTTAAAAAGTTCATGAATCACTTTTCAATTGATTTTAACAATCAAGAGAGCTATAATATTATATAATTAGTCACAATTATTTCCCCCCCCCCCCCCCCAAACAACATAGCAACAAGCAATAGACAATAGCCATATAATAATTATGTTTTCACTAAACACATTTTTAAAATTGTTTCAATTTACTAGAGAAATAAAACTTATTTTTAAGTACTGTATATTAGAAATAAGAACAATGCTTATTCATTGTGGCCTGTTAACTGTTTATTCAATCACTTCGTGAGCCAAAAATTTCAGGTAGAGGTGGCCGACCGGTCTCTGCTTTGTTTCTCTTTCAGAATACAGAAAACCAATCAACCAAAAGAGTGACACACGCCAGGTGGGGAAAGTAATAGAGTGGTGGGGGTATTTCCTCTCCTCAAGCAGGTACTCGGTTTGAGAAGGAAGATAGACCCAAAAGGGAATTTGGTCTTCTATTCTGCCACACCTTAAGACCACCAACATTGATTGAAAGTCACTAAAATTTGCCATTCTATAAATATGTCTTATTTTATATATTAATAATAAAGTTAATCTAAAATGTTATCAATAGCTCCCCATAATGCTTCCTTGTTGATTACTCTAGAATATATATTGGGGACGCGTCATTTAACCTAAAGTTATTTGGCATAATTAATCTGGCCTAAAATCATTTTGATTAAGGTCATTTTGCCTAAGTATTTTAACCAGAAGTCATTTGTACGAAAATTTATTTCTAACATAAAAATCAATCTTGTTAAGCTTACTCAAATTAATTTGGCCTAAAGTTATTTGATCTAAACTAATATAAGTTAAAAAATTGATCTTGTTGAGAGCTCCCAAAATCCTTTGGCCTAAAATCGTTAGCTTAGAATACATTTTGAATTTAAAAAAAGTATTCAAGTTCACCAAAATCTTTCTTCGGTAGCCGTATGGTTTAAGGCGTCATTCTCATGTTAGAATGGCCTCGAAGACAGGAAGATCTGGTCCCTGTTGGGTGCACTGAACGTTGTTTCCCTAAATTGTTTTTCACTCTTCCTCCACGTTAATGCTGTTGAACACTTGCTCTAAATTCAACCTTCCTTATCCCGAACACATTAGCGTGATTAGGTCATATGCGTATAACCCGAACGGGTAAGCGGTGAAAAAAAAAAAGTTTGCCAAAAGTAATTTAGCCTAAAATATAATATAAAGATCTTCGGGTATCTTAGAGAAGTAAATAGTTTCATCTGAGTGTAAAGATATATAAATTTAAACTTATGAGAGATTGTTGCAATATAGAATCATTGCAACAACATTGGAGTGTCATCTTCAACAGGATTGCAATATTTGAACCGTTTAATCTATAAGGGTCAAATTTTGCACACAGTCGACATAGCCCACAGAGAGTATGAAAATCAAATTTAATAAAATCATGTTAAAAAATCATTCTCCATCCAGTGAAAAATATGCTCTCAAATTAAATACATTTTAACAAGGATATCTGAAAACCCCATTTCCATTACATCCCTTATTCCTGAAACTGTCAACTCTATAGTTTTTACATTTTTCGAAAAAAAAAACCCACCAAAAACCATATTATCATTTTGCAGATTTTTTCCCCATTTTAGGCATTATAAATTTATTTTTATTTGCTTTGTTAGTAAGATGTAAGTAGAGTGGTTATGCCAGATCTGTGATAGTTTTGGCTAAAAAGCTTCTAGAAAGAGAGAAAGTAATTAAATGTGTGTTAGCCCGTATATATAAGTATTAAAAAAAATTGTATCTATCACTACTCATACAATAATTTAATTACACTATTGGGGATAGGATAAGGAAAGCTATATTTAAAAATCTAGGGCATTTGCCTCTTATTATAGCAAAATCCTCATGTACGGGCTAACACAAAACATTGAGAAAATATAAGTACCAATTTTCCTTACTAGATGGCACAGAATGAAAGTTATTAAAAAATGAAGATAAGTTTAACATATCATAATAATTTACTCATAAATAGCGATATATTGAAGGATTCAGACAGTAACGCATGTGTTGACTGTACACTATTTACCATATTTATTGATTTTATTTCTAGGTGTATCATTTGAAGGTGAAATAATTGTACACGCATGTCTTGTTACTCGCAAATAAATATTGTTTATAATTCTTCATCATTTTTCGTGTTGTGTGAAGGATTTCGGTAAATCCTCGCATTTTCTGGTTTCCCACTGTCCTCTGAAGAGTATACGCACGAGGTGTATAGCATGTGTTTATTACATATTTGAGTGTGTGTGAAACACGTCTGCTTCGACTGTAGTTCCTCACCCAAGTGAAAGCAAGTTCAGTTGCTCGCCGTTGAGGGCGCTCACGCGTTCCGAGCTTTTTGCTCGTGCGCACCGTACTCTGGTCAACAACATCTCGCACGCTGGCGGGTTCCATGGAGGGATCCACACTGTTCTCCACTCTCAGGACCTCAGCGTCAACTATCATCGAGTTGGGTGAGATACCGACGTTAACACCAGGACTATTAGACTGTCAGTTGTTATTGTGTAACCATAAACATGAGTGACCATCCAGAAGATCCTTCTAACACCACGCCTAACGTGGCTGTGGCTCAGACTATTACGGGTGTCACGGTTTCCTTAACGACTGTCTCATCGACAGCCCCTACTATTCAACCTCCGGTCTACACGATTGGCTCGTTAATGGACACTCTTGGGGGCACGAGGTGGGGGGAGTGGGTATCTGCGCCTACGGCACACACCAATGCGGTGGCGTCCCCGATCTCTCACCCGAGCTGCGTACCTTCCGCTACTACCACTGTCCCACCAGTGGTATCGTTGGTGGCTCCAAACTCCTTTGCTCCATTGACAATTTATTACCCACCAGAGTGGGGTTTGCAGGTCCCACAGTCTGGCTCTGAGGCCGAGATGGGGGCTGGACCCTCTCTCAGGCTTGACACTGATAGACCCTCCGACTCTGGCACCTGTGACTGGGCTGGAGAGGGGGAAAAGTCTACTTCCAAGAAGAGGACCGCTGGGATGTTCGAGATCTAAACGTCCGACCAAAGCCATCCTTCCTCCCCCATGGAAAGGGGGGAAGCCTCCGAGTCGGATGGACAGGGGTCCGCTGAGTTCCAAAGGCCACGCCTCCCAATGAAGATAAGAAAGAGGAAGAAAGTGGGCTCTCCATCAGCGTCTCCTCCATCTCTGGAGCGACAGGGGAAAAAGGGCGTCATTACTAGTCCATCGATTTTGACCACAGGTGGGGTGATCAAATTGCGGCCTCTGAGGGCAGTCGGACCCCTGGTACTTACGATTCCTCACGACCCCCCTTTACTCAAAAAAACCCACCCGACTCGATATCCACCATTACAGGAGTCCACTCAGGGTCCCTCCACCTCTTATGCATCTATAGCTGGCAGGCCCTCCCAGGCTGAACAGGGTGTGGCCCCAAACCCTCCCACTCCCCGAAATTCCCGAGTTCCCCCAGTCATTATTTTAGGTCCGTTCGAAGGAAGTAAATTCTCGTTGTCTGTGTCCCTTCGTAAAATTCTCCGCAAAGAATTCAAGCTAATATCATCAGGCCAGCAAGTGACTGTCTATCCGGGTGATTCACGTGACCGGGACACGCTACTAGGGTTCCTCCGGGAGCGCAAAATCCAACACTTTACTTACCCCACTGAGGAAGAGAGAGATGGAAGAATGGTCCTGCGGGCCTTCCTCTTGAAACGCCTGTTGAGGACATTGCGGAGGCGTTATCCAGGCGAGGATACCAGGTCCGGCGGGTGACCCAACTTTCGGTCAGGGAACCAAATGGAGGTCTAGAGCGTATGTTCCCTCTATTCTTAGTAACCTTGGTAGGTCGCTCTGAGGTCGCCCGACTGTCGAAGGAAACCTCACTGAATCACTTCAAGATCAGCATGGAGCCTTACCTTCGTAGGAGTGTTCCCCAATGCCATAACTGTCAAAGATTTGGTCATTCTTCCCCGACGTGTGGAGCACTGCCTAGGTGTGTTAGATGTGGGGCGGGTCACAGCACCCAAGACTGCGAGCTATCTGTGGACAGCCCCGAGATAAAATGTGTAAATTGTCTTGGAGCCTATCCGGCCAATGCGGGGATTTGTCCTCGAAGGGCCTCATATATCCAAGGCAGAGAACGAGCTGCACCTCCCTCTCGAACACCCAAGGGGCCATCTGCTCCTGGACCCGCTGGTCGCCCAGGCCAACAGCAGCGTCCTCTCGCAGACCCAGCTTCGTTCCCGTCGCTTCCCACTGTCAGTGCTATTCCCGGTTTTATCACCAGCCACCCCTCATCTAGAGGTTCCACCAGAGGGGTCCTCTGACATAATATCATTGGTCTCTGACATTTCGAAAATTGTATCTCTCGTCCGCTCTCTCCGAATATGTCAACACTTACCCCTTCTGAAGTCCTTGCTCACCAAGCTAATCTCAGTCCCCACACTTTGTGACAAATTTAATGTAATTCTTGAGTTCCTACCTCGCTTCTTCAATGAGTGACGCTCCCATCCTTCTTATCTGGAATGCCTGTTCGCTTATTTCAAAGCTCGATGAGTTTACTCATCTCCTCAGAGTGCGTTCCGTTTCCCTAGCCATCGTAACCGAGACATGGCTAAAACCCCACCATTTGGTAGCCATACCATCATTCTCGGTATACAGAGCGGACAGGATTGGTCGTCGGAGGGGTGGAGTGGCACTTTTTGTCCGGGATAGCCTTTGTCATCACCGGATCGCCATTCCGGCCCTAGCAAATATCGAGGCGGTGGCAGTTCGACTCTTGGGGAGAGCGTACTCGGTCACCTTGTGTGGTGCTTACGCCCCCCCACCCCCCCAGTACTGCCTCTTCTTTGGGCAGATTTGTTAAAAATCCGTGGATTAGGAGCGAGCCTTGTTCTTGGTGGCGATTTTAATGCTCGCCACGTGGAGTGTGCATGTCGGTCTACTGAGGCTAGAGGTACTTTGCTGCGCCGGTTTTCAGCGGCCAGCGGTCTCTTTGTCCACCATCCTAACCTCCCTACTTATGTTCCCCACCACATTCGGCACCATCCGAGCTTGCCGGACATTTTCCTCACCACTGCCCGTCCTTTCCTCTCCCCACCCGAGACTGTCCTGTCTCTATCCTCCGACCATAATCCCGTCCTCACTTCTCTCTGTTTCTCGCCTCTCTCTCCCACTACTGAACCTCAATTCAATTTTGCTCGAGCGAACTGGGCCCGTTATCGTTCCCTTCTGTCTTCCTCACTTCAGTGTAATTTTTCAGTTCCCACCAAATTGGTCCTTGAGGAGCGTGTACAGACTTTGACTTCAGCTATCCTTTCGGCAACCTCGTCATCAATTTCCGTCCGGCGTCCACCCTCGTTGGGTCCGCGTCTTCCACCCCCGATCTTAGAGTTGCGGGCACAGCGTGATCGAGCTAGGCGCTGGTGGCAAAGATATCGTCTCCCTGCTGCCCGAGTCGAATTTCAAACCTACAGGAGCAGCTGTCACCGGGATATTTCAAAATGGAGAGCGGAAATTCAACGTAGGCACCTGGAGGCTCTTTCTCCAGGGGATGGTTCCGTCTGGCGGTATGTTCGTAGCCTAAGGCGTAGAAGAGCCCCTGTCCCGGTGCTTCGAGTTGGAGGAGCACCGCTCAAGTCCGACGTTGAGAGGGAGGAGGCATTGGCGGATAGTTTTGAGGCCTGCTTTCACTCGCATTCCATTTTCCCGGGCTCTGAGGGTCGCTTAGGCTTTCCAAGCTCACCACTCCTTCCCTCAATCCCCACCAATTCTCAGACTGACGTATCTCTTGTTACCCCAGCCGAGCTCCGTGGAATCCTCTCCCATCTTCGACCTTCCTCAAATCCCGGTCTCGACCGAGTGTGTAACCCGCTCCTTGCTCATTTCCCCAAGAAGGCTATAGTTTTTCTCCTTCGAATTCTCAATGCTATCCTTCTCTTACCCTATTATCCCTCATCCTGGAAGACGGCTTTAGTCGTCCCTATTCCTAAGCCAGGCAAATCCCCCCAACTCCCCTCCTCCTACCGTCCAATCAGCCTTCTCTCCTGTGTGAGCAAGGTAGCGGAGAGGGTCATACTGAAGCGTCTTCTCTGCTGGGTGGAGGATAACCGTCTTCTCCCTGATTACCAGTTCGGGTTTAGGGCCCGTCACTCTTCCACCCACGCACTACCCCGGGTCGTTGACCAGATAACGGACGGGTTTTCTAGGCGGGTTCACACAGGGTTTGTAGTGCTGGACGTCCAGGGGGCGTTTTACTCAGTGTCCCATTCCGGTCTTCTCCTTAAACTGCTTGCTGTTGGACTGCCTATTTATCTACTTCCCCTCTGTCAATCCTTTCTGTTAAACCGAACGTTTCAGGTTCGCCTGAATGCCGTGTTATCCTCATCCCGTCCCATTTGCACCGTTGTCCCCCAGGAGAGCCTTCTCTCCTCATTCCTTTACTCCTTTTTCACCCACGATATCCCTCTTCCTCCAGGTTGTAGCTTGTCCCTCTATGCGGATGACACGGCACTTATGGCTCAGTCCAATGACGTCCGCGTTCTCCTGGGCAAGCTGTCCGGTGCCCTTCGTTCTCTTGCCCTCTACTTTGCCTGCTCAACCGGACCAAGACACAGGCCATAATTTTCACACGTCGTCTTCCTGGGCATTTCCCTCCTCCGCTATTTGGGGGGGGGGGGGTCATTCTACCTTGGCGAGATTCCGTTCACTACCTGGGGGTCACATTGGACCGCCGTCTTAACTTTACTGATCATTTCACGAATGTACGCAATAAGGCGCGTGGTCGTAATGTATGCCCTGGCCCCAGTACTTCGACCACTCTGCCCCCTTTCCTGCCACATAAGATCACCCTATTTCAATCTTATGTTCTTTCAATTTTTCTTTAGGCGGCTCCCGTCTGGAGTCACGTCTCCCCCCATAACCTTAGACCCTTGGTTTCATTTTACCATCGTTGCCTCCGGCTTATCCTGGGTCTTCCCCCCGAACCCGTAACTCTGATATCTACAGAGGGTCGGGGCTGCCACCTCTGGATCTCATTCTGCACCAGCAAACGGATAGATACTTTCGCAAGATTCTACACTCAGACAATCCCCTTATCAAAAACATTGGTGCCGACCCCGGGGGACGAGCTCGCCCTCATAGACGCATTCGAAACCTCTTACAACAGCCCCCACCAAGTCTATTGGAGCTTCTGTGGGCCCAAGTTATTGGTTAACAACTGAACAATTAACTCTATACAATACAGCTCTAAAAGTTTAAATTAATTTCCCCTTAATGCAGCGGGGTTTTTTTGGAAATTTTTCCCTGCATCTTTTCAGTTGCTATTTTTTCTTTTGGTATTATAGGCTCAAACTTACATTTTAGAACTATAATGTTTGTATTTGTATTCTCCTCACTCTTAAAAATGAATGTAATCTGTCTCTACTAAACAAACCTTAAAACCTTACAAACTTTGTGTGCAATTTGCCTTCCACATCTAGAGAAGTGTTAGTGAATAATTGTCAAGTCAACTATCATTAAGATTGTATCTATTTATTCTCATAAAACACGTCTCTATAGTTAATATATTATATGTTGATTTCCATACATCACGCTTGGTTAAAATGGTCTTCCTACGTAAGAACTGTTAAAAATCTTTTACCAAGCTTACAACCTGGCATGTCATATGCATTTACAACACGGGAGTGGAGTTAACAAGTGTGATGAGTGTGGACAAGTTTTTAGTCGGAGTGATAACTTACAGCGACATGTTTCCTCACATAGTCGGAAGGTGAAGTCTTTCGAGTGTGATAAATGCAGTCAAATATTTTCACGGCGGGATAATCTATTACGACACAAGCTAAAGAACTGTACTGCGCCATCATTGGGGAGTGTTGCCAACGTTTCAAAGTCAAGAGAGCTGGAATATATTGAGAATCTCGATATTGATGAAGATTACGACTCCTGTAATTTTTCAGAAGCTTTGAATGGTTCAGTCAAAATCATCAAGCTCTCTCCCTCGAAAGATACGCTATTTTTAGTCATTACTAACGAAATTAATTGGAAATTAGAAGTAACGCTTATCCAACAGCTTATTGTAATGGATAATCTTAAATGGTATACATCTGCCTGTGTAGAGTACTCTCGTGTTGTAGGGGAGGAGAGGAAACAATCACCCCTTACTTTCGCAGTAAGTGTATCGTCACACTAAGTTCTGACACATTAAAATCGCAGATTGAAGCATAACTTTCTTTCCACCACAAAGGAAGTGGTTGGTCTGAGGACTGTGTAAAATACTTAGAGCTTAAACTAGCTAAATATGTTCCTTTGGCTGCTTCCAGCTATATTCCATTACCAGAAGATTTGAGAAATAAGAATGCTTTAATAAATATAAGAAATGTTGACAGTAAATGTTTTCATTGGTCTGTGCTAACATTTATATATTCAGCTTTAGAACAAGCTAATCGAGGGAGTAAATATATATCACTGGAAGGTAAACTAAATATGGATGGTATTGAATATCCTGTGTAAATACAGCAAATAGCTAAGTTTGAAAAACAAAATAATGTATCTATTAATGTGTATGCTATCAAGGGGAAATTCCCTTTAAGTACAACTAAGGCTAGTCATGACAATCACGTGGATTTGTTGTTTCTTTCCAATGTGGATGGGGGACATTATTGTCTTATTAAGAACTTGAGCAGATTGCTAAGCACGATGACCAGCCACAATGGTGAATAATACTATTGCAAATATTGCTTGCATAGATTTTCCAAGGAAAATCTCAGGTAAGAGCATAGTGAGCGGTTTTCTGATTTAGATGCTCAGAAGATAAATATGCCTGAGGAAGAGGATACAGTATTGAAATTTTCGACACATAAACATATATTAAATATCCAGTATGTGATCTATGCAGATTTTAAATGTTTTAATATTAAAATATTAGGGTGTGCACGTAACCCCTATCCCTCATCAACTACAAAAATGACGAAGCATACGCCATCAGGATTTGCATATGTAATAGGTGATTTATGCAGGTAAAAGTGTAAAAACCCCTGTCTTCTTTAGTGGTGAAAATGTTGTGGATACCTTTATACATAAACATTTTGAAGGAGAAAACATCATGAGATGGAGAAAAATGTTGTCCCTATGCGCATCACCCCTGAACAAGAAAATGAATTTATTTCGGCTAGCGTATGTAGTATCTGCGAAAAAGAGTTGGTTAAGTCCACGTCCGTGACCACTGTCATCTCATAGTAAGTGCAATATTCAGTTCCAATATACCAAGATAATACTCGTCATATTACTCAATTTAAAAAATTATGACGCCCATATTATCATGCAGAAAATTGGGAAGTTTACAGACAGAAGAATATAATGTATTCCAAACAATATGAAGAAGTATATTTCATTCACTTTTGTCTATTTACAATTTATTGAATAGCTCCCGTTTTTATGCAAATCTATTGAAAAATTGGTTAAAAATGTGTTGCATGTTGGGAAAACTTAATTTAAAATATTCAAAAAAATTATCACTTTTGATTAAGTAGATCTTCTGCTACGAAAAGGTGTGTTCCCTTACGACTACATTGATTGCAGCAGTAAACTGAAAGATAGTCAATTACCAGCAAAATCATTATTCTATAATCAGATGAGCCAGGAAATTATTTCAGAAAGTGACTAAGCTCATGCTAAAACTGTGTGGGAAAACTTTGAAATGAATACTATAGAAGATTATCAAAATGTATACGTTTTAAGTGATGTTCTACTTAAAGCAGACGTCTTTGAATACTTACACTCGTTATGTTTTGAGTACTATAAATTAAACTGTCTACATTTTTGCACAATCCATGGACTAGCATGGGCGGCATTTTTATAGATGACCAAGGTTGAGTTGGAGCTACTAACTGACATTGAAATAAATTTATTCACTGAAAAAGGGATACGTGGTGGGGTGTCTATGATTTCAAATACACAATCTGAAAAAGAAACCCTTGATATGATGGATTTTAACACTGAAAAAAAGGTGAAGTACATTAATTACTGGGATTGTAATGATTTATATGGGACTGATATATCTTATTGCTTTCCTCAGAGTAATTTTAGGTGGTTGAACAAGACTTAAATAGCAGAGCTCAATATAATTTCAGTTATTGAGGATAGCACTCACTGTGGGTTATATATTAGAAGTAGATCTAGAGTACCCGGAAGAAATTCATGACGAGCACAGTGACTATCCACTTGCTCCTGAAAAAGTCATGAGATGTTGAGATGTTATCCCCATTCTCTAAGTATAAACAATCCAAACTGAGCTCTCCAACCGGTGGGAAAACAGAAAAGCTAGTGCCCAACCTAAACAGTAAACAAAATTATGTGGTACACTACCGTAAATTAAAACTGTATATTTCCTTGGGTATGAAGCTTCAAAATATATACCGAGTCCTCACTTTCATTCAGAGCACTTGGTTGAAGCCATATATTGATTCTAATACTTCCCAACGAAAAAACGCAGTGAATGGATTTGAAAAGGACTTTTTCAAACTTATGAACAATACAGTATTCGAGAAGTCGATGGAGAATCAAAGACATCGTGTAAATGTTAATATGCTAAATAATGAAAAAAGACTAAAGAAGCGTATTGCTTCACCAGCATTTATTGCTTATACAATCTTCACGGAAGAGTTAGTTCGGGTTCACATGAGAAAAATAAGCCTACATTTGAATAAGCCTATCTATGCACAATTTGCAATATTAGATATAAGTAAGTTTATCATGTATAACTTTTATTATAATTATGTTAAAAGGAAATATGGACAAAATGCTCTTATTCAAAGACACAGACTCCCTCGGCTACGAACTGAAAACAAAAAATGTGTATGTTGATATGTTTGATAATATAGACCGATTCGATATTTCAGACTATCTAGAAACACATTTTTTCACAGTATGTGTAGTAAAAATGCTCTAGGTAAAATGAAGGATGAGATAAATGGAGAGTGTATTCGAGAGTTTATGGGACTTCGACCTAAGCTTTACTTCATTCAAAAGGAGAATCTTGAGGAGAAAAACGTAGGTAAAGGTGTGTCACAAACAACTCTCAAAAAGAAAATTAAACATGCTCATTATAAAAAATGTTTAAAGCAGTGGATTTTACACTACTACATTGTCTGTGATAAGAATTGAGAATTATCAATTGTATATTATCAATTTTAATAAACTTCAACTTTCGCCAGGAGATGATAAACGCTATATTTTAGATAATGGATGCGATACTCTTGCATACGGTGACTGCAAAATAAGACAAATGTGTTCACCAATGAAGACATAAAAATAAATATACCCTTTTTGTTTTGTATGTAAGCATATTGAAAAGGAACTTTGTGTATTAACCTTTGTAATAAATATTTTTATTATGTAAAAAGCTCGAGTGCTTGTGAGTATCATAGCCTGATTTCATCAGGTAAAACAGCACAGATTTATCAAAATTAAATAGTTTATTCAAATTTAGTTATAGGTGGGAGGTGACGTTACTCGCTTCCTCGCAGTGCCGCCTGGGAAACGTTTTAATAAACGGCTTAACGAGTAACACCCAATACGTAGTAATATTATAATAAAATGTTAGTGATTTATAAAAATGTTATCCAATGAAAAATGTAACTATTTTAGAAATATCTGGTTTACCCCACCACCTCCCCCTCCCCAAATATTTTTTCCTGATCCGTCGGGACAATGTGGGAGAAAGTGACAAAACTCTATAGTGATGAGGATCTATGCTAAAATTTGAAAAAATGTTTAACCCTCAAAATAGTATTTCCCGATCCACCACTGATCAATGCTATTCTTATGTGACTCACTGGCTCTATGGGAAGCATCAATGTGATCGTTTTCAGTATGAAGGGAATATATTGAAAAATGTAGTTTATCATAGAGATAAATTAGTGATAATTTTTTAATGTAAAATAATTACAATTACAATTTAATTAAAACTAAATTAATGTACACTTTTAGCCATAATCTATATTTTAAATAAACGCTAAACAAATTACAATAAAAATATAAAGAACATATATGTATTATTTATACATTTATACTCTCTGATAATTTACGTGAGGAATAGAAATGAAGTTTGATTCCACTCTAATAAGGTTTCGTCTCACAATTTTTATGCCACAAAGAGCAGAAATGGTATACTCGCACAAACATATTGTTGAAAAAAAGCATCAAATGAAGCCATCGCTCCCATGTCGATTGTGGTATGTAAGATAACCCTGTAAGATTTGTGAAAATACCTTTACCGACAAAATTGTTAGGCCCTTTCGATCTCATTCATAGAAATTCTCGTGTGCTTATATCAGTGGCGTAGCTACAGAGGAGCGACTGGAGCAGTCGCTCCAGGGCGGCATAGCTCAGACGGGCAAAGGGGGGCGGAACGAACTGGATAATGTATATTTTCAGGCTAAGCTCAAGTCTATGAAAAAGTTATTTTAGTAAAAACACTCGTCAGTTATAGTAGGGTGTAACAAGGGAGAAGGTGGTAAAGAAAGGTCTCTTAACAGAAAACATAACATAGTTCCTTTATCTTTTATTAGGTGGGCGATGTCGAATGATGTCTTTCACATTTGCCGGGGCAATGGCTTGAGCTGCGTCTGTTTGGCATGATGCCAATGGCATCTAGACATGCGTCAATCAATCACGACCGAATCCCCGCCCCCTTTCCTACCAACTCTTACCCATGACTCATACTTACCCCACGCTTACATACAGCATTCAGCCTATCAGCTGACTTGCCTGCGTCTGGTTTTCCCATCCCCCTACCCCTTCCAACCTTGTTTTGTCTCTATTTCTCAGTGAATCACGGTTTCAATAACCTGAGTCTATATTGCGTTGTTAGTTTAGTGTAAGTCAGATCGCTTTGCTTGTCTGACCGTGGTTTCACCGACTATAGTTTTGTCGTTTAGAGTGCTGCGAGTCTCATAACATAGTGTAAGAAAAAAAATATAAAAACAGTGTAGTGTAGATGTTCAGTAGTTAAAAACACGTACTGTTGTGATTTTAGTTTATTTTACGCAACATTTTCTTAGATTGTGGTGCGTCAGTGCAAAGTTACAGGATCATTTAACGTAACTAGTTTATTTTTTCACCTGTTTTCTAAAAAGGTCAAAAAAAACTAAGTGGTGCGAAGTATCGGAAAAGGAAAAGGATGACATAGCAGAAATTGAACTTAAGAAAGTGAGAAAGTTGTCGTCATACTTTTCGACAAAACCTTCAGTTACGCAAGAACCCAGTTGCAGTTCACAAGAACCTAGTTGCAGTTCACAAGAACCTAGTTGCAGTTCACAAGAACCTAGTTGCAGTTCAAAAGATAAAAATGTCAGCTTTAGTGTAGAGGAATCGGAGCAACTACTAACGACTGAAAACAGATCTGCGTCTAAAAAACTTGAAGGTGGAGTAAGCCTTAAAGAAAATGAATCAGAGCAGATCTTGTCACAATATCTTGATTCTGTTGAAGCTGAAAATGATGATTTAGAAGAGCAAGAGTTTTTAGAAAAATAGGTTGGTGAAGATTTTGTTATTATTAGTTCTTCTGACAAGGGTAATTTTGAAGGGAACCTTACAGCCGAAGAAAAAAAGCAAATAATAAAACTTGGCCCTCACCAGCCAAAAGGGCCGTTTCCAAAAGATACAGATGGGAGAAATAAAAACAGATGTTTTGACGAGAAATGATACTTTACAAAGAAGGCAAATAACCATTTATCAATAAAACGTAATTGGTTATGCTACTCAAAGGTGTTAAATGTTTACTATTGTCAGCCTTGCTGGCTATTTAATATGTCACAGAGAGACGTGGGGTTTTCGAAAGGTACGTCTGATTGGGCACATTTAGGGCGAAACATCAAAGACCATGAAGAAGAATCTCAAAACCATGCTATTGCATGTGAAGTTCACTACCATTGGCAGTTAGGCATGACTGTTGATAGTGAAAATCTTAAAGAGATCAAGAGAGCTACAGACTATTGGAGGCAAGTCTTAAAAAGAGTTGTGGACGTAATCATCACTTTAGCTACAAACGACTTGCCATTGAGAGAGCATAGGTTGTCAGGTGACGCTAATTTGTCTAAAGGAAACTTCCTTGAAATAATACATATGTTAGTAAAATATGACAAGGTATTGGCAGACTTAATTAAATTGCCTAAAGGTAGTACTAATTACCTCAGTCCTCAGATTCAAAATGAAATTATTAATTTAATAGCTAATGAAATATAAAAGAAAATGAAAGAAGAAATGGTGAAAAATCCCTACGTTTCTATAATTTTTGATACCACTCAAGACATATCAAAAACAGATCAATTAAGTACAGTGTTTCGTTATGTCAAAATAAAAACTGATAATGAAGAAAGGCCAGTAGATTTGGTAGTAGAAGAAGCATTTGGTGGGTTTACAGATGTGGAAAGCCAAAAATAAGAATATTTGGAAAACGTTTTGCTTAAAGCAATTGTATCGTTCTCTGACATTTATAAAGTAAGAGACCAAGGGTATGACAGGGCCACAAACATGAGCGGGATTTATTCCGGCCTTCAAGCCCGGATAAAAAGTAAAAATCCCGCAGCCCCGTATGTACACTGTTGTGCACACGCATTCAACCTGGTCATCAACGATTCGGTAACAAGTATTCCAGAAATCAGGAACTTTTTAGACAATGTGCATAATTTGTATGTTTTCTTTAAGGCCGTATCAAGATGGGCTTTGTTGACTAAATCAACCATGAAAAAAACATTTAAAAAAAGTGTGCCCTACAAGATGGTCGTCAAGAAACAAAGCCATAGACACCCTTCGTTGTGGCTACTTTGATATAATGAAAGTATTAACTGTCATAACCTTAGAGAGTAGTAATCAAGAAGAAGTTAATAAAGCAAAATGTCTTTTGAAGTACTTCGAACAGTTTCAAACGGTAATTTTGATAGTAGTTCAAAGTGTTTTGCTTGAAACAATGGACATCATTTCCAAGAAACTGCAAAGCACCGAGGAAGACTTAGAACATGCAACAAGGATGCTGTTAAACCTCAAAACAAAAATCGCTAACCTAAGAAGTAACTGGGAAACAATTAAAAGTGATGCAACTCAGCTTTGTTTGAAATGGAAAGTTGCGCCAAATTTCACTGACTCAAGATAAAGAAAAAAAAAAAAAAGGAAATTCGACGAAGTACAGGCGGATGATCCCATCATGGACACAGAAAAACGTTTCCAGGTTGAGGTATTCAATCGTAGCCTGGATATCATAACTACGGAACTAACCGAGCGTTTTGAGTCAATAACTGAGATTTATTTCAAATGTTTGAAACCTTCTTTTTTAACTGACTCAGGTGAAAAAGAAATTCTAGACTCGTGCAAGCCTCTAGTACTTAAATACCTAGATGACATCTCTCCTAACTTAGGCCAACAGCTTGTAAGACTTAAAACTTGTTTTTCAAGCCACATTGAAAAACTTAAAAGTATTAGAGACCTTGCCATACTGTGATTGTGCGTGCTCAATTTCGAGCCAGCTTCCCGGATGTTGTGAGTGCGTGCCTCATATTTTGACAATGCCCGTTACATCCGCAAGTGCTGAGAGATCCTTTTCAAAACTTAAAATTATCAAAAGCTATCTTCGTAGCACCATGTCGCAGGAGCGTCTGAGTTCTCTAGCAACGATCTCAATCGAGCGAGCCAGAGCAAGAAATATAGACTTAGAAGATACCATCTCACAATTTGAAAGTGCCAAATCACGAAAGAAATTTAATATGCAATTTTGAGTTCTTCCAACAATTTGTGAAGATTTTTACTAAAAAATTTTGTCTTTTCAAAATTTATTTTTTATTTTTAGAAGGCTTTTGTGTTGGTAACCCATTTGTTAAACAATTTCACTTTTAATTTGTGATGTATTTCCCAAATTAATGTCCTATTGACAAAAAAGTGTGCCGAGCTAATGTTATGTTAGCTCGCACAAGAGTATTGTTTTGTATCGTATCCTTGACCTATCAATTTCTAATTATTGTTTGTTATCTGGACGCCCCTTATTGTCACCTTTCTTATTATCTATGTAAAGCTTCACGAGTCTCTTATCTGCGCATGCGCGTATTTTTCCCTTTCCTCGTACGCTTCGTGATTTCCTACTCTCTTTTGTTTCCTGCCCCCCTCCTTTTCCTTGCTCTTGTTCGCGCTTGCGCACTATGCTTGTGGTTGTGTGTCTTTATTCAACCACCTTTTTCTCTGACTACAGTCTAATATAGTTCGGGCTCTGGAAGAGCCAGGGAGCGGTTCTGTACTATTCATATTGGTATCTCATCTAACAGCCGGGGGGAGAGAGAGTCTTTGGGCTTGACCATATTGGTCGCTCGGCTTGTCTGAGCTGGAGCGCATTGTTCAGTTACGCTGCTGTTTGTCGTAGCCGTCCCTAGTCGACATGGCGTGCCTGAGATGGGAACACTGGGCCGCTTGGAGCTATCCCCCGCCACAATAGCCGTTCATGGTTATTTTCTGGTAAAGCCGAAGTTCGGCGCTTACTCTTCTACCTGTACTCCACTGGCTCTGGACTGGTTCCCGGGCTGGTGCACTTCTTCCGGTACTCTATGGCCTGTGGCCCATTGGCCTGCTATTTGGGCGTGTCTCCTGGAGCATCTCGCTGCGGTTGGGTCTATCTGACTGCGCAGGCTAGAGGCTCTCCCGAGAACATTCCTGAGGGAACCACTGCATTCACAGCATGCTACGCACTATAGAGTCTAAAGATGCCATCAGTTACTTCACTCACAGCTTGCTACCTACTATAGTGACTGGAAGGACCTTCGGTTAGCCGTTCCGGTGTCAGGTACCACTCTAGCGGGGCGTTCTATAGTTTATTCTTTATTAATGTTATACATTTATATGTTCGGGGCCGTGTGTTATTGTTGAGCCTATAGGGCATATATTATTATTGGCATTCATAGTTAGCAAGTGCATAGAACAGCCAAGTCAACTATCTTTGTGTGCTAGAGGGCTTGTTATTGCCCATTGGCCCGGATCTATTTCTACCATTAGACCGGCGTGTGCGTAGTCACAGCTCAATTATACTAGAGTGATTGTTCAAAGCTGATTGCTAGGGAAACTTTATATGTAATCATCGTTAATCCATGCGCTACCTCCGCTTGAGCGGGCATTGTTTATTTTTAGGGGTTCATAGTATAGCCCAATTATGTATTAGTTATTGGACTAGCCCTAGGCCAACTAGGCTCCAGATAATGTAAAAGTACTCGTACAAGGTTGCCCCTTTGTATTTCATGTTGTTATTGTTGCAACCTTGTGGGGCTATTGTAGGGTAGTATTTAAGGGACCTTCCTTCAGTACGACTCTTTGCCTGCGGGGGGAGCTGTGTTATTTACACCTGCCCCACCTGACTTGGGCGGGAGCAATGTGCCCCGTCCCCCAAGACGGGATACTCGAACTGCTCTAGTGTGGGATTGTTTTTCTGAGCTAATATTCTTGCTGGGTCATATTTAAATATATATACATTGTTGCTAAGGGTAAATTGTTAATCGTGTCACTTATGTTCTTGCCCCTTTTGGCATTACGGCTAGCTACATGTAACATCCATGTAAACGGCACGCATGAGCTTAACTCCCCAGGTCGGTGGGACGGGTGTTATCCTCTGACACCCTCAGACTGCTTGCAGGAGGTGTACACCAGCGCTATGCTGGTTTGATCAGAGCGATTCATTAATTAGAGGGCTGTTGTGCCGCCTATGTATCAAGGAACCAAAATCATATACTGTTATTCGCATTTGCGTGAAGGAAGCGTGGATAAACACTTATATTTATTAGTGTTGTGATTTATGAAAACATTTTCTTACGAACTTAATAGTTCTAGTTCTTACGTTGTATGAAATAAACTATTAGTATTTCTAATGAAAAGTTATAAATGAGAAAATGTATGTTTATTATTACTATTATTAAAGTATTAGAAGTGAAGATGTCTATATTGTTAGCTAATCTAAATACCTGTTTCATGGCAAAACGATCTATCCCAGAGACCAATTTATGTTTTATTTATTTATCTTAGTACATGTTAATTGGTCCCATATTTCAATCAGAAATATTATTATTATTATTGATTTTGTTCAACTTTTGGACATCTCCAGAATATATTTTATTTAAATTAACTAGAAGCCTAACATTCATTAAATATTTTTATTACTGGTGGCCATCACCGACAAAACGATCTATCCCCAGAGACCAATTTATGTTTTATTTATTTTAGTACATGTATAGATCGTTTCTAGAGAGGGTAGACCGAAGGTGGTTTTGCCAGAAAGGGCACGTATCAGTTATATAGTTATGACGGGAGAAGGTCGTGGGTTCGAATCTCACTTGGACGATTTTCTACTCTCGGAGGGGGATTGCTAGTTTCGACTTTCTTGCTCGGTAGCTGCTCTTGTATCAATACCTGATAACGGTACATTACAAACAGCCGCAAAAGACAAGGTGTGAAAGACTCTGTAATTGGGGTCGTCATCTATTCCCGTAATAATTTCCACAGGTGGGATGGGGGGTGGCTCGTCAGCAATAGGGGATTCCCCCCGATATTCACGAGTCCATGAACTTTAGGCTGGTGGGGGAAGGGGGGGGGGAAGAGAAAGGACGGTCGTCATAGGGACCCTAGGGGAAGTGTGCCATTGCCTACTGGCTACTGCCATCACTCGATGCTCTGCTGCAGGAGAAAAAAGGTTCACACCATAGTCCAGTGCGGGCCGCTGCGGGCTGCATATTCCCCTAATAAATAAACTACAGCGCCCCTATTCCTAGCCACTAATTAATTAGCAATAATCAATTAACAATCATTAATAAATAATCATCAAGAACCAACTTGTCTGGGTTGTAGGGGGAGGGGGGTGGTAGGGGAGGAAATTTCGTAATCAGCACATAGGAAAAGAGGTCAGAAGGAGGAGGGGTGGTGGCTATTTATAGCAGTCAATCAGAGAGCAGGAGGAGGGTCACGTGACCAAATCTGGCCAATCAGAGGAAAGTAGGTCAAACTGGGCCCATACAACCTGATAGGTAGTCAGGGATATGGTGCACGAGCCCAAGCAGGGAGAAAGAGATCCTCCTTACACAGCTTGTGATCCTCCACATGCTGTGTAAGGAGGATCAATGTTAACCTTATGGGAGAAAGTGGCGCCGTACTCTCAATTCAACCACTAATGTCAAGTTTCTCCCCTAATTTGCATAATTCCCTAATTAATTACTAATTTCATTTATTTCTTAACCAATTAATTTGTTATTGATTTAATTTGCATAGTTACCCTAAACTTGTCCAAACTTGGTAAAAATTGTTTATACTTGTCGATATTTTTTTCATATTCAAATGACCACCGAAATTCTCAAAATACAAAATGAATGCTGGGCGAAGTTTTTATTGCCAAAGTGCACCCACATAATATTTAATTAGCCTGAAGACGTCATATAAAAACATGATTGGACTTGCTTTCACAGATTTTATAAATGTTATTATTTATTTCAGGCTTGGACACGTTTTAATATGTTTGAACTTGATGGGACAGTAGGGCAATTTGGGATAAAGTGTACACCATTATATTTTTAAGAGTAGAGCATTTTTGGACTGAGTTTACCCCATTCAATTTTGAAGAGTAGGGCATTTTGAACAAAGAGTATCCACATTAGATTTTTGAATTCATTGCTTTCATATCCGTATTCTACTATAAAACTCACAACAACTTGACCTTGCAATGATAATTTCTCCGAAGACGTCATTCCCACCCAGGTTTGAACCTGTTTTTACAGGTTTGGACTTCTTTCCGACTTCAGAAATTTTGCCTAACCCCCTCTGCCCTCATAGCCATTGTCTACTACAACACCTCCCCATAAACCTGAACCCGTAATGCTAGGTTTGGACGCGATTGCGTCCCGCAAGGGGGATCCTCAGCCTAGCTGGAGCTAGCCCCCGCCACGGCTGTTTTACAAAATCATTACCAACGATTGCTGGTGCACTCTCTCCTCAATCAATCTATTCTGCCGCGGGTGCACGTCGTTCACGCTGTACCTGGTCTACTGCTGGAGCTTTCCAGCCTCACAGCTCCAGGTCTTCCGCAGGTGCACTTCTCCCCCGTGTGCTGGTCCACAATGAGGATTAGGGTAAAAAAAGGGGCGAGTTAATCCCGCCGAGGAATTAGACCCTGCAAATCCACTGATGTAATTGCGCTCGTTTGTAGCTCAACTCCTGTTTGAGGCAATAATGATATAGGGGCGTGGTACCAAGTGTGGTAAAGTGAGGTGTACCAGCGCTTTATATTAATTAAGATGAGTATCATGTTGGACATTCCAAGGGTCGACTGTATTACATGTAAACATATTAGTAAAGCACCTAATTGTGCGCTCTAGTGGACCTCCTTTTCAGTTTGGGGGTGGAGAGTGAGGGTTGGGGTGAGTCATAGTTGCTATGCTCACCAACAGGTGTCGCTAGTTTCACCAGTAAGTAGGTATTGTTATTTCAAAACATTTCTTAGAAAAACAAGTACAAAGGGGAAGGGGTTAAGTGGACAGTTCTGTTAGAATGCTGTCAGCCGGTTAATCTCTGGATTCCTTGAAAGTGTCAAGAACTGATGGGGGCGGCCTGATCCTAGCCTGACTCACGCACCTCTCCTAGAGTAACCTTTTCACAACCCATTTTAAATTACTAGCATGTGACAGCGGTTGCTTCAAATTAATAAAGTAATATCAATTTTAGATTTCTAGCTTTGACAATCCCATCCAATTTTTTAAATAATTTGTACACAATTTTGTTTCATTAAAAAGTTTTAGTAGTTAGTATATTAAAATTGTAGCTACAAGGTAAAGATTTAACTCTTTTGAACTTTAAATTGCATTATATTATTTAAAATGTTATTTATATTTTTAATGTAAACACTATGATCTACCAAAGAAATCACAATATTCATGCCCTAAAAAAAATCGACAACACTATATTTTGTTGTGCAGAACTTTGTCTATTAGATTCCATGGAAGATTTTCATTTAGGGTTTAGTTCTTAGACCGCTCGGCCACTTTTCCGTGCTATTTTACGTGACCTACAACATTTTAACCGTCAAAACTATCTGGATATATTTTCTAAGGAGGTCGGTGTAAGGAAGGTAGAATTAATTAATATACAGTTCACACGCATTTACGTGATAAACAGTGAAAGGCTATTCAAGAATAAAGCATCTACGTATAAACTGCAGGGATTCAAATCCCGAACTCTTCGTCACTGGCAAACAGGACTAGACTAGATTGAAGCCTTTTCTGGATTTCCCACCTATTAGAGTTGAATAAAATAAATGAAAACATTCCTAAACATTCTTCAAAACATTTAGGATGCAGAAGACAAACGTTCGCGAATCTTTGTTTCAGGTTTTCATATTTTTATTCCCATCTTTCCAGTTCAATCGTTTTGGATGTTATGAAGAGTAAGTATACCCTGATTTTGGCTAGAATAACAGTTTCGAAAATTCAAACATATTTCTTTACGATCAACATTGATAACATTTTACTATATTTTATGAGTAATTCTATAGGTTTTGATAATATCTATCAACGGTGACAGCTGAAGATAGCATGACTTGGTGAATGAATATATTAAAATTGACTTAGTATTTTTAGTAACTAACTTCTACTGTTTTTACTACCAAATCATACTGTAGTAACATGTACCGCCCTTAGACTCGGGAACTAGATAATTTACTTTGCTTCCAGACGAGGATGAGTAGGCCTCACATAGCTCTGTTGACCGCTAGATATAGTCGGATTGTAATAGAAAGAACCATATTGTGTCAAATGTCTCGTAAAGTGTTCTGCAGTTGTAACTTTGACATAGTCTTAATCTCAACAGCTTCTGAAAGAAAAAGAAATGTATTTTTGATAATGTTGTCCCTCCTATATTTTATATATTTTAAAATACTCGTCATATGACAATCCATCAACAGTCCAACTGTCATATAAAGGCCATTTTAGTTATAAAATACATTTTTCTGCCATTTTAATATATATTTTAGCGTTATTTTATAGTTATTGATGATATATCCATAGTGACAGCTATAGATCATACGGCTTGACCTATCAATACAGGGGAAGTAGATAAATCTAGTATAGTTTCTAGTTGTCAGTAAAGTAAGGTAGGCCCTTTCTCTTGAAACTGGACTGTAGTTAAAGTTGTTTTTAGTCCATGCTTGCAATGACATAGTTTAGTGGCAATAAAAAGGGGTATGTTCCAGTATCCGTTCTGAATAATTAGCATATACACATGATAAACCCAGGTTGATGTAATATCACTTTTGGATTTAAATTTTATAAATTTATTTAGCATTTATTTTTTATTTTTTATGTAGAAACGAAATGTCACAGTTCCATGCCGGTTGGCACGCGGACAGAATATCAAACTGATCTAGTCAGGCTTGCAAGTGACGTGAAGATAATGAGGTTCAAACTACAGCTGGGTGTTCTAAGAGTGGGTTTTTATGAGTGGTTTCTCTCTCTTCCTCTATGCAAAACCAGTAACATTTTGTCTCAATTCTAGCTTTCTCAACACTATCCCATTAGATTAAATTAACGCCTATAACCCAAATGAGCAGTAAAATGTGGAGGAAAAACGACTTACATGATTCATCCCCAATATTTGTAGGCCTGTTATAAAAAGTTGACAACACACTACAATTATTTATTACACAACATATTGATATTATAGTTTAGTTTGGGTTGCGGTCGTTCAATTGGTATTTATTTAATGTATTTATAAACCATAAGTTTAGCCAAAAGTCAGGGGCTCGATTAAAGTGAGGTGTCATTTTTCTTTTATATTTTTATTAATACTAAGTGAACGACCGTATTCTTAACAATGTGTGTATTGCGAATATATCCAATGATATACAAAGGAAACTGTAAAAGGTGCCAAACACTTGACTCCAAATCATCGGTGGCTTTTTCTGACAGCTCTAAAGTAGGTGACGAAACCTGTATAGTTCAGGGATATTAGAGCATTGGCGCTAACTACCTGGCTCAATTTCCGCGTATAGTTGATGGTTTTTAGTTATATTTGAATGAAAACTAAACTTTGGTTCTATAAACATGCCTTAAATTTGGCGTAGTACATTATTAGGATTAACGGTGTTTCTTTAAATGACTCTTATGGACAAACAGTAACATATTATATAGGTAAATTTTATTTTTTTGTATTTTGTAGTAATTGGCAGGAGCCTTATTCTGAAATAAAGAAATAGTCCATTTTCTATTATACTATTTTTAACTTACATGTGGTGCATGCACTGTGGTAAAATGTTTATGTAGTCTGTACACAACGTTTTGGGAACAGTAAGAACACTAGGAAGGAAATTTTAATAAATACAAACATATTTTGGTGGTAAACATTGAAATGTTCAACTATATTATTAGTATAAGTTGATAGTTATTGATAATATCTATCAAAAGTTACAGCTTTAGATCACATGACGTATGGACACATGATAATAATTTAAGTAACGTTTGTAGCTGTCAGATGCTATATCAGTGCGGGGTTTCTTCTATGACAGCCACACATAATGTAGGGTGATTCATTCGGGACTGACCATTTATTTTTTTAACTAATGATTGGAAAGTCATAAACTTCGCTTTCCTCATGGCTAGTAGAATTGTATTATAGAAGATGCTGGACGGGCCCATCGACAGTGTCCAGACACATAATAGCCCGACGCTCCTAATTGTGCGATGTAGAGTAAGTGTTCAATCACGAGTGAATCACCCTATAAATAGTAATAATAAAACAATTTTAGAACATTTTAATACCACACTCTTTTTAAACAAATATGAGTATATATCTGTTGAAAAGGAACAAAGAATGAACAGACAAACCAAAATTAACCCCACACAAAGTTTATTATACAATAATTTCAACACAACTAGCCATAGTATTTAAATCAATTTCAATACCAACAGCAAAAAGTCGAGTCAATACAAAAATAGGTAAAACAAATCAAAATGATTTAATTTTTTTTTTTTCAAAAAATATTTCCATAAACCCTGATAAAGTTAATAGTTCAATGCAAAGGCTATCATCATCTCTGCTAATAATATACTTTTTATACAAAGTATTTTTCTTGGTATTCTGGTTAATGGAGAATGGTAAATGAATAATTCTACTGAAAGGAAACCAGTTATAATTATGAGGATTCACTTTCATGATTCTTTAACCAAAAAGTTTATACAAACTAATTTTATGGATTTTTTATTCTTCTTGCGTTATATGAACAAAAATAATTTCAAATACAATTTATCAATAATATATTATTTTAGTGGCTTTCGTGGCCTGGAGTTGATTCAAACGAAGTGGGTGTTAGCCATGTTGAAGAAATAGCTTCAGACATTTCGGTTTTAGTTGAAATAGCCGTCATAGGGGAAAAATGAAAAAAATATTTATTTGGACGCGAATTTGAGGCATATTTATAGACCTGACCGTTAATTCCTAATTCCAGCCAATTCAATAAGGGTTAATTTTTTTTGGGAATGGTATTTTATAAGTTATTTATTCAACGCAGTCCAAGCCTATAAACTTTTGATTCAAATAATAGATTATGCTGTAAAATAAATAAATATCACAAAGTAATATAAAACATCATTTGGGGAGGAAAAGTATTAATAAAAAGTAGCAATATATACACTAATCTAACAAATAAACAGTATTTTACATGCAATCTTTACGTAATTAAAGCAAGCTTTCTTTTGGTTTTTACATTTGTAAACATGTTTTCCAAAGAAAGTTTTCGTTTTCTCTGTTTTTCTTCTTCTTGTGATTGTAGCACATATATAGGGTCACGAATAGGCATTGAGCGGCGTTGACGTGATTCTACAAGTCCTGGAACCATACAATCCATATAAAATTTCTTAAGCTTTTCTTCCATTTCATGGTTCCAAAACTGATCATCGCGGCAGATAGCTTCAACTTTTATTCCGAGTGGGGTCCAAACTCCATAATAACAAATGTCTTTTTTTGTTATATGCAATTGACCTTGGATTTGAAAATAATGTTTGTGTTTTTTGTTGACATCAACTTTAACTTTTTTTGTCTTTACTTAAATTCCAAAATGTAACTTTCCTTGACCAAATTGCTTGTTGAGAAGTTAACTCTTTTGCAGAAGCTGGGCACTTGACCTCAACAATGGCACTATCTTCCACAAGCCCATCAGGTGTTGCTCCCAAATATTGATGAGTGTGATCAATGAATAGACCACATTATTTAATCTTACTGTTCCAAAAACTGATGCTGTTAGGAGTTTCCGCCTTTCTTCCATCCACATCCCACATTTTCGTTGAAGAACTGTTGCCCTCTCAATTTCTTGAATTTCTTCCACTGATCTATTTAATGAATCCAGAAATGGTTTTTTCTTTTCTTCAAATATATGATGTGGGGGATCAGGTTTTTCTGCGCGAGACCCATAATCTTTGTCAGGTGTTTCTGTTGTTGGAAATAACCTTCTTTTCCTTCTCGCTGTGCTATTTTTATGGTTCTGCATTACTTTTAGATGACGGATTTCATATAATTTTGTAAATTTTCCTGGACTTTGTTTATCAACTAATGTTTTGTGCAGCACATACAGGGGTGTGTGCGTGTTATGTGACACAACAGCGGCTGTGCATCTGCCCTGGTAGGAACGTCTTTGTGTATAATTTATTCTTTTTCCACCTATAAACTTCGCTACGATGTAAAGAAATTGTTCCAAAATATTACTGTTAAAGTGCCTCAATAAACTTCGGCAATGCAATACAAGACCACTAACAAGTTTTTGAAGGACAATGTACAATCTTTCTTCAGTTAACCTAGGCACTAGATTAACATCCTCTTGTTTGGGGCCATTACAAAAGTAGCCACGATCTTTGCAATTAAGGGGCTCTCCAAATATGTTACTTGGAGAATTCAACAAATCCTTTTTGAGTTCATTTAATTTTTCTTGGTTGTTTAGATCCCCTTGCTTTGACCTGTATTCTGCAGCTTTTGTAACAGCATTCCTAAGTCTAACAATGTTTGCTGCTATTTTTTATCTCAGCATTATGTTACCTAGTTTGCCGTTTATAACTAAATCTCTCAATTTGTTGCCATAATTGCGAAGTAGATGGTTAGTGCACTCAACTTTTTCTACAGTTAGGTCATCATAAGGTCTTGCTTGTAGGATTTTCGAATACACACTGGAATCCCCATCCACAAGAAGAACACCATATTTTACTCCATACATTGCTTCACTATTCAAAAAACCATCCACTATGACATATGCTTCCATGCTTGTGGAACTCGCGGAAAAGTTTCTGTAACATGCGTGTGTTTTTACTGGTATTCCTGCATTCTTTGCTCTATTACACAAAGTACAATATTTGTTTCTCCATCCCAGAAAATTAACCTTTCCAGTTTATAATCCAACAATGGCAGCCTAAAAAATAGAATTATGCATTAATCACGGGAGTTTTATTATAATAATCTTTTGCAATGTACAGCACATATCTACACTAAAAAGAGGTGAATCAGAGAAGTCTAGTCACCTAAATAGAATAGATGGGCTTCCCCAAGATCTTTATCAATCACAAGTAATATTTTCTATTTTGCGAATGTAAAATGCATTAACCAAAAGCATTACAGCACATTTAAACAGATATCCTATTTATTATTATATTATGTAAATAGCATTGGAGCATAAACCACTTGGTGTTGTGTGAAATACTGGAATAACTCTTACCACAAGTTTTAATTATTTTATCAAGATGGGGGAAAATAATATTCCCATTTGGTTTAAGATTAACATTGCCTACTCACATTAGCTAAGGTCAATTCAAGGACATTGTTCGGCACTCTACAGCATTTACTAACAAATAAAAAATGTTTACAAACAGCACATGCTGTGGAAATTTTATAAAAATATTTTTGTTTCTTTGAAGTATTTGTTTAATGCATTCTATTAAATGGTGTATAGCTTTATAATTTAGAGAGAATCAGAAAAAAGATTTGAATACTATTAACTTTGATACATTTGGTGATATTGTAAGTTTAAGTGTATACACAAACCATTCCCATTTGTAAAATAACTAACACATTATCCTACATTATGATGTATATTTTTGTAGCTCGAACTTACCACACCAGAGAGCGAACTGAAGTGTTTTCCAAAGGAACGTTTGGGCCAACTTCCATCTGCTACAACGGTGAGGATTGGTATTCCATTCCTGTCAACCTCCCCATGTTGAATAGCTATTTTTGCTTCCTCTTCCGCGGATTTGGCCATTTCCATTAACGCAGATTTTTCAAACCCATCAAAAACACTATGTTGATAGTTTGAATATGTTGTTGCAGCTAATATAGGTATATTCATAGCTGATGTAATTTCAGCAAGTTGTGCATAACCAGCACCTGCAGAAATAGATCCTGCAACGGCTGCAGTATTTATATCCATGACCTGTTCATTTCGAGGCTCGGTCTCAACTTGGCACTCAATATTACACATAAGACATTTAAAAATAAGTACGCTTTTATAGCTGCGCTTCTTTTCACGAACTACAAACATGTTGCTAAGATTAGAGCCAATCGGACCATGATCATTTATTTCTTGCATTTTCACTATAAAATGTGTTATGTCCACTATTCGCCGGCCAGTGTTTTGATGCACGTGAGTATGAAAAAAAAACTATAGACCATTTTCTGATAACTATAGTACGTGTCCCCCGTCCCCCCCACCCCCCGAACCGATTCTCGAGAATTGATATTTGGTGATGGATTATCGATGATCGAGAGGGTTTAAAACACGGATATTACAAAAATATATATTTATTCGACGTAACTAAAAAAAAAAACCGGTCTATAGACCTCCAGACGCCTTGGATATGTTTATTTGACCACCTATTCCAATATGACCTTGAACAAGTTTGTACTCGCTCCCCGGCTTTGTAAACATCGTGAACATATAGACCATTTTCTGTAGGAAGGTTTCTTTCCCCGCAGGGGTAACCCCCGGTTCAAGCTCTGTTCCCTGGTGGTAGCGTCTAATAAAACACGGATATTATAAAATATATATTTATTTATTATACATTTTTACAGGAATGACGCATATATTCGTTTATACGTTTTTCTACAGTGTCTCTTAGATGCGTTTTAAAATTGTTTTCAGTTCACAATCCAGCATGTAATAGTCCAAACAGACGACTTGGCGCGTATAGTAGGTAGCACTGAGGAGATCCAGGTTTCTGATGTGCGTTTCCACCGTAGGTTGTTTTAGGTCGGACCCCTCGCCACAGCCCTCGGGCTATATTTGTGACGCGTTGTTATTGCTAACAGTTGAGGAATTTGTAAACATCCTAACAAGTGAACATATAGTCCGTATTTGTGTATGAAGGGTGATATCTGAGTATGAAAAACTATAGACCATTTTCTGTAGGAAGTGATAATTATAGTACGTGTTCCCCCGAATCGATTTTCGAGAATTGATAATTGGTGATGAATTGTCGATGATCGAGAGGGTTTAAAACACGGATATTACAAAAATATATATGCTAATTGGTGATTAATTATCAGGAAGCCCTCCCACCTACAGCGCCTGCAACATCTTTGGCGGGGACCATAGATTCTAGAGCAGCAGCCGTGGCTGGGGACTATAGAATATGTTATCTTACAATCTCCATTTACTACTTGAAACAGCACTAGAACGAGTTGTTATTGTCGGAATATCCTGTTGGTTACCCCCAGGGCGTTCAACGGTTAGTCGCAGAGTTTTTTATTACAACTAATATGAATATAACTAGAAATATAATACAATATTATCAATGTTTATTTCAAAAGTAATGTTTAAATTTTAATATGTTCCTTTATATTTTAATACTACTATACATAAGTAAGGACAATGCTAAAATTTGATACGTCATTTTCTTTTCTATTTATTCAACAAAATATTGTTAAAAATATATCATACAAACCCACTTTAACAACCAACAGCCATTATACATTTTAACAAAACTATTACCAAAGCTCTAACACTTCTTTTACCTTCTAATTTAGGCATATATCTACTAATGTATGAGGATACATTCACACAGTCCAATTTTAATAGACATAGTATTTAAACACATTTTTTATGCATAAATAATCAGGTAGGTGGAGGATTGTACTGGTGGATAAGAAATATAAAAAAAAGTATCTCGGGAGCATAAAATAAATTTCTCGGTTTTCCCTGAATTTTCAACAGTAGACCACTGTTTATTGTATTTACCTGGACAACACAACGGTTAATAAGAAGTAGCCCTTGCTCTTACAAGTTTGAATATCTATAGTATTATTTAAAAAAAAAAATACAAACCTCTTTAATAAACTTTTTAAAAATGTGTAAATGTTCATCATTAGTTATACAACTAAAGGAGGCCTATAGCAGGGCGGTAAACAAAATAATTATGGTAATCTAAGTTTAGTTTTCCTGATGCGTTTGCTGGGAAAATTGGTACTTATAATTTCTCAATGTCTTGTGTTAGTATTAAACAATTGTATCTATCACTACTCATACAAAAATTTAATTACACTAATGGAGTAGGATAAGGAGAGTTATATTTAAAAAAATCTAGAGTATTTACCTCTTATTATATAAAACATGCCTCGTTTACAGAGCATACTCAAACCTTGAACTAACAGATTGATAATATAAGACAATTATTATATTATTAGTTATGCTCATTGGTGATGTGCACGGATGTTTACACGATAGCACTGATCTATCATCTGAAGATGAATAGACAACAAAGCGTCCCTTGCTGATGCGGCGTATATGAGGATTTAGGTTTCAATTATAAATGATACAACAAAGTGAATTTCATTATTACATTTGTTTATAACCGTTTATTTTCTATATCATTATTGGCTTTCACGTTATTGTACAACACAATGGCACAAATTATTTCATATTGTGTGTTATGGCTTTGAAGATAATTTTCAAAAATAGGTTTTGAGTAAATCAACCTTAAGTATCTTTTCCTTTAAATACAAACACACATCTTGTTAATCACATTAATCCGTCTTTAAATAAATATACATTTTAGACCAAATTGTTCAACTAAATTTAACCAAATTTAAATATCCAAAAATATATTATTTGTAAACTATTCTAAAATTATTTATTATATGTAAAAATTAAAACGTATTCTTATTTATCATGAAAATCTATTCCTATATTCCTATTTTGAAGTCAATTTTTAAAGTCATTTTAAAAACAATTCAAATTGTCTATTTGTATTAAGTAAACTACCCCTAAATACATTTATAACGTAAAATGTCTCCAGATATCAATTTATAACACACTCGTTAAAGCCATATCTTAAAATATTCATATTTAATAAAAACAGTTTTCAATAAATAGCCCAAAACTGAATTCAATAATAAAAAAAAAAAAACAAGTATACATCTTTATTTGTCATGTCCATATAAAACACTCACCAAATATACATTTCAAGAAAAATCTTTAAAACAATTTTCAAAACAATTTGAATTTTCAACAGTAAACCACTGTTTATTGTATTTACCTGGACAACACAACGGTTAATAAGAAGTAGCCCTTGCTCTTATAAGTTTGAATATCTATAGTATTATTTAAAAAAAAAGTTTTGATTGGTATTTAGAAACCGAGATTAACTCCATTCTAAGGGGTAATTTAAAGTTTATTCTAATATTAGTAAAAAAAAAAGTTATTATTTCTACGTTTCCTTTTAATAATAGGTATATATTCTGTAGCTTGAACCTGTACGGGAGTCGAACAGCGTTCGAATCACTCATTGTCCACGGTCGACGCCGGAAGAACAAGCTGCGTCGGTGAAGTTTTCTGCTGGTTCGTCACACGGTAATGGTAACGGTACAGGAATCTCTTCGCCCTCGAAGAAATCAGCTATTACTTCTTTACAATATAAAGACGCACATGCATCTCCTTCCGTAGCTATAGCTTACCAATCTTGTTTCCAATTAATATATTGATTGTACCAATCACATACAACCATACAACAATATGTAAATTCGGGACATAATTTACGAGTACTGCCCATAAAACAACTATAATCGCATACGTGAGTCGAACGTACAAAATATTCTGATCCGTGTGGTAAACGATCACAAAGAACACGTGCTATCTTATTTGGTCGTTCTAGTCGAGTTAACTCAAATATCTTATCACCGTCAGAATATTCATAAAGAGTAACTACATCAAAAGGACATGTTTTAAAATGATGTATGTCTAAGTTACAATAACAGCCGCGACGCGGTTCACTTTTAAAGTCCGAACAATCGAAGTAATTATGTCCGCGATTAAGATGATTCCGTTTAAAGTTCCTCACCTGGATGTGGAACGCCAAGTCCTCTAGTGAGTACGCCATTGTGAAACTGAAAAACAAATAAATCAATCTGATCAATAACATATAATAATAATAATAATAATAATAATAATAATAATAATAATAAGCACCACGTCTTACTACCCGTTCGGTTTATACGCTTAAGTACCAATCACTCTAATGGGTTAGGAAGTGAACCCGCGTTTTTGTGTAAAACCACCGCCAGTACACCCGACAGAGATTCGAACCTCGATCCCTCAGCAGCCTGGCCTAGCTACGGACAGCGCGTTAGCTAAGTACGCCACCGAAGCGGGTGTCTGAATATATATCAGAGAGTTCTATAGGTGTAAGTAAGTTGATAGGTATCAGTTTAGCTAATAAAAAAACTAAAAAATAAGTTTCAAACTCACCGGTCTTAGCTTGATTAAACGACGCTAAACGAGCAAGAGCTAATTCTTATTAACCGTTGTGTTGTCCAGATTCTAATATATATACTACCTCGAGTAAATTACCCTATATATATACTCCACGTTGTAAACTATTTTGACTACCGGTAATTACAAGTTGTTATTCAAAACCTTTTCCTTGTTTGCGACAGCTAAAATCGTTTAGCGTTTCTCTTTTTCCCTCGAGTATTATTGCTCCACTAATAACAATGATGTACTGTATATCACATGACTTGACGTATGAATAGGGGATTCTGACAGCAATTAGACAATGCTCTACTTGACAATCGTTAGGATTTAGCCTAAAATAATGTGTTCAAAGTTGATTACCTAACTATTGATTAGAAAAATGTATGTATGAAGCCCGTATCAACCGCGAGCAGGTTAAACAAAATTTTGAAAATAATTTTGTGATTACAGAATATGTATTTCTTCTCAACATAATATTGGAGGGGCACTTTCTATGCGTTATGCTGAGCACTTAAGTGACTTTAAATAGAATAGAATAAAATATAAATTGTCTGAATACCTGAAAACCTCAGCTCATCAACCAACACCCATTAACAAATGCATGACACTTTTTCAACCTTCCACCAAAGGTCCAAAAATGAGTATCGCTGAAAACCTCCATATTTATAATGCTACTCTTCATCACAATATTATTTTTAACGAACAAACAAGTTTCAAGAACCAATCCCTTATCAATATAATCAAGAACCTCCCACAATATGCGAAAATCAAAAACTCAAATAAGTCCCATCCTAAAAACCCGGCCCTCCTACCATCGTAGTTTAGACCTGTTTGGGCCAATTTAAAGAAGATAAGAGCCTACATTTATTCTCCCTTTGTATTCAACAGCAAACAACCAAACGACTGACACACTAGCGACATCTCACATATTAACTCTTATCTTTCCCAAAAATGTCTACGTTGGTCACTTGGTCTTTTCTAGAACACCAATCACAAAGGTTATAAAATTAACAATTAACTGCACATAAAGGCTATGATACTCACAAGCACTCGAGCTTTTTTACATAATAAAACATTTATTACAACGGTTAATATACAAAGTTACTTTTCAATATACTAAAATATAAATGGTAGATTTATTTTTTATGTCTCCATTGCTGAGCACAAATGTCTTATTTTGTAATGACCGTATGCAAGAGTGTCGCATCCATTATATAAAATATAGCGTTTGTCATCTCCTGGTGAAAGTGCAAGTTTATTCAAAGAGATACTGTATAATTGATGTTTCTCACATCTTATCATGGACATATTGGCGTAGTGTAAAATCCCCTGCTTTAAACACTTTTTATAATGACCATGCTTAATTTTCTTTTTGAGAGCTGTTTTTGATACGCCTTTACCAACTTTTTTCTCCTCAAGACTCTCCTTTTGAATGGAGTATCTAGAGCATTTACCTCTTATTATAACAACATCCCTGGCGAGGATAATCTTGAATTTAGAGGGAGTGAGCCCGCATTTGCGTGGAGGGAGAATGGAAAATCATTTAAGGAAAGCCACCTCAGTTCATCCAACCGAGATTCGAACCTCAATCTTCCTCGTCCTTGGCAGTATACGGATAGAGGTAGTATTGTAACATGTTAGACGTATTGATAGAGAGGGGGCTATTGGATCATTGACCCTTCCCAGGATCACAATAGTACCCACATTTGGGTGGAAGGAGAGTTTGAAATAATGTAGGGAAAATACCCTCAGTTTAATAGAGTTGTGAATGAAAACGATCTATACACATCTCTACGAAAATAGTTAATTATTCCTTGTTCACAAAGGTCGATTTTGGTATGAAGTTTTGATAAAATAATTTATAACTTTAATTTTCTTCATACGATGATATCAACACTTTTTGAATAACTGTCAAGGTTGTCCTGGAATTTAATGCTCGAAACTGTATTTTGTTGGCATAGTAAATAACATTCACACACACACAAATAATATTAGTCACTTAATTCTTAAGCCAAATATGATAGGAAATGTACCTATATTTGCATGGAGGGAGAATGGAAAGTCCATAGGAAAATCTTCCTTAATAGACTTGGTGCTGATGAAGGAATCTATAATATATAAGTGGCGTGGATATGTTTATAAAATTTATTAAAACTTATAATACTCACAGAATCTCCCAGCGTTCTACATGTCTAGGCTGAATAAAGAGAATTTATCTCATTTTTCCTGATTTGGAAGTGGAAAACGATTAATGAAAATTTACCCCAAAAATAAATAAATTAAATAAAATGACTTGCTGAGGGATCAAATCCAGTACTTCCCATAATCTGTTTCTAAAATGACATGTGCCAAGGGATCCAATGACGGGTGCCACTGACAATTCGGGGTTCGAGACCCCAGATCCGAGACCCCGGACCCGAGATCAAGTGTTTTGAAGCTCGCTCGACACTCACTGGGATTCAAACCCTGGACAGGATCATAATCAAACAGCCAGTAAAGTAAATGTTTCAGCATTGTGTTTGATATTATTTACTCGTCAAGGATAACAAATAATAAATAATCAAAGTTTAAACCAACCTTCAAACAAGATGTATGAAGATCCCGTTGTATATCAGTGACAGCTCTTCGTTGTTGAAGGAAGATATGCAAAAATGTATAATGGCTGTTGGTTGTTGAAGTGGGTTTGTATGATATATTTTTAACAATATTTTGTTGAATAAATAGAAAAGAAAATGACGTATCAAATTTTAGCATTGTCCTTACTTATGTATAGTAGTATTAAAATATAAAGGAACATAATAAAATTTAAACATTACTTTTGAAATAAACATTGATAATATTTTATTATATTTCTAGTTATATTCATATTAGTTGTAATAAAAAACTCTGCGACTAACCGTTGAACGCCCTGGGGGTAACCAACAGGATATTTCGACAATAACAACTCGTTCTAGTGCTGTTTCAAGTAGTAAATGGAGATTGTAAGATAACATATTCTATAGTCCCCAGCCACGGCTGCTGCTCTAGAGTCTATGGTCCCCGCCAAAGATGTTGTAGGCGCTGTAGGTGGGAGGGCTTCCTGATAATTAATCACCAATTAGCATATATATTTTTGTAATATCCGTGTTTTAAACCCTCTCGATCATCGACAATTCATCACCAATTATCAATTCTCGAAAATCGATTCGGGGGAACACGTACTATAATTATCACTTCCTACAGAAAATGGTCTATAGTTTTTCATACTCAGATATCACCCTTCATACACAAATACGGACTATATGTTCACTTGTTAGGATGTTTACAAATTCCTCAACTGTTAGCAATAACAACGCGTCACAAATATAGCCCGAGGGCTGTGGCGAGGGGTCAAACCTAAAACAACCTACGGTGGAAACGCACATCAGAAACCTGGATCTCCTCAGTGCTACCTACTATACGCGCCAAGTCGTCTGTTTGGACTATTACATGCTGGATTGTGAACTGAAAACAATTTTACTAACGCATCTAAGAGACACTGTAGAAAAACGTATAAACTAATATATGCGTCATTCCTGTAAAAATGTATAATAATTAAATGTATATTTTATAATATCCGTGTTTTATTAGACGCTACCACCAGGGAACAGAGCTTGAAC
The DNA here is from genome assembly GCA_039000515.1 of Timema cristinae. Taxonomy (NCBI): domain Eukaryota; kingdom Metazoa; phylum Arthropoda; class Insecta; order Phasmatodea; family Timematidae; genus Timema; species Timema cristinae. The sequence continues at coordinate 24,348,912 of JBCFYV010009882.1, forward strand.
CGGGGGTTACCCCCGCGGGGAAAGAAACCTTCCTACAGAAAATGGTCTATATGTTCACGCTGTTTACAAAGCCGGGGAGCGAGTACAAACTTGTTCAAGGTCATATTGGAATAGGTGGTCAAATAAACATATCAAAGGCGTCTGGAGGTCTATAGATAACGTGACCAGACGTCCCGCTTTGAGCGGGACAGTCCCACTTTGGGGAAATGTGTCCCGCTGTCCCCAAGATTTTCCATGGGACGCACAATTGTCCCGCTTTGGAGGGTAGTCCATTTTGTGAACTACATAAATTAATAAAAACGTTGTTATGACTCGTCTAGACACTCAGTGCGCCAGCCCAGTGCCTATCAGTCCAGTCTAGATGACGTGAATCCCCCTCCACCGTACCACACCAATGTACCCACAGCTACAGAACTACAGTATTCGTTCTGACTCAAGCCTCCTTCGGAAGTATTCGGTTGGACTCGTTAGTCGTCAACGTTAGTTAGCAGTACACAGGATTATTTATAGATCATTCGACCGACCAGTAACCTAAACTGTGTTTATTTATTTCGAAAGATTTGTGTTTACTCTTTAGAAAGTTGTGTCGTATGCATTTAAGTTTGCAAACAAATATATTTAATAATGCCAAAAAGAAAGTGCTCTTTCAACGCTGACTTACGGGCTAAATATCCGTTCATAAAACTTAAAAGTGAAGCGAACAGTATCGATGTCGTGTGTGAAAAATGTCGTACTGAGTTTAGTGTTGCGCACGGAGGTTCCTGTGATGTGGAAAAACATTTAAAATCTCATCGGCACGTAGCTTCAGACCAGGCTGCTTGTTCTAGTAAATCTATTTCTTTGTTTTTCAAAAGTAATGTGCCGTCCAAGAAAGATCTCGAAGTTTCTGCTGCCGAAGGTGTCTGGGCCTATCATACTGTACGAGAAAATCACAGCTTTCGTTCCAATGATTGTGCTTCAAAAGTAATAAGTACGTGCTTTGAACCAAAGTTTCATTGTGCCAGAACAAAATCGCAAGCCATTGTAACTCAAGAATTTGCACCATTGGCTGATTCACAACTTAAAAGGTGGTTAGAAAATGCAAATTATGTTTCCTTAATGACAGACGCATCTAACCACGGGTCACAAAAAATATTACCCGTGTTGGTGAGATATTTTGATAAGTTTGATGGGGTGAAAGTAAAAATATTGGACTTACGGTCTCAGCCTGGGGAAACTTCCGAAATTATTGTCAGTTATTTAAAGGACTTGTTGCGAAAGCATAACCTAACAGACAAAATAATTTCTTTCAGTGGGGATAACACAAACTGTATGTTTGGTGGTGCAGGAAGAAAAGGAACAGAGAATGTTTATCGCAAATTGGAAACTTTTTTGCAAAGGGATATTGTGGGTATTGGATGTGCTTCGCACATTATACACAACGCTATATTAAGTGCGTCTGATTGTCTGCCAGTAGATGTAGAAGTAGTGGTTGTGAAAATATATTCACACTTCTATATTTACACAGTAAGGGTGGAAAAATTTAAAGAAATTTGTGACACCATCGATATTGAGTACCAGAAAATGTTGGGGTACAGCAAAACACGATGGCTAGCGCTAATGCCTGCCGTGGAAAGAATTTTAAAATTGTATTTGCCACTTAAGGAATACTTTCTGAGTCAACCTAAATGCCCCGTGGTTTTGAAGACATTCTTTGAAGATGAACATTCATTAATGTGGTTATATTTCATACACAGCCAAGCAGCTACCTTCCAAAACTCAGTTTTAAAAGTGGAAGGTCAGAATGTTTCTGCCATCGAGGTTACTGTGGAGATAAAAACAATGAAAGAGAACCTTCAAAATAAGATTATCACTAGATTTATTCCTCATGTACTGCGCAACTTAATGACAAACAACTGTTCAGGACCTGAAAAAGAGAATTTTACCAAGACTATTGTAACATTTTACGAGACATCATTACAATATTTAGAGCAGTGGACAACGCATTTCGAGGACTTGGAAATGTTTGAATGGGCAACTCTGAAAAAAAATCCAGAATGGTCTGATGTTCAACTAGCCGTAGACTACCTTATTGATAAAAAACACTTCGACGCGTCTTCTGATACGGAGCTTTTTGATTAAATGACTTGTGTAAATAAATACATTGAGAACCATATTTCAGTGTGGAATGATAACAAATTAGAATCTGATAAACGGTGGCTTGAACTGCTTAAACATTTGAGAGAAAACTCCATAAACCATCAGCACATCAGTAAAATCGCAGAATATGTACTAGCACTTCCAGGAAGTAATGCAGCTGTTGAGAGAGTTTTTTCTGCAATGACAAAAGTGTGGACATCGGAGAAAACCCAACTTAGGGTGAGCAATTTAAGGTCAATATTAGTGACAAAAATTAATTTTGACTTGAGTTGCCAGGACTTTTATTCAATGTTACGGTCCTCACCAGCACTGTTAAAACAAATAAGTTCAAATACAAAGTATGAGTATGATGATTGAGTCTGTATGAAACATAAAAATGTACGCTTAGAATGTTGATGCTAAAATTTATTGTGTAAATAAATATAATGTGCTTTCTTTTCTATTTACTTGTATGTCTTTAATATAGAGGTTTTTTAAACAACAACAACATCAAAATAATTGTAAAAATAAACATCTAAATTAACTGTCCATACGTTTTCAATCACAGCCCCCACCCCCACAAAAAAAAAGTGTAGGCTTACGTAGGCTTTGTTTTCTACTTGTTTTAAACAAATTACCACAAAACAGCAACGTCCGAACTCAGCTAAATACGAAACTTTTAACTTATACCTTACTTGCAGGGGTCATGGATGGCCTCAAAATACAATTTTTCAGGCTTAAATTTTTTTTAATCTGGGGGGAGGGGGTTCCTCAGCCCCACTGGAGAGGTCTTCCATACCGATTATATTCCCCAAACCCCCTGGTATAAACATGTCCCACTTTAGGGCAGAACAAATTTGGTCACGTTATCTATAGACCGGTTTTTTTTTTTTTAGTTACGTCGAATAAATATATATTTTTGTAATATCCGTGTTTTAAACCCTCTCGATCATCGATAATCCATCACCAAATAACAATTCTCGAGAATCGGTTCGGGGGTTGGGGGGGACGGGGGGACGGGGGACACGTACTATAATTATCAGAAAATGGTCTATAGTTTTTTTTTCATACCCTTATATTAACCTTACTAAGGAAAAACAGACTATATGCTCACTTGTACCACAAGGATGTTTACGAAATACTCACACATCGCTCATAATAACAACACGTCACAAATATAGCCCGAGGGCTGTACTGAGGGGGCGTGCACAGTAGTAGTAGTCACGTGCTCTATTTGCTGAGAAAAGGATGTATGTACAAAAAGATCTTGATTGGCTGCACTATCAGTTTCCTTTTCACTGTGACACTATTCATCTCTTTCTTTGGGAGGAGTGACACACTCGACTAGATAACTTTTGTTATGGTCAACACTATTTTTTATTTGATCAATTTGACTGGAAACTTGAACCGCCTCAGGTGTTTCAAATTGTTTAATTGTTTCATTTGGAATGGATGGTCCTGTGGTTTCTTCCAACCTGAAAAATGTTCAACTAAATATAATATAAATATAATTTTACGTTTTGGAAAATTTTCAATGATTTGTTTCTGGAAAAAAATTCAGCTATTTTAAAGAGTTCAAAATAATAAAGTAATTACATATATTCCAGTTCTCTCCTCGCACTCACGTATCGACTACAGCGTTTGGTGGTTGAAAGTGTCACTTACGTTGGGTCTGCTCTAGAGCAGATATAAAAGTACATCGGTATTATGATAAATCCTTCACGAATGCAATCCCTTATCCCTGAGAATCAACAAAAGGAAAATTTTGTCGGAAAATATTAATCTATAATTAGGTAGAGTTTGACAGGGTGAAAAAAGAGGGTTAGGGAGTATTCGGGATATGACTTTGAGAGAAAAGGACAGGATGGAAGAAACGTGTGACTGAACTGATGGTTTGAATTCTATTTTCAGTTTATCAACAGTAAGATAATTAAAATAAATTTAAGGTTGCTACGAGTATTTGCTAACAGCATTTGTCCCCCCTCTTTCTTTTCAAATTACACACTATACAGTCCTAAAAAACCCTGCTTCATGTCCTCTATCCCCCCCCCCCCCCAATGACCCCTACAGCACCAAGTGCCCCCCATCACCCCGTTCCTTACCAACCCACTCCTCTCTAAACACACTATTTGATGACTTTGTCTATATATAATAGGGTCTAGGTGCCACCTTTAAAATTCAACCCCTCTACCACAATCTGCCACTGCGGAAAATTATCCAACTCAAAATTTACCGTAAAATTTTCATCTCTACCTCCAATATGCCCTGGCGGGATCAAATCTCGACCTCCTTATTAGTGGTATAAACTATACAAATAACTGAAATCACCGCAATTAATTTGATTTTTGTCACCAAAATGTTATGGATAGGTGGGCTTTTTCAAACAGACCCTTCCTCATTCTCTACTACTTAGAAATTTTCCCCTATGAAAATAAATATAGAACCCAGCGTCGTAAAACAGAAAATTGTATTCAAATATTATTATATTTCATTATTCATCTATATAAAACTAACGCCCCAATTAGAGTTTAAGAAAATCATTTAACAGCCATTTCCATTAACGAGACATGGAAGAAAGGAAATAAATAAATAAAAAACCAGACTTTTATCATTGGCTCATCGTATTATTTATGTATATCGACCAAAATAATTTGTATCCCTTATTGGCCCTACTGCAAGTTGCTGTTCCATGATACATAATACATTTTACTCCAGAAAATGTATTGTTAGACTTAGTTATAACATACTTGGCACCGCGTCTTACTACCCGTTAGTATTGTACGCTTAATTACTAATTATGCTAATGGGTAAGTAATTAAGAAGTTTAATATAGAGGAAGTGAACCAGCATTTGCGTGGATGGATAGTGGAAAACAATTTTGGAAACCCCCCAGTTCACCCAACCGAGATTCGAACTTCGTTCTCCCCGTCCTTGACAGTCTGGCACAACACGAAACAAGTGCGCAAGCCAACTACGCCACCGAGACATACACCTCACAGAAAAATCCCATATAAGCTTATATATTGATTCATCTGCCACAATCCATCTCTCCAGAGTCATTAAGTCAGTTCACATTAATTTTAATAATGCCGATTTAAATACCGGGTTTTAAATTTTTTGCGACTTTACAGACGTCGATTATTTTATCCCCTATATAAATTACGCATATTAATTTTCAAACAAATTTAAAATATTAATTTTTAAACCAAATTTATGTTCAGTTCTCCGAAAACAAATTAGTAAATAAATAAATGTCATGAACACTTTGGATTGCTAGAGCTGGTGTGACTCTTCCACGAGCATATACTTGTTGGACCTACAAATGAACCAGAGTAAATTGAGAGTTATTTAAAACAAATCTGATTCTTAGCAAAAAGAGTAGTAATTTTCATACGTCTTTATGTAGCTATAATAATTAATAATGTCTTAACCGCACCTGTGCGCACACAGACTAAATGCTAGTCTCATCTAGTCTGGTTTTCCAGTGAGTGGGAGGTCAGAGATCAAATCCTGGTCGAGTATTTGAAAAGGTTTTTTCCTAAATAGTTTTCCACTCTCGCTTTACAAGTAGAAGGTGCTTGTACCTTTGATGTCTTCATTTACTCCCCGAACATAGCGATGTAACTAAAATATTTTAAAAATTAATCTAATTGGATTTGGTTTACCTTTAAAAACTCTCATCCAGACGACTAACTTCCATAATTTATCAAATTGTTACTTATTTAAAATAACATCTAAAAGTAAAATATAAAATTACTTACCATTTATCTCTACTGTAATTTCTAAGAATGTCTTGTAAACGTATTTTGTTCGGTTTTCTTGAAAGACGTAGACGTTCTGATCTCGTACGAGTGAAGCGATAGAGCTGTTTCCTTTGTTTTGGTGATACAGTTTTTTCCGCACTGTGGCTAAGTTTTCTCCATCCATGATTATACTTAGGAGAGTTTCTTAAAGAAGTATCTTACAGTAATGTATAGAAATTATATTTTTATAAACAAAAATACATAAACTATAGAAACACTATTTTAACACTAGATCTATACATATATAGGCCCAACTGTTCGTAAAAAAATGTTTAACTGCTCATGTTAAACACACGTTTATACTAATTTCAAACACAAACAATACTGATAAAACATTTAAAAAATGACCAAAAGCTACGAAAGAGCTATCTACTGTTAAAATATTTAACAGTTTAAATCAAAACACTAAGATAATCATTATTTGATAAAGCCTAGAAAAGTCAACTACTCTACGAAACACAAACAAACCCAAATATATTTATTCTTCAATGTATTTGAAAGGGCATGCTCAAAACTTCAAAGATGTGTTGGCAAGCATATATCTGGTTAATGACCCATGACCGACCTTGAACGGGTTGTGGGGGGGAGGAAGAAGGTGTTAAGCTATTCCTGGTACCTGTCATCCGAAATTGTCTAAAAAGAAGGTTGGGTTTTGTGGAGGGGGTAGGCAAGCTACGTAAGCGATAGCAGAGTTCCTTGCAGGACATCTCTGAACTAATTTAAACAAATTTTGGCACAAAATTACGTAAGTTCTATGTGGTATTTTAATTTGAAAAAAATACGTACCTTTATTTGAGCCAAAATTCATTGTTTGTATAGAAAAAAATTTGACCCCACTCAAAACGTAGAAATGCAAAATTTTTAATCAATTTAATAAATTAATCAATAGGATTGTTTATAATATCTTTCTATAGAAACATAGAAATATATTTGAACTACAAAATAAAAAATACCACGTACTCCTGCGATATTTCATAATCCCGGAAAAATGTACCAAAGTAGGTGTTATTTTTGCTCTTTTCTCAACCCAACAGTCCCACCTTCATGCAGCCTTAAGTAGGTGGGGTAGCTGGTTAGCTTAGTGTATTTTGTGTTGCAAATGTGTATTCTTTATAGTGGGCGTGCCCCTTTAGTAGTCACCGGCCTGATACGGCTAAGGCTTTTACGTGCTACGTAATTAAAAGGGCCTTGCTTCTATTTTCGATATGGATTTATTTATAAGTTAGGTAGGATTTATTAATATTTTTTGTAGTATATGTATTTATTTATTCCAGAGTGTGTATATATATATATATATTAGGGGTGTGCGAAGCTTCGAAAAATTCGAAGCCGAATCGAATCTCAGGGTACTTCGTATTCGATTCGAACCTATGTTTGGCTTCGGCTGCCGTTCGAAGCTTCGGTCCATTTGAAGCCTTGATAATGATTTACTTACAGTCTGGTTTCAACAAGAGTTAAACCAAAGTACGGTACCTTAAGAATTAAAAAATATTTTTATTATTATGGGCAACTGATAAAATTCCTTAACGTTGTGATTTTCAAGACGGCCATTACATTATGATCATACCGTATTGATAAACATTCATTAGTACCAACTGAAAGTGTAGATAAAATAAATAATAAAAGTAATATTTTTAAAATTTTTGGCCAGTTTAAACTTTTAAAGTATTTCTTAGTTATTAAAAATATTTTGTAATAATTTTGATTTCATATGCGCAAGCAGACATTTTAGTTGTTTAATTACTACATGACCAAAACTCCTGTCTGTGCGAGTATATGGATATCGGCAGAGTTGAGCGATAGTTGAGTGCGTGCGCGGCTCGAGTATATGGATATAGCCAGAGATGAGCGATAGCCGAGCGCATGCGTGAGTAAGGAACACTACGTGCCTAATAATTATACTAAAAAAACTTAACGTCATCACTATAGATGATAATTGCTGTTAATAACTTAAAATATTATATATTTTCTTTAAAAAATAAAAGGATATATTATTTTCTAGAACGTAGATCACGTGTTTTTTGAGCGTCTATTTGATTGAGTCGTACCTCGTTGTGAACAATTAATTTAACAGTATGCAGGGTGAAACCAGTGGTGATTGTGCAAATACTAATCGGCAAAGAAGTACTGTGTGGAATTTTTTTAGTAAAAATATTGATAAAAAGTCGGCTGAATGTCGAACATGCCGAAAGAACTTCAAGACTCCATCAGGTTAGTTGGCCGTTTTCTGTATTACTGTATTTGATTGAAAATTTGTAGACCAGCCTAAGTTTTGTATTAGGCCTATAAATTATGTGCAACAATTTTTGTAAGTGGCTTATTTTCCTAATATATTTTACTTTTAAATAATGTTTCCTGTAATTATCATATGGGCGCCCTTGAGGCCTAGTGTATGTTATTGTCCATTCTGGAGGGCATGTGCTTCCCTTAAATCCGCTTATGCTCATGGGCAAATTTTTGTGAGGGGGGCACGAAATTTTGAGAAGAAAGGTGTGGATCCTCTCGAATTTCATGAGGGGTTACGGGAACTCTCACAGAACAACAATAAAAATTAATAAGATATCTGGTTCGTGAGATAGTAGATGGATCCGCCACTGGGTCTAGGCCTATTATAAGCCAAGTCGATTGGGGTACGATAGAGGTTTTAGACTTTTTATTTAAGTTATCACACTTACCTTAGACTAAAATGGTGACTCTAAAATAGGGGATTGAATCCTGGTTTGGTGTACTGAGGGTGGTATTTTTCTAAATGATTCCTCTCACGCCGTAGCCCTACAGGTACGCTATATTTAATCTAAATTCAACTTTACTCATCTCTAACACATTAGCGCAATTAGTACAAATGCATATTATAACCTAACCTGCCATGAAGCAGTAGGGGCCTACTAAAAATAAAGTTAGGCCTATTTTATCCCATGCTTTAATGGGAATATGGCAAGACTTTAGGCAATGTAATAGGCCTATCACATTTACTAAATTCCTGCTAGATTTCCATTTACTTACCACAATATTAAATTTTAAATCTCCTTTTCCCCCTTAAATTAATTTTTTTTTTTTTTTTTTGGCAGGCACAACCAAGACACTTCTTAACCACCTCCAAAAACACCCAGGCAAATACAAAGAATTTTTAGATGAAAACAACAAGAAGGATCTGCCCGCACCTGCTCCTAGAAAAGATAGGACAGTACAACAAAACATCCAGACTATGCTTAGTAGAGAAAAGATGGTCTCATCACACCCGTATGCTCAAACCACCACTAACAAGATTACAAATATGCTTGTAAAAGGACTTTTACCATACAGCTTTGTTGAGGAGGAGGGCTTTGTTGAATTGGTTAAACATTTTGCTCCCAACTACAAGATTCCTGCACGAACTACGTTCTCTCGGAATTATGTATCAGTGCTCTACCAAGAGACTCGGGATCGTCTCAAAACAGAGTTTCTTCAAGATCTCCCATTTGTACAGGCACTAACCCTCACATCTGATGGCTGGACATCTCGTGCCACAGACAGCTATGTCAGTCTAACTTGTCATTACCTGAATGACAAATATGACTACAAGACATTCACTATGGAAATCATTCCAATGAATGAAAGTCATTCTAAAGCCAACATAAAATCTAGACTTGGGCAATGTTTTGTTAATTGGGGCATTTCACTGGAGGACATGACAATCCCAATTTACTGCATTACCGATAATGCACCCAATTTCCGCTCTGCTGCCAAAACACTATTTGGTGACAAAGCCCGTCCTTGCTTTGCACATTCTCTACAGTTAGCTGTTGACGATTCCAAATCTGAGTGTCCTGGTGTCAAGAAGCTGTTACAGAAGGCAAAAAACATTGTGGGTCATTACAGGCGTAGCTCTCAAGCACGGGAACGCCTTCATAGTCTGCAAGAGAGAATGCAGGTACCCCAGCTGGAGCTTATTCAGTATGTGGAGACTCGCTGGAGTAGTGAGTATTGCATGCTTCAGCGGCTTGTTGAAATGAAGGGCCCCATCGCTGCTGAACTAGCACAGTCTGAACACAATATTGAACCGCTGACAAATGCAGATTGGGCTCAAGCAAAGGGTGTGTTGGAAGTTCTTGAGCCACTTGCTCAAGCCACAAAGGAAATAAGTGGTGATTCATATCCAACCTCTTCGATGGTCATACCCATCCTACACTGTCTGAGTTCCCATTTAAACTCTCGCATACAAAGGCAAGAAGAAGGTATGACATTTGCGAGAAGCCTTTTAAAGACACTTAAGTCTAGATTTCCGTTGCATGAAGAGGATGAAATATTTCGCTTATCTATGTTAACGGACCCAAGATTCAAAGGTGTAGTTATCAATAATATTGTTGCTTCAGCAAATTTGTCAACTGCTTTAAGAAACGAACTATACCGTGATTTTGAAGAAATGGATTCAACAGCTGATGAGCCAGAACCATCAACTTCAAACTCTGGACTGTGGTCATTCTTCGATTCTCTACCAAACGAGAGAAAAGAGATGAATATTTCTGAAGAAGTTGAAAAGTATTTATCTGAGCCTAGGGTGAATAGATCCACAAACCCTTACCATTGGTGGAAGCAAGAAGGGTGTAGTAAATTCCCAAATGTCGCTAAGGTTGCGCTTAAATATCTTGGTATTCCTGCTACGCAAGTCAGTAGTGAGAGACTATTCTCATCAGCAGGAAATGTTGTTATAGCCCGACGAGAGTGTTTACTCCCTGAACATGTACAACAGCTTACCTTCCTCCATAGCAATCTTAAAAAGAATAAGTAAGACTTCAATAAAGCATAATAAAACCCGACTCAAAGAAATATATTTTTTACCTACCTGCTAAGTATAAAATAAAAAGGTGTTTTTTTTTGTTTTTTTTTGCATAGAGGTAAAGTGATTAACATTATCAAGTTGGCAATAAGCTACAAATATTAGTGCTAGAAACAATAAATAGCCTATAATATTCAGTTTGATGCTAGATAAATACCTATATTTAATAACAATATATTAATAGTTTTACTCAAAATAAAATAGAAAAATATTCGAACTTCGATTCGGCTTCGAGAATATTTCACATATTCGACTCGACTTCGATTCGAACCAAAAAAGTGGACTTCGCACACCCCTAATATATATATATATATATATATATATATATATATTGGTCAGTTGGATACCAGTTATTTACCGAGTTTATTGTAAGCTGGGCTCATTTAACTGTTAGCCTGTCGTGGTGGTGTAGCCAGTCCTTGGGTGGGTCTCAAGTTAGCTCAATACCTCAGTCACAATTGTTGTTCGCTTGTATTTTTATCCCCTTCTACGGGCCTCTTAAGCCGCGTCTTAGAAGGCGTGAGAACCAAATAAATGTACACCATTGTAGGATATAGTTGATCATGTGCTCCTTATTGGGCAGCTTCTACCGTCACTGTGGATTCCTAATTGGGATATTTGAATTTACAATTAATGACTCACAATTAACTCCCCAGGAAGGAGGACCGGGCGTACGTCCCCTGGCTGATCGTTTCAGAGGAGCTTTAGCGCTATGTTAAACCAGATTATGGTTGTGTACTCTAAAAGCTGGGGGAGTGGGTCGTACATTCTATTTTGTAGCAATTAAACAGCCAAAATTAACCCTGTAAACTATCTATGACCTGCCTATACCAGGTATATTGTATTCTCATAATAAAATTGTCACTTGATATGTTAATTATTCAATGTCAATTGGCACCCCCCTTTCCCCCGTATTTCCTTATTAGTTCCTGTATGGTAGGGTGCATGCCAGACTACCGAAGACGGGGAGATTGTTCTTCGATTCTGGTCGATGGTATTGAGGTTGGATTTTCCTTCTTTCTTACACACACTCTCTCTCATACATACACATTCTCTCTCACACACTCTCTCACACATACTCTCTCTCACACTCTCGCATTCATACTCTCTCACACACTCTATCTAGTACACACTTTCTCACTCACACTGACACTCTCTCTCTGACTCACACACTCACTCACATACTCTATCTTGTTCACTCACACATATTCTCTCTCTCGTTCACACACACATTCTCTCTCTCTCTCTCTCTCACACACACACTTTCTCTAATAGTCAATCTTTCCCACATTCTTTCTTTTTCTCTCTATTTATTTCTTTCCTTCTTTCACCTTTATGTGAATGTTGTTTTGGGAGTACAAAGTTGAAAATAAATCGTATCTGGGGGAGCTTGATCAATAAAAGATTGAATACCACGTTTCTAGAGACTAGAGCATTGGTACTCACTACGTAGACCATGGTCTGCATGTGGACCTTAGTCAGATTTCATGCGGCTCTCATGTATTTAAAGTAATACGCATACTTTTGGTAAATATTTGCGATAAAAATAAACCAACCCATATTTATAAAATTGATATAAAGTTCTTCATAAAGACGAGGTGACGGCCTGTTTTAAGGGGAGTCGCCTTTCCCTATACAACCAATGTTCAATTATTGTTCATTTAGGTAATTTTTTTCCAAAAACTTAACAAAATATATATATATATTTTTACTTTGGAAATTTAACTATATACATTTTACCGAGAGTTTTTTTAAAATACAACAGTAAACAGAATGTACAGTGCATCCATACAAATATGTCTAAATGTGTTGGAAAATTATAAAAAAATATTTGACATATTTAAAAATGATTATAAATTATGATTTTTGAGATATTTATAAATCTCCCTCATCTAATTGCTAGAATATACCTATAGATGAATCATAAAAAACCGTTAATTAACTAGTATAGTTTCTGGGAAAATGTACCCAAATGAACCATAATTTAACATTGGTTGTATATGGAAAGGCGACTCCCCTTAAGCCATAGCTGTATTTTGCTACGGCCCACTTGTGGCACAGTACTCTAAGATTGTGGCTCTTACGAAAATTCTAGTGAGTTTCATGAAGAGACGGAGTTGTATCAACTCGGAGTTGTAACAAATGAGCCCTATATAACTCGACAAATGTCTAATAGAAAGCAAAAGGTACTATTAATATTGCTGTCTCTGTATGTGTGTCAAGTTGGCCACCCAACTTTTAGCCACACAGTTTTTAAATACCCATCGCTTATGCTATGTTAGTGCCCAATTTTCTTCGTTAGTGCTGTAATATTAAGGTACTTACTAGCGATTGATTGTGGGTGGCTAACTTGACATCAAGTTGGTCCCCTGGCATAATAAATAATGTAGCTGTAATTTTTTTTTTCTAAACACCCATTGTTTGTGATACGTTAGGGATGAAAAATTGAGGCACTTATTAGCCATTTATTATAGGTGATTAACTTTTTTTTATCCCTGTCTTTAGGCTTTGGGGTAACTGGTTAGTTCCTAGCGGAAGTCCAGTCTCCGGTTGAGGTTGGGGGTCAGACACTGGTCTCGTGGGTCTTGTGGGTGGGGGTAGGAAAGGGAGATGAGGGAGAAAACGTAGGCTGGCTGGGGGATGGCTATGGTGTGAAGATGGTAGCCCTCTGGTCTCAAAGGAGAAATAGTAGTAGTGGGGGTCGGGTGGTTGGTGAGGTGGGAAGATGAGGAGAGGAACGAGAGGACCTAGAAGTAAGGACTCGTATTAGTATTGAAGTGGAGTGAGGACGTTAGGGGGTTCTGGCGTTGGTGTTCAGGCAGTAGAAGGTGGGCCCTCGGGTGTAGTATTGTTCTGTCGTTGACGTCCTCTTCAGGGTCCTCTTCAGGGTCTTCTCTCAGTGAGACTTGCCAGAGCAGTGGGTGTAGCCCATTCTGTGAGATCACCGGGAAAAGGACAGGGTTGGGTGAAATGGACAAGTGGGTGGTAAGGGGGATAGGTCAGTGGAATGAGTCCCAGCAATGTGTGTTGCGGTGGGACGGGAAGAGGTGCTAGCAACGTATGTAGTACGTAGACAGTTTATTCGCTCTTTTGGAATATGTGGTGCACCAGGGTTTGGTAGCCTGCTGCCTGGCCTTGTCCAATGGGAGAGAAGGGAAGCTTCTCATTAGCATGTGAGAACGGGAGAGACAGTGGCCGCCAAGCGGGCCAATAGAATAGAAATTGGCGTGGAGTAAAGAGTGAAGCGACACAGACAATAGAGAGGGTGGTTGGTGCGGTTTATGCAAGTGTGGATAAGACACACATGGGCCGAACAATGAGGCAAAACAACTTGATATCATGTTGGCCACCCAGTATAATAAATAATAGAGATCCAAGCTATATTTGAAAACTCCTATCGTTTGTACTACGTTAGTGCTGGTTTTTGGCCAATTTCCATATTTAGTGCTGAGCATTTAAGGCACTTTTTAACGATTTATCATGGGTGGACAAGTTGATATCAACTGGACGTATAGGCCTACATAATAATATAATGTAAGAGCAAAATTATTATCTTGAGTTTAGTTAAGGAAAAATGGTAATCCAAACCACGCTAAGAATAGTGTCTTTTATATTTTTGATAAGTGAGTAGCTTGTGACTTGCTTGCTTTATAAGAATACCCTGATTAGTGATTCTTAATTAACAACTAGTGAGTCCTCGTTGATTGATTCGTTGTATTTATAGTAGGGAAGAGTCTTCACCCCATTTGAAGAGAAGCACTGCTCTAAGATAGAAACCTGGAACCTTCAAACACAACCATCGACGAGAATACGTGATAGACAAATCGCAATCCCGAGGCTCCAGCCGCGCGATGTCAATATCGTGTCTGTGCAGTTCGTAAGGTAGATTCTCAGTCGTGACCACTCCCGCGTCATTGGACCATATTATCCAAGTATCTACTGTTGTATATTAGAATGCTTTAGACAATAAATAGATGTTACATTTTGAGCCTTATTCTATACTTAACACCCACGCACTATACAATTCCCTAGGATTCCAACCCCTTTTCATTCGGGGTACAGTCAGAGAATGTAACTTATCGCGGAGCCATGGTTGTGTTGTTGTCAGGGGTAGCCATCGTTCAACGTGAAAAAATGGGACTTAAAAATTATCCATTATTTTCCATTGAATTTTCATCGCTTATGTGTGAGGGATGAGGAAAGTTGAATTTATTGGGGAGTGAACCTGAGTATGCATGGGGGTGGATTTGAAAACCGTTTATGAAAACCCATCCTCATCATATCCAACCAGGATTAGGACCACGACCTTCCCATCATCGGCAGTCAAGTCCACAGGTTCGTGAACTTCTTTACTTTCTCTCGACACCTCGGAGAGTAAATATTGTGATCGTCAAAAAAATCTAACCCGAGATTTTGATAATTGATGTCGACGTTTCACGAAAACCTGAAACCGATAAAGTGGTTGTTGTAAAGCCGTCGGTCTTTATCTCAGACTAGAGCCTAAACCATTTTACCAATCAGGCTAAAACTTGGATTTACATAAGTTTCCCCCTAGTAATTTTTGGAATTAGATATATAGCCCTCTAATTAAGGCTAGGTAGTTTACTGAATGGCAAACATATTCTAAATCGATTCTCTCGAAATCCTCTTTAGCGATTTTGATTGCATTTTCTATCTAGACAGTGTTTAACGTTACAAACAAGATGGTAATTCTTATTTTTTCATGCGAATGACTTTGAGCTAACTTAAAAAAAGCGTAAATTTCCTATTTTGATCATATATCCTTAACTATTTGAGATACGAAATAACTAATGGTAATGTTGTATGTAGTACTATTAAAAATAGAAATATTACATTTGAAATATAGTTTTATAAAATCAATAGTTTCATCGCAATAAGTAAATATAGGGAAACTATTAGGAGATCTCTAAAATACGAGAAGAAAATTGATTGTTATGCTCTTTGGTAGAGTATTCTTGCAAAAATTTATATTATTTATTCGTTTCACATATCTTACGAGCTTTTAGTAAAATGTACCTATATTTATAAAAGTTGAAACGCACCTATGGTCACGTGGACAAAGGCGTCAGTATCTTATGGTCGGGAATTGAACCTACTCACTGACTCAATCATTAACGTAATTTCTTCAACTCCTGGGTCTGGAAACTTGAAATTTTGCATGAAGGTTCCTTCTATGCCCTACGCAAGACATAAGACGGGATTAGCGAAATTATACTCCTGAAGGGTGAAGAGGGAGAGTTGAATGTTTTCAAAATACACTGATGTATATTTTAAATCAGTTGACATAGAGCATTGACATTTTAAATTATGGTTATTTTATAATATTGTTGAGTTTTTATAGAAAGGAATTTCAAATTGTATCCCCTAATGGAGTGGACACCAAGAGGCGAAGAAAGGTGTGGGAAATCTCATGTACTTCGATCTCGATTAAATTTTATATTTGAGGTTTTTTCGAGTTTCAGAATACGAATATGACATTAATTTGTATACGGCACCCACATGCTGGGTCCCAAGTTGCGGGCATAAGGCAATGACACAGCCCGAATATCATTTCTGGAGGGCTGGGGGGGGGGGGGTCAAAGGAAATTACTCCTTCCCCACCATATACCGGCCTTTTCACGAACTCACCTCGGCACAACTATCCCTATTGTACAACCCCCTCCCATACCATGGTATTGATAGACTATATGTATGTTATAGAATATTTTCAAACCAAGATACCGTAGAAAAAAAGCAAAAAATAGCATGTATTAAAACTAAAAAATATTAATAGGTATCATAAATGAAAGCTCAAAATAAAATCAGAAAAGGCTTAAGTAACTGTTTAAATACAAAATTGGGTGTTAGAGGTGGCTCAAATTTTCAAAACTATTAGTAAAATACCGGTTCGATAAGTACGTTAAAAAAATTGTAATGTCAAACGAAACACCTAAATTTAAACAAATACAAAAACGAAAGATTATCTTTAAGGGGGCCGATAAGCGTTGCAATTTCATCGATAATAAACGGTAAGTTACAACCTTTCTCCTTCTTTTATCTTATCCTAAACCTCTGACAAGACATCTTGTTAATGTGTGGAATGCCAGGTCGCCACCGTGGTTCGGATTCCACGCTAAACTGTAGGTCCTTCATTTCATCTCACAATCACCCTACCATTACACATTAGCGTAAGTGCGTATAACCCGAACGGGTAGTAAGACGCGGTGCTAATAATAATAATAATAATAATATTCGTTTATCTTAAAATAGACATTTACTATAAACTAGTAAGATTGTGAAACGACCTAATAGGTCTATGTATTGCTGTAGAAAGAGTGCACCCAATATCATAAATGAAATAATATACACTGTTACTTACTCTATGGGATTAGGAACTAGCAACAAAGTTACAAAGAAATTGAGAAAAGAGAAACATCTTCGTCCACCAAAGAGGATAAGAATCAAATTCAGTTTCAAAGACCTGAATTAAAAAGTGTGTGTGTGTGTATATATACCTATAGCTCGGAAAATATTTATTTTATGTTTTTTGTTACTATAGAGACATGTTGATACCTTTATCTTCAATTTTGACTTGAGCCTTATTTTTAAATAACCAACCACTTCTTAAATCATGCGTGATGCAAGGACGTTTGCAACATGTCCCAGCGCTCAATACCAGTGGGATATTTGCCATATTTATTGACATCTATGGTACAGTAAGGATAATTAACAACGCATAGTTGTTTGCAACAATGTCACCTTGAGTGAAAAGTGCATATAATTCATCAAGAGTTTGTAATCCAAAGAACATACAAAGAATCGAGCTTGTTTAACAAATTATTTGGTCTCGGTAATAGTTTCTTACTTTAAGTACTGGCCTACTTGGATAATATATTTCAACGCCATTTATAAAAAAGCATAATATTCTGTTAAAATGAGTTTATGGTTTTAGAAAAGCTTTCAAATACAATTTTAATCAAAATACGAAAATGAAAATACTCTATTCAAGCAACTCCTTAGAGGTCTCTTAATTTTGTGATTAATTAGAAAATAACGTATTTTGTAAAACAAATTAAATTCATAAACTAAGTTCAGTAATGCTTTTCTAACCAAAATGTCGACTTTAATTAAAAATCAATTGTTCATGGTTTATTTTTATTTATAACATAGCCTATATAAATTATATAGTAAAAATATAATACACTTTTAATATAGTGGCAAAGGATTCTTCAAGCCAATAATTTATAAGGATAAAAACAAGCAGTAGAAAAATCCTTTCCCCCCTTCCACAATTAATTTCCAAAAAGGTTTTCCTTCAACCAAATCCCATGGCCAATCATTGCTGATATTGCTTATTGAAATTATTCTTGAAGTCAGTTATTTAAAGAGAGTTTATATAAGAGATATATATGTACTCCTACTTATACAAAAGATAAGCATAATTTAATACATGATTCTAAGAGGTCACACCACCCTACTTAAACCAATTGGAAACCTAATTTAATAAACTATTTTAAGAATGTCAAACCACCTTACATAAAACAATCCTCACTCTAACGTGAAACAGTTAAAACAAACTATCTCCATATCTCAGTGAATTAATATAATCAGTGTGTATCATCCACTCATAAGTGTATTTTAAACAAATTGAGGCAGGTTAGTTAGCAAGTGCCGTTTGTTCTCTAAATGGCAATAAAATCAAAATATGAATTTGAAAACACAAAATAGTTAAATTTAATCGCTCATACAGTATATCTTACACACTTGCCAGATTTTCCCTTTCACTGATTGGATAGAGTACTGTTCAGTATATTATAAAAAATAAAGACGACACTTAATAGGAGTCTTGACAAGATGTTAAGAAACTATTGTTTGCTTTCAACCCCTCAGTTATAAAATATTTGTCTTTATTGGAGTAATTGAAATATATACACTCACGCTCTTTCTTTTTTGGGCTTAAATGTACTCTCCATGAAGAAAGAGTGTGACTGTTATTTAAAACTTATAAATTGAGACGATCCTGGGAGGATCAATTACCAAGGCCGTACCCAGAAATTTATTTTGGAGGGGAAGGGGCCACGTCATGGAGAGGTTCCCCGATAAGAAATAACAAATAATAATTATTCTAACAAAAACTACCTCTTGAAGCAATTTTAAGCGTTTTTTAACATTTCACTACGCTTTTAGTTTTAGGCATTGAAGGTCAAAACACAAAACAACCTCAGGCCTATTATTAATATTTTTGGAGGGGTTTAAGCCCTAGAAACACTCTCACTGGTCAGCCCTGTCAAAATGGTCCCACTCACCTTGGCCTGAAGATCACCATGCGATCACCACACGATCTATGGTGAATGAGACAGCTCTGTTCCCAGCCATGGACACTTGAATATCACTTGAGTGAAGACGTAGGCCTTTCCCCTGCGTCCCTTGTCAACGACTGGCATTCCTGCACCACCCTCGTTTCACGACAGCACCCCCGCGAAGGTCCTGCGCAATAGCTCGCACCCTCTCTTCTCCCTTTGCGAGGGCGCACACATTCGACGCATCATCTGACCTAAATAGTAACCGTGATAATCAATCATTACCTAGGCACAACGGTGGTCGAGCGGTCTAACGCGTCGGACTTGCACTGGGCCACCTTTGGTGGGGAGGTTGGAGATGACTTACCACGTCATGTACTGTATTTTGTCTGATAAGTTCCTATTCTCTCTATAAGCTAATGAAAGTGCAGTTCCTAAAAACTACCCACCTCATCCTTTCCACTAATTATAAGTCAATAAAATTTGTGTCAACGAGTTCTCATACAAACACCTTAGCTCGGTCAGTAACGCGTTTGCCTACTCAGCCAGGGGCTTGGAGTTCGATTTCTGACATACCAGAAAATCTGATCGTTGGTGAAATTTGGACGTCCCTTGACACAGTGACTATTTAAGATGGATGCAAGGTAGTGAGAGTAAAATCAGTAGAGCAAACAATTTTTTTTCACCAAAATTCTCCAGTAGATAGATACCTTATAGAGTTTAGTTTTCTAAACGTAGCTGTAATCAGTTGTTGAATATTTGTAATTAGGATATTAGCATTTAATAAAAACATTTTTAAATTAATAGAAAAAGGGATATTAAAATTCCAGGACAAACTTGACAGATAATTGTTGATATTACCATTTGAATAAATTAAACTGTATGTTTCTACTGGAGTACTATTTTATTTATGTTGTCCCAAAAAAAGTTTTACTATGAAAATTTTAAAAAATGCTTCCCTTAACTTGAGTTCCCTACTATTTCACCAAAAATGTCCCCTGCAATATGCGTGTCACCCAGGCTTGAAAGGAAATTTAAATTAGTTTTCATGTTTGTAAAATAATAATAATAATGGCATATCTAGGCTACACCAACCTGTAGCTCAGTTTGCGGAAATATTATCCAGTACTAATGTACTGTTGTCCAAAAGAACGTTATTTTCGTGGGGGCTTTTTCCAAGTCCCGATGAGATGAGATGAGGTGAGGTGATGATAGTAGTGAATATTACAGGGTGAACCTAATAAAAATCTTAACCTTCCTTACCAAAACCTGGCGAGCATGGGAATTATTTTCCCTTCAACAAATACTGGTAATTGAAGCCGGGACCTGTAAGTGAGCAACCATGGGCTGTGACCACTACAAGATGAGGCTGGTTAGTTGTAATGTCACACCAGGCTAGGAGTAGTTTATCATCAGCTGTACAATTAAGAGCGCCATTATTAGTGTCACGACTGAATGAAAACCATTTTATTTTAAGCCTGAGACCAACTTGTGAAAATACGTGGTTTAGCTATTTGATTTCATTTTTGTACCACGTGTTTCTGCTAAGTTACACTAATTTAATAAGTATGAGGAAGATACACGTTAGATGAAGTGTTCCATCATTCTCACGGATGTAGAGTGATAAGCCATATTTATTAAAAATCACCCTCATTATACCCAGCAGGTGTTTAAAACCTGACCTATTCATAGCCGGCACGCCTAATAGGATAAGTTAGACCCACTGAGACGGGTAATTGAGATTAGATAGTGAGTTCCAAATTTACAAGGGGCATGGCAGGGCGCATACATGTTAACAGTACCTAAGATGTGTTAACGTCCTCATGAAAAAACCACACAATACCTAAACATATTTTTAATTTAGATAATACAAAACTAAATATTAACTATTCGATTAGTATTTGTTCAGTATTAAAATAGATTAGCTATAAATGAACCACGTTGGTGGGCATGTGGACAAAATATCAAGTTCATTTAGTCTGACTAGCATGTGTCGGGTGTTTCGGTATTTGAATTCTGGCTGGGGGTACTAAGGGTGATTTTTCCAAAATGGTTTTTCACTATCCTTAAAATGTGGTTACATTTTCTCTAGATTCTTTTTTCTCGACTAATGTAACTGACCGTAGGACATTGAGTGAAAAAATACTATAATTGAATACGTAAGCCTACGATAATTCCTCTGTTAAAATGTAGTCGTACTTTTATATTTTAATTTAATATATCCTCATTAATAACTCATTCATAAATGTATTTCCATGATTGCGAGAAAACGCTGTGGAGACTAGGGTTTTGTGCATTTGTATTGTCCACTCTCTATTGGGTGCTAAGTATAGGAGAGGGGGGGGGGGGGTTGCGAGATGCTGTTATAGTCAGTTCATGGTTGAAAGGATATTGAAAATCCACTTTGTTCATTCATCCGACTAGCAAATATGTTAAGTCACTTTGAGAAGTTAGCTAAATTTAAATCTATTGTTTATCTTTGCAAGGTGGATTAGTGTAAAATATCTTTTAATAACTTTTCAATTTTAGGAAAGACAAGGCCCAAAATTCCGTGAACGAGCCATATATGAACTCTTGTGCTCGGACCATGACTCTTGCAAACCTGCTCTCCCGTCTCCAGCGTTTATGAAGCACATGTTGAGAGTAGGTGAGTGGTTTTAAAATTGCTCACCTGGTAGCGCTGTTATCACTGGCCATTGCACTAAGCGATCCCCAGTGTGGAAACACTCAACCTGTTTGAGGGACCACAGCGAAACTTGTGTAAGGATTTATCTGACGAATACTTGTCGGTGGCCTTGTACTAAACGTACGATTAAAACAAATAGCAGAAATCGCCAAAAGGCTTTAATTAATATATAATATATATAAAAGTGTATAGTTTTATTTTTGTTCTAAGACATTTAAATGAAATATCCATGATGATTGTGTGTCAGTGAAATGTTCCACAGGTCCACTCACCGCAAGAGGGGTATGGGGCACAACCACCCAAATCTTCATGAAGTGGGTGCACCCAATTTCCCACGTGGTATAAAGGTCAAACTCATTAGTCCGGTTTCTGGTGACTTAGAGGTCTAGGTTCGAATCCCAGCAGGGTGTACTGAGGTTGGTATTATGTAAATGGTTTCCTACTCTCACGTCACGAACATGCGGGTACAATTTCCTCTAAATTATAGCTTTCCCATTAATGTATTTAAAATAATCGTGTATTTTCCCAAACGGACAGTGGAACAAATACCATTTTTGTCTGTATACATTTTTTCTGCGGTAACAAAACACGTGCAAACAATACAAATGCTCTTTGTTCTGACCATATGAACCCAGAATATACAAGGATAATTTAACTTTAAATTTGTAGGATTTTTTTTTTCATGTTATCAATTTAAATATTTTTATAGTAAATCATAAAAATATTATTGATATTTAGCATTTAAATGACCCCTCCAAAGTGATCGTAATGTTCCACAAAGATTTTCATATGCTGAGAAATGACAAATTTTGGGCTCTAATACCCACTTGATAGAAATGCGCGTAGGCAGGATAGAGAGGGAATGCCCAAATTGAAATGATGTTTGTGGCTTTTAACTCTATTATATCTAAAATAAACTCATCTATTTTGTGTGCAATATTAGTGCAGAATCTCACCTGACTGACCTGACTAGGTTTGTCTTTGAGACCTTAGCATAACCATTTGGATTGATGAGGATGTAATGTAGCACGTTCATTCATAGGTAAAATAGGCGGGGGTGGGGGGTGGGGGGGGGGGGGAAATCATATATCTCCCTTCTCACTTCCCACTTATGTCTGCTCACACCTATGACTTTTGATAGTGTGAAATACTATTTCGGTAAAGCTTTTTACATTCATAAATCATACAACACTATAACTTAGGGAGCCGCCTATTGTTGCACTGAGACGAATCTTAGACATACGGAAATCCTGACTTGTAGGTATATGAAGTGGTTTATTTCAAAATATCTTTCTCACCATTATGTAAGGTACAACATGTCTCTATAGGATTACAAAACTTATATGTGAATTTATACAATCTAGATTAAATCATGAATAGATGAAGTTAGATCATTCTCAATAATATTTAACCCCAAATGTCCCAGTTTTGAGTTTCAAAGTAAATAGTTTGAATCAGTAATCTATGTTTCCCCAAATCAATCAATTCAATATTTAACAGGTTCACAACAACATCTTTTAAGATGGTTAAGGATTGTTTCGGTGGTTTTGATGACTCAGAACTGTAACTCTCTTAAAGTAGGCGGCGCTCTTAACCCACTTTTGCATGACCACGACTTGTGTGTTGATGCTGAAGTAGAGGGGGGAAGGGACAATGTCATGGTGGGAGATTTGTGTAATGCCCACGAAATTGCTGCTCGATTGAAAGGTTTGTGTCTGCGTGTCTCCATGTAGGTAGTGGAGGTAGAGAGGCTACTCGCGAACAATTGAGCTGGTCAGTGCTTGGGAGGAAATTAGCAGTGGCTTTTGAACCTCTTTGTATACCGGAACTGTTCGTCCTTGATGTCCATCCTTTAGGACAAACGTTCGTTAGACTAGTTCCATTTATTGACCTATGGTCAATCGTTTGCGCTAGGTAAAGTGTTGTTCCAGTGTTATTAATTAAATCTAATAGTTTGAAGAGTAAGAACCAACGTTTCTAGAGTATTCGTCATTCTAAAGGTATGTTTATAGTTTTTCATATATTCATTGTTAAATTAATAAACGTTAATATTGTTTGTTGAGTAAAATTCAGTTTTTACACCAATTATGGGAGTGGAAATCACGTGCTCATGGGTATGATATCTTAGATTGTATTAATAAAAGTATATGATTAAATTAAGATTTTAAATTGTGGCTGATATTTTAAGGAATGATTAATATATATGTGTTTGGTTTAGGATCCCTACACAGTTGTGTTATAGGTTTGTTTGTCATTTTATTAAAACAAAATGATGTCTCTCTAATTACACTATTTGTTTAGTTTTAGTTATGTCCATTTATTTATTTGAATCGATTTCTAAAAATAACAATTAATCAAAATATACAAAATAGTGCAACAAACTCCATCCCTCAACCTCCTTAGATAGTATTCATCATGAACCTTTTTATTTCTCCTTAATACCTAGGCTAGTGACTTATTGAAGTCATATAAATCCACAAAACCTGTTACCCCAATTACACTATTTTTATATTACTTCAATGGTAATTAATTGTTGCTTATATTTATGTAATCTACTATTGGGGATAACACCCTTATCGAACGATAATATAAACTCCCCTTACTTTACACCTAAATACATGTTTGGGTATGTCCCTGTTAATAAATATGAACAGTTAAGATCGTACATTTATCCAAACGAGTAAGAAATATATAACTAATGAAAATAGTTTTAAATAGGACAGTAGTTATGAGCACAATTGTATCGAGGGGGGTTCGTTCTCCCTAAATGTTCCCCATATTCACACAAATGAGTGAGGGTATCTTTACTCTAAATTCTGCCTTCCTCATTCCTGCCACATTATAAAATGTAAAGTGCATAGAACCTGAATGGGTGGTAGGATTTACAACCATCACGGATTGGCCAGAACAATCCTGAAAGTTAACTTATTGTCCTATTTCCTGGTGGAACCCCACCCGGCACAAAAAATCTTCCGGAAATCAAGACATCTCTTGTTGCACCCCTCCACGCTAATATACACTCCACTATCATTCATTCATATGCACATTATATAGCTTGGACCTGGATTATTATTATTATTATTAGCACCGCGTCTTACTACCCATTCGGGTTTATACGCACTTTCGCTAATGTGTAATGGTAGGGTGATTGTGAGATGAAATGGAGGACCTACAGTTTAACGTGGAATCCGAACCACGGTGGATGCCTGGCACTCCCCACATTCACAAGATGTCTTGTCAGAGGTAAAAGAAGGGTTTGGTAATCAGATAAATCTGTGCCGGGACCGAGGATTGAACCCCGGCCGCCAGCACAGAAGTCTGACACCTTACCCCTAGACCACCAGGTCACCAACCTGGATTAAAATAACACTATTTTAGGTAATGAATTTCCAAACTTGATTAATTTTTATTCGATTAAATTTATTCAAAATACATGGAATCTAATCATGGCTTACGTTAAAAAAAGTGCATTGTCCTTTATTCGATAGCATCTAAGATTTTTTTTTTAAATCCCATGTAATGCTCAAGGTGAGCTAGTGGTATATTTTAGGGGTTCTCCGGAATGATATCAGAAATAGTTGGCAATCCTTGTGAGTAGTGATATGTTATGGAAGAAAGAAAGGATGCGAGATACCTTCTTCCCAATTAAACAGTTCTAGTTTAAGTTCCTAGTTCAGTACTTACGTTACTGAATCAGTGTCGGTATATTTTGAGTATTATCACCTCTTTATTACCTTCTATGTGAGACTGGGTTTCATGAGTTTTACCTGTTGACATGTGAGCTAGGCGTCAATTTCATAACAAGGGTCCCCACGTGATTCATGTCACAGTTCCAGTAGCGGACAAATTGCTATATGTCCAGGATGTCCTAAGCGCTAATAGCTTGGGCCTGTAAACTGATTGACAAGAAAATAACTACTTATTTAATTAATTTTATTTATCTACCGAGTCTTACTACCCGACTGGGCTATCTGCAAGTTTACACTATTTGGGTATGTAGGAATGAGTAGAAGAAGATTAATATGCCCGCATTCACTTGTAGGTAGAGTGGGGAACAATTTAAGAAAAATACACTTTTGGTACATCCGACTGGAATTGCAGCCCCACCCACCACATACACGGAAATCAATTTTACTGCGATAGTGACATCGTAGACCATAAAAGCACTGAAGCCGGTTCTCATTTATGTGTTTCTAGGCAGTTCACACTTTGGAAAACGTGCTGCGTTCATTCTTTCCCTGATCATCCGTAACTATCGTTTATTTCTTATTAATAAATTAGCATATTCACTTACGATGTTTCTTATGGTTGGTTAACTAAATGGAAGTAATATATACATAACTATAATTATGAGTATTTGTTAAACGTCACACTGATTACAGTATGGTGAACTGGGTTACCTTTTGCCAGGGACAACTGCGTCCCTTAACCAACACTTCCGAACACTGGGTGGGGCTCTCCCAACATTACAAAGAGATTCCAAAAGAACATTCTCGAAGATTGCTACCTCCACTTACCAATTATACACCAATCAAAGTATTTGCTCTGCCCCTGGTGTTTTGGGGTGGCTCTCTCGGTCTGTGGGGCTAGCTGGATTTGGCCGCCGACGCTGAGCGAAATATTTCCTAACTTAACAGAGTTGTGCCGCTAATGGGCCCCCTTCCCTTTCTTGTGAGCCGCACTCAGATTCCTTGCCAGCGGGCACCTTACATATTGTAATGTTACTGATTTGCCCCTAAAGAATATGTGAGAGCATTGACAATAATATCGTCCTAATTTTATAAACGTATTTAATTTTATTTGAACTTTATAATATATAACGTTGCGCTTAAAGCACTTCTTCTTCTAAGAAGGCACGACCCACTGACAAGTGACGTCAGAGTGCGTGACGTTAATAGAGTCAATATGACAATTTAAGGTTTTTAAATAATAACTTCCTGTTCTGGAAAGATCGAATAGGGATTTTAAAATGTAATTCGAGGAAGTTTCCGGCTCTCAGGCCTTCTACTGCCCCCGAGATGGGTTTTTTTCATTTTAATTTATTATAACATCTTCTAGAATGTTCTTTTAGAAGTGAGTTATATACTCGGCGTGGTGAAATAATCGACAGTGGCTCACGAGCACTGGCTCAATAGCTCTGTCACTTCAGCCTTCAATACGTACATTCGTGTTATCATTATCAGTCGCGTCTAGAAATTATTAACATGATCAGTTTTACGATCAAGACAATAGTGACATTAAAATAAAATCACATCTAACCTAATAATTGTGTATTATTTCGAGAGTTGAACAATTGGCGCTCAATCACAGGGCTATAAATACCAATTATATCATCAAGGTAACGTACCGTTTTAATTAGTTCTCGATCACGGGGCAATTATCAGCTGATTAAACAGAAACACATCAATTAGCACCCAATGCGAGGTGAATAAAACCATAATTCTTTAAATGGCGCCCATCGCGGTGCAAGAAATAAAACTGTAATTCTTCAATTGGCACCCATCATGGTGCAAGAAATAAAACCTAAATTCAACAATATTTACAATGCCAATAGTTATTAGAAATTATACAGGCTACACTACGATGAATGCTAACTTTATCATAATTAATAAATTAAAATTACTAATTATTTATTTAAGTATAATTATACCTTCATACCATAAAATAATATTCTCATTTTTATTTTTATTTAAATACTCAACTTTAATTAATGTACTTTACCTCAGCAACATTTGATATAATATAAAAACATCCTAACACCACTTCAAGGCTCCTTATTACACCACCAAACTCCGATCCTAAGAGTATTTGTTGTGTGTAAGATTAAATACACGGTAAAATACCAATAGTGATAGAAATAATCAGCCCCTCCAGGTGGTCAAACCGGGCCCAGTACCAGGGTAAAGCAATGGCCCCCTCGATTTGTTCTACTTGACTTCAGTGACGATGAAACCATTTGTTTAGTTGAGAGGGTAAATTAGTTTAGCAAATAAAAAGAGATTTTTAGGAGTTTTGACCCTAAAGGGGGGGTTTGTTTGAAAAAAGTAATCTCCCCGTAGATATTTGAGGTGGCTTTAATCATTCTCTTTTTTTTTTAAATCTATGCTTCTTTAAAAGATAGAATTGGTTTCTTGTCGGAAAATATTTTAGCTGTTTGGAGTTCGGTACAAGACCATTTTTCAGCTTAATATTAAAAAATACTTAAGAGGAGAGAAAAAATCTAGAGAGGGACATGTTTATTCCAATCGAGAGGACACTAATTATCCCTCAAGTGGAGAAAGCCCCCATCGCCCCGCCCTCACTATGCCACTACTTCTCGACTTAAATTTTATGTTTTTTAACTTTCTTTCCACCCTCAAAGAGAGAAGTATTGTGTTATTCAAAAAAAATCGAAATTGAGATTTTGATAAATAATGACGTTTCATGACACTCTGAAATTGAAAAAGTGTTTTTTGCGTTGCTCTCTGTCTGTCTGTACCCCGGCCTAGAGAGAGAAACATTTACCGACCAGAATAAGACTAAATATCTTGGGTTTTCATATAGTCCTCCACAAGAAATTTTTGGAATTATATATCTAACCCTAAAACTAGGGTAGTTTATAGAAGGGCAAATAGAGATAAAATCAAAATTTCTCAAAACATGCCCTACCGATTTTGATTACATTTTATATTTAGGCATTGTTTAACATTATAAACAAAATGGTTATTCTTGTTTTCCCATAAAAATGAATTTAAGGGAAATTTAAATAAGCAGAAATTTCTAATTTTGATCATATCTTCGCAACTATGTTGAGATACGGAATAACCTATCATTTTTAATATCTAGAACTAATTTATATAGCTCTTTTGTTTGAAATATATTTTTATAAAACAAATGGTTTCTGAGCTATAAGCAAACATATACATTTTGTATGGAAAACTTAGAAATATGTACTAGATTGTTAAGATATTTGATGGAGTGTTTCTGCAACAGTGTATATTATTTTGTTTAGAAAATTTTATGAGTTTTTAATAAATGTCTATAGCCTAAGGTTAAAAAAAGAGAAAGTCTGTGTGGTAGACCGTATTTAATAAACAAAAAAAAATAACAATGTACGCAAATTATTCCATAACTGAACACTAAAAATGTTACGCTCATATTTAAAATACTTAAATTTATATTAAACTTTATTCAATACCCGACTCTCTTCACACACCAAGTTCAGATTCAGTAACAAAATAATAGACTCCATGAAATTTCCGAGCCCTTCCGAACGAAGGACAAGAGTGGACCGTACCAATGATACCATTGTGACAAATCTCAGCAAGTTCCTCCGGAGGAAATCTTAACGAAGGACAAGATTGGACCGTACCAATGATACCATTGTACAAATGACAGTAAGTTCCTTCAGGGGAAATCTTAACAAAGGACAAGACTGGACCGTACCAATGATACCATTGTGACAAATGACAGTAAGTTCCTACAGGGGAAATCTTAACAAAGGACAAGACTGGACCGTACCAATGATACCATTGTGACAGATGACAGTAAGTTCCTACAGGGGAAATCTTAACAAAGAACAAGACTGGACCGTACCAATGATACCATTGTGACAAATGCCAGCAAGTTCCTCCGGAGGAAAACTTAACAAAGGACAAGATTGGACCGTACCAATGTTACCATTGTGACAAATGCCAGTAAGTTCCTCCGGAGGAAATATTAACAAAGGACAAGACTGGACCGTACCAATGATACCATTGTGACAGATGCCAGTAAGTTCCTACAGGGGAAATCTTAACAAAGGACAAGACTGGACCGTACCAATGATACCATTGTGACAGACGAAATTAAATTCCTCCAGAGGAAATCTTAACAAAGGACAAGACAGGACCGTACCAATGATACCATTGTGACAAATGCCAGTAAGTTCCTACGGAGGAAATATTAACAAAGGACAAGACTGGACCGTACCAATTATACCATTGTGACAAATGCCAGTAAGTTCCTCCGGAGGAAATATTAACAAAGGACAAGACTGGACCGTACCAATGATACCATTGTGACAGATGCCAGTAAGTTCCTACAGGGGAAATCTTAACAAACGACAAGCTGGGACCGTACCAATGATACCATTGTGACAGATGACAGAAAGTTCCTACAGGGGAAATCTTAACAAAGAACAAGACTGGACCGTACCAATGATACCATTGTGACAGATGACAGTAAGTTCCTACAGGGGAAATCTTAACAAAGAACAAGACTGGACCGTACCAATGATACCATTGTGACAGATGACAGTAAGTTCCTACAGGGGAAAACTTAACAAAGAACAAGACTGGACCGTACCAATAATACCATTGTGACAAATGCCAGCAAGATCCTTCGGAGGAAATCTTAACAGATGATAAGACTGGACCGTACCAATTATACCATTGTGACAAATGCCAGCAAGTTCCTATGGAGGAAATCTTGACAAAGGACAAGACTGGACTGTACCAATGATACTATTGTGAAAAATGCCAGCAAGTTCCTCCAGAGGAAATCTTAACCAAGGACAAGACTGGACCGTACCAATGATACCATTGTGAAAGTTGCCAGTAAGTTCCTACAGGGGAAATCTTAACAAAGGACAAGGCTGGACCGTACCAATGATACCATTGTGACAAATGCCAGTAAGTACCTCCGGAGGAAATATTAACAAAGGACAAGCCTGGACCGTACCAATGATACCATTGTGACAAATGCCAGTAAGTTCCTCCGGAGGAAATATTAACAAAGGACCAGACTGGACCGTACCAATGATACCATTGTGACAAATGCCAGTAAGTTCCTCCGGAGGAAATATTAACAAAGGACCAGACTGGACCGTACCAATGATACCATTGTGACAAATGCCAGTAAGTTCCTCCGGAGGAAATCTTAACAAAGGACAAGACTGGACCGTACCAATGATACCATTGTGACAAAAGCCAGCAAGTTCCTCCGGAGGAAGTCTTAACAAAGGACAAGACTGGACCGCACCGATGATACCATTGTGACAAAAGCCAGCAAGTTCCTCCGGAGGAAGTCTTAACAAAGGACAAGACTGGACCGTACCAATGATACCATTGTGACAGATGACAGTAAGTTCCTACAGATGAAATCATAACAAAGGACAAGACTGGACCGTACCAATGATACCATTGTGACAGATGCCAGTAAGTTCCTACAGGGTAAATCTTAACAAAGGACAAGACTGGACCGTACCAATGATACCATTGTGACAGATGCCAGTAAGTTCCTACAGGGGAAATCTTAACAAATGACAAGCTGGGACCGTACCAATGATACCATTGTGACAAATGACAGTTAGTTCCTACAGGGGAAATCTTAACAAAGGACAAGACTGGACCGTACCAATGATACCATTGTGACAAATGCCAGCAAATTCCTCCGGAGGAAATCTTAACAAAGGACAAGATTGGACCGTACCAATGTTACCATTGTGAAAAATGCCAGTAAGCTCCTCCGGAGGAAATATTAACAGAGGACAAGACCGGACCGTACCAATTATACCATTGTGACAAATGCAAGCAAATTCCTCCGGAAGAAATCTTAACAAAGGACAAGACTGGACCATACCAATGATACCATTGTGAAATATGCCGGCAAGTTCCTCCAGAGGAAATCTTAACCAAGGACAAGACTGGACTGTACTAATGATACCATTGTGACAAAAGCCAGCAAGTTCCTCCGGAGGAAGTCTTAACAAAGGACAAGACTGGACCGTACCAATGATACCATTGTGACAGATGACAGTAAGTTCCTACAGGTGAAATCATAACAAAGGACAAGACTGGACCGTACCAATGATACCATTGTGACAGATGCCAGTAAGTTCCTACAGGGGAAATCTTAACAAAGGACAAGACTGGACCGTACCAATGATACCATTGTGACAGATGCCAGTAAGTTCCTACAGGGGAAATCTTAATAAACGACAAGCCGGGACCGTACCAATGATACCATTGTGACAGATGACAGTGAGTTCCTACAGGGGAAATCTTAACAAAGGACAAGACTGGACCGTACCAATGATACCATTGTGACAGATGACAGTGAGTTCCTACAGGGGAAATCTTAACAAAGGACAAGACTGGGCCGTACCAATGATACCATTGTGACAGATGAACAGTGATTCCTACATGGAAATCTTAACAAAGGACAAGACTGGACCGTACCAATGATACCATTGTGAAAATGCCAACAAGTTCCTCGGAGGAATCTTAACAAAGGACAAGACTGGACCGTACCAATGATACCATTGTGACAAATGCCAGTAAGTTCCTCCGGAGGAAATCTTAACAAAGGACAAGATTGGACCATACCAATGATACTATTGTGACAAATGCCAGTAAGTTCCTCCGTAGAAATTTAATAAAGGACAAGACTGGACCGTACCAATGATACCAATGTGACAAATGCCACCAAGATCCTCCGGAGGAAATCTTAACAAATGATAAGACTGGACCGTACCATGATACCATTGTGACAAATGCCAGCAAGTTCCTCTGGAGGAATCTTAACAAAGGACAAGACTTGACTGTACAAATGATACTATTGTGAAAAATGCCAGCAAGTTCCTCCAGAGGAAATCTTAACCAAGGACAAGACTGGACCGTACCAATGATACCATTGTGACAGATGCCAGTAAGTTCCTCCGGAGGAAATCTTATCAAAGGACAAGACTGGACTTTACCAATGATACCATTGTGACAGATGACAGTAAGTTCCTCTGGAGGAAATCTTAACAAAGGACAAGACTGGACTGTACCAATGATTATATTGTGAAAAATTCCAGCAAGTTACTCCAGAGGAAATCTTAGCTTGTGTGCTGGGCCTACACTGTTAATTGGTATGCTGAGGCATTTTATTAATAGTCATTTATGTTTTATTTTATCCAACCCACTACAATATTTTTCAAAAAAAATTCCGAGTCTATGGCTCTGGCCCCTGAAAGTCCCGGGCCTGGTACCATGGTACCAATAGTCCGTCCCCCCCTTCACCCTTGTGGTGGGTCTGGAGATAATATATCTTAAAATGTTGTGCGTATAACCCGAACGGGTAGTAAGACGCGGTGATAATATAATAATAATAATAATAATAATAATAATAATAATAATAATAATAATAATAATAATAATAACCCGCCTCTGTGGCGTAGTTGGCTAACGCGCTTGTCGTGTTGAGCCCGACTGCTGAGGACGGGGAGATTGAGGTTCGAATCTCGGTCAGGTGAACGGGGGGTGGTTTTTCCTAAATGGTTTCCCACTCTCCCTCTACGCAAATGCGGGTTCACTTCCTCTAATTCAATCTTGCCAATTCCTAATCCATTAGCGTAATTAGTACTTAAAGCGTATAACCCAAACGGTTAGTAAGACGCGGTGCTAAATAATAAAAAAAATAAAAAATTAAAATAATAATGTAAATGTTGTGTTTTCAAATATATCCTTGAATATTCCATTATACAATACTACAGCCTATGCAAATTTGTTTTTCTATCCAACAAATATAACTGCTTCCACTAAAAATCTAAGAATCTTGTGTCCAAACACAATCAAACGTCATCTGTTTCGAATAAAACGTGGTTGATACTATACTTGCCAAGCTGAAAATCAATATGTATTAAGTAGGCGTCTTAAGCGACAAAATGAGATACAAGATTACGCTAGAACCAAAAACACGTGCCGGGGTGTATTTTTATGCATCCTGAACTCCTGAACAGCTAAATTGGCTTTTGTGAAGTAGTTGTTTTCATTTAAAATAATTTGTTTTAGTTATTTTGTGTTCCTTAAACATGTTAAAATGGTTTTATTTGTCTTGATTTCATTGTTTTTACTTTTTCATAATAAGAGAGAGTGTTGTGATCGTGAAAAAATTGGTCTCGAGATTATTACGAATTTTTAAGTTTCACGTGAACAAGAACTGAAAACAGTGGATTTTAGCAATCTGTTTGTCCCCATGTCTCTCTCTGTCTTTCTTTCTGTATGTCTGGCCCTGGCCACGGATCCTAAACGGTTTGATGGATTTTTTTCAAACTTGCTATCTAGAGGTTATATACCACAACACCTTTTAGTTACCTAGCCATTCAATTAAGGGTATTTTATTGTAGAGTAATTATTTGAATTCCCAACTTTCCGAAAAGAGCTTTAAAATTTTTGTTTAAAATGCATATTTAGGATTTGTATGACATGACAAACAGCTCATCGAAGGGTAGTTTACTGATAGTTGAGTTTTCAAAAACTTGAAATATTTTACCAATTGTTCTGACGATTTGGTTCCAAATAGGTATCTTTATAGAATTTGATATAACAAATAATACTGTAGTACTTGTTTTGGTGGGAGGAGAGGGGGTAGTTCATTTTTAATGATTTTACTGATTTGGTTCAAAATTGATATCGCAAGACTATTTTACATATCAACAATAACTTATCTTTATTCATATAAAATAAAGGGTGGTTTACTTACAGCAAATTAGAGAAAATTCGAATGTTTTGGATATTGACCTTGAAGAGTGAATTCAAAATGGTAAATCTTTCTGTAGATTTTCATGATAAATAAGAATCCGTTTATATCTTTATAATTAGAAAATAATTTTAGGGTGGTTAAAAATGAATTTATTTTTGAAAATCAAAATTTAAAAAAAATATATTTAAAGAATTTGATATAAAATTTACATCTTTAGAGTGATTGTGATTAACAAGATGATACTTTGTTTTTATGAGTAAAACTTATTTCATGCTATGTTACTTAAAACCTATATTCGAAAATGTTCTTCGAAGCTATAATACACAACATGAGAAGGTCCGTGAGTAGTCCAGTCGACCTGTCATCACAGCGTTGTGACTGGTTGAAAGTGGTCACGTGACCACTCCTCCTCGCTCTCTGATTGGTTGCTATAAATAATGTGCTGATTACGTCCTCCCATACAATTCCATCCCTTACAACCCCTCCTCCACAACCCCTCGCCTACCACCCCGGACATGTTGGTCCTTGATGATTAATTATTAATGATTGTTAATTAATTATTGGCTAGGATCGAGGTGCTGGAGTTTTTATTCATTTATCGGGGTGTTGTAGTTTATTTGGGGGAGTCTCCATCACAAAACTCTACTGGGCTGCCCGGAACAAACTTCTCCAGTCGATCGTGTGAGCTAGAATGAATGTATCTGCACTACTTGCCCTCTTACAGAGTAGCGACCACTGCTCATCAGTGGTGCGCCTGGCACTGCTCTGCGCTGCTACAGCTCCTTTCCCTTCCTGGACACGGAAATAGCTGGGAAGGGAATTTCCCCCGAGAGGTAATTACCCACCCCCTGTAGAAGTCATTAACTTCAAGTTACATTTAAACATTTGGTTTTAACCGTAGGTCATGTTGTTAGTAGCAGCGACAACCCATTGTCTTTCGTGATCCCGTTATTCAACAATCAACCTCTTGAGTTCATCGAATTCAGTCAGACTTCCAGAACGAAGAAAATGTTCCGGATGCAAAGCTAACTGCTTGACACAGGATTCAAACCTGGGACGTTCGAAACAAAAAAACCTCTTTCTCTCTCCTGCTAAAAATGCAATATAATTATTAGTACCGAAAGTTTTTTTATTTATGATTACTCAGCCATTGACAAGGGATTCAAACATGAAGGTTTGTTGTGACCGACGTACCAAACTGGATTTCAAAAGACTTCTGTGCTAGGGGGGTCTGGGGTTCAATCCTTGGTACTGACACAGATTTATCTTATTGCCAAACCCTTCCTTCACCTCTGACAAGACTTGTGAATGTGTGGAATGCCAGGCCTTCACAGTGGTTCGGATCCCACGTTAAACTGTAGGTCCCCAATCACCCTACCATTGCACATTAGCGTAAGTGTGTATAAACCGAACGGGTAGTAATACGTGGTGCTAATAATAATAATAATAATAATAATAATAATAATAATAATAATAATAATTAAAACGGTGCCCAGGGGGAACAAAAAAAACAGCACCCTCTAAAGTACAAAACTCCAAACAAATTAATGAATTAGATATTGTATCTATATCGAATATGAAACAGCTAACAATACATACATCTTCACTCCTAATAGTTTAATAATGATAATATTAAACACATATTTTCTCATTTATAACTTTTAATTAGAAATATTAATAGTTTATTTCGTGCAACGAAGGAACTAGAACTATGTTTTCATAGATCACAACACTAATACATATTTATCTAACAATTATTCAATAGATCTGAATCGTTGGGTGCGCGAACTGTTATATACCATCGTCAGAAAGGTAGATTAGAGATCGGAAAAAAAGTAACACGGGAGCTGGCACGCGTACTATGCAAGAGTGAAATAAGCGCCGATTTTCCCGAGAGTATTTACCAGATAGTTTCAAATTGTCTAACATTTTTTTTAAATAACGGCTGTTTCCATAAGCTTTTACAAAAGGGAAAGTGGGATTGGTGAAGAGGTCGGGTGGGTAGGGGTGAGGAAAGAGGAATGAGATGAAAACACGAGGAAGGATAAAGAGAGGGAGGGGGCTATACAGTGATGGTAGGACTGTATTATTTTAAAAAAAGTAAAAAAACTGTATTTATATTGACATGATGGATGATTTGAAGCTTTGTTTTACAGGATTCTTTACAATATTTTTTACGGGGAAGGGGGCTAGTGTATAAATATACAGTATATATTGTAAATATTCTCAGTATACTTTTCATCGTGTGTAAATAAATATTGTAAAAGTTGTTATGTGTGTGCTAATAAATATATATTGTATATATTCACAGTATACTTTTCACTGTTTGTATACTTTTTTTTATTTTAATAAATATTGTAAAAATTGTTATGTTTTTGTTTTAACGGCTACATCGCACCTCCCTCTTATCCTATAAATACAAGTTCATACAGCTTATAAGCTCAGTCTCAAATATTATGGACGAGTCGAAACATTCATTTACGTCCATTATAAGCGGCCCTTCTGGCTGTGGAAAGTCACATTTCGTAGCAGACTTTATCTGTCACTTTGACACAATGTGTGACGTTAAATTTGATAAAATCACATGGTATTATGCTTTATGGCAACCAGGATTCTAACAAGACGGGGCAAGTCCCCGCGTCATATTCTGTAAGGGTTTACTGGAAATGGATGACATCTGTAATGAATCTCCACAGCGTATTATCCTGGACGACCTGATGCGTGAAGCCAACGAAGTGGTCATCGATCTTTTCACCAAAGGATGCCGCCATCAAAATATTAGCTTCATGTACCTAACACAAAATATATTCCACCAGGGGAAGGGCCAAAGAGACATTTCCTTAAACGCACATTATATCGTACTTTTTAAAAATCACGGGATAAAGCTCAGATTCAACACTTTGCACGTCAAGTCTGTCCTGAAAATCCCCGTGTTTTACAAGAGGCTTACACTGATGCTAAAAGTACTCCTCACGGGTATATATTGTTAGATTTCAAACAAGGTACACAGGAATGGTTTAGATATAGGACCCACACAAATGTCGGCTGCTGTGTGTACCCACCATGCAAAAGCTATAAAAAAACTGACACTTCCCGATTATAGATACCATGAGTCCCAAATTGCTGAAGCAGGCCCCTCTGCGATGTATCGCATGAATCCGCAGCAACGCCTCACCTTGCTGAAAACGGCCGACAAGAAACTAGTTGACTCTGTTTGCGAGTGTGCCGACAACACTTTAAAAGGCCGGTTGCCGTTGAAAAATGCTCAGAGGACAAAGTTACGTGATCACAAGCAGTTGTTGCGCAAGCTGGTCAAACGAGGAGAGTGCTGGAAGAAGAAGAGACGACTACTCAACTCGACTACCGGAACAAAACTGAAACGCCAGGCTGAACAGAAGATCAACATGCTGATGACCGGCAAAGGCTCTAAAGAGTGTCGTAAGAAGCAACGACGTCAGTCTTCTGTCGTCGCACGATGTAAAAAGGTCAAGAAAGAACCTGTAGATATTTTCAGTTAAAATGTCGTTTCTACACCCCCAGTCCTGCGAGTGTGCCAGAGGTGAACTGGATCTCTTTTCCGTACCACCCACATAAAACAGTCTTGAAATTTGGCAATGGCTCCAGTACAAACCTGTCTCTTCCTTCACCGATGCTTCACCCATAGAATTTACCGTTACTGGACTAGGCGAGATCTATATCGATCTTTCACAGACTATGCTCTATCTCAGGGTGGCCATCATGAAACCTGACGGTGTCGCTTTCACAGAGGTGGATCAGATCGCTCCGATCAACAACTGGTTGCATTCGCTATTCACACAGGTGGATGTGTTTTTAAACCAAAAATTAGTCTCACTGTCCAGCAACACGTATGCCTATAGAGCGTACATTGAGACGTTGCTCAATTACAACAGTGAAGCAAAAAGAACGCATTTGACTTGTGGGCTGTGGGTCGCAGACAGCCCTGGAACCTTTGAGGAGGCTAATGCTGGCAACAAGGGATTTGAGGCCCATCGCAGTCTCACCACAATAAATAAGACTGTGGATCTTTTGGGGTATCTTCAGTGTGACGTGTTTAACCAAGATAATTACCTTTTGAACGGCACCGAACTCAAAGTCAAGTTGGTCCGTTCCCGTGACGTGTGTAGTCTTATGGCAGTCCCGGAACTCCCTCACTTTAAGGTTCACATTGTTGAAGCTGGCCTTCTAGTGCGACGTGTTAAAGTAGCAGCTTCTATATTGTTGGCACATGCCAAAGAATTAAACGTCAGCCCTGCAAAGTATCCCATGACCCGTGTGGAAGTAAAAACACTCACTATTCCTACGGACATGCAAGGGAAATCACTGGACAACGTATTCACCGGACAGTTATCCAAATGATGCATCGTGGGATTTGTATCAAACGTTGCATTCAACGGAGACGTCACCAAGAACCCGTTCAACTTTCAAACCTACACCATGACACATTTCTCGTTGTACGTGGATGGCGAACAAGTACCGTCGTAACCGTTACAGCCCGATTTTTCAAACGGACATTATGTCATGTCCTAACACAAAGTGTTTTCTGGAACGGGTATTCAATTCATGAACGACGGTAGTGACATCAAACGAGAAGCCTTCCCCAAGGGATATCATCTCATAGCTTTCGATCTCACAATTAATCTGTCAGCCCACATTACATCGCATTAGAATTTAACGAAGCATGGTTCTCTGAGCATCGAAGTGAGCTTCACCAGGGCTCTCACCGAAACAGTCAACTGTATCTTGTACGAGGAGTTTGCCAACATCATCACCATTGACAAGGACAGGAACGTCGTACCGATTATGGAAGTTAATATAAATGGCTTCCCAACCCTTACCACCATCATTTAAGCCATGGACGTCTTTGTGGATTTCCAGAGCTTCATCGACGACAACCAAGAGTTTATCGTCAAGGAACTGAGTGTTTTATCTATATGTGGTACATTACTTCAACAGTGGATGTTAAAACCCCCATACGCTATCGAGAAACTTTATACCGATAGCAGAAATAAAGCCGACTTTATAGTCAACAATCTTCATGGTATTCCCTGTGATAGCGGTGATGTCGATTAAAGTCTGTTCGAATCCCTCATTTTCCGTGCCACAACATGTGCAGAAACCGTCTACATCAAGGGGGCAGAAATTAAATGTTTCTAGTCAAATACACGTCTACACCCATTGTATATCTGTATGACAGAGGTTGTACGTCACTGAAAACACTTAAATTGGGCCGCACCATGTGAATGGCACATAGTTTTGTATGGAATTTCTGTTCGTCCTCTATCGTCCGGGGACGCGCACACCATAAGACGTGCGCTGAAAACAAGCCCGTGGTTCTGTTATCTACGGTCGGGTGTTTTCCCTGCTGATCAACTACCCTCAAGAATAGCGCGACCTGCTGTTCTAATCATCAACACCGCTTTGTTTAACCGTACAAAGTGGCAAGAACTGGGCAGCTACAAGTCTGTCATATCAAAGTTTTTCAGACGCGCAACCTCCTCAGAAGATTAGCTTGACTAATCATGAAATCTCTCTAAGACGCATGTGCGGTGACCGTATGTTTGTCATCAGCGAGAAACAAGATTTCGGACTCAAATGGGTCGCCTATCTAGCACCTAGCTGGGTGCGTCTTTGTGAGGTGTGGTACATTTCGACGTCGCGTTCGATCGACGGGACATGTAGTCGACACCCGTCGCACGCTATTGCAACGATTTGATCGACACTCTTCGTGGATGTGTGCGACACGCTAACAGAATCGATGGATGTCGTCGACCTAGAACAGCCTACGGTGGAAATGCACATCATAAACCTGGATCTTATCAGTGCTACCTACTATACACGTCAATTCGTCGATTTGGACTATTACATGCTGGATTGTGAACTAAAAACAATTTTACTAACAGATCTAAGAGACACTGTAGATAAACGTATGCATGAATATATGAGGCTTTCCTGTAAAAATGTATAATAAATATTACGTATGATGTCTTTAATGTTTAATAAATATATATATTTGTAATATGTATGTTTTATTTACTGTTTATTCCTTACGAGTCCCCACTTATCTTGTCTTCCCGTCCAACCTGGTGCCAGGGTTACGATGACATCGGCGGGAAAACCCGTTGCCCGGGTCAATGATTTTAATATCTATTCTTGTCTCAACTCGTCTTGTTGGTCCAACATGCTGGCGCTAGTGTTGCGATGACGTCATCGGGAAAAACCCCGGTTGCCAAGGTCAATGCGCTCACGATCTATTCTTGTCCTGACTTGTCTTGTCGACCCGACAGACTGTCGCCACGTATGAGTCAACCCATTAACACAAAAGGGGTTGCGACACATACCTTTAAGGATGGGAAGTGAAAGGGGTCTCAAGGCATGGGAAACATTTATCACACTGTACCCCAAACGGTCATCAGGAGAGGATCATGCTGTTTGTTCATGGCAGCCCATTGGAGTCTTGTGTTGGAGACTCCCCCAAATATACTACAACACCCCCAATCAATGAATAAAAACTCCAACACCTCTATCCTAGCCATTAATTAATTAACAATCATTAATAATTAATCATCAAGAACCAACATGTCCGTGGTGGTTGGAGAGGGGTTTTAGGGGAGGGGATTATATGGGAGGACGTAATCAGCACTTGGGAAAAGTGGTCAGGAAGAGGGGAGGGGGCTATTTATAGTAGCCAATCAGAGAGCGAGGAGGAGTGGTCCCGTGACCAATTTCAACCAGTCACGACGCCGTGATGACAGGTCGAGTGGACTACTTCTGTGCGATTATGTCGTATTATTTATTTCAAACGGAATATATAAAACTGCACCACCATATGAAGTGTGGTTCAAGCTATAGGTGAGCTATGGTTTAAGTTCAATATGCAATATTTACTTACTCTAAATACAAATTTAACACCCTTAAAACAATAGAAAAGAAAAAGAATTTACCATACACGAAACACATTTATTATGATTACTGTTTGTTTTATTTAATTTGACCATCGTGATATGCCCAAATCATTTAGTTCTAATAGTCGCTATCTAGTCCGAACGGTAGCTGATAATTGATCTAATATTGCACTTTTTTATGAAAGCAGGCCACTTTTTCAGGCATGTATATTAGACTTCAGGAATCAATTTTAGAAGTGTAGCAAAATAAATGTCCCTTAGGGTTCAAAATCGCGGCCATTTAAAAAAAGTTGCGTCTTATATTTTTCAATTTTTTATGTTGCTACATTGTTGATTAATACATAATTTCCGACTAATATCTTAGTGCTGAAAATAATGGTTGCTTTAAAAAAATGTCCGATTTCAAACGGCCCTTATTTTAATCTGTCTTTAAAATGGTGTCTGATTTTCAAACTTAAAAATTTAAATAGTCTATAATCGTGCGGAACATCATTCCACACTAAATTGGCATCGGTGAGCATGATGGTGAGCACAAAAAGAGTGTCCGATTGAATGTTGTGGCGATTTTTAAAAATAAACCCATATTACCGATGATGACTTATATAAATAAAAAGCAATAATTTAATCAATACTAGCCATTTTTTGAAATAATGCATAATAGAATTAAATATTTCATCTATATAAATAAAAATTAATGGCTAAGTATGTTATTCAGAGCAAAACTCAAGAACGGCTAGACAAATTCGGCTATTTTTTTCCCCTAATATTCGTTGAAGTCCGAGGAAGGCCCTTATCAAGAGAAAAATTGAAAAAATTGCACTGATAAACGTAAAAACAACATTTTTCTTTTTTATCATTCACACTGTTCCTAGCTGTCAATTATAGGGATGGCAATCTGAGATATATTAATCGAAGAATAGATTTTTTGGGGTCATAAAGATAGATTTGAGCAATGAATCGATTAAGTGAATCGATCTTAGACACCCTAAAATCGAATTTAGATACATTTACTTACTGTTTCGTTTTATTCAAATAAAACAAAAGAGTACCAAACCATAATATAAAGAAAAAACAACTTTATAATTATGAACGTAACCTTAAAATTAATATAAACTACTTGAATGCATCCGTAGATTTGACACTTTATCTTTCTACGATATACAGTTTGACTTTGACAGTTTTTCTGTAGATTCTCAATTAGTGCGTGTTACTTACTTGGTTGTTTTTAAATCTTGGCTTCACAATCGACCAACAAGTTCCTCGATTTATCTTTGGTTTATTGGTTTATTTTGTGTGTGTTTCCATTTATACTCAGTTCAAGACTCATT
The DNA here is from genome assembly GCA_039000515.1 of Timema cristinae. NCBI lineage: Eukaryota > Metazoa > Arthropoda > Insecta > Phasmatodea > Timematidae > Timema > Timema cristinae. The sequence continues at coordinate 24,391,372 of JBCFYV010009882.1, forward strand.
CCGCCTATAAGACGCGGGCGGAGCAATTTTGGTCGAAGAACTCGAAATGCTAGAAACCAAGCTAATTATCACTCTAATTAGACTGCACAGCAACGTGAAGAGCGAAATGAAATTGAAAGTATTCGGCACGTGCGACACGCACGTCATTCAGCTAAAAATCTTGCATGTTTGAAACGAGCTGTTACAGTTACGATGTTTCAATTGACTACAGTGCCTACCAATGCGTTTCTATTGGCTCTATAAACTCATTTTTCTCACATTGTAAGCCATTGAAATACAAAAATGAAGCCGTTAGATTGTGTTGCGCAAATGACTAAGTGAAATTAGTGCCATTGGTTTCGCCACTAGAGCCATTGTACTCATTGGTTTCAGGAACAGGAACGGATTCCATACATTTCCTTACATAACAAACAGTATTGCTTTGTTTATTTTATTTTATAGTTTTTGTAACAAAATTATTAAACCTGACTTTTTAATTCGCAGATACAAGGACAAATATATCACCGAGCAGGTTCAATGTTGCCGGTGTCAGAAGGCGACTACAAATTCCTGCAAATTTATTTCATAGGCAATTCAACACAAGAAATTGATCTGCGTTGTGCACATAACAGTTCAGTGAAGAGGTCTATTGTAGAAGAATTACAAACTTTATTTAATCAACACAATCAGTTGATTAAATTGTTCAAAACTGCACTGGATCTCATGCCATATGATAATCACAAAATTGTAATCAGAGTTGATAAAATTCCTGTGGGCCAACATGCAAGACGTTTCAATGCACATTCAATTAATGAAGTTACCATTGTTATAGTTGGAGAAAATGTAGAAGCCCGTGATATTGTTTTACACCGATGGAATGATCAGTTACAGCGTGTGTATGAAACACACCACTCATATGATGCACTACAATATCCCATCATATTTTGGCAAGGTGAAGATGGTTATCACTTCTCAATCAATATGATAAGTCCCCTTACAGGTAATTACAAATTTTGTTTAGCAATGGAGATTTTGTATCAACTACTATATGTATTATATGCACGTTCAAACACTGTCATTAAAACAATAATTTATTTACAAGTGCCGAAACCAACAAAAAAGTCAGTTCAATGAACTATTATTTATACCGCCTGATGGTTCTTGAAAATGAAGACAATCACATCTTGAAATGTTGGCGATTATTTCACCAATATGCTGTTGATATGTATGTCAAAATTGAAACAGAGCAATTGACATTCAACAGGTTGAACCAGACCAAAATCCGTTCTAAAGAGTATATTCACTATCGAGATGCGATTAATACTGATGGAAATGTGGAGAATGTCTGCCGGATGACAATTCTTCCAGCAACATACATCGGAACTCCTCGACATATGCATGAATATGCTCAAGATGCCATGTCGTATGTTCGTCATTATGGCACAGCAGATTTATTTATCACATTCGCGTGCAATCCGCAGTGGATAGAAATCAAACTTGAGTTATTCCCTGGTCAATAACCCATTGATCGCCATGACATTACGGCAAGAGTCTTCAAACAAAAGTTGAAATCTTTAATGGTTTCATTGTGAAACATAGCATGTTTGGCGAGACGCGTTGCTGGATGTATTTTGTGGAGTGGCAAAAACGTGGATTGCCTCATGCACATATTCTGATTTGGTTGATTGAGAAGATAAGACCAAATGAAGTTAAGGAAGTGATATTAACTGAAATCCCTGATGACAAGTAGATCCAAGCTGATCCATTGACATAGGTAATGGCAACTTCGCTTTAGACTCTTCCACTGGCTGCGTTACCTTTCCTGACAATTTTTGTCAGTTTACTGATTCAAAAACCGAACTCATTCAAAAGGTGTTCCCAAACGTTGCTCAAAATTACAGAGATCATATTTGGTTGAGCGAACGAGCATTGTTGGCTGACAAAAAAATGGATGTAAATAATTAAATTTCAAAATTCAAAATGAATTTGGCTATGAATTGAGGACATACAAATCATTTGATTGCGCTACTAACAGAGATGATGTCGTCAACTATCCACCCGAATTTTTGAACTCGCTGGATTTGGCAGGATTGCTGCCTCACAATCTTCAATTAAATGTCAGATCGGGGATCATAATGCTGCGAAATATCAACCAACCGCGTCTTTGTAACGGCACACGGCTAGCGGTGAAAAAATTACTGAACAACGTGATCGAAGCAACCATTCTAAAGGGAAAGTAAAAAGGAGAAGACATTTTGATACCACGGATCCCAATGATTCCGACTGACATACCATTTGAATTTAAACGACTGCAGTTTCCAGTGCGGCTTGCTTTCGCTATGACCATAAATAAATCCCAGGGGCAGTCATTGAATGTTTGCTGCATTAATCTTGAAAACCCATTTTTCTCGTATGGCCAATTGTGTGTTGCCTGTTCCCGTGTTGGAAAACCATCATCTTTGTTTGTTTATGTGCCAGGTAATCAAACAGAAAATATCGTGTACCATAAAGCATTACAATGAAATTATAATTTAACACAATATTACTTAAGTATTGTGTACGAAATAGAAAACTGAATTTTGTAAGTAGTTGTTGTTTATGATTATGACATTAAAAATACATAGAAAAGTATATTAAAATTATGCAAATTTATTGTTGATATCACGGTAATTATGTGATAGTAAATAAATAAAGTGATCACTCTGAAATACGTTTATATTCAATTTTTTGTTTAAATTACACATTTGTGACTGTATAGTATCACAAACTTATCTGTCCTGGTGACCATTACTGAAAACTAAAGATGTCATCACAACATGTGCACTTTATAAGCGACGCCATCACCAGAACTTGACCAGAAAAGATAAGTTTGTGGGACTGCCACAGCTTTTGACAGAACGGCGTCTGTCGGGTGAGCTAGTTAGTAATAAATGTCTGCGCGGAAATTTCTCGCTTAGAAATTAAAATTATTATTATTATTATTATTATTATTATTAGCACCGCGTCTTACTACCCGTTCGGGTTATACGCACTTACGCTAATGTGTAATGGTAGGGTGATTGTGAGATGAAATGAAGGACCTACAGTTTAACGTGGAATCCGAACCACGGTGGAGGCCTGGCATTCCTCACATTCACAAGTTGTGATTAATACACATCTTGTCAGAGGTGAAGGAAGGGTTTGCTAATCAGATAAATCTGTGCCGGGACCGAGGATTGAACCCGGCCGCCAGCATAGAAGTCCGACACCTTACCCCTAGACCACCAGGTCACCCGAAATTAAAATTAATTAAAATTAATTTAATAGTAGAACATTAGTCGTCGTTAGTGTCATGAAGGTACTGTGTGGCTCCGGATCATCTTCCTCGCTGCCACTGTTCTCATTCCTGTAACAGAACGTAAATCTTCCGTGTTTTGCTCAGCGACATAACCATACAGTCGATGTAATAAAGGAAAACAACAATCTTTTGTAATATCGCTACAATTTTTGGGTACAGATTGTTTGAGGGATGGCTTATGAATTTGAAAGCATAAATAACTTCTCTGAACTTTAACCATGCTAATCAAACCCTTTTCTTCCCTCTCCGGAAAAAGGATGATATTATGTCGTGCCCCAAGAATGTGTGAAAGCCTCGTAGTGCGGCCGACTTCTCTTCATCAAGATTCTATCCAATTTGGGTAATAGAAATATACCGTTTATTCTTTCCAACACCAAAATACGGTAACATCTCATGGAGTCCTACATTTTTTAGCCTGAAGTAGAAAGAAATTGCTAAAATAAGGACATTTGTATCCACAGTATTAATGACAATGGTTTTCTTGCCATGTTACACTGCATCGTGAACGTGTAGCAGGAGACAACCATCCGCTTCTGCAAAATACAACGAAAATGAATCAAGGAATGACGTTTGGGTATTTGATGAACAAACAAACTTGGATACAATGTGAGAAATGATGGAGGTAGAAAACATATGTGCTACAGTATTACGCGCTACAAACTCAAAAAGATTGCATTTGTTCACGGAATTCCTAAAAAAAAAAATCGGACCAATTCTTATAGAGATGGTGAGTAGCGATTATTTGCGTATATGTGTAATGGTAGGGTGATTGTGAGATGAAATGAAGAATCTACAGTTTAACGTGGAATCCGAACCACAGTGGAGGCCTGGCATTCCCCACATTCACAAGATGTCTTGTCAGAGGTGAAGGAAGGGTTTGGTAATCAAATAAATCTGTGCCGGGACCGAGGATTGAACCCCGGCCGCCAGCACAGAAGTCTGACACCTTACCCCTAGACCGCCAGGTCACCTCATGCAATGTAAAAAAAATTGAAATTTTTGGTATGTTAAAATTAAAGCAAAAACCATTCTCTGCTTTATAGCTTAAGAGATTAAGTAGGTTGACTAAAACCTAATGTTTTTACAAAGTGTTATATCATTATAAATTAAAACTCTACAAAATTATATTTAAATAAATGGTACAGAACTTCGCACGAACTTTCTTACTTCATAGTTTAAAAATTGAGATATTTAATCAAAACTCATAATATATGTGAGACTATATATACACTAGCAAAACCCGAGAACAAATTGCGTTATATTTACTTTAAACATTTTATGACTCCCGGATTTAAATTTTATAATTTTCTTTTCAAAGAATTAAAGTCCTCACTAATATATTTGCAAAAAAAAAAAAAAAAAAAGAAAGAAAGAAAGAAAAAGGCTCGATATTGGGTCCACAAGGGCCAATACTTCGTATTAAAATTTCGAATTCCGGTTAAAACTTTCGACATTTTATCAGGTGTTACACATCTTATGATTTTTCGCATTTTTATTAAATTCTTCATTTATAAATTTAGACCAATAAAAAAGGTAAATATGGACTATTGAGTCTAAAATGATAGAGTTAGATTAATGTTCCATAAACATTTCCCCAAGAGGTTAAAGAAAAAAGAACATAAACAGTTTGAGAAACTTTCTTATCTACTCTCTATGGAATTAGAGAAATATTGCGTTAAAAAATAAGTAGTATTTCTTTACAACTAAAGCTCACGAAATTGTTTTAATATATTTGCCAATATATCCAAAACTATTTGTTTTATAAAGATATATTGGAAATAAAAGTTTTAAATTTTTAATAGCACTACAATTTTGCAATGATAAGTTATTTAGTATCTAATAATTGTGGAGATACGGAAATTTACTCTTTTGTAACGTTCCCTGAAACTAATTTTCATGGGAAAATAAAATATCCATTTTGTTTATAATCTCAATCCACGACAAGCTACGAATTTTAATCAAAATTGTTGGATCCAATTTTAAAAAAATATTAATTTTTTTCTCTTTTCGCCCTTTACTAAGCTACCCTTAATTTTAGGGTTAAGCAGACACACAGACAGACGGCATTGCAAACACCACATTTTAGGTTTAGGGGGGTCATGAGACGTTGACATCCATAAACATGTTGGGTTGGATTTTTTTTACGGTCGCAATACTTGAACTTTAGTATTCGAAAAGTTAAAACATATATATAAATAAATGGATTAGCTTGAAAATGATTGGTTTTATAAGAATATGTTTCAAATAAAGTATTTGTATTACTAACAGACCTACATATTTGCAATAAAAAATAATTTATTATCTCAAATAGTTTCGGAGATGTTATAAAAAGTGAGAATTTATGCATCAGACCGGAACCCTTAAAGTCATTTTGCCGAAAAAAATGAGAGCAGCCATTTAGTTCATAATGTTGATCTATAATTGGAAATTAGGTTTAACCAAATCGTTGGAGATGATTTAGAGCAAATCAAATTTTTCTCCTTTTACCCATCAGTAAACTACCCTTAATTTTAGGGTTAGCTATCCAAATACAAAAACGACTCGGTTTATAAAACCTTAGTTATCAAGCTTTAGCCCGATAGGCAAAATAGTTTAGACTATAGTCTGAGGTACAGACAGAGAAACGGAGATTCAAAAACAACTTTTTCGGATTCGAGGGGGTCATGAAACATCGAAAATAATCAAAATCTCGAGTTAGATTTTTTTGACGATCACAATACTTTCTTTATCTGTAAGATAGCGAGAAAGTGAAAATTGCTACAAATTAGCTATGGAACTACTATCTTTACGTTTATTTATGTTCCTTACTTTCTCGCTATCTTACAGTTAGAGAAAGTATTGTGATCATCACAAAAATCAATCTCGAGATTTTGATGAATGTGGACGTTTCATGACCCCCCGAATCCGAATAAGTTGTTTTTGAATTTCGGTCTGTTTATTTGTCTGTCTGTGCCTCGGACTATAGCCTAAACTATTTTACCAATCAGACTAAAACTTGGTATCAAGGGTTTTCATAGGGTTGCTCCGAATTGAATTGTATATATCTAATACAAAATTTAAGGGTAGTTTACTGAAGGGCAAAAAGAGAAAAATGCTATTTTCTCAAAATCGGCTTCAATGATTTTGATTAAATATAATTTATAATCATGTATAAATATTCCAAAAAACATGGATACTCTCAGTATTTCGTCAAAATGACTTGAGGGTTCAAGACTGATGCATAAATTATATATCTCCGTAACTCTTTGAGATATGAAATTTCTCATCATTGCATATATGTAGGGCTATTTATAAAACATATATTTAATTTGAAACGTAATTTTATAAAACCAAAAACTTTCAAGCCATACGCAAATATATATATATATACACATACACACACACATTAACTTCGAACATTAAAGGTAAAGTATTGCGATCGTAAAAAAAAATCTAGCTAGAAATGTTGATGGATGTCGACGTCTCATGACCCCCCAAACCCTAAAAAGTGGTTTTTACAATGTCGAATGTCTATGTATCTGTTTAACCCTAAAATTAAGAGTAGATTAATAAAAAGCGAAAAGAGAAAAAAGTGATCTTCTCAAAACCGGCTCTAAAAATTTTGATTAAAATTCGTATCCAGGCATTGATTGAGATTATAAATAAAATGTATATTTTAATTTTCCTATGAAAATGACTTTTAGAGTAATTTACAGATGCGGAAATTTCCGTATCTCCACAACTATTTGAGATACTAAATAACGTGCCATAGAAAAATTGTAGTACTATTTAAAATAAAAAACTTTTAATTATAATATATATTTTTATAAAATCAACAGTTGCTGAGATATTGGCAAATATATTAATACAATTTTGTGAACATTGGTTGTAAAGAAATACTACTTAAGTTTAACGCAATCATTCTCCAATGCCATAGAGTAATTAAATATAAGAAAGTCCCTCAAAAAGTTTATGGAATTTTTCCTTTACCCTCTTAGGAGAAATGTTTGTACAACAATGATTTATCTCCTTCATTTTAGACTCAAGTAAATATTAACATTTTTTATTGGTAAAAATTTACAAATGAGGATTTTCATAGCAATGCGATGACCTGAAAATGTACGATACCTACTAAAATTTTACCTAGAAGTCAAAATTTTAATACAAAGGGTTGACCCTTGGGGACACAATGTCGATTATTTTTATTGGTTTAAGCATACAAATGAGGACATTAATCATTTAAAAATAAAATTTAAAACCGCGACTCAAAAAATGTTTTACTTAAGTAAAGTCCAATACATGCTCGGGTTTGCTAGTGTATATTATTTTGTTTCACATATATAACGAGTTTTGGGTAAATATATCCATTTTTAAACAATAGAGCGAGAAAGTCCGTGCGCAGTTCCATAACATTTATTTCTATATGTTTGGGGATCTAAGACGACGTTATCAGCCAGCAAAAATTTTTTTTGTCAAAATAAATCAAATATTTCTTCATTATATCAGTTTAATTTAATTGTCTTCAACTTAAACTCTGTGTACTGAAGTAATACTTTATTTATTTTGATCAAAATGTTTTTATATAAAATGTGCAAAAACTCTGATATTTTCTCTCGTTCCCTACATCCTTATCTTAATTATAGCATTAGTACCTAGTTATACACATTAAGTTTTCTTAACTCATATCATTATACATTTACAGCTGCACAAATTTATAAATAAATTATTAGTTTTTCAATCATGGTTTACAAGTATATCAATTTTGAATCAACTTATTTATTAGTAAAAACCGGCCGAGTACACCCAGCCGGCCCTATCCGTCACCGGCAACCATACTAGATCCTATTAACTACCTAGTCCACGTGCTCACAGATATGGGTATTTTCCTCACTCAATCAGCACTACGTTTTTGGCTACCATAGTTAAATGTTTCGTATATTACTCAATGGAAGCCCCAAAATATAGATTTAAAAATATAAATGACGTGGAGATCAAGGTTAGCCCCCCATTTGGGTGTAATGAAGGTTGTTTTTCATAAATGGTTTTCCATTCTCCTTCCACGAAGATTCGGCTACACTTCATCTTAATAAAGCCTTCCTCAACCATTAAACATTAGCGTAGTTAAGTACATATGTGAATAGCCCAAACGGGTAGTAAGACGTAGAGACCAGATGGAATCATCTTAACAAGGGTTTCCATATAGTTTGATGACCTCATTTATACAATTTTACTATCAAACAATACAACGTGTTATTTACCAACGCAGCCACATTTTCACAAACTTGTAAAATACATGTTCTTCTTCTCGCTAAATAAACACAATATACTTGGCATTTTTAAACTTTCTGACACTTTCGCAATATTGTTTTACCGAAGTGTACTATTAGAGATGGAATCTAGGACACCTGCACAAACTGCTGCTTTCAACCTTGGAAACACGAGTGTGGGTGACCTCGGCTTACGTTAGCTAATAATGTGGCCAACATGTATTCCTGTGCGAAACTGCATCATCATATTCATATAGCTCCAACATAATTATTATCGTTCTGCCTTAGTGCAGGTGAGGACATCATTGTAAAAGCTATAATACCATTTCCTCCTACTATTGAAATTGAACAAAAAAGTTTCAATGGCAAGTTTTCTTTAATAATTTAACATTTATAACTGCTAATTTTGAAGACTCACTATCCCTTCGGAAGAGGAAACTAAACGTTGGATATATTCCACTTTGGAAAATATTATACAGCAACATTGGTTTTAAATTCCAAAATTTCAAATAAATATTTTATTTATTTTTGGTTAATGCTTGTGTAGCTTTATAGAGTTCACTAATGGTCGGCATATAAGATGAGCTTAAGAAAACCTTTATTATTAAATGTATGTGGATTACGTAATGATTATTCAAGTATGAGCTAAACAATTCATTCTTCTCTTAGAGGGATGGAATGAGTGAAGGTAAAATTATAGTAAAACTATACCCAGATTTTAGTTGAGGTAGAGTGGGAAGCTATTTAGGGGAAATTACTCACTACACCTGGATGGGATTTGAACCACGTCACCTGCACCAGAGTAGACCAGTTTGACGTTTAGACTGCGTGCCCACTGATGCAAGGATTGAAAGTTAATTACTTATGAAGATACAAGTAGGTTTCATAGGTTGTAGAACTGATTCATTTCCATTTATACCAATTTACATGAGCAAAATAGTGTAACCTACATTCATGGACGCATGGCGTAGCTTTCGCGTTAGACTAGTTTGCCGATGATGTTAATCTAGGGGTTTGAACCTCGGTCGGGTGCATTTAAGGTGGCTTTCCCCTTTCCCTCCAAGCTAATGTGGTTGCACTAGTACTACAGTCAACATTCCTCCTCCCTTCCCTACAAGTGTAAATATTCGGCTAATCCTTGAGGGTAATAAAACGTTAGCTTACAAAAGAACCTTGTTATCCCGAGCTCATCGGGACCGAAGCTTGTTTTATTTAGCGAACATTTAGTGTAAGTGGAGGAGTACGGGACGGTCTCCGGTAAGACAGAACATTTTCACACATTTTAAATTACAGTTGAATGATTTTTATAACATGTTCATTCATTTAATTGACGTATATTACGTAAATATACTGTAGCGTACTGTAGTGTTTCATTTAAAGTATATATATATCTTTACAATAGGCAACTTTGATTATTTTTATTTACAGGAAAACATATTACGTTGACTACGAGCTATAATTTATTCACTCTTTATTACAATACTTATTTAACTTTGAGTTTATTATCAATAAATATATGTAAGGTTCGTATATAGCAGTTGTGCTACGGGACCCCTTGTCTCAAAAGTTTATCCCTTGGTTGGGCCACGATCACTGAGCAGGGGGGTTATCGTCATAGTTTGGTTGCACCATGATCACTGGCCAGTAGGATTATCGTCATGGTTTAGGGTACGGTTACGAAACATCTCGCTTCTACTAGCGCTAGTAAGAGCTAATAGCTTGTTGGCGCTTTGGTGCTTGTTCTCGCTTGTAGAGTGGTTATGAATTTGGCAAGTTCCCAGCTGCTCAGTATCACACGACGTTTTCGTAAGTGCACATATAATGGAGTTGTCTATAAGTGAAACTATATATGTATATAGAAGTATTTATTTTAAATCTATATACCTATGACAACGAGGCCATTCAGTGCATCCAATTTATGAAAAGAGACGTGAACTGGGGGAATTCCACCATTTGCATAAAATGCTTAGAGAAAACTAAAAAAGATGTATTGATTACTATAAGATATTATAGATTGAATAAGATAGAAGAGCGTCGTTTTTGCACTTCACTAATTAATTTCTCACAATCCATCTTCACTACTCTGCGGACAAGCTCCAACTAGCGCGAGAAAATACATGAAGAACGATTTACTCGCTAATATGGAAAACTGTAAGTGCCAGCTAGTGCTAGCTGGCACGTGTAAAAGTTAGAAACTCTTCCACACAAATTTAAAACTGTAGAAATCGAAACAATCGCTTGCTAGTGCTTGCAGGCGCTTGTAGTTCCGTAACCGCCGCAGTAGTTGGGCTACGGTCACTGGCCAGCAGGATCATCGTCATAGCTTAGTTGGACCATGATCACTGGCCAATCGGACTATAACAGATAATAGACCCGTGGGTAGATCTGAATTTGGCCCCACCAATCTTTTCGCCTTATATTAGGTTAGGTTTGTTTATATTAGGTTAGATTAGCTTAGCATTTCATTGTGTCATTTGCTGTTTTTAGCTCATCTTAAGAAAACATTTACAACCATCCTAAATGGAGCCTCACAGCCGGGGACGAGTGGTACACCAGTACGCCTTGTTGAATTAACATTCTCAAGAAGTAACTTGTGGCCGAACTTTAATGTGTAAAATTAACGCTAACCTTTTAAACGCAGGTGAACTCGTGGTCAAATTGTAATATATGAACAACTATACCCTTTTAAACCCAAGTAACAGCAATCATACGTAGCCCAGCTGTAATACGCCCGTAATTTTACTAAGTTTGTTCTTACCCGCAATCTCTCATTTTCCAAAAGTTGTGTTTGTCTTATCCGGAACTTTGGACTACCGGGGTTCTGTGTTACGGTAAACTACCTTCTAGCTAGTGAATCCTATTATTTCATTTTTGTGATTTTGAAAAGTGTTTTCTAATGGATTGTTTAAGGACTCAAATAAAATCATTATAGAGTTTTAAGATGTGTTTAAATATATATATTTTTATTAGGTCTAAATGTTTTTTTCTCACCGCGTCTTAGTAGCCGTTCGTGTTGTACGCATGCATTAATTAATTATGATAATAGAATAGTAATAAGGATAGTAGATACTAAGAGGAAATGTACCAGCATTTAAGTGAAGGAAGAGTGGGTAACCATTTAGGAAAAACATCCTTGCCCATTTAGATACACCCGACCGGAATTAGCAACTGGCAATCCAGTCTAACACGAGAGTGACGCAGTAAACAATGTGACCACCAATAATGTTTACATATTCTCATATTCACATGATATTGTTTTAATTAGTATAACATTTTCATCAAGTTTTTGTCATTGCGTCTCACTACCTGTTCGGGTTATACGTATCTTAACTATGAATAAATCGTATGTGTTAAGTATGAGGAACCTATACTTGAGAGGAAGTGCAACCTCATTTGCATGTAGGGTGAGTGGAAAGCCACTTGTAAAGACAACACCCTCAGCACGCCTGACCGGGATTCAAACTCTGATTTACCTCTTTCCGGCAATCCAACCTATTGTGAGATAGACACCTTAGACTACCCGTTCACTGAAGTTGATTTAATGGTTGTGTTCTTACCCATACCGGTGGACACATGGACTAAATATCAAGTTCATGTAGTCTGGTTCACTGATGACGGGAATGTCAAGATTGAAATAATGGTGGGATATACATTTTATAAATAGTTTTCCACTCTCCTTCCACGCAATTACAAATACCTTTCCTCTGAACTCTACCTTATCCATCCCGGCCACATTAGCGTAATTAAAATGCAAATAAGCTGGAGGGGTAGTGGAGATTCGGGGCAAAATAAAAGTATGTTCATTATAATTCACCCTCCTCTCCCTATACTTATTCTGGATACAGCGTTTTTTTATCACCGAGTATTACTACACGTTAGGGCTATACTTCAACAGCGCTGTACATTTTGGTAAGTTTTTTTTCCTCTTTATTAAATTTTAGTACAGAGTCAACTGGTTACTGGTTAGTTCTTGGTTACTTGGTTCGGTAATCGACCACAGTGACACATTTTCACTTCTGACAAGTTTATTGTATTGTCACACAATAAACTAAAGAAAAAATGGTTCAAGGTTGGGGAAGTTTGAATGGCTACTACGGAATATTCCGCCCCCCTACCCCTTTTCATCCTATTTCAAAACTACCCTAGTGAAAGATCTTTAAAATCTGTCAGCAGGTTTCAGTAAGATAAAGTAAAAATAAAATCATGCTGAGAAGAGTGACATGGATTCGACCTCCTTCAGGGGTAGTCCCCATTAGAGGCCTCTAACGTCGAACACAGGGGTTACTCGGTTAAAAAAAATATGGGATAAACTCCTCAAAGATAAAACTAATACAGTTGTCAATATAAAGTTAATCAGCTGATGTGTGACGATTATTCTACCACTGCATCAGCCTCAACAATTCAACCAACATACATTATTTGACCTAGCCAAGGAAATATGAAAGTTTCGTAATATAAATTGTATATCCATTGTTTGAATGCTATTTAAATAGTCTTACTTTATTTTTTGTTAATCACATTTTTAAAGTATTTTTAATTTAGCTAAGATTATATTTGGATTCAATCTAAAATAAAAATTGATATTCAACATTCGATTTGGAGTCGATTTCAAATATGTTCTTCACAAATTACTCAATTCATATTAAATTCGTAACATTTATATATCAAATATTAATTTTAAATTAGAATTTAAAATTTCCTTAAGAATATTCGATTTGGAAAGGATTAGAGCTACATTCCAATTTTCATATAAAACAGTTAAAAGAACACCAAAAAATAATTTGTGATCAATAGTGATAATATTTTACTCTATGTTGTGTGATTTAACAAATTAATCGAATATTACTCACATAGGCCTATAGCTGATCATCGTGATTAAAATAGTTCATCTCCTAATCTTCGCCATTCATTATAATTATAGTTGTCTTCCTTTTAAAATGAGACTGTAGTAAGTTATAGTTCTGGTTTTATTTGAAGTTGAAAATCTAGTGTTCATACAAGATTATTTATTATTTATAGTTTGCAGTTAGTATTGTATAATGTAGGCTAAAGTAAAAGTGAAACCCAAAGGGAAACATACCAGGTAATACATATGTAAGATAAACTTGAACATTCTTGATTTCTTACATGTTTTTACACTCAATCGATAGACGAAACAATGTAGAAAGGGACAAAGAAACAGTCCAAGTAATTTTTTAAATGAACTTAATCTAGTAAAGGTTTCTTTAATTGAGAAGAACATGTACCTGAAAAAATCTTATTTTGGAGATTGAACTTGTAACATAAACTAGTTATCTATTTTTAGAAATTAGAAGGGGCTGGGAACCCATTATTCTCCTTTATTCATTTGCATTGAAATAAACTAAATATAACTTTTTTTTGTCGTACTTCAGTTTATTAATTAAATATGTCATTCCATGAGAACACACATTTAAAAAAAAAATTAACAACACAATTATCAGCAAATCGATATATACAATGGATTAAATGTAAATACCTGAATACCTGAATTATATTGCGCCACTGCACACAGATGACTGCCTGCCTTATCATCAACATAAAATTAAAATAACTTTGTTGAATAGCATAATTTGAGTCCAAGTTTTTAGGGTGTATTCTTGTGCCTAGAATTGTTATAATCATAAAACAAGTTTATGACATTGTAAGTAGGGGATCAAATTAAACAGTTGATTAGACTACGAAGTTACACCGTACACTATTGTATACTTTATTTGTATGGAATCCACGTTTATTCAGTACTGGCTGTCAACGTTAAACTAACATGGTTATTGCTTTCTGAACATCAACACATTTTATGAGGTGATATCGTTCTCTATTAGAGACATACCCATTATTTATCATTGTTATTTGTATTTTATATTTTTTTACACTCTTGGAATTAAAATTTAAATCGACGTAATTGAAAATCTAAAAGACGAATACGTATTGATGAATGTTTTTGTACGTAACGGAATTCGAAGAGATTAATTAAATCAACATTTTGCTGTTTAATATTACTACTTGTTTCATTCTATCTCTGTTTCCACTACATTATCACCATTGTATCTATTTTACTATTTTATATTACACATCCAAGAGAGAAGAAGGGAAGAGGGATATTTTGAGGGCTTGAATTCTCTTCCTGAGGTGCTATACAGTACTTCCACTCAATGGCTAGGATAGTATCAAGTTGAAGTGTTATACAATAGCTAGCATCTAAGAAACCAAATTATTATTCAAGCAAATTTAGTTTGATTCAAAAAATATTTAATGTTTTCATTATTCTTTGCGATATTTTGTTTGTGGACTTGACCACGAGCCTCCAAGATAGGATCTCCCTCCTCCTTTCCAACACCCAGCCACCCCTTAAAATAAATTTGTGAGTACGGCCCTGCAAGCAGAAAGCGTGCGAGTGTAATATTTACTACAACATGGTACCAAAAGCCTCAGATCGCTAGTGAAGCGCGAGCAATAAAATATCGAGTTTCCTTTGTCAAGATCCCGTTACTTAAGTTCCGAGATAGTAGGCTAGCTAGGTCACGGCTACGGGGAACTACTTTCATATGTGTCGTTTGATGGCTGTAACAACCGTCATAGTTATATATTCACACACAATGCTACATAAATATTACGTGCTTAACTTAATCAACAATTTATGGACTCTCGACAATATTAATAGCCATAGGCGTGAGCAGACATATGGGCTGGTTTCATAGTGTATGTGAAACTGAAACTGGTCCATTCCATTCTGGTCTTGTATTTAGTGTAGCGCCACACTTGAGGATTGCCCTTAATAGTAGTGTGGGATGAACATGATACATTACATAGCAACCAATCAGAAAACCATCCTCTTTTACGGGTGATGGTTTAAAAACAAGGAGAATTGTTGTAGTAACTGTCCGATAATTAAGCTATTTTTTAAAGTCGTGTGCTAATATGATCAGTAGGTTCATAAACTACACGTTAAATATCCAAAATAAAAAATAAACAACCTAGGTCATACCAGATAAAACTCTGTACTAATGCTGAACCCAAAATGTGTGAGTATTTATATGTTATCAAGTTAGGACCCACACTGATTTTAATTCTAAGAAATCTACTTATTTTTCGCTGCAGGCTACCATGGAGGTCATGTGGTTAGAAAAGTTGACCAAAATCTCGGAAAACACTGGACTCAAACTAGGCCCAGTATTAAATAAGTTATCATGCAAGTATTTGTGTAGACCTTCGTATTACTACCAAGAATTAGGGATGCTATTTTGTGTGAGGCGTACATTTTATTTTAGTTCATTTAGCAGTCGTGAATTTTGAACTGCACCGCCGATTTGAGGCTTATTCTCACATTGCAGTATTTTGTATAGGATTTAAGGATGTAAAGAGAAGCATAAAACCTCTAAAAGAATCAATAAAAATCTTGAACTATTATTTTGCGACCCAATAATAAATTAACTTTATTGGTTTCAAGAAAGTTAGATAAATGCTTCTTACCATTTACCCTATTATCATATTTGTGACATTTCAACTTAAACGTAATTTAAAACTGTATTACTTACTTATAACCACAAGGTTTTAATATAACTCCATTTTGACCTGAAACATATTTTAATAAGCAAACCACTTACCCCCTTTGGTGGCCACATGGTATAAGGCGTCACTATAGATTTAGACTTTACTAACGATGATGGGAAAATCGAGGTTCGAATCTCGGTTGGTTGTACTGAGGGTAGTTGTTCGATATGGTTTTGCACTCTCCCTCAACAAAAATACCAATACAGTTTCTAAAAATATAGCCTTCCTAATAACTAAAACCATTAGCGTGATTAGTTTGTAAGCATTTAACGCAAAATACAGCACTGAAACAAATCAATTAATTTTTAAAAGGATCACAAAGTAATTTATTTTAAGATAATGCATGATTTTCTTAGCTCGTGTGATATTTCAGAATTGTCATACCCACAAGATATGCAAAGGTATGAGGACATTTCCCTTCAAGTTGGTATGGCCCTAAAATCAGGTGATGTGAAGGAAATTCTGTCGCATTTAAGGTGGCATCGAAAAGTGATTCAAATGCAATAGATTGCACGGAGTCACAAAGAGCATGCATTAAATGAGTGCAGTCAACCTCTGTGGACTTGGAGTCAAGTACTCACCTCAGGACCTGAACATCTGTGGTCTTGGAGTCAAGTACTCACCTCAGGACCTGAACCTCTGTGGTCTTGAAGTCAAGTACTCACCTCAGAACCTGAACGTCTGTGGTCTTGGAGTCAAGTACTCACCTCAGGACCTGAACCTCTGTGGTCTTGGAGTCAAGTACTCACCTCAGGACCTGAACCTCTGTGGTCTTGGAGTCAAGTACTCACCTCAGGACCTGAACCTCTGTAGTCTTGGAGTCAAGTACTCACCTCAGGACCTGAACCTCTGTGGTTTTAAAGTCAAGTAATCACCTCAGGACCTGAACCTCTGTGGTCTTGGAGTCAAGTACTCACCTCAGGACCTGAACCTCTGTGGTCTTGGAGTCAAGTACTCACCTCAGGACCTGAACCTCTGTAGTCTTGGAGTCAAGTACTCACCTCAGGACCTGAACCTCTGTGGTCTTGGAGTCAAGTACTCACCTCAGGACCTGAACCTCTGTGGTCTTGGAGTCAAGTACTCACCTCAGGACCTGAACCTCTGTGGTCTTGGAATCAAGTACTCACCTCAGGACCTGAACCTCTGTGGTCTTGGAGTCAAGTACTCACCTCAGGACCTGAACCTCTGTGGTCTTGGAGTCAAGTACTCACCTCAGGACCTGAACCTCTGTGGTATTGGAGTCAAGTACTCACCTCAGAACCTGAACCTCTGTGGTCTTGGAGTCAAGTACTCACCTCAGGAGCTGAACCTCTGTGGTCTTGTAGTCAAGTACTCACCTCAGGACCTGAACCTCTGTGGTTTTAAAGTCAAGTAATCACCTCAGGACCTGAACCTCTGTGGTCTTGGAGTCAATAACTCACCTCAGGACCTGAACCTCTGTGGTTTTAAAGTCAAGTAATCACCTCAGGACCTGAACCTCTGTGGTCTTGGAGTCAAGTACTCACCTCAGGACCTGAACCTCTGTGGTCTTGGAGTCAAGTACTCACCTCAGGACCTGAACCTCTGTAGTCTTGGAGTCAAGTACTCACCTCAGGACCTGAACCTCTGTGGTCTTGGAGTCAAGTACTCACCTCAGGACCGGAACCTCTGTGATCTTGGAGTCAAGTACTCACCTCAGGACCTGAACCTCTGTGGTTTTAAAGTCAAGTAATCACCTCAGGACCTGAACCTCTGTGGTCTTGGAGTCAAGTACTCACCTCAGGACCTGAACCTCTGTAGTCTTGGAGTCAAGTACTCACCTCAGGACCTGAACCTCTGTGGTCTTGGAGTCAAGTACTCACCTCAGGACCTGAACCTCTGTGGTCTTGGAGTCAAGTACTCACCTCAGGACCTGAACCTCTGTGGTCTTGGAGTCAAGTACTCACCTCAGGACCTGAACCTCTGTGGTCTTGGAGTCAAGTACTCACCTCAGGACCTGAACCTCTGTGGTCTTGGAGTCAAGTACTCACCTCAGGACCTGAACCTCTGTGGTCTTGGAGTCAAGTACTCACCTCAGGAGTTGAACCTCTGTGGTCTTGTAGTCAAGTACTCACCTCAGGACCTGAACCTCTGTGGTCTTGGAGTCAAATACTCACCTCAGGACCTGAACCTCTGTGGTCTTGGAGTCAAATACTCACCTCAGGACCTGAACCTCTGTGGTCTTGGAGTCAAGTACTCACTTCAGGACCTGAACCTCTCTAGACTTGGAGTCAAGAACTCACCTCAGGACCTGAACCTCTGTGTTCTTGGAGTCAAGTACTCACCTCAGGACCTGAACCTCTGTGGTCTTGGAGTCAAGTACTCACCTCAGGACCTGAACCTCTGTGGTCTTGGAGTCAAGTACTCACCTCAGGACCTGAATCTCTATGGTCTTGGAGTCAAGTACTCACCTCAGGAGCTGAACCTCTGTGGTCTTGGAGTCAAGTACTCACCTCAGTAACTGAACCTATGTGGTCTTGGAGTCAATTACTCACCTCAGGAGCTGAACCTCTGTGGTCTTGGAGTCAAGTACTCACCTCAGGACCTGAACCTCTGTAGTCTTGGAGTCAAGTACTCACCTCAGGACCTGAACCTCTGTGGTCTTGGAGTCAAGTACTCACCTCAGTACCTGAACCTCTGTGGTCTTGGAGTCAATTACTCACCTCAGGACCTGAACCTCTGTGTTCTTGGAGTCAATTACTCACCTCAGGAGCTGAACATCTGTGGTCTTGGAGTCAAGTACTCACCTCAGGACCTGAACCTCTGTGGTCTTGGAGTCAAGTACTCACCTCAGGACCTGAACCTCTGTGGTCTTGGAATCAAGTACTCACCTCAGGACCTGAACCTCTGTGGTCTTGGAGTCAAGTACTCACCTCAGGACCTGAACCTCTGTAGACTTGGAGTCAAGAACTCACCTCAGGACCTGAACCTCTGTGTTCTTGGAGTCAAGTACTCACCTCAGGACCTGAACCTCTGTGGTCTTGGAGTCAAGTACTCACCTCAGGACCTGAACCTCTGTGGTCTTGGAGTCAAGTACTCACCTCAGGACCTGAACCTCTGTGGTCTTGGAGTCAAGTACTCACCTCAGGACCTGAACCTCTGTGGTTTACTCAAAGATGGATTGGTAGTGGGGGATCTAGTGAACGGGCCCTTTAGTTGTTATTTTTACCTCCGGGGACATTTAAAGTCATTGTTGGCGCAACCGCTTTGCCCGATGTTGACGTTTTAAGAGAATCTTTCTTAAATGGATGTGAGATAATACATGAAAACCCCAGGTGTGCTCAACAGAGAACGACAAATCATGAAACGCATGTTTAAAGGGTACATCAAAACAGAAGAATATAATTTTTTAACAATTTTTGTGGCAAAATTATCTCTTTTTTTGTGGTTTTGTTTGGTTTTGTTAAACTTTTTCCTGTTTAATTGCATTACTTCTTCTGTTGTATTGCCTATTAATTGAACACAAGAATCCTCTTAGCTCTGAAACTAAGCGGTTTTATGATTACATGAATTTGTATCAGTGTTTGGGTAATGGGAAGAGAACCTCAAAATATTTGACAACAATTAAATAGAATATGTGTAAATATTTTTACTTTCTTAAAATAAGTAAGGATTGTTAAACTCAAATTATTCCTTATATTCAATGTTGTGGACTTGTTTAGTTAAATAATTCAATAATCCTCCTTAAACAATATCAAAATCATTGTAGGCTTACCTATGTTAAAAGATATCCCTAGTTATATAGACACCTCTCTAATGTTAAAGCTCATATCGTAATTAAGGGTCTTACCACAAGCTAAGGGTTATGAAAACTTGGGAATTCACTGATATATAATTTATAACCCCTCGTATAACACTCGATTTTACACTACGCCATGCCAAAGTAATGTATAACTGACCAGGACCAGAGCTGTTTGTTAAACACATTGAAGCATACGAGGAATGGAGCAATGATGGAATAAAATACTTATATTTCAAGTGATTATAATTGATATCTACTAGCAGACTATAATGTCACTGGGAATTCTTTTTTTTAAACATCACGTATTGTTTGTCCTTGTTGCTCCCACACACATTTTTTCTTACTTAATAGACGAACCGTGGGAACGTAGCACAAGGACGACAATTTAGTCCAAGCAGTTTCCTAAGTATTTTCTCCTAATGTCAGCAGCTATTATTCGTACACAATTAAATAAAGAATAGTTATAGTGCCTTGTAGACATCTTAGAGCTTTTATTAACATATTTTTACAAGCGTTTAATTTCACCCTAATAATGTATCGAGTAAATACCAACATATGATTTATTCTCAATGACACACACTGGTAGTCACGCTGTCAAAGGAGTCAGTCTTGTCTTGTCTGACATACCGGCGACAATGAGTTAAGTGTTCAAATGCTGGCAATGTGGACTGAGGTGGTTATTCCCAAATGGTGTCACACTATTCCCTCACAAATATGCTGCTATACTACCTCTAAATTCTATTTACTTTAACCACATCGCATTAGTATCATTGTGCGTTTGAAAAACACAAGAGATATTAATAATTTAATATAAGGAAGAAGGAGGGTAGCTAATTAGTTCCAAACAGGTTAACATTAGCTACTTTCAGCCAATGTTTGCAATAAAGAAACTTCTACTAGCTGTCACTTACGTAGGCTCCGTATATAAGCTATAGATAAGTAAAAGCTATCTATATTATACTTAATGGTGAGTACATTCTACAAACACTGTTATATTAAAAATTGTCTACTCTTGCAAACACAAAATGTTACATATCTACCTGTTAGTCCTAAACAATTTTAACAAAATGAAAACCGGTAGTGTAGAGATGACAAAGTTGTGGGTGTAGATGAGATCACAAGTAAAATGCTTAGCTTTGGGGACACGGTACTACTTTCCAGATTGTGTGAGATGTTCAATGTGTGAGCTGGGATTTCAAATATTCCTAACGACTTTAAGAATGCTGCCATTGTTCCTTTGTACAAAGGCAAAGGAAGTAAGAGTGAATGTAAGAATAATAGGGCATTAGCTTATTGAGTATTCCAGGAAAATTCTTGGGAGAGTCTTTTAAGAGGGTGCGTGAAAAAACTGCAGACAAGATTTGAGGTTTGATGCCAGGTAGAGGTTACATGGACCAGATATTTGCATTGTAACTACCTTAGGGACACAGAAGCCAGGCCCCACTGACATTTAACAATATTTTTTTTTGTATAAAACAATATCAATTCTCTTTGTTCCTTTTTATTATATAAAATATTTAGGAAAAAAACATTAAAAGAGTGGAACACCATTCTCTACACGCAGTGAGATATTGAATTCATTATAGAGTATTCAAGTCAAAATTATTCAACTCTCACTCCAAACGTCACGCGAGAACTGTACCAGCGTGCTAGTGACTGAATATAGAAGCTAGGCAAGACCAGCTTTGATGGTCCCTCTCAGAGAAGCCTGTCTCTCAAGGTCAATCACCCTATCATTCCGGAGCCAGATTTACAATAGCGAATAGGGCCAGTCTTAGTGGGTCCGCTACACGCTAAGAGTGTTCTATAGAATGTTTTTGCGTGTATTTGTATATGTTTTAATATGTGATAATACCCAAGAAGTAAGATGACGCGTAAAAATGATTAATTAAAATTAGTAGAGTATACACTACGCTTTACTCATTGAAACTTCAAGAAAAACTGGAAATTATACGGCTAGGATTACATCAGCCTAATTACTTTACATTAATGACAGGTGGAGGGCAAGAAAAAAAGAACTTTTTCTAATGCTTAGTTTGATAAACAATCGTGGTTAACTGTGAGTGAAGAAAACCAGAGCTTTCTTTGTTTTTATTGTTTATTATTTGGGGTTGAGGGGTTGTGGACAATGGTATGCTGTAAGAATCTTGAAAATTTAAGTAAGATAAATAAAAAACATGAGGAATATGGAATTCATTTCGAAAATGCATTTAAGTTTTAGACTTTCGGAATAGTAAATATTGCATCACAGATTGATTCAGTGGTCCAAATTTCAGTTCAAAAACACTATGAACAGGTGTAAAATATAGGCAGATTAATATATTGCTTAAAATACTATGGTACTTATGAACTGGAATTATAGTGAAGTTCCTTAGTGTCTGAATTTACAAGAAACGTGACAGACTGGATTAAAGCACCAAACTTGGTACACTGACTCTATACACCAGTTATAAAGGTTATATGGGTAGGTGTCCGATTTTTAGATCTGTCATCTTGAAATACGTCTCCATCTTGAATTTTTAACACTACTTTACTCCAACGCTCTCTTCTAGATTTCTAGTTGATGGATTTTGAAATAAAAAAAAAATGCAACTATAACTATCAGTAATTTCAAGGCTTCATTAAAAACCCGATCTGTATAGTATAAGAAACATAAACTTACGATAGTTTAACATTTCCTATCTTTGACTTAGACATAACCAATAGGATAGGTAATTATTGACTATTGAGTCTAAAATGAGAGAAATAGATCATTGCTGTATCCAGGAGGGTTCGTGGGGGGCTCGCGCCCACTTCAAGAAATAAAAAAACAATTAAATCAATTTTAAAGTTACTACTAATTTTATTGTCAAGTAATACTATCTAACTAACCAGATTTCATTTTTTAAATTGTTATTGGTAATATTAAGATTAAAGACAATAACATTATTAAAGTTGTGAAAATAGGCACTAATGAAATTACCCAAATTTAAGCTGCGCACCTCTCACTTGTTGCACAAACCTTGTTTATATTTAAATTCATTTTATCATATTTATTATTAGAGGAAGTGCGGGTAGTATGGAATACTTACCATTTACTTTTTCAATAATAACAAAGCATATTTTCACATTTTTCCATTGAGTTCCATATTAAGCTTTTAAGTAATATGTTTTAACTATTTTTAGAGTTCAAAGCGTAATTAATAGCTTTTAATGTCCTGTAGGAGCACTTAAAAGAGATCTGTAAAAAATGAGGGCAATATGGAATAGATAGGGCAAAATGAAATACTGCACATTTTATATAAAACATAATTATATTTACTAAGACTAACAAATGTTTCATAAGAAATTGTAAAATAACATTCAAATATTTTGTGTAAAACAATAAAATAGTAATAATAACGAATCATTGAAATAAGAGGGGGCTTACATAATGATAAATTATTATTATTATTATTATTATTAGCACCGCGTCTTACTACCCATTCGGGTTATACGCACTTACGCTAATGTGTAATGGTAGGGTGATTGTGAGATGAAATGGAGGATCTACAGTTTAACGTGAGATCCGAACCACGGTGGAGGCCTGGCATTCCCCACATTCACAAGATGTCTTGTCAGAGGTGAAGGAAGGGTTTGGTAATCAGATAAATCTTTGCCGGGTCCGAGGATTGAACCCCGGCCGCCAGCATAGAAGTCTGACACCTTACCCCTAGACCACCAGGTCACCACCATAATGATAAAAAAAAGCTAATTAATAAATCAGTAGTAGTGGTATTGACCTGGCATCACAGCGTCGTGACAGGTTGAAATAGGTCACGTGAACCCGCCTCCTTGCTCCCTGATTGGCTGCTATAAATAGCCTCAATCTCTCTACCCCTTGACCCCCTCCTGCCCCCTTTTCCCCCTCCCCTACGGCCCCCCTCGCCTACCAACACCGGACATGTTGGTTCTTGATGATTAATGATTGTTAATTGATTTTAATAATTAATTAATTATTGGCCAGGATTTGGGTGTTATCTATTAGGGGGAACATTCGACCCCTCCGTGGCTCACGCAGGCCAGTGTGTGAACCTTTCTATCCAGCTGTGGCCGGCTGACTGACAGCCTCCCCCTACCACCACTGACTGCCTGCCCGCCTTTCACTGGGAATCTCCCCTACCTGTAATTCGCCGTGAAGGTCGTTAGATGACGTGACCGCATGAAGGAAGAGATATACCAAATTTAAACATCTGTGCTCCTTACAGACTCGTTAACCTGGAGCTCATCGAATGTAAATTTAAACATAGGGTTTTAATCGCCTGCCATATTATTAATAGCGCCCGGCTTGATAACGTCAAATTTACAGTTATTCTACACTCGGCCACTTGAGCTCATTGAATGTGGTAGCCAGAGACAGAGATTCAACCTTGCACTAACGGTGGTGTCCCCGGAAACATTACACCGCTATGAGCAACACTACCGACAAGTTGCATCGGCAACAAATCTAGTGGTCTCCGAGCTGGACAAGGAAATGGAAAAAATCCTCGCTTCAAAACTTGACGACTAGTCTGAACGGACTTTATACCAACAAGTGCTACAGCGCTATCTGCACTTTAGACAACACCCTCCACCATCTGAAAATAAAGCCACCAACACCACCACCACCACAACCACTGAAGTGTCTGTACTTCCCATCCCTGCTGTACTTAATACTGTACCAGCACAGGCACGTAAAAAAGCTGAACTTTTACTAGATCATATCATTTCCTGAGGTGGCATCTCTTGAGACTCAAACGAAGAAGTAAGTATTCACGATACGCCTCTCCGTGGGTCCAATATTGTGGATTTAGTCAATGATCTGGTCAGAGCAAGAAGACACAGTGAACCGTCAGGGTGGCGAGAGTTTCTCACAGCGCTGCAAAAAATAAACGTTCCGAAAGAACTTATTGTAAACCCGAAACGTTTGGCACCCATTAGAGATCCGACGCCCGTACCACAACCACTTACACTGTCACAGTGCCCTAAGAGGAAGAAACTGAAGAGGGTGGATGAAAACAGGTGGTTGCCGTTTAGAGCTTAATTCCCCGTCTAGCCGACATCTACTACGACCCTTCTCATCCTGCAGGGTTTTCAAAGGCGGCGATGCTCATAAAATCATCGAAGAAAGATCCCGAAAAAGTATGAGAATGGCTTCGTGCGCAGGACGCTTATACCCTACACAAACCCGTGCTAAAAAAGTTTCCACGCAACAAGTACGTTGTGTCAAACATTGACGATCTCTGGCAAGACGATCTCAACGATATGCGAAGTCTAAGAAAATACAACGACGGTGCAGTGTACCTGCTCACCGTCATCGACGTGTTTAGCTAGATGGCATGGGCGAAGACGCTTCCATCCAAGACGGAGAGCGTCGTGAGAGACGCCTTTCGGGACATTTTCAAACAAAGCGGCCGTAAACATCTAAGTATACAGACGGACAAGGGGACTGAGTTCACGGCACGTCTAGTCCAAAAATTTCTCAAGCAAGAAGGTGTGCATTACTACACCACACATAATCCGGACGTGAAGGCAAGAATCATGGAACGACTTTATAGAACTTTGAAAGGACGCATATGGCACTACTTTACCAAAAATAACACGTATCGGTATGTGGACGTCCTCCAAGATCTAGTCGACGCTTACAACGGTACAAAACATTCCAGTATCAAGATGGCGCCCGCCAACGTTTCAGAAACTAATGTGCATCAAGTCAAAGATAATCTCTCCGGCAAAAGGCGTACAAACTCGAAGCCGAAAATAAAAGTCGGTGACACAATGGGTATTAGCAAATTCAAAATGCTGTTTGAAAAGGGCTACGAAAGCAATTGGAGCGAAGAGATTTTCAAAGTCAGCAGTGTCGTGTTGCGACAACATGTCGACCACAAACTCACTGATCTTGATGGCGAAGAGGCAGAAGGGACGTTTTACGAACCTGAATTACAACGCGTACGTCTTCCCGAAACTTTTAAAGTTGATAAAATACTACGCGTCAAGGGTAAAAGCGCCAGAAAGAAAGTGTACGTGCAGTGGAAAGGTTACCCCGCCAAATTTAATTCTTGGATTCCGGCCAGTTACGTCAGCGCTCTACCATAAAGGACCAGTTTTACCACACTTTGCTGAGTGACAGCTCTACGGGATATTTCCCGAAAAATACCCTCACGAATTTCACCACGCAACTTCCTTACCGTCTTACACTCGACGGGCGTTGGGAAGTCGCTCTGGTTGAATTTCAATATCCGTGTTCTTTCACCACCGCACCTGAGGGCCAAAATATTGTATGGTACAACTGGGTGGAAGCTAACAGCGCGGAACAAATATTCAAAGATCATATCCCTCCTGGAAACTACAGCACTACCCATGAATTGATCAAAGCTCTAAGCGACGTAGATACTTTTAAAGTGGATTCCGCAGTTGTATTCAAGTACAAAAACCCCCCAAAAAAGTGGACGTTGTCTTTTCTTCACCAAATATAAAGCTGCTGACTCTATCAAACCAACTAAGTCTACAGCTCGGCTTCGATCCTCAGACTAATATGATAAAAGGCCCAAAGTCACCGTATGCCGCAAAACATTCTACTAGGCTTGCCCTCGCAAATGTACATCTACACAGATATCATCGATCCTCAGACCGTGGGTGACATTGTGACACCACTGTTACGTATCGTCGGTATCAACAACGTAAACTATCTTTACGGCATACATAAGACAGTTAGCTATGATCTGTTGCACTACATGCCAGTGCTTAAAAGGGGAATTGAAAGCTTGGAAATCAATATAAGAACCGCCACGGGTGAACCTGTACCATTCGAGTTTGGAAAAGTGTGTGAGAAACTTAATTTTCGACGCTGCTCAACATGATCTTTCTCTACCAAAGATACTACGTCAACCAGGCTGGAACAGGAATATCTTCGATCTACCACGGTGTTCCGTATCAAAGAGGGCACGGGATAAAAAGTTTTTTCAGCGGCCTTTTCAAAAGCATCATACCGTTGCTTAGAAGCGGCGCTACAGCCATCGGAAAACAGGGGCCTCATACGGGTATCGACGTGCTCTCCGACGTTGCCAATCAATGGCGTCCTTTATGAGGCCCTGTGGCAACGTGTTGGCGAGGCTGGAACAAACCTGAAACGCAAGGCTGAACAGAAGATCAACACGCTGATGACCGGCTCAGTCTATAAAGAGCATCGTAAGAAGCAACGACGTCAGTCTTCTGTCGTCGCCCGACATAAAAAGGTCAAGAAATAACCTGTAGATATTTTCAGTTAAAATGTCGTTTCTACACCCCCAGTCCTGCGAGTGTGCCAGCAGTGAACTCGATCTCTTTTCCGTGCCACCCACTCAAACAAGTCTTGAAAGTGGACAATGGCTCCAGTACAAACCTGTCACTTCCCTCACCGATGATTCACCCATAGAATTTACCGTTACTGGACAAGGCGAGTTCTATATCGATCTTTCCCAGACTATGCTCTATATCAGGGCGGCCATCATGAAACCCAACGGGGGCGCTTTCACATCAGATCGCTCCTGTCAACAACTGGTTGCATTCGCTATTCACACAGGTGGATGTGTTTTTAAACCAAAAATTAGTCTCAACGTCCAACAACACGTATGCCTATAGAGCGTACATTGAGACGTTGCTCAATTACAACAGTGAAGCAAAAAGAACGCATCTGACTTGTGGGCTGTGGGTCGCAGACAGACCTGGAACCTTTGAGGAGGCTAATTCCGGCAACAAGGGATTTGAGGCCCATCGCAGTCTCACTACAAAAAATAAGACTGTGGATCTTTTGGGGTATCTGCACGGTGACGTGTTTAACCAAGAGAATTACCTTTTGAACGGCACTGAACTCAAAGTCAAGTTGGTCCGTTCCCGTGACGGGTGTAGTCTTATGGCAGCCCCGGAACTCCCTCACTTTAAGGTTCACATCGTTGAAGCTGGCCTTCTAGTGCAACGTGTCAAAGTAGCAACTTCTATATTGTTGGAACATGCCAAAGAATTAAACGTCAGCCCTGCAAAGTATCCCATGACCCGTGTGGAGAAATTGACGATTTGGCTCTAAATAGGTATCTTGAACTTGTTTGAGATTAAAACAACACACTGCTGCTGGCAACAGATATATTAGCTTATATCAAGTAATATTTTATCAATAAGTGATTTAACAATGTTACTTGTAATTAATTGCGAGGTATATATCCAAAGTAATATTTTGTTAGGACTTGAATTAAGTGTGTTACTTGTAATGAATTGTGAGAGATAGAGCTAAAGTAATATTTTGTCAGGTGATATGAGTGTTATTTGTAGTTAATTGTGTGGGATATACCACAAGTAATATTTTCAGGGTGGCCACTTACCAGTAAAATTGGGAAAAATCCTGGGAAATGTTCTTGAAAATTTGCCATCATTTGATAATTTAAATATAAACTATATATAGTTTTTTGGGCATACACATTTAAACATTTGCCATGAGGAAAACCACTTTAAATATATTCTGGAAAAATTAAATTGATAATATTAATAGGTCAGGAAAACTATAATTAGCGTTTAGGGGTAGCCAAATCTCAAAACAGTTCTAGAGGAGGATCACTCCAAATATCTTGGAAGGAGTCTAATTTTCAAAATATTACTGGACAAGGACCTTTCAAAATGGATGCTAAGGGTATTCAATTTTTTCAAAATATATGGTGTTGAGTCCCCGGATCTCCTATTAATTGGAAGAAAGTTCCTTTTAAAAAAATATTGTTTACACTCCTACACAAATAAAGTTCCACCGCCACTGGTTGAAGCACCTTTTGTAAATGTATAGGCCTATGCATACTACTGCTTATCTTGCCTAATCTCTACTTGTAGCTGGGCACACATCACACGTGCAATAATGGCCTTTTGATCCAGACCTTTAAAAATGTACGTTGAGAATGTAGCATAATACCATGGGTGTACCCTCATTTTTAGTGGGGAGGGAGAGGTCCTGTCTATGTTGGACGTGGTAAAGTCTCCCAACAGGAGATGGTCAGCATTATTTTATGCATATGGACTCATCTAATAAATTTGTGTAGTGCTGCAATCTATGGTGGTAGAACTGAGGGGGGCGGGGGCAAGAGGAGCCTTGTTCCCCTGAAAATAATCTCAGCTGGAATAAATCCTACCCCCTAAATATATTTTAAATCCTCTGATACAATCGAATATGGAGTTGAAAGATCTTGCATTAACCTCAAAATAACTTCTATATACATTCAATTATCAAAAGTTTTCCAGAGAAGACCGCTTCAAAGTTTCTAGAGGCATCTAATTTTCGAAAAAAATCAAGCTAGGAGCAGTATAAATATCTTCTAGAAGCACCTAAAGTTTAAACATTTTTGGAGTAGAACCCCTTCAAATAGCTTTCAGGATATCTACATTTAAAAAAGTAAACTGGTTGAGGACTATTAAAAATATCTTCTGGAGGTATCCAAACTTTTAAAAAATTTCCGAAGGACGCTACTCAAAATAGGTTCTAGGAACATCCAAAGCTCTAAATAATTTGTAGGGGGAACTATTCTAAATATCTTTTAAAAGATTATAATTTCAAAAAAGTGGGAAAGGACCACTTCAAATTAGGGACAGAGAAAATGATAAGTGGAGTGTAGAGAGGGGTGATTGCCCTTCTTGGAATAAATTAGCCCTTTTATAGATGTAGTTCACACCTTCTAATATTCTTGAATATGAAGCTAAAAGACTTTAATAAAACTGCAAATAACTTCTTAAGACATTTAATTTTCAAAAATGCGCCAAGTGATTGAGGTGACGACGACCCCTGCAAATAGTTTCTAGAGACATCTAGTTTTAAAGATTTGCTGGAAGGGAATCACTCCAAATAGATTATGCGTGCATATAATTTTCAAAAATAGCCCAGGTGACAATGACAAATAGATTCTAAATACATTCAATTAAAAATAATCCAGGTGAGAATCTTTCCTAATAAAGTAATATTTAATCAGGAGATAACAACGTTAATAAGGCTACTTGTGAGTGATGTGGTTAGAGAATTGTGTATATTTTTGTTGATTATTTTATTGTAATAAAAATAATAACTTTAATATTTGTATGAATTCCTTATATCTTCTTCTTAGAGAACATACCTCTTCTGCTCTTATTTTACAATAATTTGGTTTACAATTTCGCTGTATATTATGTATATGATTGGTGTATTTACCAACATTTAAAAAAAATTATTTGTACATTAAACAGAAGGGACATTGTTTATTTAATGTTAACTAAAGCACACTATTTTAATCGATTGGCATTGTTATTATTAACAGATGACAGACGTTCACTGTAAGGTAACTAAATATATAGTGGAAAAAGAACACTTGGATACAAAAATAAAACACCTAGCTTTTGGCTTATCGAGTTCTTTATTCGCTATGTATTAACTTGTGATCCACAATTTATATGGTTCCATCTCAACGTTTGTCTGCCAGTTGTCTTTTGTCAACCAGTTGGCTGTCTTCATTTTGTTGTTCTATGTACGTATTTTTCGACGAGTCGGGAGCCACTAGTTACCTAGTCTATCAAATGTTTGTTAATATTTTGTCGATCAGTTGGTCGTCTAGCACATGGTCCTACTCTTATCAACAACTTGGTCTAAGTACTCCTTCGTGTAGATTACTTGTCTGTCGATCACTTTGTTCACACGTATCGACCAGTTTATTGTCGATTAGTTGTCTGTACCCAAATTGGTCAACTATTCGTATGTATATCACTTTGTCCTCCTATGCTTGAGTTAGTCGATCAGTATGTCATACTAGGGTCAGATACTTAACCCACCAAGCATTCCAAATATTTGTATACTTTTTGTCGACCAATTGGCTCTTTATCACATGGTCCTACTCACATCGAACATGTGATCGAAATTGCTTTTGCATGACAGTCACTTGTCTGTCGACCACTTTTTCCACACATGTTAACCAGTGTGCTGTCGATCAGTTAGCTGGAGCCCCAATTGGTCGGGTCGGCCAGTTTGCTGTCACTTTGTCCACCTAAGCATGAACTTGTCAACCAGTTGTTCCAAATCGTGTCGGCCACATGTCTCATCTAACCTTTGAGATATTTTTACAGCTTATCGACCAGTTTGTATGATGACAGTGTAAACAATATGAACCTGTAACTAATTTTGTTTACAAATACAACTACAGTACTTAGGCCTAGAAATTTAAATCATATAATTAATGGCAATCAGTCCTAGTTTAATATAATTATGTCCAAAAAATATCAAGATCATTACACTTATTGTATTTCGTTGAATATCATATTAAAAAAAAGTTGTTATCTTAAATAAAAAAACCTTTAGTTAATGTCATTTTTATCCGACATATTCCAAAAAGTGTATTTAATTTGGTATATTAACTTGTTGGAATATGTAATCATCTTTACAAACAGCACAGCGAATTTGTTCTCATTAACATTAAAAGTCATATATTTCATTAAAGTTTCCCTGGCTAGGCCAGGGGAGGCCCCAGGTGGGGTTGGGTGCAATCGTCCCCTCCTGCATAGAAAATAATCATAAAAATTGAAACCAATACTTTAAAGTTGTAAAGAATGACTGACTAACACCTTCCTCATCCTATCTCCTACAAGACCTAATCAAAATTAGGCAACATCTCTTTCAACTTAGCTCTAGAGCAAAGAGAGGGGATTAAAACTAAATATTTCCAGTATTTATATTATTAAGTTTAGTATTAAAATGCATATTTTTTACTTTTATTATTAAAACACTTTAGACCTATGTACAATATATATTTATTATTTTTATTGTGACGGCGACTTTTTGTTTTATGTTATTTTTGTATTAAAATTACAAATTGGTTAATCCAAATTGTGTTCTTTCTTAAAGTAATATTATTATATTAATTGTTAATTTCAACTAGTTTTTTAAACTCGCAATATTATAATTAAAATATTATAAATTAAAATCTTTATTAATCAAAATTATTAAATTTATCCTTGAAGGAGCCTTGTGAAAACCAATTCACCCCTATAACTAGTCCTGGATCCACCCTTGAGCTAGGCGTAGTTAAAAGTATTTGTCCTTCTAATGATAGCATTGTATTCCACCATATTCCTCTGTAAACATTTCCTGTTAGGCTACTAATCCCCTCTTTCCTTACTTTTATTTGTACTCAAAGCGAGAAGTTAAGTGAGAGTGAGAGGTAATGATACTGTCTCCCTCTTTAACCGGACCGTCATGAGCACGACAAACCGATAGTATTACATTCTATCGGAATATATCTGTCCCTAGCAGCCTGCGCACACCGTTTTCTTTCTTATACAACAACTAAAATTTAAAAAAAAATTTTTTTAACCATTTTGGCTGCTATCTTGTTTTTAGGTCGCCAAACAAATTTTGAGTTTGCCACCATAACTATTATTATTATTCACAATCAAACGAATAGATTGAAATACCTCCCACACGTGTATCATCAAAGTGTCCACGGTATTACTTACACTTGCCCCCCGACTAATAAAGTGTACCACTTGTTAATAACGAAGGAATGAAAAATACCTATATATATACTACCGGTATTTCGAACATTTATACACATATCGAATATCTTTTAACTCAAGTATTGTTGATAAGTATAGACCGCAAAATTTTCAAACAGTAGATAAATATTATTTTGTTGCGGGTTGATAGCAAATGTTAGCCTAATAATTTGATGCTTTTAAATAACAGTGAGACAAGTTGTAATTTGTTTATATCCACACAAACCATTCAATGTGTAAAAAGAGAGTTTTTGAGCAGTCATTGTTTTCAATCTTACCCTCGGTCTGGTTGTATGCTGTAAAAATAACAAAGAGGTGACTCTTATGTAACAGAAAAATCTAATAGTGTTACTCTCATTTACTTTCAATTTAAAAGGATTTGGTAGCATCATAAATATATCACATTGTAACGTGATCTTGCTCCCTTGTTTGCCTTGTACTACTCGCTCTGAATGTCAGAAGCGACTTTCAGAGGGAGTAGGAAGCTTGATTATGCCTAAAGTACCAATCTGTAGTCACAGATCATAACCTTTATGTCTAAAAGTGTAATTTGGTTGTGAAGGGAAAATGGAATTGCTGAGTGAAGGTTTGTATGATGGGAGCAAAAGAGTTTGTGTTGAGTTGCTAGATCGAGCCCTAGTACACTGTGATGGAAACACAAGCGCAGTTAGGCCCGATGTGAGTGGTGTAGTGAGTAAGTAAGATCTAGACGAGCTGAAAGAAATACATGAATAATATTAGACACTAAGCGAAGATGGCTTTGATGAAAGTGAAGTTATGAATAAAATGATTCTAGTTTCTAGTTTGTGGGGACGTGTGAGGATGGGGACCCAAGGATTTGGCTAAGCTGAGAAACAGGAGTGGTCAGTAGGAAGGGGCTGATTGGGAAGGTATGCAGAATGATTTCTTATACGAGTATTTTCTTGGCTCTTGGGGGTCGTACTGGCCGAGTCTTCTAGTTGTGGCGTTGTCTTCTACCTCGCGGGCTCGTTAGTAGAATTTGCTGCCTCGCTGCCGGAAGATTTCCTGTAGAGTCACACTGCCAGTGGTAGCGTGTATGAACTCATTGCTGGTGCGGGTGTTCACACCCAAGATACATCTAAGTACCTTGTTTTGTACAGCTTGTAGAGTTCCTAACACTGACTCGGAAGCATACCCCCACGCCTCGCATCCGTATAGCAGTATAGGTTGCACTAAGCTCTTGTACAGTAGCAGCTTGATGTTGTTTCCCAGCACTGGGCTCTTGAGCAGGCCGTAATTTGTGATGAAGGCTCCCATTGCCTTTTTTCTTGTGTAGTCTACATGCTCCTTCCATATGAGTCTGGAGTCTAACATCACCCCAAGGTATTTCATTGAATTCCTGTAGGGGATATCCTCCTCCAACACTACGAGCTGGGCCGGTGTTTGGGGTCTCCTCCTAGTAATTAACATGGCTGTCGATTTCTCTGCATTGACTCTTATTCTCCATTTTTCCAGCCAACTGCTGAACTCATCCAGGTACCGCTGCAGGCGGAGATGGGCGTACTTAACGTTCTTGTTGGCAATGTAGAACAGAGTATCGTCTGCGAAGAGCCTAATCTTAATCATCGGGTCTGTGGGGACGTCAGCGACGTACACAGTGTATAGGAACGGGGAGAGTGCCGACCCCTGCGGCACCCCTGCTCTGACACTATGAAGAGGTGACCTTTTCCCTTCCATCTTGACCTGAAAGTGTCGTCCAGTTAAAAAGCTCTTGATTAGCTGCACATAAACCTTGTGGAAGTTGGCCTGTATCAATTTGTAAATAATGCCGGCGTGCCAGACCTTATCAAACGCCTTCTCCACATCCATAAGTACCGCTATCGTGATTTCCCCTCGATTGAAGCATTCTGTCGTGTCCTCCACTAGGCTCAGGACTGGGTGTATCGTCGAATGCCGGTTCCGAAATCCGAATTGGATGTCGGGGATAATCCTGTGCTCCCTGCTGAAGGCTTTCAGTCGCTGCAGAATTATTTTTTCAAATAATTTTCCTATGTTGCTAAGCAGACTGATGGGCCGCCTGTTCTACGGGAATTTGCGGTCCTTGTCTGGTTTGGGCAATGAGACGACGTCGGCAACTTTCCATGACTCCGGGAAGTAACCTGCCAGCAGTGCCGTTGAAAACATTCTTGATAAAAGCTGAATTACACCTTCTGGAACGTGTCGCAGCATCTCGTTCGATATCCTGTCGTGGCTAGCCGCTTTTCGTGTCTTCAGCTTTTCCACCTGGTGGGTGACTTCGTTTCTGGTTATAGGGGGTGGTAGCTCTACATCCGGATCTGCTAGGTATACCCCGACCGCTCTTTTTACTGTTCTGGTAAACTCCTCGTCTTGAGGCTCATAGCTAGCCTTGAACTGATCTTCGAGAGATTCCGCGATGGAGGCCATCTGCCTTGGCCTCACTCCGGTATTCCAACCCTCTTCTTCCGTGGATTACTGTGGTCCCTGCCTTTCCTTTCGTACCTTTGAGTTGTCTCGACACCTTCCACACGTTGGCATCCCCAGCCAAAGTGTTCGCCACATACTCGTTCCAGTTGGTAATCTTTACCGCATTTGCCTTTCTGCGCACAAGGGCCCTTAGCCTGTTGTACTCTGTCTGATGCCTCGGATCCCGGTGCTGCTGCCATTTCCTACGCGCTTCCCTCTTCAGGACTATCAAGTAGTTCAGCTCTGGGTCGTCCCTCTTCAACAACACTGGTGGCGTCTCGAATACCGTCGTCTCACGGTATGCTTCGAGCAATGTGGCTGTCAGAAGAGTGATTGAACTGTCCACTTCTTCCGGGGAGTTTACCTCCATGTTCAATGGAACTGCGTCTGTCAGTACCCGCCGATACTCGTCCCAGTCACTTCTGGGGATCTTCTTCCTAAGGTACGACAATCTTGGATTTGTCTTCAGGGATATCCTTCCGAAGACCGGGAGATGGTCGGAGTCGAGTTCGTTTAAAGCTTCGAGATCTTCCGGCAGCGTGTCAAGATCCGTCAGGACGATATTCAGAACGTCTTGAAGATTCCTGTAATTTTATGGGTAGAACGTCGGCTCGTTAGTTGCCAGGACTGTGTAGTTCTTGGTTGCTGCCTGGCCAGCCAGTGTCCGGCCTGCCTGATTAGACACGCGACTGTTCCAACTCGTGTGTTTGCAGTTAAGATCTCCTGCAATGAGGAAATCCTTTCTTGACGTGAGCCTGTCTAGGTCATCGACGGTGAATGGGACAGCAGGTCTTCTGTAGACAGCAGTAAACACTATCTGTTTCCGCCCCGTGGGTATAGCAATCGAAGTGGATTCGATATGGTCCATATCCGGTAAACTAGTTTGGTAGTGAACAAGGTTACTGCGTACCAACACGGCTGTGCCCCCTCCCCTGCGATCTGTTCTATCGTTACGATACATCTCGTATCCGAAGAACCGCATCTTCTTTTGTTCCGTTAGGTGGGTCTCGCAGATCTATGCCACGTCAACTCCATATGTCCCCAGAAGTTGTCGAAACTCGTGTTCTTGTTGTACTATTCCATTTGCATTCCAGAACAGAATGTTCAATGAGTCTTCTACAACTCTTCCCTGCTCAGTTGCCATCGCAGAAGAATTCGGTTGCAGCTTCCAGAAGAAGCATTACTCTTGTTGTCTTGTCTGGAGCATTCTTCATCCTCACAAGGTACTTCCTAAGTAGTTGGAGTAAGCCCACAACGTCTATTTCCTTTAGAATTTTCAGAAGGTCCTTCAAGTCCAAGTATTCATCAGTGTCACGGTCTTCTTGTTTATCTTTTTTGGCAAGCCTCTTGACAACTCCACTGTAAGTTGGTTTATTCAATCCAATATTTGCTGGTGGAGTTGGTTGGCTAGCAGAAAATTGCTGGCCAGTTGAGGGTTTAAGATTCCAAGCCACGCGGGAAGGAGAGCTAGCCACTCTACTATCCCCCTCTTTTTTCTTTTCTGGCACTTGGTTTTTCTTTTCCAGCTCTCGAAGAAAAATAGGGCAGTTGCGATAATACGCTGCGTGCTGTCCCTTACAGTTCACGCATTGTGCTGGCGTCGTTTTATCTTTTTTCTGGCACTCTACCGTCAGGTGCTCTCCTATACACTTGACGCAGCGTGGTTTTTTGGCACAGTAGTTCTTGGAGTGTCCAAAACGTTGGCAACGGTGGCACTGTAGAACTGTACTCTGTGAAGCACGGTACTCCTCAATCTTGACAACCGTGTGGTTGATTACCTGTACCTTGAAGACCTCACCCACTCCTTCTGTTCTTGCAAGGGTGCACACAAATATCGGTAGGGGTCTCGGTGTTGCTGAGTGTGGAGAATATTTTGAGTATAACTGTCTCACATCGGTCGGCGTGAATCCCCTGTCCTCCAGTTCCTCCTTTATATCCGAGCAGGGCATACTTGCATGAAGGCCCTTGATGACTGCCTTGAAGGGCTTGTCCTTTGGAAGAACATACGTGAAGTGTTCTAACGTGTTTTGTTCAAGCAGCTTTAACAAAGCGGAGTAATCCCTGAAGGAGGTCGTGACCACCGTAATACCCTGTGCAATACAATACACTTTGTAGTCATCTTGCACGCCGCTGTTTAGGAGTTTTATAACTTTATTGTATTGTGTCGCATTTGTTACGATCACTGGAGGGGTCTTTATGCGACGTGGGGTGGAACTTTCTTTCGTGCCTACACTCGGTTGCCCCGTTTGACTAATCGTTGGTTCATCCCGTAGGCTAGACAAGCTAGCAAACTTGTCATTGACTTTTATAGCCTTTGATTGTAGTACTTCCTGTCCTGGCCTGGTCCTGAGTTTCCGCTTGAGTCCAGAAACTGGCTCAAAGTTTTTTTCTGTTTCAGTGTTGGCTGGGGCCTCTTCCTGGCCTTGGTCTTCCATGTCATCATCATCGTCCGTTCCTTCAACGTCGATATCTACATCCGAGTCGGAGGCCATTTCCCCCTCTTGACTTGTCCCTTGCGGTATACCACCCTACCCGACTTCAGTCGGCATGTAATAGATCACTAAATAAACAATAACACTAATAATATAATACAAAAATACACTCGTTGACGACGTAGCACTGCACTTATAAGTTGTGTACAAGCACTGATGTGTTATACTGTTGTCGTTCAACTCCCTAACACTACCCGAACTCAGTCGGCACGTAATATATCATGAAATAAACAAAAAAATACACTCGTTGGCAACTTTACACTACACTGGCACGTTGTGTACAAGCACTGTTGTGTTATTCTGTTGTCATTCAACTCACTAACACTACCCGACTTCAGTCGGCACGTAATATTGTAACGTGATAAGTAATCAGTTCAGTTTATTAACTATATTTCAAAGTTATTTTTATGTAAACAGCCAATGGGAATCTTTGAAGTTTCTAGCAATAGAACATGTAATTATAGAAAAAGGGAAAAAAATTAAAATTAATATATCTTTCGATACCAATCTAGGAGAAGCACTGAAAACGTCTTTGAAAAATTCGGTGCATGAAGATAACTTTAATAAGATATCAAGTAAAATTGAAAAATAAAGAGAAAAGCTCATATAACAGCAAATTTACATATATTCTACAATTCCAGTCAGTTTAGTAATTACTGTTATTTCTATTTTGTTATTTTATTGTTATGTAGGTGTAAATAAACATGTCAATATAAATAGCGATGTTATTATGCGATGACATAATAACTTCGCTATTTATATTGACATGTTTATTTACACCTACATAACAATAAAATAATAATAAATATCCCTGCATGTGTTGAAATACCCAACAGCACTAATTCCTGATAGAAAGTTATAGTATGAGCGATGAATGACTTTACTATAGTAAGAGTGACTAGAAATTGTAAAATTAAAATGTTTTGTTAGGTTTCTTGAAAAAGTATTTTCTAAACTTAAATATTAGGGGAAATGGTGTCAGTTTTTGGTATCAATTAGGTCATATCAATGTTAAATAACTAAAATCTATTTTATTTTGGTTGTAAGCCTGAGTCAGCCAACCAAAATCAAACAGTCCGTAATAATATAACAAAGATGTTATTACTATCATTTCAATTTGTAAATCAGTGTTATGGAACCAATAAAAAACAAAGGGAAAATACACACATTCGAACTATAAAAAGGAGTTAAAATATTTCAGTAGAAGCTGGGGGCATTACGAGAGTATGGTAGTACGCTCTTGCATCAGTTAGATGTAGGGTTAGATCACTGATGTAAGCATACAGAAGGACTTCTGGGTAAAATAACTGACTTAGGCTGATGATTTTTTTAAACATAATCAATTATTGTAATTGACTTTATCACATTTTTAAAATATAGTTTACAATACATTCAATAAGATTTCAGGTCAATTAATTAATCGCTCCTTCCTACAATCCCTTTCAACAAACACTTAGGCCATCCTGACAACTCTCCAGGGGGAATGGGCGGA
Organism: Timema cristinae; assembly: GCA_039000515.1. Classification (NCBI taxonomy): domain Eukaryota; kingdom Metazoa; phylum Arthropoda; class Insecta; order Phasmatodea; family Timematidae; genus Timema; species Timema cristinae. The sequence continues at coordinate 24,430,211 of JBCFYV010009882.1, forward strand.
GGGGTAGAGTTTATTTAATTTCAGGCATCGTAAATTGTATGTGTATTGTTTTGTATTGTATTGTATGTGCTCAATTTGAGAATTGATTTTGCTTTCATATTGTTGGTAAAATTATACATTTCATTTCTAGGGTCCTAAATTTATTTACTGACATGTGTTATGTGGGGAAATTTGAGGTCCAGAAATCTAGATAATAATTTATTTTAGCTACTTTATTCTTCTACCCATCTGAAAATATGTAATCATAAATTACTACAATTCTTTGATTTAAAAAGTTGCACCACACCCCCTGATATTATTGTGTTTTTAAGAAAAACTTATGGTAGACTAACGAGAAGAAGACTCAACGCTGAAATATAGCAACCTCTATCTATGGGTTAGACTATTATTTTTGGTTTGTATAGCTTGTAATAAAGCAAATAGTAGAAATAGGAATTAGGCTTAACGATAATAATAACTGTTCTAAGACTAAAAAAAATTAACTGTAATAACATATGTAGTTGCTTATGATTAGTTAAATGACTCAATTAATAATATGTTTCGAACGCGTCGCTATTAGTTTCAAAGTAATCATTAATGTTATTACTATAAAATATAAACTATCCTCAATGTTTGTTTTTAATAATAATTTCCCATTCTTTTTTCAGACTGCCGAAAGAATAATGGACAACTTGACACACGAGGGTTAGATTGGTGTATCCCATGGACGAGTTTCTCTAATTCAATACAACAAATTTAAAATCTAGTAATTGGTTGAATAAATTTAAATACATTTATCTCTAGAAATAAATGAAGTAAATATTATTTTAAAATATTTCTGGAAACATTTTTTAATACTTCTTTTAAGTAATATGAATAATATTAAAGGAATAAAACCGTAAATACAAGCAAAAACCACTAAATATAATAATATATTGAAGTATCAATCAACTTGGAGCAATTTAAGATACATTAATTTCACAAGATGACTATCTTGAAGGCTTTTTTCCATAGAATCATCAAAGATTTTAAGCAAAAAGAACTATTGCCTCTCAAACTACTCTTCTTTGTCCACGCATCAAGTAAGTGATACACAAAACTAATTTTCACACTTATTATTATCATAATTAACATAGCTATAGCATATATTTCAAGTTCAATATAAAATAATATATTTAGGCCTATTCCTTTACTTTTGACATACTTTCCAAAATGGTAAATTATTTTATTTATGCTCTAACGGAATTAAAATGGTTCAGCTTTAAGCTCTATAATTTTTTTTTACTAAGGATAATATTTGGTATATTTTATATATGTTCAGTTTTTTTTTAATATTCTGTCATTTCAACCTATAGACTCATTTTAAACAATGCTCATCTTGATTTTATTTTGATTGATTCTGATTGTTTTGTGTATCAGCTAAAACTAAAGGTGACCTGGTGGTTAGGGGTAAGGTGTCGGACTTCTGTGCTGAGGGTCCAGGGTTCAATCCTAGGTACTGTCACAGATTTATCTGATTACCAAACCCTTCCTTCACCTCTATAACAAGACGTGTTTTAATCACAACTTGTGAATGTGTGGAATACCAGGCCTCCACCGTGGTTCGGATTCCACGTTAAACTGTAGATCCTTCATTTCATCTCACAATCACCCTACCATTACACATTAGCGTAAGTGCGTATAACCCGAACAGGTAGTAAGACGCAGTGATAATAACAATAGCTAAAACCAAGCAATTATTTCAGAATAATTTGTAAGAGTAAAATAAAAGTTAATCAAAGATAGTATCAGACTTTAGATACAATTTATAAATTAATATGGGATGATAGTGTCCCCGTTATTGGGTCTAAAGTGTATGCCACAATAAATTAATTCAAATAACCTTAGACCAACTTACTTTCCATGAAGATAATTTCCAGACTAAATATATTAGGGCCAAATAATTTAGTGAAATTAACAAGATTGAAATATATTATTCGAAATTAATTTCAAACCAAATTATTTTTGAGATAAATTACTTTAACTTTGGGTGAAATTGATTTGAGACCAAATGAACTTCCATGCTGTTAATTTAAAGACAAATTAATTTAAACTTAGTCTAAATTTTAAATCTTCACGTTATTCTATTCGCTAGGTCTTAATATGAAGTTAAGTTAGTTAAGTTAGTTTAGATTTTACAATGTTCAGCCTCGGTGGCGTAGTTGGCTAACGCGCCTGTCGTGTTGAGCTCGACTGCTGAGGACAGGGAGATCGAGGTTCAAATCTCGGTCGGGTAAACTGGGGTAGTTTTTGCTAAACGGTTTTCCACTCTCCCTCCACGCAAATGCGGGTTCACTTCATCTAATTCAACGTTCCCAATTCATAAATCCATTAACGTAATTAGTACATAAAGCGTATAACCCGAACTGGTAGTAAGACGCGGTGCTAAATATTAAATACAATGTTCAGTTAGCGTCGTCGTAAAAGTGCTCGTAAATAAAACGCGAGGTACACCTACCTTCCAGTTAACATATCGCAATAAGATTAGTTTTCTCTGCTAGCAGTTCGGGCTCTGCACGCTTGTTATTTGTCCACGCGCTCTCTCTTTACATTCTTGTTTAGCAGGTATGCAGCCAGCCTCACTGCCAAAGGGATTAGAAGGGACAGATGGGAACGTAATTGAAAGAAATTAGACACGTTTGGAAGAGTCAAGGATTGTTTCCTTCAAATCATTTATAGTAGTCTAGAAATGGAGGATTCCATTCGCTTAACTTTAACCCCTATATAATATACACGGACGGAGATAGCCACAGTACAAGCTGTAGATAATGAAGTGAGTGGAACGGCCTGTCCGGGTGTAGGCTAGTTTGAACAGGAGTGGGCCACAGTGTCCAGTTAGTGGGATAGTGTGCCCAGGAGTGAATCAGAGACTCCAGCATTCATGAGTGTATTGAGTGGTGACAAGTGGCGACTCGAGTGAATTACACGGGTTACCTAGATATTGATTGTTATTGTGAAATGTGCTTGTAATGGACATTTTTGAGACTGTCTAAGTATTTGATTAGTTATGTGTTTTATAGTTGTTAATTAATTAATTAATTAAATTTAATTCCATTTTATGTGTTCTCATTCTCTTATTAAATTACATACTTAGCTTTTACTCTTAGTGACTTATTTATTTTTAGTCAATTACATTTTATCAGTGTAAATTTAATTTATATCAGTTATATTGTAATAGTCTAAACTTTGAATAATCCCCATGCATTTTCAATCTTGTTTCATCAGTGGTGTACTTAAATACCCTGAAAAGACCTCCCAGATTTCGCACCCCTGATACAATATTTAACTTCCACTAACGTCAAAGTATTCAGAGGTTTTATTTTATGGTAATTGTTATTATTCAAGTAAGGCTACATTTTTATCTTTTGAAAACATTTGTCGATTATTTTTGCATTCTCTCGGTTTTAATTTTGTCCGCCTCTGTTTGAACATGTGTTTCACTGATGCTTATAATTCTAAATTTCGAAAAAATGTAAATGTTTTTTTAGTATGTTTGATACAATTCAATTGACCAGTTTGTGATTTCTGTTACAATTTTTTGATTTTTGCTAAAAAAAAATAATTTTTTAACAAATTTCTGCTAGTTATCCTCCGAGACGATGTTATGGTAATTTTATTAATTTTATTTTTAAGGGCTGTGTAATTTATCTAATAGCTGAGATTCCAACATTTTGGATGTTTGTTTTGTTTGTTAGATTGTAACCCAAGCCCAAAGTTGCCGTACGACGTGGGGCTGGGGGCCCTAAGGCCTGGCACCAAATTTTATTTTATTTATTTTGGTTTAGCCAACATGGTGGGTAGCCTATAGATCGCATCTCAGTGACCAAACACCTTCACTACAGCTAAACCCATTAGTTTTCTAAGCTCCTCTCAAGAGGAGTGGGGTAGTTTACCGTTGCTTTCCTCACTGAATCAGAAGTTACCATTGCACATCAATTTATCAAACACACCGAAATACATAACCCAACTGACCCTATAGTGACACCATAACTCCATTTCTCATGGAGATTAGCTATATATTTAATGTTATTTCTAGTATAGTTCATACCTCTGCAACTTTCAAATTTGTCAGAGTCATAAGTAGGTGAGAGACTGTGACAGATCAATGAAAGTAACAATTCTCTATCGTCCATACCAGAAATAGTAGTGCATTATAAACACTATAGCTGACAAGCAATGGATCTGGGCTGACTAGGATGATTAAATGTTTAGCAAGTTCGATGTTGGTACAGGTCTACAAGAGAGAACCTGAGAGGAATTGTGCATATTCAAAGTTTGACTAGTTGACTAGATCCTAATTGGTTGAACATTTATATTGTGTAGTCAGGTCGGTAGTAGAGAGTGAGTCCAGCAAACCAGTCTGAGCCTGTTTCAAGGTGTGTGATGGGTCCTTTCTGTGAAGAGGAGACTTGCGTCAGAAGTATGATAAAAGGGGATGCAGGAAGGGGAAGGCTGAATTTTCTAGATTCTAGCTAAAAAAGTAGGCTCAAATATGAGAGTGGCATCAGCAGAGATGAGAAGTATAACGTCTATTAAGGATGAACCTTGTCGAAGCTATGAGATCGAATACTAGGGTACTAATACTGCACATTTGGGTGAGATGGATTGAAAGGAGCCGGTTATGAAACAGATGCTACCCCATCTAAGAACTCGTCGCCATTATGGGTGCTGCTACGTAAGGTTGGCAGCACCCACAGTTTTTTAAAGTTTTCACAAAAACTATGGTGGCACAAATTATGGGGATAGGATATTCTTGTGACGCAAATTCAGCACTAAATATTGGCATAGGTTTCAGAATTTGTGACGTTAGTGGTGCTGCCAACTTCACGGACCTCATAGTTTCCTCTTCACTGCTGCTATAACTCATCTTCAAATCATATATATGTACTCGCTTTGGCTGCTTACTTCCGACTGATGAAAATTCCGAACAGCCATGCGGACAAAATTCGTTTCCGTTCGTAGCGTTCCAATTCATACCGTTCCGATCTGTTCCGATCCGATTAGGTGTGCGGTAAGCCTTATACCTACCGGCTAAAGGGAAAACGTGCCACCGCAGGTTTATGGAATGTTTATTCTACGAACATCAAACATTACCGGATTAAAAGTACTTTATTAACTGAAAATATTAATATGAAATAAAAAAAATTAATGCATATAAGGCAAAAACAAATAGTATCAAAATAACTCTCAACATATGCATGCAAAATGTACCAAGATCATAATAAATAAATGTTAAATTGCTATACCAACACTTTGCCTCAATTTATCATGCTTTAAATGTTCTTGGAGAGGAGGCAAATGTGTTAAACAGGGATGAATCCTAATCTTGGGTGCAAGAAACAAGGGTGTGAAGGGAAGTAAATGTTGTGACCTATTTTATGATGCATTCTATCCTAGCCACTTACATAGTTGTTTAAACTTAGTAACATTTAGGCTTTTGTTTAAAATGTCAGGAATTCGAAATTCACTTTGGACATATTCAATCTTTACAACTTTATCACATACTAACTCCCTTACAAAATTATACTTCACATCCATATGTTTCAATCTTCTGTGTTCCCACTTCTCAAGACACTTGATGGCAGGCTGGTTGTCCTCATATATGATGAGCACTTCGCGGTTGATTCCCAGCTCCAGTAATAGACTGCGTAGCCACAGGACATCAGTACAGACATTGGCAAGTGAAATGAATTCTGCCTCACAAGTTCTCAAGGCAATTGTTGGCTGCTTTCTAGTTGTCTAAGATACAGTTGAATCAAAAACCTTCAGAAGAAATCCAGATGTTGACTTACGACTGGAATCATTGACCCGATATGCATCAGAATATGCGATCAGGGGTGTCCCTTCTTCTTTAAGAAAGTGCAGAGTTTCTTCCATCCATCTCAAAAGACGCACAGAGATCACCAACTTCTGTCGCTTATAAATTTTCACCTGATTTTGCAAGCTAGATTTTCGCAGGACTTGGGAGAGTATGAATATTAGTCAGAAGATGAAAATAAATAGCACAGATCATGTTTTCTGAAGCTCTTGAATCTAGATACCAGGATGTAAACAAAAAAAGAATCCACTTCCAAGCACGTGTTGGCTGCCATACTGAACAATGCTTCTTCAACATCAGCGAATTGGGTTTTCTTTTAATTTTCAGTCTGTTTCTTCTTTAGTTTACGGCATTCCGAGATCCCATGTCCAAATTTTATACAAAATTTGCACTGAAGTTAATTTCGCTGAGTGTTTTGATAAGGAATAGTTTGTTGATAAAAATATTGAGACTGTTTCTTATGGCGCTGTGTAACTTTTCGATTTGCTTGGGTCATAAAGGAATGTGAGGTTATGATTTCTGCGCCTATATCTTCTGAAAATCGTTTCTGTTCCTCATCTAATAACATATTTTTCACAAATCTCAATGTCAATTTTTCGGTCAGAGTCTCAAGAGCATTAATAGTTACATTGAATTTGTTCGGCATGGTAATTAAAAGATGGCAGACAATATCTAATTTCTCTAATGTAGCAACCGTTGACCGTAATTCAAGAATACATTTATCAAATCGATTAAGATGTAGGCCTACCTCAAGATATTCACTTGATGGATCGAATTTCATCAATAAAATAATTTTACGTGGAAGTAACTTGTTAGCTATGCCTTTTCTTGCGTAGGTTTTCATAAGGGAAAGCTATATCTCAAATGCAGATTCATTATCCATGGCACATTCAAGAACGTTGTCTGAAAGTTTCTAGACTAATTTAGAGCTGCATTTTTGATATTTTTTCTTCCACAATGCCAGTTCTTTTGTCTTCTTATTCGTGATATCAGAACTGTCATCTTCATTGAAAGTTACTTTCATTCGGTAATTACTTTCAACTACTTCCAGTAAATTTAGTTCATCAAGCTGCGTTTTCATTCTAAACTTACAGTTATTAAAGTTTGAACCATCAAATAATGGAACACGATACTTTTCTTCATCTCTCATGGCGGCTAACAAGGCTTCTTCTAGGATAAGTCTTCTAGAGGTTAATGTTAATGTCGATTCTCAATGCACATAGACATGTTCGTTCATTTTAAAGGACTCTGGGCCCATAACCTGAAAACGTGCCACCACAGGTTTATAGAATGTTTATTACACGAACATCAAACATCACTGGATTGATAATAGTTTATTAACTGAGATATTAATCTGAACTGAAAAACTAAATACAGATCAGGCAAGAACAAATACTATCAACAGAACTACCAACATATGGATGAAAAATGTAACAAGATCGTAATGAATAAATGTTGAATTGCTAAACCAACATAAATAATATCTTTATCGTGAATTTTATTCTCTCGATATATCATCTAGAGTTGTTTGGATTCCATATCAATTAATCTAAATAATTTCGCTTTAATCATATCACTTTCTCATATTATGATTTTCTGTTATCATAAAATATATCCTTGGATTTTTGTCATTTTCAAATCAATACATTATAATAAACATATTATTCAAACAGGTCAAACAAAACTGTGAAGCTCACAGAAGAATAGGATTATATTAGATTAAAAGTTAGCAAAATGTATTCAAGTCACGTTAGCTTATTATCAATTAATTTAAATCTGTGTATCCTAATTGAATTTGGAATGTGGGAGAAACTAGTTTTAGGCTTGTAATTAAGGTCCAGATCTGTGTTCTAATCACATTTTGAATGTTGCATAAAATCGAATGGTGTTCGTAATGTCCTTAAACGTAGGCTAACCCTAATTCCTTGAGACGAAACTGGGACGGGATCGGGTAGAGGGGGGAAGGAAAAAGTCAAGTAAAAAAATAAATATTTTCTTACAACATAAATATATTGAACTTAACCCTGGAATGCTTACCGGGGTGGCGCGTCACCCCAATTATAAATATATTTGGCTGCCATATTGTTGAGTGAGCGTTGAAAGTTCCACCACCATTGTTATTCCTCTAACACTCAGTGATGTATCCATCTAAGAATGTGGTATCGAAAGAAAAGTATCGATAACAGTAAGTATCAGCATCGAAATCTTAATCTGGAAAAATGTATTTTTTACTTAATAATAATAATAACTTTGACATTTGCTTCACAATTGTATTTTCTTATTAATTTAAACACTGAAAGTTATAGTGGTTTTTAATATTTTAAAACAAATTTTAAAACTTGCTCTTTCGTTATCCAACATCTAAGAAATTTCTATAATTCAGTTCTGGAAAATGTCATTCTTTAACTACATTCGTCGTTTGTATACTCTATCAAGATATATTATTAACTATTAACAAACACAATAAGAATGCTTCATCGGCTTAAACAACGCACATAAACTTTTTTGCTTCGTATTCTTGGGGCATCATTAAGTTTATTGAGTTTATTTAGTTCTACAAAAAAGTATTTTGTTTAGTTTGCGATTACCATGCTCATTGATAAAGGGGCAGTAGACGGTTGGCATTACGTCCCTTCGCCTAGTCAAGAGTCAGGATGTATTGATAAACAAAGTTGAAAGAACACCTTTAATTGTGATGATCTAAAATAGAATGAAGGCTAGAGTTGCATAAAATGAGTGAGAATTGAGAAATGTGGTAGTATCATTTATTCTATTTCCACAATCCACCTTAGCAAACATTGAACCCCTACCGGAGTGAAGATAACAAAAAAGTTTCTTTCGATACCAATCTGATACTGGCGTGTGAGTACTAATATCAGTAAAAGTATTGGGTAAAATACTAGTATCAAAAGGAAAATATCTATATTAGTAAAGTATATAAGTAACTGGTGAGGCGTAGCAGCACACCGTGAGATAGTATTGTGATGATTACTCAATGTTGGTTTTTCCCCCTTCCGGCCCCCCTCCCCCACCACTCCTCCATCTGACCTTTATTCCCAAGTTCTGATTACGAAATTTCCTCCCCTAAAACCCCTCCCCTACAACCCCTCGCCTACCACCCCCGGACATGTTGGTTCTTGATGAATAATTATTAATGTTTGTTAATAGATTATTGCTAATTAATTATTGGCTAGGATTTGGGCGTTGTAGTTTATTTGGGAATCATACAGTCCGTGAGGTTTCGGTATGAGACCACGGCACGAACCTCACGCTATGGCTGTCTTATGTAGAATGAACATTGGCTCCTCCATCACAAGACTCTGTTGGACTGTCCCTGAACAAGCAGCACGAACTTATCCTGACGACCGTGTGGGCTAGAATGAGGGTGTCTTCACTACTAGGCCCCTTACAGAGTAGTGACCACTGCGCATCAGTGGTGTGCACTCCCCCCAGCCCTTGCCACGCTCTGCTGCCTTTCCTTTCACTTCCTGGATTCGGAAATATCGGGGAAGTCCCCTAGCGGTAGCGAACCACCCCCCAATCCCCCCTGTGGAAGTCATTAACTTCAAGTCACGGGAATGGATGACGACCTCATTACAGAGCCGTTCACACCGTTACCTTGTCTTTTGCGAAGTTTTGGAATGCACAGTTATCCGGCATTGATACAAGAGCAGCTACCGAGCAAGGAAGTCAAAGCTAGAAATCCCCCTCCGAGATGCTTCGAACCCCAGACTTTAACACAGTTTTATCAGTGCGTTCTAAATCCATGTCTACCAACATTTTGGGAGAGTAGAAAATCACCCAAGTGAGATTCGAACCCATGACCTCCTCACGCTATCACTATATGAGTGACACGTACCCTTTCTTGCAAAACTACCTTCGGTCTACCCGCCCAAGAAACGAACTATACATGTCATGTGCGGGTTTGAAACAGACAGAAGGATGACGGGGGGGGGGGGGGGGGGGGCTAAAATAAATAAAACATAAATTGGTCTCTGGGATAGATAGTTTTACCGGTGATGGCCACCTGTAATGAAATCAATAAATTAATGTAAGGGTTATACTTAATTTAAATAAAATATAGTGAAAAATATATTCTGGAGATGTCCAAGAGGTGAACAAAATCAATAATAATATTTCTGATTGAAATATGTGACCAATTAATAAGTACTATGTTTTATTTATAAAAACCAAAGAATATAATGTTCTGTCTCTCTCAAGCAATATTCCCCTTGCCAGAGTGGTAAATTGGTAATTGAGAGATTGCCACGCTACCTGTTAGCGAAAAAAAGTAACACTGTAGCTGACACTCGTACTATTATTTCCATTTAAGAGTGAAATAAGTGCTGATTTGCGTGAGAGTATTTACCAGATAGTTTCAAATTGTCTAGAATTAAATAAGTAATAATCAAGTAGGTTTGAGTCCGTCCAACATTTTCTAAACCAGACTTATTCATTCTGCGCCAAAGTGTACCCACATTTACATGAACAGAGCGTCGACCCAGTACGTCCATCCTCATCGGCTGCTAGAAGATTGATGGCGAACAACGATACTTACAGAGGGCCTTTCGAGGGAGACCATCGAGCGGGGGCATACCACTCAATGTACACAGCATTTGCGAGATTGAGAAAAAAAGGACATGGGGTACACACAACCCGAGGGCTACCGCAATTAATGTCGGTCCTTGTGTACCAACAATTGTTAACCAAAATTATTCTTTCTGCGCCAAAGTATACCCACATTTACATTAACAGAGCGGCGACCCAGTACGTCCATCCTCATCGTCTGCTAGATGATTTATGACGAAAACCGGGACTTACAAGGATCTGATGTGGATTGCGCAATCGCAGATGTGTATTGCACAACCTAGGCTATTAAAAGCGGCAATCCCTTTGAGGCGGGTATAAATAGACATCAAATCATTACAGTCGGTCATTTCAATTTGTGATTGGCTCCGATAATCATCAAGATGAGTTTCGACGCGCTGGAAAAATGGATAAATTAAGGTATGTTTTAAAAAGGTTTTGTATATTTTAATGGTTTCTATTTTGCTTATTACGTCTTGGTGTACAGCGGTATTCTCTTCTTCTTTGTTAGATGACGAGCCCCAGACGTTTGTCGAGGCGGCTCAACCTGTGGGTCCCAATAGCCTGGACCAGTTGCTGTACTTTACCGAAGACGGGATTTGTTGGCGGAAAACGACTGGTCCATGGGTAATTAGCGGCCTACAATATATATTTTAGAGAATTAACATTTTTTTAATTCTCGTAAATGGTAATTAATATGTATTTATTTAATTTCAGACTACTGGTATCCATATGGGCTGGATGAGGGTCTGCGGGACAATGTAGCGGCCGCAGCGACGGGCGTGCTGTTGGCTACCCCGGTGGAGACGGACCCTGGGGTCAGTGCTATGCACGGCGTCACCGGCGTCCTCACACAGGCCCCCGTCATCCTCAGGCCAACCCCCGGAGTCCTCACGACAACCCCAGGCATTCTCTCGCTTGCGCCCCTCTCGCCGGCCCCCCATATACAGAGAGCCGACCCTCACAGACGGCGGTGAAAATTTGACCCCCGATGTTTGGTGTGATTTGGACGCGATACACCACCTAATATGTAATTACCGTCTACAAGTAACAATACCATAGCCACTAGTTTGAAAATAAACTATTTGTGCGCTCTCACTTTTTCTCCCAGACCACCGTTATTTCGCCAGCATACCAAAACCTCTTGTCAGCTGCTCGTTCCGAGAAGGTTGTCATGTGTTGAAAACTTGTTTACTTTCGGAATAACAGATGGCGTTTGCACACAGTTTAGAGCAGAGAAAAATGTATTATTGCTTTAGCAGATTATTAAAAAAGAGAGAGAAAATCCTACCTAATTTAGCGCCGCGTCTTCTTACTCGTTCGATTTATAGGCTTAAAAACCCTACTGAGCCAGTGGGGTCGTCCCGGGTTCGATTCCCCTGGCATAAGCGAGAATGTTGGTTTAGCCTTTAATAGCGATAAGATAACTGCCCTGACTGGTATTTTATATATGTTCCAGTAACGGCTTTAAATGGTCTCGGCTTCATTTCCCGACACGATCGGTTTGATAAATTATTATACAGCTGGCAGGGTTTGTGGATGTTAACATTTAATAAATAAAAAAGTGACCCGAGCCTTAGAATGAAAAATGGTAACGGTTATAAATTAAATTATTTTTTTATTTATTTCCACCAAGAGTAAACTTAAATCTGTCCACTTTTTGTGAATACCTGTGCAAACACCTTATTTCATTTATTAAGTGTTTAGGCGTGTATGTGTGCGTGCGCACGTGCTTGCTTGGTGGGCCAATGAATAGCGTTGAAAGACTGTTTCGAACATTAATACGGTTTTAAAAGAGGGAAATTATGTGTTTCTTACATGTATCCGTGAGAAATTATATTGTTGATTTAGCCGAACATTAAATTGAGAGAGAGCCAAAACCCATATATTTTCCGTGCCTAGGGGCCCTGGTTCGAATACAAACATGGGGGTGAAAATAAGGGTTAAACTGCCCTGGACTAAATTTTGTAGTGTTCCTAGGGTGTATTTATTACACACACACATGAGTGAAAATGAGGTTTTAACAGCCCTGGACTAAATTTAGTAGTTGTACTAGGGTGTATTTATTACATACACTTTGCGAACGGACCAGAGTTCGATTCCCTACATGAGTGAAAATGTATGTTTAACCCTTCATAGTGTTAAATTAACTGTGCTGGACTAAATTTGTAGTTGTCTTAGGTTCAAGTGTATTTATTACACACGCTTTGTGAAGAATGGTTTCAGCTAAAGCAATTATGTTTAGGAAAAAATATTACATATTAAATTAATAAAAAAAGTAGTTTGAAATTGAAAAGTATTATACATTTAAAGAGAAAAATTACGCGCATGTTTGGAACAATTTTATTTAAAGTGCTTACTTTGACACGTGCTTTTGTGTTATAGCTCAAATGGAGGCGGTAAATGCTAGCACGGTCCTCCCACCGCCACTGGCAACTAGTCCCATTCACCATACTGCAGGAGCACCGCCTCTGAGCCAGGTAGACAGTGCTCGAACCAAAGATGCGGTGCGGGACACGGGGGCCGTAATTCACACGCAACCCGTGGCGGTGGCGACAGCGGGACCGTTATCGGCCCCGCAATCAGGATTTAGTGGCCCGGTAAATCAGGTAGGGGGACCTTGCTGAATGGCGTTGCTATTCGGATAGTCAAAGAGAGAATTAAATAATTGAGGCGTTTCTTTTAAACTGGTAGAGAAATTACCGTACATCTTGGTGCTCCAGCAAGTGATCATGACGCATTAACCCGGCTTGAAGAACAAATTACTAATTTTCTCAATCGGTTGCAGGAGCATGGCGTTAGCGCCGCTGACCATGTCGGTTTACTTTTGAATAGCACGGACTCGACGCTGAACCCTGTATATGTCTCATTTAGGCGAGCAGATCAGTTAGACGCTTGAGCCGTGCTTAATAACGTTAGTCGTGTGTTTCAGAGTAATAGTATGTTTTTGAGTACAGCACCATTGTACGTTAAGCTCAGCTATTATAAGGAGCCACGCGGTAGTCACGTTATTGTGATAAACTCTCTCCCGCTAGCACATATAGCCGTAAAAACCAAGGGATCATTACGAGTCAAAATGGCGACACACTTTGCCTTGCTTGTGCACTGGTTGTCGCCAAATCTATGTGACATTAAATGAGAACCAGGATGCAGGATGTGAACACCTTTAGACAAATCAAAATGGGTGGTCTTATTCAAAACTCAAATCAGGGAAACTATGCCGTGATGCCGGTGTGAATCTTTGGAAAGTGGTGGAATAACTGAACTGAAAAAATTTCAAACTTACCTCTCCAAATACAAAATCACATTGTTCAGGGAACGTCGTGGGAGACAGGTCCTATATGTGGGGCCTACTCCTCCCGAACATTCCTTTAAGGGGTATATTGATTTGTAGTTTCACGACGACAAGCAAAACAATTTTGATGTCATAACATCCTTGACAGCCGCGTTTAAGTGCTCGTACTTTTGCCGCGAGTGCCGTGTGGCGTTCAACACAAAGAACGTGCACAAATGTGAATCAGCGTGCAAAAATTGCTGCGCAAAAGCGGATTGTAGTGGAGGCCAATCTGTGGTCTGTAAAGACTGTGGGCGTTGGTTCACAAATCAGACGTGCTTTGATACTCATTAAGTCCCGGTTTTTTCAGCAGTCACAGGTCGGTCTGTGATGTCAAAAAGGTTTGCGAGGTATGCGGTGGATAATTTTTCAGTTTGGAAAAATCTAATTATTCACATAGGTGTTATGAGACTTTTTGTAGAGTATGTGAGATCCATCGTCCTTTTAGTCATTTCTGTTATATGAAGCAGGTTCCATCAAAGCCGTCACTGGAAAATACCAATTTCATGTTTGTATTTTATGATTTTGAATGTAGACAAGAAACGCTTCTTCAAGGTGCGGTTAACACGTACTTGCACGAACCTAACCTATGTGACGTGCAGACGTGTTGCAAGGCCTGCATTAATATAGAGGCAAATGAACACCATTTCACTGAATGTAGGGGTGATAGGACTCACATATTCAAGTGTGATACCACAATGGCCCAAATTTCATATTTATAGAGCAAATTAAAGCGTCAAAATCTAAGGAAATCACCCTCCTAGGCCATAATGAAAAGCAATGATGGCAATTTTATTTTAAAATATATGATGGAGGTAAAAAAATGAACTCCAGAACTCATAATGAACGGTGAGAAAATCATGTCCATGCGTTACGGCACGCTCCACTTTATTGACTCGCTGAACTTTCTCACGATGTCGTTGCCAAGATGCCCAAAAAATTCGGCTTGGACGAGTCTTCAGCCAAGGGACATTTCTCCAATTTTTTCAATAAAAAAAGAAAAGGTGGGGTATAGGGGTTCCTTGCCGCCAAAGGACTTCGGTGAGATGTCGGTTGAGGGAAAGGAACACTTTGAGAAGTGGTATGACGTGTTGGTCAAAGAAAATTATGTCTTTGATTTTAAACGCGAGTTGGAACTGTATTGTGTGAAAGATGTAGAGATCCTACGGAGGGCCTGTCTGAAGCTTAGAGACATGCTAATGGAGAAAGTAAAGGTGGATCCTTTCAGAGAGGCGTGTACGATAGCTGGATTGGCCATGTTGGTTTAGCGTCGAAGTCATCTTAAGGAAAATACTATTGGTATTATCCCTATAGGTGGCTACCGGTATGAAGACCAACAGTCGCACTACGCTGTACAATAGCTCTGCTGGGAGGCTCATCAACGCGGTGTCTCTATTCTTCATTCAGACAATGGCCGTGAGGATTATGTGTTAGGGCGATGTGTGGACGGCGTTGTTAAAGCTGGAGATATCACCACCGTATTTCAGTTTTGGGGATTTATTGGCACGTGTGCCCTCTCAGTTATCCTGACAGGACCACCCCTATCAAAAATAGTCCCCACGAGACCATGGAGACGCGCTGTGAAGTGACCATGGCCTGTTTGGAAAAGTTTAAGAATGCCGGCTACACGGTCGCATAGATGTGGGAGTGTATGTTTAATGCAATGAAATGCACAGACAAGGACTTGAAACAATTCGTACTCTAGCTCAATGTGTATACCAAGGAGCCCCTCAGCCTTAGGGATGCATTCTTTGGCTGGCGTACAAATTGTATGAAGCTCTTCCACGAAGCAGACCTTTCTTGTGGAGAGAAGATCAAGTACTTGGATGTGTGTTCATTGTATCCTTACGTATGCAAGTACAAAAAATACCCTGTCGGTCACCCCAAAATTCACTTGACACCAAATTGTCCGTCTATACATCAAGTAGAAGGCATAGCCAAAGTAACAGTGACTCCTCCACAGGATTTATTCATGTCCGTATTGCCTACACGGATGCACGACGAGCTAATGTTCATCTTGTGCAGGAAATGCGGAGAGAAGAAAAACCAAGGCGCGTGTCAGCACAACGACAATAAAGATCGCTGGTTGACAGGCGTCTGGGTGATTGACGAGATCAGGAAAGCCGTTGAGAAAGGCTATATCATCGAAGCAGTATACGAAGTGTGGGAGTACAATGTATCTGTTTACGATCGTCAGACACGTTCTGGCGGTTTGTTTCACGGGTACATTGATACCTTTTTGAAAATTACACAAGAAGCCATCGGATGGCGAGATTGGTTTAACTCACGATGATAAATTAGCTTACATTCAAAATTATGAGGAAAGTGAAGGTGTATAATTCTATTTCGGCTCTGTTTGTAAAAACCCTGGTCTCCGCAATCTGGCTAAACTCATTTTAAATTCGCTATGGGGAATGTTTGGGCATAGACCCCATTTACCATACGTAGCGTTAGTCAACGACTATCAGGGCATCCACAAGTACTTGACGGGTCCATACATCACCACGGAGAGCGTCATTGATGTTAATGATGAGGTTGTTTTCCTCAATTACAAGGATGCTCGGGACGCGTTACGCCCTAACCCTAACACGAGTGAGGCGATGGCATATTACACGACTGCTATGGCTAGATTTCACTTATACAGCATCCTTGAACAATATGTGGACCGCGGTTTGTATCATGATAAAGATAGCGTTCTATTCCCAGAACGCCCCAGCGATTGGAGTCCACCGACCGAAGACATTTTAGGTGACCTCACTGATGAACTTCAGGATTACGGTCCGGGAAGCTACATTAGCGCCTTTGTAGCTGGCGGTCCCAAGAATTACGCGTACCGAGTTTGTGTTGGTGGTGATCCTGCCAAAACAAAAACTGTGTGAAAGGTTCGCGGGATCACCATAAACTATGGAAACCGGAACGACATTAATTTTGACGTTTTGAAAGTGATGGTCACTGAACAGGCTGCGGAATGATACATACAGATACCTCACAACATTGTAAGAAAAGGTCTTGCGACTGTATGTACCGTTTCGCAGACTAAAGTCTACCGGCCCGTGTACACCAAACGTCGGATAACCGATGATTATAACACTTTGCCGTTTGGGTATCAGAGTCCTTGTAAACGCACTCGCCACGACTAAAAAGTGATCTTTTAGACGGGCTGAATAATAACCTTTCTTTTCTTTCACTCCAGTCATTTCCACTGACATACTATTTTTCAAAGATTTGAGATTTTTTTCATAATTTTTTTCTGCATGAAAACAAGCATATTTGGTTTATTTATTTTATGCACCCGTGTTACTTTTGTATATTTTTATATTTGCCAGTACAAACCTCCACCAACTTGATTTTTTCTAGTCAATTAGTTGTTTGTAGATATTTTAATTCTATTCAAATATAATAAACTGTTTGTATATATATTTATTTTAATTCTAGTAAAATATTATAAACTATTTGTATATATATATATATATTTATTTATTTTAATTCTAATCAAATATAATAAACTGCTTGTATATATATATATATTTATTTTATTTCTATTAAAATATAATAGACTGTTTATATATTTATTTTAATTCTAGTCAAATATATTAAACTGATTTTATATATATATATATATATATATATATATATATATATATATATTTGCTTTTAAATTGAAACCTTCTCTATGTGTATATTATATTGAACCATCTTTAGTACCGAGGCCACTATTCCCCCCCCCCTCTATGTTTACATATATATTGTAAATATTCACAGTATACTTTTCACTGTGTGTATATTTTTCATCATTGTAAATAAATATTGTAAAAACTGTTATAATTATTGTGTTTTAACGTCTACACGGCACTCGCTCCTATCCTATAAATACAAATTCATATAGCTTATAACCTCAGTCTCAAACATTATGGACAAGTTGAAACATCCATTTTCGGCCAACATATGCGGAAAGTCTCATTTTGTATCTGACCTGTCATATCTACTTCGTTTACATCTTAAACAAATATTTTCTAGAAATACGACATATATTTTAATATGGAGTATAAATTTGAGGTTATTTCATAAGCTGATATAAATCATAAATGTTTTAAAATTCACCGTATCTCCATTTAACACATAGCATTAAGTCAGTTGTGTGCTTAAGAGATAATTAAATCTTTTCCTACAATGCAACTTCAAGATTTGTTTCAAAACATTATTGATTATGAATACATTTTCACAAATAATTTCAAAGATTTATCATTCTTATAATCATCGTTGAGAGAACCAAATAAAGTTATATCATATTTTTATAAAGTTTCATGTATCAACAGAGAGTTTTTATCATATCTACTTTTTGCACCGTATTATCCTGTGATGTTCTTATTCCTTGATAAATTTATGACTCATAAGCAGATTGTCTGTATATTAAATAATTATTTTCGGGACAACCATCATTAATGATCACCTAATAGAATAGTTTAATGTTGAATATGTTGCACGACGAAACCATTTTTAAGTTGGTAACATTGTTGTTTTTGCCAAAACATTTTATTATTTAAATGTTTTATATTCTTTATTTTTTATATCCATCAATATTAACTACAAACACTCCAACTGAAGATAGTGATTCGGATATCGATATATACGCTGTAATGAGAAAGCCGAAGTCCCGTTATTCCTCCATTGATATATAATAAGTATTCAATGCCAATGAAATTATTTTGATCCTCCCTTTTCTATTTATTAAAAATATATTATTTTTAAATATATCTTAGCTGCACGACCAAACCATTTTTAAACCGGGGATTGTTTGATTTGACAGTTAATATTTTATTTGTTCTTGGGGGAAAACAAATCGTATAGATAGCTAGCTGGTGACTATATTTTAAACTCAATATTTTACAAAATGGGACTAATTATTGATTCCCAAATGACTTCCTTGGTATCGTTGGAATTCTTTTACATTATCAATAATACAGTTTATTTATTTATCTAAAATAAAATAATTTAAGCGTAGTTTACTTGCAACAATATATAGAAAGTTTGATTTTTTTTAAATTAACCGGGAAAATCTATGGGGAAGGTTTTTTTTTATGATAAATACCAAATTTTTTCGGGTAATTTACAAATAATTTATTTTTGAAAATTTAAATTTTGTTAAATATATATTAGAAAAATTTGGTTTAAATTTATATTTACAGATTGGTTATTGTAATCAACCAAATGTTGTGTTTGTTTTTATGAATAAAACATAGTACTTATTAATTGGTCCTCTATTTCAATCTGAAATATTATTATAAAATAATAATTGATTTTTTCACCTTTTGGGTATATTTTATTTAAATTAAATAAAACCCTAAAAAACTTTGTCTCTATAAAATAACGTTCATTTTATATTTTTTATTACGTGTTTAAAATAATTTGTTTGTTTCATTAAAAAACGCTACAATTAGACTTATAAATTATGTTATTTAACCGAAGCTCCTCAAGCAGGTACATTAAAAAACGGAAATATATATATAAAACATTATATGAATAATATTTAAAACAATGTTTACATATCTTTATTAGTATCATTTTCTCTTCCAAGTATACTTTTCATGGTTTGAGGTATATTTGTAAAATATTTATTTGTGTAAATAAATATTATAAAAACGGCTATGTTTGTGTTTTAACGTTAACACCTTAATAACTCTCCCTCTCCTACCCTATAAATACAAATTTATTTGACTTAGAAGCTCAGTCTCAAATATTATGGATAAGTTGAAACGTTCAGAATATAACAATTCAACCCATTTACTTTCTATCTGCGTAGCAATCTAAAGTCTACGAGGTAAACACAGTATTTATTAATTGGTCACCTGTAAAATAACATTCATTTTATATATTTTATTACGTGTTACAAATAATTTATTTTTTAACTAAAAACACTACAATTAGACTTATAAATTATGTTATTTAACCAGAGCTCCTCAATCACTTCAATAAAAAATGTGGATTATATTAGAAATAATTACATGAATAATATTTAAAACAATGTTGCCATTTCCTTCCGGTCTTTGATTCTCCAACCAACGTATTTTAGGGTTTACAAAAATAGTGTCATTTTATTGGCAATTTTTTTATTGACAATCAGCCATTATTTAATTTAAAACATACATAACAACAACAAGCAGCAATATTATTTAGATCTTATGGCCAATTCATAGCAAGAAAAACATATATTTACTCTTTTACCTACTAAAAGACATCTACCATCTAGAAAATGAGTAGGAGCCACCTCCAAAATAGTTCAGGACACGCTGAGAGGCGCTAGAGCATATATTGACAATGTCTCCACAGTTTTTACCTGGCAATCTTACTCTTCCAACAAACTAGAGCACAATAAAATTAGGTTCTCTAACGGTAGCACAATGTTATAACTTTTGTTTTTCTCAAGTTCGTTTAAGCACTTGACCCGGTTATATTCCTCTTTCTCGATCAGGTCTAACGCACTGCACAACACCCCTCGTACCAACAGGCATCCTGGTGAGCAGCATTTGGAAGTGTTTGATGACATTGATGTTTGTGTCGAATAAGATTGGAGAGCTTTTGCGTAGGACCTCTCACAAATGTCGCATTTAAATGGCATAATGTCAATTGGAGATGCAGCGAAATAAATATCCCTGGGAGAAAAACAAACACTCGCTCTACTCATCAACTCTAACGTTTTTCAAAATGTCACCACTAGCTCCGATGACGCCAGCAGAGTGCTACAAACCATGAGCACGTATAGTTTATTAATTCACTTTTAAACATCACAATTTGTCCACCGAGATATATCATACAGTATGCTTTAGATTTAAATCGCTTACAATCCAAATAATAGATTGACTTTGGAAGGAAGACGTTACCGAAACTGCCCAGACCGAGTATGTAGTCGTCGGGCGTTTCACCTATAATTTTAACATTTGAATATATTTTGTACATGGTTAAATCCTCGAGATTTACGGGTTCTTGGGATTTTACCTCTTCCTCCGCTGGTGGTGTGCACGCGGATGACTCGGCTGACTGGTAGGCAGACGACTCTGACGGTGGGTACGCTGGTGAATCTGATGACTGGTATGTAAACGACTCTTGTGGTGGGTACTTGGGTGACTAGGGGGCGGTTACGTCTGCGTCTCTGAGGGCGGGGGCGGTGGCTGCGGTGTCGTTAAGGAAGGTGGTGGGTGGTGTGGAGCTCGGAAGGGCGGCTGTGGTGGCCTGGGCAACACAGCCACAACGTCCGCTTTGTGGAAATTGTACACGGTGCACGTCATATCACACATGTAAGTATCTTCGATTCTATCATAGTGTAGTACTTCAGTCGCTCTTATCGTGTGACAGCTAGAGTCACAAAACTCGATGTAGACTCGCTCCTCTACTTTGTAAATTACATGTCTATCGCACACCACCACACTGTGAAAATTCTCTACAATCATATAGGCACGCCCCGCAATCGTATGACTCAGTAACATTAAATTAATATAGCCGGTTCTAAGCATGGTGAGCGTACCTGAGAGCTTAATGTGCTCTATGGTTTATAGGGTCCACGATGCGCATGTATTAACTGCTCCGCTGCCCGATGTTGTTGTTAACTCCTTGCCTCTTCTGCGCCTTCTCTTAAACGCGTTCAAAGTTCACAATGGTATGTGAACCGGGTTTTACTCCGGCGCAGGTAGATACCAGTTTTTCTTTATTAAGCTCGCACACTCTTCATCTGTTAGCGTACTAAAACGACAGGGTAAAAATACACAAAACTCGCCATCTAGATAGGCTATTAGGCGTCTCCCAAACTTTGTATTGACCGCTTTTAATTTATCCACCGAGTACTTTTGATCTACGGTTATATCACACAATTTTACGGTCTGCACGGCGTCAACAATATTTACCAGCTGCTGTAACTTGTTCATCATGAACTGCTCTACAAACGCTTATAAATAGACAACAAAGTGGGCGCCCCCTTTTTAGCCACCCCTATCTCCCTCTATCGACGTAACGTGGTACGAGAAGAAGAATAGGGTCAATGACCTCACAATCTATTCTTGTCTCGACTTGTCATGTCTTCCTGCCAACCTATTGCCAGGGTTGCGATGACCTCATCGAGAAAACCCGTTGCCCGGATCAATGACCTTAATATCTATTCTTATCTCAACTCGTCTTGTTGGGCCACCAAACTGTCGCCAGAGTAAACCCATTGCACCCTCATTCAAGGTCACGATTTATTCTTGTCCTGACTTGATTCAACAGGAAAAACCCGGTTGCCAAGGTCAATGACCTCAATATCTATTCTTGTCTCAACTCATCTTGTCGGGTGGACATACTGGCGTCAGAGTTGCGATGACGTCATCAGGAAAACCCCAGTTACTGAGGTCAATGCCCTCACGATATATTCTTGTCCTGACTTGTCTTGTTGACCCGTCAAACTGGCGCCACTTATGAGTCAACTCATTACCACATATGGGGTTGCGACACATACCTCTAAGGAGGGTAAGTGAAAGGGGTCTCAAGGCAGGGGAACCATTTATCCCACTCTACCCCAAAGGGTCGTCAGGAGAGTTTCGTGATGCTTGTTCCGGGACAGTCCGACATAGTCTTGTGATGGAGGACCCAATGTTCATTCTAAGCCCGCTACCGTCAGAAGAGCTTCGTGCAGAGCCCTCATGCCGAAACGTCATGGACTGTATGCTCCTCAGATAAATAAAAAACTCCAACACCTCAATCCTAGCCAATAATTAATTAACAATAATTAATAATTAATCACCATGAACCAACAAGTCCGGGGGTAGGCAAGGTGGTTGTAGGGGAGGGGGTCAGGAGGGCGGGAGGGGGCGGGAGGGGGCGGTAAGGGGGAAACCAACATTGAGTAATCATCACAATAGTATCTCGTGGTGTGCTGGTACGCCCCACCAGCTACTTATATATATACTAATTCACATCCCTATATCCATCCCTCAGTTGGCCAAGTGCTTCCAAGCTGTATACATCATGTTCCGAGAGTCTTGGGTTTGCACATCACCCCACGTAAACAACTAAAGATTCAACAAAATAATTTTGATTTTTTTTAAAATTTATTAATCTTAGGTTTTAACAAACATTTTTATTGATTAGTAATTCATAAAATTAAATTAGTTTTTATTAAGATATTACAAAAATATAAACATTGATAGAGTCTAAGCGCAATTGTTTTTAAACGTGCAATTAAATTACAGTATAAAATAATTTTATATAATTCCTTTAACAGTTTTAATATTTTGTACTGATTGCCAAACCCTTCCTTCACCTCTGACAAGACATCTTGTGAATGTGGGGAATGCCAAGCCACCACCATGGTTCGGATTCCACGTTAAACTGTTGGTCCTCCATTTCATCTCACAATCACCCTGCCATTACACATTAGCGTAAGTGCGTATAACCTGAACGGGTAGTATGACGCGGTGCTAATAATAATAATATTTTGTATGAACATTATACATCTATTCCTAAACACCTTTTAGCAAAAAATGACAAAAATTTATTATCTAAATACAAAACAGACTGAAAAAAGGCATGGGTTGATTTGTCACCTCAGTTAACAACCCTGGCTGTAAAAAAAAAGTGTTAACATTCCAGGGTTAAGATCATTCTCCACACAACCCAAACCAAAACTTTAAGTTGATGTAGATGGGGAATGCCTTTCATCCTGCTCACACCATGAGTATTTTTCGGATGAACTTACTTTGCACAATACATTTTGGTCTTTCAATACCTGGTCATAAAACTTATAACACTCCATGTTACAATTTTGTCTTACAACTAATAATTGTCTATTATTAGCATTACTCTAATTATTGATTCAACATTTATGTGTGCGACCAACAAACACAACATATAAAAACAGAACCAATTTAAAGCTACACTGAGACGCACAAGTGTTACCAACATTTAACTTTTGTTTTCTCTAAATAATTAACTCTAAAGTTACATTATTTATTCAATGTATATTTGTAAATCTCGATGAAAGCGCCTCTATCAATGGTTACACGAATGACTGGTACCTACAATTGCAGCCATTGATGTGAACTTGATTATATATTATGATTAACAACAATATTAGAGCATATTTTTTTTTTTTTATAAAAAACAGGACAAAAACTGCACTTTTACTAAAATGATGAGATGACCGGGACAGAGCAAAAAAAACAAAACCAACTGGACTGTCCCGTTCAAAACAGGATGTATGTTTACCCTAATTAAACTTGTTTGTAACTATTGTATGAAATTCAACTATGATTTCTAATTCTACTAATAGGCTACAGTCCTCTAGGTTAAGGTTTTTGTTGACCTAATTCAACATTATTTACAGCTGTAGCTCTCTATTAGCCTCACACACAATCATATTGACCAGAAAGCTTGTAAATAACTCATAAATTATTGACTCAGAATCTATGTGAAACTAGTTCACCAATTACCTTTCTAGCTAAATAACCTAAAGTTTTAATGATACAAACAAATCCAAGACATTAAAACTTGTAAATGTACGCAATAATAGCCTAGTTAAATATTTACATGAGTTTCAAAATATTTTATTAAAGAGCATATAGAAAATATATAAATTTAATCTGGTTTACTTGCTTCCTGAAAGTTTCAAAAAAGTATTTGTTTTATGCATTACACCATTCTCGGTCATATTTATACAAGAATAACATTAATATAGCATTGTTTTATATAAAATATGTACAAACAAAACCTATGACTTAAAAAAATATTTGAGCGCTGCATATATGTTTATAATAATTATTTTCTCAATTTGCTCTAGACTTTAATATTAATATTAATTGTTATATATTTTGCGTACAACATAAATTTACTTTTTCATGTACAGCTATGTAATTTTAATCTTCTGATTAAAAATGTATATTTATGGCCACGGAAGATTTTTGAACAAAATATTATATATTATAGGAAAATAAGGCAAGAAATCTATCATGTCTTTTTTTTCTATGTTGTGCCTACTCAACGATTTGTAGAGGAGCTCTTGTTTAGTGAATTTCTAGGTGTTAAATGGTATTTTCGACATGGTGTTGACACATTTACCACGTCAAACTTCACATATAAAACCTAAAAATAAACAGTTGTTTTTACTCAAATTGAAGCCACTTAATGTTAAGCCAGTTGAAAGCATTTTCCATAACTGTTTTCTCGATTTTTGTCATTGTGACCTCTAATATCTTTGTGGAAAATAATGTAAATGCCTTCATTTGTTTTACTTTAACTGGTCTTAGTCTTTAAGTTACAGCGTTTACATACGTTATATTTGATTGGCATGATTATTTACTTTTCTACCTGGAGTTTTTTCTGCCTCTGAATGGAAAAAGTCAGCCGCTTCGGCTTCCACATGGTATAAGCTGCTAATATAGTAGAAGACTAAACTGCCGATGATGAGAAATTAAGGTTCAAATCTCGGTTGAGAGTACTTAGGGTGCTTTTTCCAAAATGGTTTTCCACTCTCCCTCCATGCAAATAATGTGGGTACACTTCATATTAATATAACTTTCCTAATCCTTAAAACCATTAGCGTAACCAGTACATAGGGGATCTCAGGGCGCAATAGGATAGCTGGGCACAGTGGCATAGCATTATTTTTGTTATTTGATGGTGCTGGAACCTAGCGGAAAGAAGTTGAATTACTTCAAAAAGTCAGGAAAAGGCTGGGGCTGCTATTTTGATTTAGGTTAGAAAGAGGTTAAACAGTGAATGAATGATGCCGACGTTTTTTGCAAGTGTTTTTGTAACTTTTGATATATCTCCACTCAAGGTAAACCGTTACGTATAGTAACTTAAATGCTATGTGCACTTCAAACACATGTAATAAGCTGTAGTTTGATGAAATTGTTTGTCTAAACTGATCTTGTTAATAATCCAGTAAAAATTGTTAACCTATTACGTAACCGTGGGGCTGAACGGGATGGTATCCCTTTCCACCCCACCATATTTTTAGGTTACGATAAGGCTCTAAATAATATCTGTTTACGATTTAAGATGGTGAGAAATTACGTAAAAAACTAATAGACAAAAAGCGGATATAGATTCGATGGAATTAGTAATTCAGGCTGTTATTTCACATGAAATGGGATTTTTAAATGTGTCTCAGCAGTTTAACATGCCGAAATTTTCTTTGGAAAAATACGTAAAAATGAAAAAAAAGATACTGGTTACAAAATAGATAAGTCGGAAGGGAAATTTAATAAGTTTTTTACTCCTTAACAGGAGAATGAATCGGTAGCGTACTTAAAATCCATGGAGAGTAGGCTTTTTGGCCTTACGATGAAAGATTTGATATTAATAGCCTACCAACTATCCGAGCGAAACGGCCTAAGCCACAGGTTTAACAGCAACACCCGTATGGCAGGTCAGGGTTGGGTTAAGGGATTTCTTGCAAGCCATCCTACATTGAGCATCCGAACCCAGAAAATACATCTGGTGCAAGAACCATGTGATTTAACAAAATAGCCGTTTCGCAGTTTTTTATTTGCTTACTCAAAATATTGAAAAGTACAAACTCACAGGTGAAAAGATACTTAACTGAGACGAAAGTGGCATCTTAGTAAATCCTAAAAGCTAATCCAAAAGCACAGCCCTATTAGAGATAGCGACAGGTGGGAGCACCGACCTCTGCAGAACGGGGTGAAACGGCCACTGCAGCTGTATGCATGTCTTCAAAATGGTAATTTATGCCTCCCATGCTTATATTTCCAAGGCAGAAGAAGAAACAAGAATATGAAGTTGGTCTACCTCCAGCAGGTTGGTCTGAGACTCACTCCCAGGTTGTATGACCACATAGTTGTTTATTGTGTGGCTAGAAATATGTACAGACTTTTATAATGCAACGAAAGAGTCTCCCATTCTTCTCATTCTAGACGGTCATTCGACCCACACACAAAGCCTCCAACTGATTGACATGACCAGGGAGCATGGAGTGGTATTGCTCTGTTTGCTGCCTCATACCTCCCATAGGCTCCAGCCCCCGGACGTAATATTTTACAACTTCCAAGCCTTTAATATGCGGATGAAATAAGAAAGTGGCCTAGGTGCAATACAGTAAATGTTGTTACCCTATTCCAAGTGTCTTCGATCTTTGGGGCAGCATTTTTACACGCCGTTACAACAACAAATGTAATCAACGGTTTTAAGAAAACAAAAATTGGTCTCCTGATCCTAATGTGTTTTTGGATGCAGACACCCTACCAGCAGCTACCACTGCCATAAAATTAGATAACACCTACAACAAACCCTACATCTGGCCCTGGTGACAGCCCATTAACTGTGACTGAACCTCCTACCAAGATAACTAAGACAAATGAAGATTTGAATAAATAATCCCAAACCGTGAGTTCTTCCTCTGTGTCAAATAAACCTAATTCTACAACTAGACCCTCAGAATTTCAAACTGCATCATCTGAAATCTTAATACCAATACCACTGAATAAACAAAATGCGAAGGTAAGAACTCCAGACTGACTTTTTCGTCCCATTGTTTTCTCTTCAGTAAACTACCCTTAATTTTAGGGTTGGATATCCAATTACAAAAATCCCTCAGGGAAACCCTATGAAAACCCTAGATACCAGGATTTAGCCCTATCGATGAAATAGTTTAGGCTCTAGTCGGAGGTACAGACAGGTGGAAATTCAAAAATAACTTTTTCATGAAAAGTTGAGATTAATCAAAATCTCGAGCTCGATTTTTTTTTTTATGATCACAATACTTTCTCTACCTGTAAGATAATGAGAAAGTAAAAAGAGAAAGGAAAGAGAGAAAAAACATGGCGAAAGAAGAAACCATTAGGAATAAAAGGTGACCTGGTGGTCTATGGGTAAGGTGTCAGACTTCTCTGCTGGCGGCCGGGGTTCAATCCTCGGTCCCGGCACAGATTTATCTGATTACCAAACCCTTCCTTCACCTCTGACAAGCCATCTTGTGAATGTGGGGAATGCCAGGCCTCCACCGTGGTTCGGATTCCACGTTAAACTGTAGGTCCTCCATTTCATCTCACAATCACCCTACCATTACACATTAGCGTAAGTGCGTATAACCCGAACGGGTAGTAAGACGCGGTGCTAATAATAAATAATAAATTAGGAATAAATTATATGACACCAAAACTAACGTAAAGGGTGCGAAGCATAACAAACATTTAAAGAAAGCTCCGAAAAAGAATGAAAACGGGAAAAAGAACATTACCAAGGACAGCGAGACTGAAGAAAAAGAAGAAGATGCTGCATGTATTTACTATGGAGATAATTATTTTACGTCAGATGAAGGCCGGGTGTCGTGTCAGAGCTATCTAAAGTGAACCCACAACTCTTGTAGTGGTATTGACAGTGAATATAACGAAGCAGTCTTAGTATGTGAACTTGTTAAATATTTTCTAGTTTAAAAAAAATCCTTTTTGATACTTTTTGTATCCAATTATTTGTTGAAACTAAGCTCTGATGGAGCAGAACTGGACAAATGGAATACAATATTGAATCATTAATTTTAACTTTTGTTTTTTTACTTTATATCTTACAGTTAGAGAAAGTATTGCGATCGTCAAAAAAATCGAACTTGAGATGTTGATGAATGTCGACGTTTCATGACCCCTCCGAATCCGAAAAAGGTATTTTTCGCAATGCCGTCTGTTTGTCTCTACCTTGGGCTAGAGCCTAAACTATTTTACATATCGGGGCTAAAACTTGCTATATTCTGTTTTCATAGGGTTGCCCCGGGGGTTTTTAGAAATTAATACCTAACCCTGAAATTAAGGGAATTTTCTTCAAGGGTGAAAATAGACTAAAATCGATTTTATCAAATTCGGCTCTAACTATTTTGATTAAATTTCATTTCTAAGCATTGATTAATATTACAAAACAAAATGGCTATTCTCAATTTTTCATCAAAATGAATTTAAGGGTTCCGTACAGTTGCGTAAATTCTAAGTTGTTATCATATCACCGTAACTCTTTGAGATATGGATTTACTTGTGATTGCAAATATTTATATCTTTTATTTAAAATATATTTTCATAAAATGAATAATTTATGAGCTCTTGGCAAGTACATTAATACTATTTTGTGAGCTTTAGTTGTACAGAGATATTACTTAAATTTTAACGCATTAATTCTCTTATGCAATAGAGTAAGCAAATATGTAATTTTATCCAAAAGTTCATGTTATTTTTACTCTAACCTCTTAGGGGAAATGTTTGTATAGCAATGATCTATCTCTATCATTTTAGACTCAATAGACAATATTTACCTATTTTATTGGTCTAAATTTATAAATGAGGAATTTAATATCAATGCGATTACCTGAAGATATGCAACCCCTAATATTATGTTGAAAATATTATCCTGGAGTCTAAATTTTAATACGAAATTTTGACCTTGACCCTTGTGGACCCAATAGTGACCTTTTTTTATTATTCCAAATATACAAATGAGAACTTTGGTCCTTTAAAAATAAAATTATAAAATTTAAAATTGGGAGTAGAAAAAACTATACGTAATTATAGCGTAAATTGTGCTTGGGCTTGCTAGTTTATATTATTTCGTTTCACATATATTGTTACCTGGTAGCGCTAGCCTCACTTACTATCAAGCAACAAATTGGCGCAATTAAATAAGCACAGACAAAAATAAGCATGAACACATTTATTCAACAACAAAGAAATAAACTCAGAAGTGGTTATGGTTACGCTAAGAAGCTACTACAAAATACAAAAGGGCATACGGCTCTACAAGATGCACATGAGTGTGTCAACCCAAACCAAATATACAACAATGAAATATACAACGTGAAAAACATAGATAACTGAGATACTTAAAGCCACAAAAGATAATACTTTTGACTTGGAAGATAAGATCATTATTAAACCCATTAAATATAGAGAGTGTAGGCTACAAACAAGACGTTAAGTTAATTTAGCACTTATGAGGGCCAACCTCAACTTATCAACTTTAACAAATGGGGAACAGGATGAAGTCCCTTTTAAAGCCCACAATAATCAATATTGGCAGGAAGTATCAACTTCTCTTTATGGTAGAAGCTCCAATCACAAGATATAACACATAAAATGTGACAAAGGTCCTTTTGAGGGTCAACCTTAATATATCAATTTTAAATAATGAGAAAAAGGATTAAGCCCCGTTCAAGCAAGCAATAACTAAGATTGTCAAAAGTGCCAACTTCTCTTTAGGGGAGAAGCCCCAATCAAGAGATATAACACATAATTGGGACAAAAGCTCTTTTGAGGGCCAACCTCAATCTACAAAACTATAATAGTGAGAAACAGGATGAAGTCCCTTTCAAGCAAGCAATAGTAAAAATTGACAAGATTATTTACATGGGAGAAGCCCCAATAAAAAAATTTAACACATAAAAGTGACAAAGGCCCTTTTAAGACCAGCCTCAATCTATCAAACTCAAATAAGGAGAAACAGGATTAAGTCCCGTTAAAGGAAGCCATTATTAACATTGGTGAGAAGTGCCAACTTCTCAATAGGGGAGAAACCACAAACAATAGATTTAATAAACTTGAATAGTTTCTGAGCTAAAAATGGAGAAGATGAAAAATCCAGAGGATAAAAATTATGACATAGCGGCAGAGAAGTATGTCAACCATGAATAATCCGGTAAGTAGCACGTCGTTGTCCAAGGTGGCAAGCGAGTGGTCGATTTTTGTTATGAGGCTGTTGCCATTTCAAAACCTACCAGACCTGTAACGAAATACGGGGCTGATTTTCTGTGTAAGTATCGAGTCAATGTCGTGACTCTTAACCTCGTTTTATCATTATTTAATATATACCTTGAGGTATAACCAAAAAATTGTGACTGTAAATAGCTTACAGTTGTTGATAGTGATAGTGAAATGGGATGATTGATATCGCTGGGTCTCGGGTATATGAAGGATATTTATTTCTTGGGATTGGGAAGGTGCGTTTGAGGTATGATGGTGCTTGTGTGTGAGTTATGAGGGTCGTTGTTCGGTCAAGTTCGGGAATGGGATTGGTGTTGGTAGATATATATTTTCCTGGGATTAGGTCTGGATTCTACATCCGGGGCCGACCCCAGCACGAGTATTATTCTCTGACTCGTAAAGAACCTAGTCGATTATCCCAGTGGTTAGATTTTTGCCCTGAGGCTGTTGCCTGACTATGAATCTCCAAATTGACAGAAGTGCCAATCAAGTTCATCATAGAAAGAGCTGATTTATTGTTTGATTACCGAGTCACTGTCATGACTCTTAACTTCGTGATTGAAATTATATAACTTATGAAGTGAAACCAATGAAATGAAGCTGTAAGAAATTACAGGAGTATTAATACACATTACACTGTGAGATGAGAAATGGTTATTGTGAGTGTTTGCGCTGGGTCTCGTGTATAAGAAGGTTTTTTTTATTGGGTTGGGTAAAGGTGTGTTTAAGGTATGATGGCGATTGTGGGTGAACTATGAGGGTCGATTTTAGGTCAAGTCCGGGAGTGGGATTGGTAGGATTTTCTTTTCTTTGAATTTGGTCTGGAGGTGATACCTTTCCATTCCCATTTGGGACAGACTCCGGTGCCAGTATAATTCTCTGACTCGTAAAAAAATCTAGTTGGTTATCCCAGTGGCGTCCGGCCGTGACAAAGGTAGTAATGGCATGAAATGGGCGATTTGTGCGTGAAGGTCGGGCTTGGGTTCGGATCGAGGATAGGATAGGTGGGGTGGTGAGATTGTCGGCGATTTTGCTGCCGGTCTGGGATAGTGGATTGCCAAGTATTGGTAAATTTTTATTCTACTAGGAACGTTACATCTAGATTTTTTTTATACATTTTTCTTCTAGGATTATCAACTAGGGATTTTATAATTTTTTGAATTTTCTTTTGGGTTTTCATTTTTTAAAATATATTTTAGGCTATAGTAGACATTTAGATAGAGTAAATAGGTGCTCAACTACGCCAGCCTGGGTTGTTTATAGTGTCGTGGTTCAGTCGGGTCGTACTGTCCTGAGTCTTCTAACAAGTTCGTTCTCGTGCGTTTCAGTTTGGTCGTAGAACTTCTTGTTTCTGTCCTGGTAGATTTCCTGTAGTGGGTGGCAGTTTGGCATTGTGTATAGGTCAGCTATTCTAGTGCGTTTGTCTAAGCCAGTGAGTGTCCGTAAAATTTTGTTTTGTGTTACCTGAAGTTTGATAGTGTTTGTTTTGGAGGCATAGCCCCATACTACACAATTATAAAGAACGATTGGTTGAAGGATTTGCTTGTATAGTAGTATTTTAGTGGGGATTGAGAGCTGCCCTACTTTGAACAGAGAATACAGTTGTATGATTTTACCTATTACTTTACCATTGGTCTTATCTTTATGAATCCTCCAGGTGAGTTACATACCTATTGTGATCCCAAGGTACTTGACTTCGGCTTGGAGTGGAATCTCTGTGTCGAATAGTGTAAGTGGGGCAGGGAACGGTTTCCTACCTTTGGCTAAAATTAGGGCTGCTGATTTAGTGGGACTTACTTTAATTATCGAGTTGGAGAGCCAGTCCAAGAGGAGGCGGTATATTTGCATGGCAAGTGATATATAGCTTATGTTTTTATTGGATACATAGAGCATGGTATCTTTGGCGAAAAGTCTAACCTGGACATGATCGTGGGTGAGAATGTCTACTACATAAATGTTATATAAGTGAGGTGATAGTAATGAACCCTGCGTTACCCCTGCTTTAATAGTGTGTGTCTGCGATCTCTTGCCGATCATAACCACCTGAAACGTACGCCATCTGTGGAAGCTGGCTATCAAGAAGATTGACCATTTTGGGTAGTTGAATTTTATTAGTTTTTGAATATGTCCAAGGTGCCAAACTTTGTCGAAAGATTTCTCAACATCTAGAAAGTTAGCTATTACGTATTTATTTTCTTTAAATGCGTTAGTTACGTCTTCTACTATGTTTATTGTGGGATAAGTGGTAGAATAGTTGTTTCTAAATCCAAACTGAAAGTTTGGAATAACATCTAGCTTATCATTTATTATTTTCAGACTTTTGAGAATTAATCTCTCATAAACTTTACTCAATGTCGTTAGTAAACTTATCGGCCTTCTGTTCTGAGGGAACATCGGGTCCTTACCAGGTTTGGGGATTGTTATTACCCTAGCAAGCTTCCAGTCATCAGGGAAATAACAGAGTATCAAGTAGTGAGTTTAGTAGAGACAATAGCACTATTACCGCTCTCCCTGGCATTTATTTTAATATCTCGTTAGTCAGGTATTCGTGTCCTGGCGATATTTTCCTAAGTAGGTCCTTTATAGTTGTGATTAACTCGTCCAGAGTGATTTCCTCTGCCCTAGTGTCGTTTGGTCCTTCCAGATAGTACCTGACTATTCTAGTTGCGTCTCTGGTAAAGTAGTGATTTTGTGGTTCGTTGTTTGGTTTGAAATGTTTCTCTAAAACCACGGCTTTGGCTTCATCTCTCTTTGTGATTTCGTAAACCATGCCGTGTTCCCCATGGATAGCTGCTGATACGGTCTTTATTCTGGTAGTCCCCCTGAGTTGTCATGTTACTTTCCACAACTTTTCTCTGTCAAGTGCGGCCTCGGTGACGTAATTGTGGTGGGGTGTTCTGTAAGTCTGCCCGTCCCTTCTCGCTTTCCATTTCTGGGCTATAAGAAAGTCCAAATCTGGGTACTGTTGCTGGATGTCGTGTTGTATGGGTGTTTTAGTGATGTCTGCCCTGTAGGATTCTTGCACCGTGGTCGTGAAGAGTTGTAGGGTAGCGTCAGCTTGTTCTATTGACTATATATGCCGTATTTCTAGTAAAGTTTCCTCTAATGTCCACCTAAACTCGTCCAAGTCATAAGTCGCTGTCGTTTGTGTGAGTCCCCTTGTATAAAAAATAGTGATCGTCTTAACCTCACACAATATGGGATTGTGGTCTGAATCTAGTTCCTTTATTTCCATCATATCCTCAGTGGTTACACCAATGTTGGTCAATGCCACATCTATGATATCGGGTTCTGTAGATAATTTGAGGTATAAAATGTGGGTTCGTCTGGGGCAACAACTACATGGTCGTGAGTGTCAGCGTGGTCTGCTAATATTAGTCCTTTCCCGGTGGTTAATCGGCTGTTCCAAATTGTGTTTCTAGAGTTAAGATCGCCTGCCAAAAAAAGTTTGTTTGCGTCTGTGATCTCGTCTAAATCTTGAGGTAGTAGCGTCTTAGTCGGGGGATTGTATATGGCCGTGAAACGGACAATCCCGGCGATAGTATTTACATTTATTCCATTAGCATCTATATTCTGGACATTTTAAAATTGATGTGGGTAGTGAGGTAGATAGCCGTGTCCCCTCCCCTACCTTGGGGCCTATCGTTCCTATAAATAGTGTAGCCGTAAAAGTAGATATTTTTTCCTGGTTTAGATTGGTCTCATTTATTAGGGTAATATCTATTGAGTAAGTTTAAAAAGATCTTATATCTCCTTATCTTGTGTGAATATCCCATTCGCGTTCCATATAAAAACCCGAAGTATGTT
Source organism: Timema cristinae (assembly GCA_039000515.1). Lineage (NCBI taxonomy): Eukaryota > Metazoa > Arthropoda > Insecta > Phasmatodea > Timematidae > Timema > Timema cristinae. The sequence continues at coordinate 24,464,496 of JBCFYV010009882.1, forward strand.
AGTCATAATTGGTTGAGAAGTATTCGCTCACTATCTCTAACAGTATTTTAAGATTTTCAGTCTTTTATATCTGAGAGTGGGGAAGTGGTGTTTTATTGCTGTGGTCGTCTGTTGCACCCCACCGTAACGTTGGTATAGGAGTGGTAGATAGATGCGGCCCTGCGGATTGTTTATCAGATGGGCCCGGGAGCGGTTGGTTGGTCAGAGGGAAAATTTGACGGGTGCGCGGGATAGGAGGGTAGTCATTACCGGTGATAGGTGGGGGCACTGTCCGTGTGGGTCACGTCTTTCGTGAGTTGATTATTTTTGGCCTTGTACAATTGCAAGTATACTGAGAATTTGCTGTAGTGGGCCGTGTGTGGGCCCTTACAATTGATACATCTTGTCGGTGTCATGTTGTCCTTTTTGGGTTAGTTGGAGGTGAGGTGTGCCCCGAGACATTTCACGCCTCTGGGCATGTTCAAACAGTTGTTCTTCGGGTGCCCATGACGCTGACACTTGTGACATTGCACAATCGTATTTTGGGGAGAGATTGTTATCCCTTCAATGCGGCTTCGTGGTAACTGGTTTTGTCTAGTCGAAGTTCAGTCTCCAGGTGACGTTTGCCTCTAGGCGTCGATCTCGCGGGTCCAGTGGGTGGGGGTAAGAAAGGGAGATGGGGGAGAAAACATAGGCGGGTTCTGGGGTGGCTAGGGTATGCAAATGGTAACCCTCAGGGCTAAAAGGGGAAATTGGAGTAGGTGGAGGTCAGATGGTCGGTGTGAGGGGAAGAAATTAGCTAACTCGGGGGCAGAGACTCTTGGAGATGCTGGAGCGGAATGTTGGCGTTCGGGGGTATGGTGGTTGCAGTCGGGATCGTATAAGAGGGGCCCATGGGTGGAGTATTGTTTGGGGGTCACTGTCTTCTTTAGGGTCTTCTGTCAGTGGACCTTGAGGGCGCGGCGGCTGTATCCCATCTCGTTGGAAGGGACGATCAGGTTGGAGGGTGAGAGGACAGAGTCCCGGCAACACGGAGTCGTGGTGGGAGGCAAAGGAACTGTCCCAGCAACGTGAGTCGCGGTGGGAGGCAAAGGAACTGTCCCGGCAACGTGAGTCACGGTGGGAGGCAAAGGAACTGGCCCAGCAACGTGAGTCGCAGTGGGAGGCAGGAGAACAGTCCCGGCAACGTGAGTCGTGATGAGAGGTAAGGGATAGTTGCGGAAGGATAGGGAGTAACGATGACAATGCTCTTTCCAAAATGACGACAATTTATTAATGCTCTTTAGTAACGGTGGTTCGCCAGGGTGGGTCACCACAAAAACAACTCCAGAAATCACCGTATTATATACCCTCCACTGCTGCCTGGCCTTGTCCAATGGGGAAACAGGGGATTCCCATTGGTGCGGGAAAACGTGAGAGACAGTGTCCTTCACGCGAGCCAATAGTGAGCGCTGGCGGTGGGTACTGAGGTGGAGTCATCACGGACGGCTCAGAGAACATGGACTGTGGGCCGGTCCAGGCAGTAGGGAGGGTGGTTGGCGCGGCCGGTGCAAGTGCGGAGAAAAGATAAGAGGGCCGACTGAATAGTGAGGCACATCAAGATGTAGTGTTCTACGCTACCTCTCATCTGATTAAGGTACATAACTCCAAATATAGTGGTATGAGCTTCGGTCTTAGCAAGCGAGACCAAAAATGTCGGGTGTAGTGTCACTGTCTGAGTGGTGTTAGTCACTTCTGCCTTTTGGCTAAACTAGTGCACGTCAGTCACTGGGTATCTTAGGTCTATTAGCTCTAATTTGATGTCCTCAGGGACCATGTTTGGTAGCAGTCCCTTTATTAGTACTAACTGGCTTGTCGCGTGGTAGTGAGTAAGTGTAAGACTCTTGGTTCATTTCCTTTAGGAGGGTTTCTACTAGTTTGAAGTCGTGTGTCAAGGTAGTTGGTATCTTTAGTCCGTCTTTGATGTGACTCACTCCTGTTGTTGTTTCAGTGTCTTTCTATATATCGGTGATCTTTTTCTAATTGTGGATCCCTACAGTCACAATTGGGGGAAGTCTCTTTTTCTTGTTAGTAAATGTCTGTATTTGTTGTCGACAGTGGTGATGATTTTCTTGGATTGTGTCCTGTCTGTATTTCTACATTTCATCTTACGTTTTAGTTTATCAACTAGGGTGAATGAACCCTTGCCGTCGTGATCAGTTTCCACGTCGATTGTCTCCGGGATAGCCTACGAGTTAGAAAATTTGGAATTTCTGTTTGATCGTGGTTTGAAGAATATCAGTGTGGTGTCGTTTGTGTTGAGTGGTGTCGCGGCCATTTCGCGCAGCCCTGACAAGGGTAAGGCTAGTGGCACTAATATGTGAAGGAGAGTGAGGGCTCTCCCTCCCTGTGGTGTGTTGTTGTGTGTGTCCAAGACGTTCACCGACTGCAAGGTATTTCTTTGCAGCCGGCCAGGTTTTATGTCTTTCAGCTACTGGTTGGCATCGTTAGAATCAAAACAGCTTAAGATCCCGCACAGACCGTCTCAGACTCTGTTGTGTAGGGGGATGGGACTAAATTCGTTGTCTGGTGTCGGCTTCCTCTCCAGTGTCCTAGCAGTCTTCTCCAGGAACAGCAAACGCGTCCGACCTCCTCGGAATCTCGTAGAAAAATGAAAGTGGCGATTTTTGCTCCGAAAAGTTCTGGTTATATTCAAAAACTCAGCTCACAGAACTATTCAATCTAATACAAAGATGCAAAATTATCAGTAGGTTGTATAGGTTTACATGGTTCTGAAAAAGTTATGCCTTATCCACTCAGAGTCAAGGAATTAGTTGATTTGTGGTTTCTAGTAGACCAAACGGAGACGATCCTTTTGATGGTGGCGTCACTGGAAGATACCGATAGAAATTCTCTTAACACATATGGTTCATGAGTTTTGTCATTGAAGCAGTCCCGGATTGAAGCTGAAAAAGGACGTAAAGAGCACACCGGATCACGGATGAAATTGTGTGAATCAATGCATATGGAGTTCACAACGTGAAAATATCACGAGTTTTAAGTAAATATCTCAATTTTTAAACAATGAAACTAGAAAGTCATTGCGGAGTTCCGTACCATTTATTTTGTTTTACTTTGTATTACATGTTGTTATATACATAATAAACCTTTCATTGGTATCAATAATCGGTCTTCACTCACAATAATTAATTATGTATAATTAATTTTTTAGATCGTATCTAATTAGGCCCCGATTTCCCCTAAGTGTATAATCCGAAAGGATACGTGATGCCAAATAAAAGGGAAAAATCATCTGTTTGCCTGAATACATATATATTAGTAGTTATCAGGCTCTTTGCAAACACTATAAATATATCTCTAAAACACTCCCAGGGCATTCTGAAAGTTGTTTTTAAATATTTCGTAATTTTTTGTATTTGTTAATATCGTAATACTTCAGACTAGTTATGTAATTGGTTCATCTATTTTCTGACACACTTGTTCCAAGGGCAGATTTCGCGAGGTATTTATTAATTATGTGATTACTTTGGTTTCTTAATAATTACAAATGCAATCACTTGACGTACGACTTATTTAAAAAAAGATGTAGTACGAAAATTGATGTTTAAATTTGTCCATATTGAATGTAACTGAATTTGAAAACTTTGTGAACAAATATTTATAGGAAGGGGTGTAGGCAATAAAACACGATCATAATAGTTTTAAAATATTTATTTACAGAAAATGTATAGACAGATTTCGTGTAGGCTAGTTATATATATGTTTCTTGTAAGTTTGTTTCTTCATAAATTTTGAAAACAAAGGAAAATTACAGGTTATATAAAGGGGTGATTCTTGTGTCTCCGGTGGCCACGGTACTAGGAATAAACTAGGAAAAATATTTTATATATTTACAATATGACTAGATACTACAATAAATAATAGGGTAATTAGAAGTTTGCGTTAGAAAAATTTACATGCAGGTTTCTTGTAAATTTGTTTCTTGTGGTCATGGTAATAGAAAAAATAACGTTAAATTGACTATAAATAATCAAGTAATTTATGTTTTGCATTGGCTTGTGAAAATATTAAAAAAGCTATCCCGGGTGCCTAAAATGAAACGAGAAAATAAATATGCATATTTACATGCAGGGAAAAAAAAGAAAATATTGGATGAATGGCACTTTGTTGAAAATGAATTATAGTGATCGTTCAGCCCGTCTAAAGGATCACATATTGGGTGCATTTGAAAGGACTCAGATACTCAAACGGCAATGAATTATTATCATCTATGATCCGCCATATGGTGTACACTGGCCGAAAGACATTCCATATGAAATGGTGCATACAGTCACCAGACTCTTTCTTACAATTTTGTGTGGTATCTGTATGTACCTTTACTTAGCTTGTTATGTGACCATCTCCTTCAATAGTTCGAAATTAACATTTTTCCAGCTGCCGTGATTCCTCGAACTTGACACAAAGTTTTAGTTTTGATAGGGTTACAACCAACTCAAGAGTAAGATTAGTTTTTTGGACAACCAGAAACAAAGGTACCAATGTAGCTTCCTAGACCGTAATCCTGAAGCTATTTGGTGAGTTCACCCACAAAGTCTCCGGTCGGTCGACATTATTCTCTGGGGCGTTCCGTAAATAGAACGCTATCTGTATCGTGATATAAAACGCGGTCCTCCAATTTGTCAATGGTGCACTATAGATGAAACCTAGCCATAGCAGTCATGTAGCATGCCACCGCTACACTCTTGTTTGAGTTAGGGTGCATCGTGTCACGCACATCCTAGTAATTGAGGAACATGATCTAATCATTAATGTCAATGATGCTTTCCATGGGTATCCGTCAAATATTTGTGAAAAAAACCGATAGTCATTGACAACGGCCACGTCTGGTAAATCAAGTCTTCCCAAACTTTCCCCATAACGAATTCAAAAATAGTTTGGGCAATGTGTGGAGATCAGGGTTTCTACACACACAGCTGAAGTCGAGTTTTACCCCTTCTATTTCCTTGTAATTAAGAATGATACCTACCTTTTCTTGCTTGATTTGACTAAGGTGATACACCAACATGGCCAATCTTGCGATTGTACACGACTCTTTAAAAGGATCAACCACAGTGGTCGCCATGATCTCTACATCTTTATTCAGTACAGCTCCATTTCCATGTTGAAATAAAAACGTAATTCTCTTTGACCAAATTGTCATACCACTCCTCAAATTGATTCTTTCCAACGACCAACCTTTCAGCGATGCCATAATCCTCCTTTGAGGTAAGAGACCTCTATACCCCACGTTTTTTCTTTTTGTTGAAAAAAATGGAAGAGATATTCTCTGTCCAAGGACTCGTCCAGACCAAATGTCTTAGGCATTTTGGTCAATGCCATCTGTAGAAATGTTAACGAGTCGATAAAGTGAAGTGGACCGTAACGCATGGACAAACTTTTCCCACCATTCATAATGAGTTCCTAAGTCTATTTTTTTCACCTCCGGCATATGTGTTAGGAAGAAATTACCATCGTCACTTTTAGAATAATAAGCAATGAGGATGATGTAATTGAATTTAATAAGCTCTAAAATACTGAAAAATTGGGCCAGTGTGACATCACCCTTGAATATGCGTGTCATATTGTTCCCACAATCGGATCAATGATGGTCATATCCGTCTATATGGAGACAGGTCTTGAAACATGTCTGCACGACACAAAGGTTGGGTTCATGCAACTACGGGCTTTCTGCACCCTGAAGTGGCGTTTCTTGCCTGCATTCGATATCGTATAATACAAATATGAACTTGCTATTCTTTAAAGAAGGCTTTGATGTAACCTGTTTAATATAGCAGTAATGACCATATGGACGAAATGTGTCGCATATTCTACAAAAGGTTTCTTAAAATATGTGAATTATTTGCCTTTTCCAAACTAAAAAATTTCCCACAAACCTCGCAGGCCATTTTGACCTCACAGATCGACTTTTTACCACTGACTAAGCCTGGATGTTTGTGGTTAACGTAACAAGTCTGGTTAACGAAACACCACCTGCAATATTTACAGGTTACAGATTGATCACCTCTGCAAACCACTTTAGTGTAGCACTTTTTGCACACAGACTCGAATTTGTGCTCATTATTGTGATCAAATGGCACGATAGAATCGCACCAAAAGTCCCCACACTTAAAAGCTGCTGTCAAGGATGTGACAACGTTAAAGTTGTTTTGATCATCATCATGAAAGTATAACTCAATGTTTCCCTTAAAGGAATGTTCGTGTGGACTAGGTCCCTCGTATAGGACCTGTCTTCCTCGACGTTCCTGGAACACGGTGATTTTTTACTTGGTGAGTTGTGTTTGATATTGTTTATGCTCGGTGTGTCCCCACCTTAAAAAAGACATACACGGGTACCACGGCATAATTTCTTGGATTTAAATTTTTGAATATGACAACCCATTTGTATTTGTTTGTAGGTGTTTATGTCCATGCATCCCGGTTCTCTTTTAAAATCTCAAACAGCCTTGGTGGCAACCAATGGGTGGTTAGGACATAGTGTGTAATTTTTAATCGTAATGATTCCTTTGTTCTTTCAGCTGTATGTGGCGGTGGGGAAAAGTTTGTCACATATATGCTTACAACTCCTCTGAGGCTCCTTATATTGATGTAATTTGACATAAAATGGGAGGAGGTGAGGAACGTAATAATTCTTTGAAGTATCTTTTCTATATCATCCAGTTCAGCTCTGGCGTCAAGTTGGTTCGTGCATCTGAACTAGACATGCACGGTTATTGCCGTAGAGTCCACACTGTCTAATAATAGAACTACATGGTCTTCAGCGCTGACTCCGTGATCTTTTTGATGCCCGAGCCAGGCATTTTTCTGCTCCTCCAGCCAGCTTTGAGCATCACTATCATTCTCTGTCTTTCCTAGTTGAATGAACAATTCACGGCCCAAATAAAAGAAGCTATTTAATTGCTTGATTTTCTCCTCGAAGTTACTAAGAGAAACGCCTCTTATCAAACCTTCACTTACCTGATTTACCGGGCCACTGGGGGGTTAGGGTAACGACGATTGTCCCGCCAGTTGGAAGGCATGTACATTGTCACCTCAACCTCTAACCGGCGGGGTGTGTCCCAGCGTCGAATAAACCTCGTCTCCAAGGGCGATGATAAATTCACGGCCCACTGAAGACTCACCGGTGTGGAAGGTAGCCTCCAGGTTAGCTGCAAAAACAAAGGTCATATGACCACACTGGTCCTGTGGTGGTTCCAACGGTCACACTTACTACTTTAACCAAAGGGCGCACTGCCAAAATGTATCCGCTACTTTAGACGGTGGAATTTTAATGGTCGCTCTAATCGTGGTATGGGGAGGTCTTGGGGCTCAATCTTTGGCTTGTGGTGTAGGGTAGTACTTAACTATAGCTTGGTCGAGCGAATCAGAAAACTTAAGTTTTATATTATTTTTATTTAATTGCTACGAGTCAAACGATTCTTTTGTGTTGTGCGAATTTAACAAAAATAATTAAGTAGGTATGAGCATGGTTGAATTGAGTGGAACCGTAACTGCATATAATTGGAGGGAGGGTGTGAAACTGTTTAGTAAATAGAACATTCTCATTAACCTTGCCGGAATTAGAATTCCTACCTCCCTGTCATCGCCAAACCGGGCTATATGATATTGTCATTTAGGAAATATCCATCTGAACACAGCTCAAATACATATTAGAATCGCGACCTACTACTTGTTCAGACTATACGCTAATGAGTTAGGGAAGAGCTAGGTTGAATTTAGAGGAAGTATACCAACATTTGCGTGGAGAAATAGTAGAAAACCAACCTCAATGCACCCAATCGGGATTTTAACTCATATCTCTCCATCATCAGCAGTCCAGTCTATTACGAGAGTGATGACTTAGACCATACGGCCACCGAAGCAGGTTAAAATACCAGTCATTTAAATTACATATTACATTGGTCAATAACGAATGACAATGAGAAATAATATTCAATTGGGTAGTATTAAAATATAATTAAAAATATCTAACTCCAACAATAGAGTAAATTAATAAACTAAAAGCTAAAAAGTACTACGGTATCTTAATGTGGAAGAAATGCCTTCAGAATCATTAAATAATGTAGCATGAAACCCAACTAAATATAAACAAATTAACTGAACTGTAGCTTTGTCTGTATTGTCTGAGAAATTTATGTGCCATTTTATTTAAAATATCGCCCCAACGAAGTAAACAGTGGGGAGATTTAAATATATCTTGTGCTCCTCACTGTCTTAGTTCACTTTATAAGTATATTTAAAACATTGCCATAAGTTTTATTGTTACTATATAAAATCTTTTATATTTGTGGTCATTGTTACTTTTGGTATTTAGCTAATATTTAGAGTAGTGTGTAATCTAATACTATTGTTTTGTAAAATCTATTCCTATTTGTTACTAAGCAAACAAGTTTATTGAAATGAAATAAAAATGTACTACGGTAAGCAATTTTCCATCCAGTAGTTTATCTAAAATGTTTTATACTATATGGCCAACATAATTATTTCTTAATATTAATAAAATTAACAAAAATCCGACAAATTGTAATTTTTGGCGTGAGATCAAGTGGAAATAAACACTTCTAGGCCATAAACATAATTAAAAAATACACACAAGTTGAGTGACCCTCATATGTTGAAACCTTGATTTCTTAAGGTGTCACACTAAATACTATGACTTATAAAATGTATAGAATTTTTGTGAATTTCATTAATTTATTAAAGTATCTAGTATAAAAAACTTGTAGAGTGAATATATTTATTACTTTATTCCATTGATTAATTTAATCAATATTGAATTTGACGTACATTTCATATGTTCTTTTAAATGTTAAATAATTGGTGAGGGTTCTAATAATATTTTTTTTTCTGATTTTCTCAAACGTGCATAAAAAAATGTTGGTCCCTAAAAGTCCCTTTTTTAACTAGGTTAAAGTGATAAATACCTGCAAACGCCACTCCGAACACTGGGGAGGGCTGGGGGTTCAGTCCTTGGCTTATGCTGTAAGGTAGTACGTACCTATAGTTTTGTCAACCTTGTTGAGGTTGTCGTATACAGACATGGGTTCTTTAGCTGGCTGTTCAGGTATTGAGGGAGGCGGGGGAGGTCCTTCATAACACCGAGGAGGTACGGGGGTACAGCTATCTCGGTGAATGTTTTAGAAATAATATGACGCGCAATGTTGTATGCGTTTGACAAGAGATACAAGGAGGTGCTTGGGTGTACAGCCATCTCGGTTGAAAATTCTCGAAATAAAATTATGCGCAATGTTTGACAATAGAAATGAAAGAATTTATTTATTTATTATTACTTTCTGTCCTGAGGCCTAGACTGTAACTCAAGACCTATGTTACATTGTTTCTCTACCTCCGCTAATTACTTGTTTATTCAATTTGAAATCATATTACTTAATTTGATGTTGATTATAGATCCTAATATAAGTATCCCTATTTCCCCATCTAATTTGATCCTACTAGGTAGCCCGCCCCGGATATTTTACGCCACCGGTACCCTGCCCCACTGAGTGTCCCACCACTTCCGGTTCTAATAGTCCCCAGATCGGTGCGAGCCCCAGTGGGGGGCGAGCATCCCCCTAACCTCCGCCTGAGGAGGTGCTCTACTGGAAAATTTCATTCTACCTACCTCCAGCTAAGACCACTACCTTCGACCTAAAACTAAACATAATACAACATATGAAAATATTAACTAAAATAACTTAACCTAACACATTTCTTGCAACTCGGTGGCCTCAGAGCATCTTAATATTCTTCCTTGTCTCTTCATCTACTGATAATAGTCAATGAATAAACCTTGATGAACCGGAAGCCCTACCGCTCCAGCTCCGCACCTCACTTGTTGCCAAGTGGGCCAAACCATGTAAGTTGAGGGTTTTCTTCCTCCATCTCTTGATGTTATTCGATTACTCTAATTCCCAGCTGGTAACTCAGCTGCCTGAGGTCCCTCAGTAGCTTCCACTACTGGCATTCTAAGGGAGTCTTCCTCAGCTGGGCTCCGGATAACCTGGAGTTCCTCGTCCCATTCCACTCTGCCAGCCAGCAAGATCTACGTTTTGTCTCATCAAAGTCTTGGTTCAAGTTTCATAGTATGTCTTCTGATTCTTTCTCTGATGTCGAGTCGTTACCTTCTGGAGTGTCACTGTAGTCACTGGTCTCATTACCTTGTCTGTCTTCCGTTTGTTCGTCTTGTATAACCTGTATCCTAGTCTTCATGTCTGCTATATATATGTCCTTTTCTCTTTGACACGTCGTTCGCGATTGTATCTAGGAGACCCCATCTATCCACGTCACGCAATATATGATCAATTGCACTGGCCTGTAATGGAACTCGCATTGTTTCCCTTTATTTTACCGTTAGTTGACTTTCCAGTACGACGTGTTCGGGGGTAGCCTCCCCTCCACATTTGCATAGCCTGTCTTCTGTCAAACCTCGTAGGTAGAGAACAGCCCCGTACGGCCCATGGCCAGTGATAAAGTGAACTAGCCCAGGGGAAGGCTGTAAAAAAATTAGTTTTAGGCGATCTCTGATATCGGGAAAGGGTTGGTAATTTCTCCTTCCAGCTGTGCTTTGGTTCCATTGTCTGCCACTTGTCCAGCAATGCTTCTCTCGCCTGGATACCATTTATTACTCCTTCTCTGGTCAGTTTAGCAACCTTGTCTAACTCCCTTTTCCGTAGCCAGTACATAGCCGCTCTCTTCCTTATTTCTAGGTCTAGTGGCCAGATACCTAGGGCCACACACAATGCATTTGTCACACTATTATATAGGCTCCGGATAGCCTTAAGAGAATACTTTTCTGTAGGCTTCTGATCTTACATTTAACTCGTATCGGTCTGAGGTGGTGTGCCCAGGCGTTAGCCCCATAACCCACGATGGAGACTAATAAGGCTTGATGGTAGATCCGTATACAAAGCCTGGGCAGTTTAAACCGACTCTTCCCTATGCTAATATTTTGTTCAATAATCTTAAGGAACTTCCATATATATTCTCCATGTGCATCATGAAGCCGCGCTTTTCATCCAACGTAACTCCTAGATATCTGGTATTCAGACTTCGTCTAATCACTTGTCTGTCAATCCTTATCATAGGGTCTCTCTTCAGCGCTCCCTTGAACAGCACATGCGTCGTCTTCTCAGGTGTAAAACTTTATTTCACTTTCTTGCCCAGCGAGAACCACATTACTCTTGGTCTCAAATTCCAATATTGACCTGGCATTAATAATTAACAGTAAGTCATCTGCAAAGGCGACCACTACCGCCGTACCTGGGAGCGCTTCTATTTCCAACAAACTGGGTTTGAGTCCTACGTCCCAAAAGAGATTGGTCCACAAACCGATCCCTGGGGACAGCCTTTCATTAGTTTCTTACTTATTGACATTCCTGTAAATCTCAGGGTTGCATATCTGTCCCTACAATAGTCCATAAAAACTCCGTAGAGGCTCCCCGGACCTTCTAGTTCCTTTAACCGTTTGAACATTGATGGCCACCACAAATTATAGAATGCTCCAGATATTTCCATTAATATCCCAATAACATATTTCCCACTTGCCCTGTCAAAAAGGTGCATAACCTCACCGATAGCGTCCTCCGTAGATCTGCCTCTCCTAAAGTCGTACTGCTGCTGGTGGCTGCCAACAATCTCACAATGCTTCCTCAGTCTGTTACACAAGAACTTTTCTTTGAGTTTTCCACATACATTTAATAAACAGATTGGCCTGTAAGACTTAGGGAGTTGTGGATCCTTGTCCTCACCCTTACTAAGAATGACTATCTCACTTTGTTTCCATACATTAGTCACTCGGCCCTGGTCCATACATTCATCCATTAAACTAGTTAGAAGGGGTGTTACCTGTTCGCTGATTTTCTGAAGTACCTCAACTCTGATTCCATTAGGTCTAGGTGTCTTCTTACTCTTCATTTCTGCCACCATCCTTATAATCTTTTCCCGTATTATTAGATCTGTCTCTGCTTTGTTTTCGTAGTTCCTTGTCATGTCCATTTTGCAATTTCTTGTTTCTCATCGTCTTCCACATTATCATCTAGAAGCAGCGTTTCAAACAACAACCTTACCGATTCTTCCCAGAAAGAAGTCATGTCGCCACCCTGAGTCTTCAGCGTCGAGATCACGGCTGGGGGTCCTACCTTCCCAGTCACTATCTGAAATGGTACGCCCCAAATATTATTTCTCAGCTCCTCCTGAACGTATCGCTCCCAACTTTCCCTCTTAGCCAGCCTCAAGGCAAATTCATACTCTTCTTCCTTCTATAGATATCCAGTTACATGCCACGACTCCATGGATCATGACAGTTCTGGTATATCTTCCTAGCTGCCCTCATTACATTCCGATTTTTCTCGAGTCTCTCATTCCAGAGTTTATTACTTATCCTTTATTTTTCCTTGAATATCGGGATGGCCACTCTCATCGCCATTTGTACAACCATCGTAAACTCCTTCGCTTTCACATTTACGTTTACTCCTTTTTCTAACTCTGTTGGTAGCTCCAATTCTCTTTATAATCTCTCCCAATTGGCTTTATGGATGTTGAATCTAGGTCTTATTCCCACTTCAGCCTGCAGCCCTAGATCTCCTTCAATCTCAAAAGTGATTAAGTTATGGTCACTAATTGTCAATCCGTCCAGTACTTTCAAGTTCTTAACGATCTCAATCGCTTCCTGGTTGCATAGCGTAACATCTATATTTGAGCTTGCTCCCGCTCTCCCGCATAGGTGGGTGGATTCCTCAGGGGTGACTTCGCATTTGCGTCTGCGAGGAATACCACTGGGACACGTCTATAGACGTAATATATAACTTAGATTTGCTCCCGGTATTTTTCAATGTCTTCCCTGTACTGGAAGTACATGTTGATCAGGATGAATGTGCCTTTATCTGTTCTTATCTCAACGCAAGTTACTTTCTCGTTGCAGTATTGATCTACTTTTGTAACCGTTATATGTGTATTGAAGATTACTAACGCGCTCATGGGCGACGAACCACTAGTGATAATTCTCGCCTTTTTTGGCATCTGCAGAATTTTTCCACTAACCGTACTGTACAGCTCCTGCACGCAAATGATGTACAAACTCAAGTCCTCTGCCACTTTTCTAATCTCTTCCATAACGGTCTTACTCCGCATAGCATTCAAATGCCCAATATTTATTTTACTATTGCGTTCGTCGTCCATTCTGGGTTGTTATTAATCACATGCCATCTGGGCCAAGCTTCCTTCGCGTCGAATGCTATCCGACCGTTTGCCTTCACAAAGTGTTGGTAAAGTTCCTCACCGTTTAGCTTCTCCTTCCTCCTTTCGAAGACTTTATGGACTTTATCTAGAAATGGTTTTACCTCCTTCGGCAGATTCATTGACCTTAGTTGTATCCTATCAGGGGTGGAGAAGGTTATGGATGATCCCTTATCATGACCAGATCGTATTATGTACCTCATGGCCAGATGTAGAGTCTATTGCTCCTCCAATCATGATAATTGGGAAGTCTCCTCAAGGTTTTTATATATCTGGCTCAGATTCACTAAGTCATCTTGGTACCCAAGTTATTTTCTTCTACTACAGCTCTTTCTTCTTTCTTCTTCTCACGAAAGAGGGACCAAGTTTAAAATACCAACCATTTAAGATGGCTGATTCGGCTAAGCAGATTCCATTGTCATTGAAATTGGTAAGAAAATCAGCCTCCGCGTCGTCTCCTAAACAGATACACATGTATGTTGAATGACAAAAGGTATTTACAATTTATTTTATTTTATCACCACATCTTACTACACAATGGGCTATAGGCTTCAGCACTAATTAAGCTAATGGAGGGATTGATAAAGATGTATTTAGAGAAAATGAACCAGCATTTGCATTGAAGGAGAGTGAAAAACCACCCCCCAGTTCACCCGACCAAGATTTGTACCTCAATCTTCCCGTCCTCAGCAGTCGAACTCAACACGAAGCTAACGCGTTAGTTAATTACTACGCGACCGAGGAGGGTATCTGTATTTTGATTATTTTAGAATGTTATTTACATACCTTGCCAAGGTTGGAGTTCTCCCGAAGGTAACGCTTTGTAGCTCATTTTTTAAAGCAATGATCTTATTATGTCAAACCTCTACATCAGTATAAAACTCGCATCCATGCTGGTATTTGAAGCCAGGACCCTTAGTTTGGGCAAACCCGTGGCCATGCCAGGAGTTGAAGCCATGACCCTTCGTTCGGGAAAACCCACGGCCATGCCGGAAATTGAATCCAGGGCCTTCAGTTCGGGAAAACCCGCAGCCATGCCGGGAATTGAAGCTAGGGCCTTCAGTTTGGGAAAACCCGCAGCCATGCCGGGAATTGAAGCCAGGACCCTCAGTTCGGGCAAACCTGAGGCAGGGCCGGTTATCGTGTTAGTAACGATTTAATTAGTTTATTGATTTTATTTTAAATAAACTATACATACATCATTCCATTTAATAAAAATAATAATTCATCAATATGCATAATCTTTTATTGAAATAAACGAATTATTAATAAGAACTTATGTTATTAACGATTTAATTAATTTGATACAACTTAATTACAGCCAGTCTAATAGAATACCGTAATTTGTGGGATTCCATTTCGTGTAATGTATAATTACATATTTACATAATTAACTTAAAGGACAAATTGCGATATTTTTACCCCCGGAAACGAGAGTTTTCAAATAATGGACTTCCAAGTGCGTCGTAGCTTCATAAGACTAGAACATGCACAAAATACCCACCGTGCCGTGATTTGAACCCGAGACTCTCACTTTTGGCAAATCCTCGGCCTTGCCTAGAATTAAACCAGGGAATCTATGCTGAACGCTGAAGTCACTTGTTAGGGGATTTTAACTCATTTCCTAATGCCGAACGAGGATAGATAACTTTGAAATATTTGTTAACCAAAATCTTTGTTTCGTAGACGGAAGATATATTCAGCACTATTTTTTGAAAGGGAAGGTAACCTGCAAAGATGTCGCCAAGGTGTAAAGTAAACAATGGTTTACATTCTATTATTACGAACAGGTGTGATTTATCTTTTACTCACGTATGTCCATAATGGATTATAAACCTAGTCCTTATTGACCATTCACCGTAGAGAGGTATATATCGAGGGGCCCCCTACCACCCAACCCCACTAATTGAGGGAGGGGCGGGGGTAAATATGTCTTGAATTAATTAAAACCACGATTGATGGGGGTGGGGTGTATATTCTTAAATTAGAGAAAAAAGTTAGATAAATAAGCGAATTATTCGGATTTCTTAATAATAAATTAAGTAAGAAATCGGGTGACCTGGTGGTCTAGGAGAAAGGTGTCGGACTTCTATGCTGGGGGTCCAGGGTTCAATCCTCGGTCCCGGCACAGATTTATATGATTGCCAAACCCTTCCTTTACCTCTGACAAGACGTGTATTAATCACAACTTGTGAATGTGGGGAGTGCCAGGCTTCCACCGTGGTTCGGATTCCACGTTAAGCTGTAGGCCCTTCATTTCATCTCACAATCACCCTACCATTACACATTAGCGTAAGTGCGTGAACCGAACGGGTTGTAAGACGCGGTGCTAATAATAATAATTACAAAATTACGAAATAACCGATGCAATTAAAAACACGTCTGCCCTTGAAACAAGTGGGTCAGAAAAACAGATTAAGTAACTAGTACGAGGTGTTGCGAAACTAACAAATACAAAAACTTATGAAATAGTTTTAAAAAACTCGTGGCATGACCTGGGTGAGAGATCTATTTATAGTGTGGCAAGCAATTCTTCAAACTACTTATATTTAACTATGTAAACCTGAGATAAAATCAAATAAAGATGTGTAACAATACCCTTTTAGTTTTTATCATGTAAAAAAACCCATTGTTTATCTATTAATGTGAATACGAAGCAAAAAAAAAGAGAGAGATCATTTCCTCTTTAGATTAAAGATCGATATATCTCATGTAATTTCTCCTTTGACTTTAAGTGGATTCTCTTTCTTGATAATCAATTTTTGAAAAACCATCAATTGTAATGGTATTAACGACACTACTTAGACCCTCTAAATATATAGATTTCTGATAAATATTTAAACACTTTCATGGGAAATTTAATATAGAAAAGGTAAAGCTAATCAAATTTGATTACGTAGTTCTCAATCCATAAGTGAACATGCGTAGGCAGGGTCGTAGTAAGATGGATGCGGGGGTGGGGGGGTGGACCTCACCAGGTGGTACCATAAGAGGAGATGTCCTAATAGTTATTGTTATACAATTTTTGTGCGCTGTTTCAGCAGAAGTTATTATTTTTAAAAAAAAATCCCTCTATTTAGGTAATACCACAAAAACATTTTTTGTAAGCCCAGCTTACTTATACTCATCAAAATACCTACAAGGCTAAAACATTACGCTAACTTACGTTTTGAAACTTATAATGTGCATGTGCTCCAGTTGGAACCACCCAATTATAGTCACGTGGCTACGTCTGCACGCGCTGGTTTATTCGTTGCTACTGGTGTTTTTATAGTTACGGATTTTGTCCATTTTTCTGATATTTCAGCTACAATATTGTTGCAGCTAGTATTTGTGAACATATAGCAATTAGTTTTTTTAGAATGAAGTAGTAATTAAAATAAAAGGAGAAATATAAAAAAAGGCTTCCTCTCAGTTACTAGAAATGTAGTTGTTAATAGTATTATAATTCCAGGTAGAAAGATTTTCAAAACAGTTTTGTTGCAAGACTGTGCTTATGATATTGCATTTTAAAGGTTTAATTTTAATTTTGCCATTAATTGTTCATGTCACTAATATTGCCAAAAAGATGATTATGAATTATGTATTTTTGATACGGGAGGAGGTCGATAGGGGTGACCCCATGAGTTACCGTACTTGGTGACACCAACACTAATTACGCTACTGTACATATGTACAGAAACTCCTCCTAATACAGATAGTTATGATTAACTTAATGACGAATTGCTGTACGTATTCATGCATGCAATGGCTGAGTCAATATAGCAAAGTTGATTATTTTTTGTTTAAGGATTGATATATTTATTTTTAATAACCACCATAGTGAGATGTTGTTAATTTGACTATTTAATTTTTGACAGCCCTGTATGTGCTGTATCCCTATCTGACGCTCCATTTGCGAGAGTTGGGTATCAATGTGGAAGAGACAGCCATCATGTCTGCTGTGACTCCGATTGTGGCAATAGTGATGCCGCCTCTGGCAGGCATGGTCGCTGACCGAATAGGAAACTTCAAGGTATGATCATTTCTTGATCACATTTTTTAAATATTATCAAAATATTTTTTTGTACAAAAAGATATACGTCATTTTCTAACTTCTGCCACTATATCATTTGATAAAACATTATATGCCTACATTATTTTTACGTAAATGTTAACGTCAATAAACAAAGCTTAATGAAGTCAAAGAGTTGACTATATTTGTTTCCCGTATGGATTTTCTAATATTTTCTCCTTATGATAACTATTATTTATAAAATATATATTTTTGAAAACACTTTCTCTAACATTTTCTTCCTAATTTAACATTTCTAAACACTAGTTTTCCTAAAACCGGGTTTTATAGAAATAAGTTCTTAAAGCCTACTTTTTTCATAACATATATTTCCTAAAAATACTATTTTACAAACCCTGCATATTCTTAATTTTTCCAAAAGCATTAGAATGTGTATTGATGGAATGCTTCTATTATTAATTTAATCTCGTTTCTAGGAGACTGCATTTTTATTATTATTAGCTTAACACATAAAAAAGTATCAGTTGATATGGATGTTGATCCTCAAACTATTTTATCACCGAGAGGAGTTGAGTCTGACTCATGAACGGCTGGCGATATATTATACAGAACATGGACATAGAGACCAGATATATTATACAGAACATGGACATAGAGACCAGATATATTGGGAGTGTCTCAAGATTAAGACCAAGGAGTGCAGCGCTAGGGCGGTGACCATTCAAGTTTAAGGTTGTGTTACAGTAATAGACGGGGAAAAAGATCTCCTCATTCGCATCCTCTTAATAGGGAAGAGGCGGAAGCTGAGGGAGAGGAAATTTAGCTAGAAGTGGCTAGCTCTAGACTTGCCACCTGAACCACCCTCACACATCTTGAGAAACGAACCACTTAAGGTTTCTTCTGGCATAATTAGTCACTTTCCAAAAAGATATAATTTGAAGAAAACATTGAGAAGAAAATGCCGACGTGACCAACTCCTAAATCCTACTTCTCTAAGAGACTTGGTAGAAATACCTATGTAAAATCAAAGGATATATAAGGGGAACTTATTTCTTATACATGATTATAATAAAAAAAACGAAATAAAACATCATTTACTGAGCTTTGGGAGAAGAAGAAATTTGTAATTATCAATGGACTCCTACTTGGTCTCTTGAGACAGTCCCGAGATATCTAAGCTTTATTTTTTTTTACAATAATTGGAATAATCAGAAGACCAGCTCCAGATTCAGAAGATAACGATACAATTGTGCCACTGCCATTAATTTTCGTTATCTAGCCCTCCAAGAAACCTGTACAATGTGGTCCTTCAAGGAGAACGCAGTAGTGAACGTTCTAGAAATGCATATGGTTATTATTTCCCCAGTAAGGATAATGATGGATTTTGAAAAAGTCTTAATAAACAATGTTCTTGATGTATTCCTGATGCCCAGATTTGTTGTTGCTTATTTCATTTTGGTCAGTCAGTGTACATAAGAATTCAAGTTGAGGGCCTTCAAAAGGTATTATACAACGATCTTATGGTTGGAGGGGTCAAAATTTCAACGCACCTGCTGATTGCCCTAGATTTGTCCTGATGGAGGAAGTCTACGAGGTTTTTGAGCAACTAAAGGAGTATGTGAAAGAAGAACTGATTATAATTTCTGATTGTTCTAAGAAAATATATTTGATAGAAAGAAGAGGTCAAGACGTGGAACCCGCTTGATGCAGTTCAACAAAACTTACACAGAACAAACTACAAGAGCGAGGGATGGCACAACAGATTCCAACTTCTAGTAGGAAACATCATCAAATTGAATACAGTGCTCTGGGTGAATTCCGAAAATAACGATCGACAGTGAAACAACACTTACATAAGTTTCATTGCATTTACATATGTTCCACAAAACACAACGCAAATGCTTAGTGCGGGGCTGATATTTTTACTATATTACTAGTGGAATTTTTCATATTTTCACAGAAGTAGAACGCATTTCATTATTATGAAAACTCATTTGTTTGAGATGTAGGTTGAGCAAATCTTTCTTGCATATTATTGTATAAAAAGATTCCTCCTTGTAAAAAACTTTTTTTTATTAGTTTGATTGAAGTTTAAGCTTAAAAAATAGTTTATGGATGAATTTTATCTACTTTTAAAATTAAAAAAGTAAGTTTTATACATAGTATATTCTAAACTCCAAAAACATATCTCGATAAAATTTAAAAAAGGATGTCAGCCTGAACAAGAAATGTGTTGTGAAGACAGCGTGATATTTAGAAACTGTAGATTTGTAGTGAGGAAACAATAAGAATTATATCGACAGTAATTAACTAAATGGATTAGGTTGCTACTTGATTTAATTGCATCTAGAAAATATATAATTAATAAGGATAATTATATTGTTATACTAACAAGGACTATAATATGTTGAGATATGTTTTGAACGGTTACTTAACTGTCATAAGTACTTCAAAGACCTAATATATCGATTTTAAAAGGGCACATGGCCTAATTATTATTATTATTATTAGCACCGCGTCTTACTACCCGTTCGGGTTATACGCACTTACGCTAATGTGTAATGGTAGGGTGATTGTGAGATGAAATGGAGGACCTACAGTTTAACGTGGAATCCGAACCACGGTGGAGGCCTGGCATTCCACACATTCACAAGATAACTTGTCAGAGGTGAAGGAAGGGTTTGGAAATCAGATAAATCTGTGCCGGGACCGAGGATTGAACCCCGGCCGCCAGCACAGAAGTCTGACACCTTAGACACAAGGCCTAATCCCAAAACGTTATTAAAGCAATAAGTTATTATATAAGACTATACTAGATGGTGATTTTTTTCTGTTCCGACCTGTTTTGTTTAATACTCATTAAAACAAAAATGTTTGATTTTTACATGTTGTTGAGGTGAGTTACACCAAATATTTACTGCTGATAACTCTGAATACAATCTTATGCATTTTTAATTCGACAAACTGTTGTACCTATAAACAATGAGGTATCTAAAGAAATAAACCACATATTTAATGTTTGGTGTGTTTCAGATTCTACTGTCTATTTTTTCTTCTTTGGGGGGTGGTGCAGCTCTGCTTCTTCTCCTGGTACCTGTAGGGAGAATCACTTTTACATATCCAGAGAAGCTTATAATGGATCTTAGCTGTCACGAAAACTCATATTTACAGCTCAGCCTTCCAGACACATTACCTTGTTCCCATCTCAATAGCTTTAATGAAGCTAATACGTCCATACTAACAAATATTACTTTGGAATCTTGTGGTTTTGTATGCCATCAATCAAGAACATCTATCGACTTTAAAAATGAATCAAACAGAATTCTACAGGCCCACAGTTATAATATTATAATATCAAGTTTTAATAATGATACAGATAGTTATTTTTATACATTAAAACGCGAGGAAGGATATCAAGGTTCAATTGACATTACAGAGGATGCAAGAAATCACAAACAAGTACAAAATAATGAACACTATACATCCTCGATAAGAAAATTATCAAATTACACATTTTATTTTCCTTCATTAGATATGTACAATTTAAGCTGTGATGGTCAAAGTAATGAGTGTCACCTCGGAAGTAATAATTCACTACAAGGAGAGTTTAAGGATTCTCAAACTATGAAGAAAACGTTTAAGGCTAATTTGAAACTTAATAGTGAAAATACTGTAATGAATGATAATACAGTTTTTAAAATTTCTCTGGACCAAAGGAATCAATACGACCAAAGTAAAATATCCAAAAAGAAATTAAGTGACTCAACTTGTCAAGATATGTATTTAAATGTGAGTATTATTTTCAACATTTGAAAATATAATATAAAATAATATTTGATCAATGTTGGCAAATTCAGTGTACAGTGAAGGTTTGTATACTCCACCTAGCTTTTAATCTAACAATCTTCTTTGATAGACTACACTTAGGCCCATCTTATAAGTGAATATTGCTACCATTTAGTGTAAATGAAATGTAGGCCTACCTTAGTCCACACTGAAAGTTAACAATTAACATATTTGAAAAATACAAATACGTTTAATAGGAAGGAACACTTAGGTACATTCTGTTGTTTACTCCCAAACGTAATTCTTAATTAGACGTGTTAAACAAGAATCACTATGCAAATTAATTGTAAGACATAATCGTA
This sequence comes from Timema cristinae, assembly GCA_039000515.1. Lineage (NCBI taxonomy): Eukaryota > Metazoa > Arthropoda > Insecta > Phasmatodea > Timematidae > Timema > Timema cristinae. The sequence continues at coordinate 24,485,928 of JBCFYV010009882.1, forward strand.
CAGATATTCTCATATAGTCTATTATAGTATAAAACAAAATTTTCGAAAATTAGTAATCGATAAAAGATATTTTAATATTGTCTTCTCCTAAAAACCAGTATACAGTATGATTCATCATGCAAAGTCGCTAAGCCAAATATTTTTTTGATTAAATTTTCCAAAATCAGACATCTCTAAATTACGCTTAATTTTTAAGCTAGAATAAAAATAACAATTTGGCCTCCAGATATGAACAAATACTTTACATCAAGATGAATGTAGCCCTACAGATGTACGGTCAGACAGAATGGTAAAACTCACTCTTTTTTAAAGGGTACATAAACATTAATCTCTATCATAACCTAAGGATAAACCATTTACACAATTAAATTTCTTTCTTCATTTAAGAAATTTAACAGGGAGATCCATCAGCTTCGTTAAAGCTGCCAATCTAATGGTTTATTCCCAGAAAAATTAAACATTACTACTTTTAGTGAGATATTGAACAAAATAATGATTTGATCAAATCACTATTAATTTGTATCAATAGAATACTTAGGCTACTGGAAATATATTTTCTGATTCTGGCTTTGGGCATCTTAAACAATAAATAAATTATGTATGTATTATATATACACAAGTTAAATTATAGGGTGATAAAGGATTTGATGGGGCGTTTTAATATTTATTGCGGCCGAGGTTCAATCCTCGGTCGCGGCACAGATTTATCTGATTACCAAACCCCTCCTTCACCTCAGACAAGACATCTTGTGAATGTGGGGAATGCCAGGCCGCCACCGTGGTTCGGATTCCACGTTAAAATGTAGGTCCTCCATTTCATCTCACAATCACCCTACCATTACACATTAGCGTAAGTGCGTATAACCTGAACGGGTAGTAAGACGCGGTGCTAATAATAATAGTAATAATAATAATAATAATAATAATAATAATAATAATAATATTTATTCTAACATTTTTTAGTTGTATAATTGTCTACTACGCCACATATTAGCCAAATATTATGCTCCTCAATTTCTATATCTGTAATCATATTTTGGTGTAATTATTAGTACGCATTTATAGACCTATATAAAAAATGCGTATTACCCATCATTATTTATTTGGTAACTGGGATAAGAGATTTATAAGCATTAATTTATTTTATAATCCCATTATATTATCTGTTATTCTACTCTATAAAACATGGAAGAGCTAGTGAAGATGTAAAAATTTCGAATACACTCAACATTTTCAATAAAATTGGTTATTTATTTCCTTACTCCAACAAATCATTAGTCTTATGTGCCACTCAACGAACGCTGAGGTTTTCAGGGAAACTACAAACTGGAACTTTTGAATACACATTCCCGAATTATAATAATGATTTCAATTTCAATTTATTTTATTATAGTGCTGAACAATAGTCGTGAGACCTATGACAGGCCAGCACTGAAAAGTACACAAGTACCATAGTAGCACGTATAATAACAATATTAAATAATCGATAGTAGCTAAATAATGATAAATACTGATGAGTAATTACAAAATATAGGACATACTAATGATAAATGACAAGAATAATACATAAAAAAACATGAGAGTAGTCAAAGGATAAGTATTTCAAAAGTGGTAACAATAAACAAATAATAAAACAGAAAAATATAAATTAATGCATTCGAGGCAGAGCCTCTACAGAGTAAATTATTTGTAAAGGAATTCCTTAATAACTCTCTCAGTTTTGTTTTTCTTTTGAGATGAAAGTCGACTTCAAAAAATCTGGATAGTAATAATAATAATAATAATAATAATAATAATAATAATAATAATAATAATAATAATAATAATAATAATACCTAGCACCGCGTCTTACTACCCACTTGGGCTATATGCTTAAATATTAATTACTATAATGGGCTAGGACTTGAGAATATTTAATATATAGGAGGTAAACACTCATTTTCATGGAGGGGGAGTGGAAAACCATTTAGGAAAAACCAACCCAAGTGAAATTCTAGCCTTGATTTCCCCATCCTCAGCAATCCAGCTCACACAATACTAGTGCGTTAGCTAACTACGCCACCGAGGTGGGTACATTCCTGAAGATTTTCCATATAATCATACCTTATATGTTTGTAATGTTTTTAAAACACACACAAAATATAATAAAATGTACAGCTTGATTAAACAATCTTTGCAAAGTTGTAGAAAAGGAAACAATAAATATTCTAATAATTACTTTAGATTATAGTTAAGGTCTCCTCAGGATGGGGCTTAGAATGGTCCCGCAGTATTCCCTGCTTGTCTTAAGAGATAACTGAAAAAGGAGGCTTCTGTACAGAACGTACCTGGTCAGGACAAAGCTTTCTTATATATTTCATTTTCTCTTGGCCTTCGCTTCTTTTTATTTCCTCCCTTCTATTCCTTTTCCTTCCACTTAATTTTTCCTTCCTTTTCTTCCTCTTCCATCCCCTTCTCCCTTTCCTTGCTTCTTATTTAATATACCTAGCTGTTCAGTCTTGTGCAAAAGCGTTGACAACCTTGGTGTGTTCATGGCTTCCCTCGGACAATTATTGGATACTATTATATTTGAGATCAGTCATAAAAGTGCGCCGGTTATAATATCTTAATATAAAGAATCTTCGTCTGACAATAATCGGCCATCCTACTTTGAGAAAAGATTTGTTGCGTTCATTAGGGTCCCAAATGCAAAACTGGCAATTTCCTGCATAATCTTACTTTGATGACCTCTGTCCTGGCAATGCTTCATGTGAAGGTTATCATGTCTAACGTCATATATGGCTCCCTGTCAGGAAAGTTAACAGGCCATATATAGTAGTACCAACTAGGATCACCCTGGGTCTATGCTTCAAGTACCTTAAAGGTTGTCCCCAAATGAAACGGACCAAAATTTTTGCCAAAAGCCGACACATTACTGTCCGCTAGCAATGTTATACCAAAAATGCTGGCAATGCCCGGCCCCCCACAATGCCGTAACATTGAAAAGAGGTGGAAACGGGTAAGTCTGTCCAGCCCAATTTTGAAATAAATTCAGGAAATTGTTAGGCCCTAGCCTCTCATCATAGATGGAGTGTATGACTAGGATAACCTTAATATTTTCAGTCCATTTATCCTCGCAATAATGGTAAATGAAACAGCAAAATCAGATGTATCTATAAGAAAAGTGCGTGATAACACAATTATAATTTAGACCTTCAATGGCATTCAGACGGCGAGCATAAAGGCAATCACTGAAATAGTGTTGATCAACTCAGCTCAAATAAATGTGAAGGTGAAACCACACAGGTTCCTAAATGTTTACAAGGGAGTGGTCACGTTATATGACCTAGACTGCATGAACATTGAGGAAATCTGTGGGATGCTTTTCCCTCAACATGTCACCTAGTTTCTCTTAATATAACAAAAAAGGACGGAGAGGAGAAAAAGGTGGATTCGTACATCCTAACTTTTGTGACTTCTACCCTTACACAGGAGGTTCGAGCCGATTTTACCCGCATCAGGGCCCAGCCGTACGTATGTTCCCATTCCTCGGTGCTGATTTTAGTGACAGAAATTTAGGCAAACAAAATTGCGATGCCGTGGTAAGCCAACTTGTGCAGATTGCAGGCAGGAGACTCATGATATACCGTGTGAGTCTCCTTAAATCTGCGTCGAAATGCAATGGTCCGCACTTTGCGTGGTCTCGGGCCTATCCAGATTGGAAGACAGAGACAAAGTGCAGGGAATACTTATCCAGTAAGTCTCCAGTATTTCAGACCTCATAGAGACACATTTTTATTCAGGAAATAAACTGTGCTAACTGCCATTGAGCAGTTAATCTTTCTCAGACCGTGCCACTAGTCTCTACTCGAGTCATTAACAATACTACTGCACCAACACCAGTGGCACCTATAGCTAAATTTGAATAGGAGATGTACATTATCTCAAAAGTTCTCTCCAACACCTCTACCCCTAGAGAGTTCACCTCAGGGCCCTCCCCAAGTTTTTCTTAGGGATCACGGCTTAGTCGTCCTCAGGGAAACCTTTAATCTTCCTCGGAGTACACCCCCGAGTCCTTATCAAAGAATACCCCAAGTCTTCCTCGGGAAACTCCCCTAAGCCCTCTTTGGTGAACAACCCCAGGTCTTCTACAGAGAACCCCCTGCCCTCCCACAAGACCTTCTCAGGGTACCCTCCAGGGTCCATCCCAGAGAAATTAATTACCTTCAGCCGTTGTGTAGTGAGTGACCCATTCCCTTTTCTGAGACTAAAAAGGTTGAGTTAGGGTTGCAACAGGTGAGGCTGTAAAGGTGAATCCCACTGGTGCTCTGAAGAAAACCCCGCGAGGGACGAACGAGATTAAAACAAATAAAAATCTCTTAAAGCCATGTACAAGCCTTCGTAGAAGGACAAAGCACCCCCGTCTATGCTGGAAAGGTGGAAAGATCTCCAGAAACAGAAGGTCCAGGAGGGACTGGGTTAGAAACTTTGACCTAAAAAGGTCTTAAACTAATTTATATTTTAAGGGATAGTTTTATGGATTGCATAGATGAATACATTTAATATGAATGAATAATGACACTACTACAATGGAATTATAGGAGTTTCCTTGCTCGTGTAGAGGAAATTAAATTATTTATTTATTTCCTAAATCCTCCCATATTATGTTTGGAGAAGATCCACTTCCACCCCGCTGATAGCCCAATGTTTCTTGGGTACGTTGTATGACGGACCGACAAGAATTTCTTTGATCAAGCAAGATGAGAGGTGGCTATACACTCACGTAGTAATATATAAAACAAACATAAAAATTATGTTTCTGATCTCCAAGTGATCGCTCTCTATATCTTCAGGGCACAAATTCTCATCCCTTATATCATCTAGGTGGATTTTAACGCTCATAGCCTGCTGTGGAGATATAATTTTACAGAAGCCCATGGGAGAATGATAAAAAATATTCTTGACTCGGGTGACCTGGTGTTACTGAAAACCGGGACTCAGACTTATTTCTCCATTTTTAACGGTATATCATATGCCATTGACTTAATATTTGTAGCCCAAGGATTGCTGCTCATTTCCTTAGGAGGGTATACCTGGTTCTCAGTGGCAGCGATGATTTCCCATTCTACTTTTATCATTTCAATACCCTCCCAGTGTAACACGCACGCCTCAATGCCTGCTTAAACATGCAGACTAGGCTAAGAATCGAAACTAGCCGTATTCGAGAAGCCCTATTCTGCTGACGTTGATATTAAGACACAATACTTCACTTCGAAGGTCATCGTGGAAGCGAGAGCTTCCACCCCTAAATCCTCGCTGAATCCACCCCACCGTCATGTACCCTGGATGAATGACGATTGTAGTCTGGCAATTTCTGAAATTAAAAGGGCGCCATCATTCTTCCATTGACGTCATAATTTGTGGATTTTGGAGTAATTCCGAATTCTATGGTCTCTAGCTCTCCACGTCATTCGTGAAAGGAGAAGAGAGTCTTAGAGTGAGCTTATTTTGACCTTTACAATTCCCAACTCCCCAACTAAGGTTTGTGATATTATATGTATATTAAATAGCAGTCATATTATATAAATAATATAACTACCCTCATCTCCAATGATTCGCTTGTTTCCTCCCCTGTGGAGGTTTTCAATGTATTCGGCTCAATGTTTACAACAATTCTAGCACTGCGAGTTACTCTAACGAGTTCGCAGTGTATAAGTGGAACATTTAGCACCATCCTAATGACTTTGGTCAGAGTCAGGGAAGGACTATAATTCTCTCTTCACTTTATATGAAATTACTTCAGCCTTGTCGCAGCCGGGCAGCACAGCTCCTAAAGCTGGTGACGTCCATTATGACATGTGTTTCCAGCTGCCCCCTGCTAGGCAGGTCATCCTTTTGGACCCCTACAATAGTGTTTGGGAAACTTGTCAGTTCCCATCACCATGGAGGCAGACAACATTGATACCTATACTTAAAAGTGTCAAAGATATATTAGAGTCAACTAGCTTACAAACCCATAACCTTAACTAGTTGTGCATGAAAAATATCAGATAAAAAAGTAAATAAACGATTGAATCCTGAAATCTGCTATCCGATATCCAAGGTGATTTTCGCGCAAACATGTCTACGGTGGATCATCTAGTTCGCATTGAGACAGCAATTCGTGATGCCTTCTTCCATAAAGAGCACATTTTATCTGTCTTCTTTGATTTTGACCTGGTGGAACGGCATATTGCGAACGCTTTTTAATTGAGTTTTTCGGAGAACCTTCTTGTTTTTATTTCTCATTTTATGTCAGATTGACACTACCAGGTAAGTTTGAAAAACACCTTATCTGCTGCATTTATTCAAGAGAATGGGGTGCCTCAAGTCACTATTTTAAGCTGTACGTTATTCGCTATTGCGATAAATAGCATTATGGACAAGGTGCTCTTACCAGTCCGTTCATGCCTTTTCGTGGATGATTAAGAAATCTATTGTAGTTCTTCAAGTCTACATAGGGCCGAACGTCAGATACAACTCTCTGTCAAAATTCTATAGATGTGGGCATCGCGTAATGGCTATTGCCTATCCGCAGCCAAGATGACACGTGGGGGATAGAGCTGCTAAAAGATATCCCCAGTTCTCCAGGTCGAGTTTCTCTCTGGTAGATACGCCTGCCTCAATGTCATCTTGATCTGGCCAAGTTACCTAAAGCGACAACACTTCACTTTATAACTTTAAGAGGACCTTTAATGATTTCTTATTCACTCGCTTTCAAGGATTTAAGCGTATCTACATGGATGGTTCTAAATTTGGTCTACCTGATGAATGCAGTGTTTTTATTGGGGAATTATACAACATTTTTAAATGGTTGTGTTTCGTATACTGTAATTGACACCATTCTGTTCCCCATCCACGATTCAATGAATGTTCTTGTGGCACTGTCCGCACTGTACTTCTGGAATTCTCACGTGTAGACAATACAAGATCCAATTTTCAAAATTGATTTGTTGAACACCCGATTTACTACTGGATTACTGGTCATGCTGGCCACTCAGAAAATAAACTGGCGGACCAGAAAGCCAAAGAGGAAGTCATCTCCCTTCTGAGGTGAGGTTGAGTATCACGTTTGTAGATCCAAGGATTTATGTTTGGCGTGGAGTCTTGCACACCTGACACGAGCAGTGATCCATTAGGGACGGTGTGTTGCGATTTCCCTTTTATATACGAAAGTCTAGAAGGGAGGAGGTCATCATGACACGACCCCGCGTCATCCAGACATTTATCATCTATGGACTTTTTTTGAGAGGGGATCCACCTTCAATGTGTAAGCTTGCAAAGCTCTCCTACGTGTAACAATTTTTTGGTTGAGGGTCACAAGTATGTTCCAATTTATCTGACTCTTTGATTTTAACAGTGACATTCATTTTTTGTTACGCGACAGTGTGGACGGAGTCATAGGCTTACTCCATTTTATACGCCAGACGAATCTTTTAAATTCCATTAGAGTTCACTTTTATAGAGGGACTCACTTGGATATTATCTAATCTTGAAATTAGTTTAACAATTTTAGTATATTTTAATATGTTTGTTTTGTATTTTTTATATAATGTATACACTTGGGGTTTTAACATGGATATCATTCAAAGCATACTAATAGTCGAGTTGAGTTCCGCGCCTATTGAGTATCTCAATTGGATGTTGTCATATAATGAGGTTTATTTTTAACAAATTATTACAAATTTTCCTTTTTGTATATGTTATTTTATTTTAGTGTTTTAATCTGTTTATTCTAGCCTATGGGGATTTTACTGTATTTTAATGTTGTTTAAGGCCTTTATAACCTCACTGTGTTGACGGGCCTATAACCTTCAACAATTATAATAATAATAATTTCAATTTTAATTTCAATTTAATTAATTATAGTGTCAGCCAACAGTAGTGAGACTTATGAGAGTTCTACACTGAAAAGTACACAGGAAACTTACAAATACGTATAATTAAATGTGAAAATAAGATAAATTATCTTAGCTATGTAATGATATATACTGGTGAATAGGTAATGAAAAAAAATAAAATAGTAAATATCAGAATAAAACTAATAATAATAACAATAATAAAAATAAGTCAAAAGTAGTAAAGTATTTAAAAAGCAGTAACAATAAGCAAAAAATAAATCAGAATAGTGTAAATTTAAATATTTTAAACAGAATTTCTATAGGATAAATTAGTTATAAGGGAATTCCTTAGATAACTATCTCTAATTTTTGCTTTTCTTTTGTGATAAAAGACAAATTCGACAAATATAGGTATGGAGTTATGGATAGAACGGCCTATATGGCTTTACCTTGTAGGAGCTATTGAGAAAAAATAATTTTGCATTACAAGAAGCCCAAGAAGGGATGAATACCTACATGATCGAGGGCAAATTTGCAAGACATTTTGCTATTGGAAATATTAAAAGCATAAAGGGCATTACAAGAAAGTACACATGAGAAGAGAGTTGGGATCCCCATGAGGTTTTTTATCAGTTTGGTTAAAATGTTTAATTCCTATTATATTAGTCGATGCTGGAAGATGAGTAGCTTTTAATTTAATGTAGAAATGAGAAACATTTTGAGCATGATGACATTTCCAATCAATTTTGGGTCAATTGAAATCACCTTCTAGTGTCATACGAAAGGGGTAGTTGGCCAAAGCACCTTCAATAAAGGTAAAGTAATTACTTAAAATTTTGAATTTTGTTTGGGGAGCAAGATACACGTTCCCAATTAACAGTTTTTGTTTATCAAAGGTTGATATTTCAATCCAGACACATTTCATTATATTCTCTAGATCAGTTTATCTGATCACACCAGAAATAGCGTCAATAATAGAAATAAGAGCACCACTCCCCCTTGAGCCAGTAGCTACATACTATAACCTATCAGATCTATAATTATTATAGTTAGGCAGAGAGTAATTTTAATGGACATACTCACTAGCAAGCCATGTTTCAGCCAAGAAAATAATAAATTATTCATTAAAATACACATTAGTAGACAATCCCCTAAGTTTAGTTAGAGGACCACGAACATTTTGATAAAATAATAAAATATTACTAATATTCACTAGGAGTCTGATTAAGTGGTATCCTCCAAACCTCAATAACTGGTTGGGTTACATATGTATCCTATTGTGAGTGATGGTCAGAAGTAGCAGACGGGCAGACACCCATGGGGACTCCTCACTGATTGTCTGTTCTGGCAGCGATCTCCCGTAGAAGGGTGCAATAACACAGCCAGAAGACAAAATATCATCAATGTTTATCAAGGGAAAGTGATTTTCTTCAATATAAATATGGAAGAAGGAATATGAACTAAATATTATCTTCAATTTCGAACAAATAAGGTATTTAAGATGATGTCCTTTAGTTAAATTATACCTTATGTTCAGGGAAGAAACTACAGAGGAATAACGGGTGAAAATGAGATTTTTTTAAAGACTTTTTTAATTGTTTGTGATTCAGTGGCTGCCTTGTTACCAATCATAAAGTTTATTACATGCGAACACTGAACTGGCGGATCTTCACGCATGTTGGACTTATGTTGACTTATTTTTTCAATGGGTCACAACAGCAAATCCATCATTAGCGCTTGCTGATGTGGATTGCAATCCAGCTGGTGAATATGTAACAATCTTGGAGTTGTTAGCATAACTTGATTTATTGGAATTTAAAGCTTAGCTTAAAGTTAATTTAGGTGATTTTTGTGAATTATATAATCTATAAGTTGATAAGGTAAAATAAATTTGAGTAGTAGAGTGTGAAGACAAATAGCATTGAGTTTCAACTAAAACTAGATATTCTGAGGACTTGCAAACTAAAATCTCCAAAATTTGGGAGTTCAAAACATGGTTATTTTTGCTTAAATCCTTTACCTGAGTAGAAAGATCGTAAACCATGCTAATCAAGGAATTTAACAGCTGTATTGTAACTGCTTTCCGATTAGCTGACGCAGTATTGAGTAGCTCCTAAAAAGACTGCTTTACTTATGGGATAGGCTTATCCAGCCTTTGTGGAAGAGTGGATGCAAAAGTATATTTGGGGAGGGTACTTCCCCCAAATGAAGCTTTAACTTTTTATGTATATGAGTCAAACTTTAAAATGGATACCCCAATTTTGATTAAAAAAGGATTATATTCCATCCTAACAATTTTGAAGCAGTCTAGATGAAACCTTTCTTTACAAGGGCCAGAACACAAAATAGAGCTTTGTTGGCAAAATAAAAAAATATGCACGAGAACATTTGCGCAGTTGTCCTCACTACCCGCAATATTGAAAAAATCAACATGCCAAACCTAAGGATAGTCAAACTCACACATAACACAACACTCAACACACAGAATGGAGTCACTTGAGGAACTCAGTAAAAACACGTCCGCTCATGGCAAGCGCCAACTGACTAATATTAATAAAAATAACAAGTTAATTAAGCTAAGTGGCTCTAACTTTGACCTAGGACATTGATATAACACTCGATTCGGGAACTGAATAAACCAACCTTCCTACCTACTTGCCTAATCACGCAATTCCTTTACGGGGTAGGCAATAAACTGAATATAGCTCAAAAAACAACTTCATACTTAATCTATCCTCACTAACTTTCTCCACACTTCCCTATCTTAATGTTTCTCGTCCTCACAAATACATCTAAAACATTTAGCCACGTCTTATATAACCTACAGCTTCATTTTTATCCACACACTCTACCTTCATATATTTGCTTAGTCACTAGATTCATACTCATCGTCTCAACATGCCCAAACCAACGTAAGACATTGATTTTACATTGACCTATTGGTTTTCCTTTCAAACCACACTTTTATAGTACCCATTCATTACTGACTCTGTCCATACGAGTTTTTCCACATACATTTCTTAGATATCTCATTCCAACATAATTCACCTTGTTCTTGAGTTTATCCTGATAAGCTCACTCTTCACACCCATATAATAATGTTGGCGTCAACACAATTTTATATACTGCCATTTTTGCATCTTTCAATAATTCTTCATTATTTGCAAGAGTCCTTATACATTCAACTACTCTCCAAAATGCATTCACCCGTCTTTCGATTTCACCATCCGTTATTCCATTATTATAGAACATTCTGACCACACACAAAATCATTCACTTGTTCTTAGAGTTTTCCATTCATACTAATTTGACAACCATTTCCTGGTCGTTCCTCACCTTAGTTTTGGAGGGATTTATACGAATATTCATTCTTACTGTCACCACATCCAAACGATTTATTGCATTTTTCAAGTCACTTTTATTTTCAGCCATTGATATAGCATATTCTACGTATGACAGCACTCTCACATTCACATTGTCCATTAGTACATCAATCACGTCCTCACAAGCATCCCCCATTCACTTATCCATAAAACCATCAAACAACCATGCTCTGCATGCTCTACTTCTATCATACACCGCAATATTTGTGTAGCCTCTTTTTTATCCCCAGCAACCAAGGCTGGCATACAAAATTACTAAATTACACATAAATAAAAGAATAGTGAAATACTGAGTGACCTGACAGGACAGTGACTTTAGAATACATTATATAATTATAAGATAATATATTCACCCATGTTTCCATGCCATCCAATCTGCACCATTGTCCTAGTTCAAAAAAGGGCAAATTTTTAAATCATAAACCAGGGAACACAACTATATTTCCATAAAGTAATTGGAAAATGCAATTGGAATGAAGCTAAATACTACATGCTTGACGTTGATAGATAAATATGATGTATTTAATATAAAGCAAAAAAATTAACAAAAGGGCAACATGATAAATGTAAACTAAATAAATAAGTAAATAATCAATAAATAAATATAGCTTATATATATTTGAAAACAACTCAAGAAGTTAAGTAACAATATTAAATATGTTGGTCAACAATAGTAAACAATTCATTACTTTAGTAAAAAGAAAGAGAGAATAACTAAGACCTATCGATCAATATTATTTAAATATTCCTAATTCCCAAGTGTGATGGACTTCTATTAACATTAACAATAACATTTTCATTATTCCAAGTAGAAGGACTTCCAACAATCAAAAACATGTGATTATGGAAACTAAAAAAAAAAGTATAACAATTATTACAACAAGTTATTCAACATTAACTTTCTTAGTTATAAGAACTTTAACTAATTTACGTCACGTTTCAATTAGTGAATAGGGCCTTGAATCGGTTAAGGCAAATTTCCTAAGTTCCAAGAACTTTGAATTAATTGAGTTATAAGTCATAAGGACTTAAATAAATCTTAACAATTTGGCCCTTTTTCTTCTAAAGGGACTCTCAACACATTACATAAAATATCATAAGTCTAAAAGAACTTCTACTAACATCAGTTATTAAACTCAAAATTTACTAGTCGTAAGAACTGTAAATTATGTTTATGTCACATTTCATTAGTAAGAAGGATAATGAAATTATCTAAGACAATTTTAAGTCAAAATATATATGTTATAAGGACTTTCAATCAAAATTTATAAGTCACAAGTACTTAGAATGGTTTAAGCCAAAATAAATATGTTACAAGGGACTGCCAATTGAAATTTACAAGTCACAAGGACTTTGAATCATTTAAGCTAAAATATATGTATCATAAGGACATTCTATTATTTTACACTAAATGTTTTTAAAAGAATAATACTTCATAATTAAGAAATCATTACCACGAGGTTGTGTTTGTTTATTGAAAGTTTAAAGCCGAAATGGAATTTAGAATTACAAATTGTTAAAAAAGAATTTTATGTTCTTACAATTTTAAAAGGGAGTAGAAGTGTCCTCTAAAAATACACTGCCAAAGAGTGATTTTTCCTTCAATCTCCTGGTGGTATATATTTGGTATATTTCCTCAGAGAGGGGAAAGGTAAGGATTGCATACAAGACAGAAACACGGAGAAAAGGGGGATAGTTGTTGGAAGGGGAATATGTGACGAGATGGTACTTGGAAAAACTAGAATTGGCATCTTTGTCTATCTAATAGGACGTAGAATATTCTAGCACCGGAAGTGCCACAAGCCTTTCATAGCAGTCCCAGTTTCAACTTAGTATTGGCATAGTTAGTTTACTCGTGCGCTAGGTCGAGACCATACCTACACAATCACTGGTTGCTGGACTTGGGAGATAGTCAGTTTGAAACGAACACAGTGAAATGGTACATGGTGAGTCTAGTCACATTATTTAGTTAAACTTATAATTTGATTTTATTATAGTCTTTTACTATTTTTAAGATGTTGTAGCTAAGGATAACGCTACATTTGCATTTACTAACCAAGCATCCAAACCATACTTTCTAATAACATTCCATAGTATACGGATACCATGACCGTATGCTTTCTTCAGATAAACAAATGCACAATACACTTTCTTCTTACTGCAATGTAAATATCTGGTCCATACAACCTCTACCTGAAATGAAATCACACTACACACCCCAAATCTTACCTGCAGTTTTTTTTTCACGCATCTTCTCAATTAAAACTCTTACAAAAACTTTGCCTGGAATAATTAACAAACTAATTGCGCTATAATTCTTACATTCTCTCTTATTGCCTTTGCCTTTATATAAAGGTACAATAAATAAACAACTTTTCAATTACTCTGGCAATAAATTCTTTAGTACGGTAGCTAGTTTAGTCTCAATTTATATAAAACAAGCATACAAGATGTGAGTTGTTCAATAGGAACTAGTAGCCTCCGTTGATTTACGTACTTGTGAAACAATAGTTATTGTTTTAATATATTTGAAAAATGACACCAGTTAACGTAATATTTCCTCTTACAAATGATAATTTCAATTTGTTGTGGGCTATTTTCACATATTAAATACTGTATATAGTACCTGTACAAATATTCTGGATGGTAAGAGACTCTGGCTGCCACCATCTTTACAAGATCTCACTAATGTAATATTTAAGGATATTAATAGTACGTGGTTCAATACCACACACTCAAGGCAATTCTAAGATTCCAAGAGCAAGGGATTTGTTCAGAGTAAAAGCAATTCCACCCATATTAAGGAGTTTCAATACAGTTAAGTTAATCCAAAGTGAGTTTAATCATCTGCTGAGGACTCAAATTCCTGTCCAGGAAAAATTTTCTGAGTAAAATGAACTCTCGAATATTCATGTGTGGGTCACCCGGTTTCCATGCATCCAACGGTAACAAATTTTCCGAGCAAATTGAAGCGTTCAAAAGGGTTGTTACTGACTTTGTAGTCTGGCAATAATAGTTATGTTTTTGTCACCAAATGCCACCCCCATCCCTCCCCTCCTACGTGTTAAGTGTTTGTGGGCCAAAATTATTTCAGGATGCGTTACGGCGTGGGATAGGGGGGAGGGAAGGAGTGGATATTTGATTGTGTGGGTTCGTTATTGGCGTTCGACTTGGTTTTCCTGGTTTTTATTAGTGTTACTCTGTTTATTACAATTGTGATGTTGATAGTGATATTGGAAATGTAAAAATACTTGAAAGATTATTTAGAAGCTTGTGACAGAACAAAGTATTGCAAGGAATAACCAATGGCCTGTCTGACCTCCAGACGATCCTACATGGTCTCCGATTCCCGGTAACCTGGGCTCAAGTGGTAGCCCTCAAATACAAGTATTGGTGTGCCGGCGTCCTAACCTGTGTAGCCCCCAAAACGGGCAGAGTAACCCCCTAAACTTGAGGGTGAATAGTTAGTCTCTATAGCTGGACACACCACTCTTTATTCTACCTCGTGAACTGGTTTCCTTCTCTGAAATGCTGACACTCTTTTTGTAGTCACCGCCTCTTTTCTAATTATTTACTAGCTAATCATAACACAACACACATAGCATAATCCAAAACAATACAATATTATACAAACACGCCTCCCATTTTAGGCCATGTGGTTACATTTACTAGATAAACCTGTTTTTAAGGAAGCGTTAATTTTATATAGAAAGGAGATTTAATTTACTATTAAATAAATAGTATAAACGGTGTTGTTGTATATCCGTTAAATTTACTATTAAATAGTATAAATGGTGTTGGAATATTCGTCCAACCACCTCCACTAACCATAGAAGATAAAACTGGGTTGGGTGGGGGGAGGAGGGGGGAGAGCAGTGGGATGGGTACATCATCCCCTTGCTTTCTCATAGGGGAGAAGGGGGCAAGGGTCTTCGACGAATTGGAAAAAAGGACTTTATCCAATAGTGTATTCAAACTCCAAACACTGTTGAAGACTTTGTAGTAAATTCAAAGAATGTACCCTGAAGCGAATACATTATTTACTGAGTAGTTTATCCGCCTAAAATTATTATTGGTGATCCATTCTATATCTGAAACAGCTGATATATCATTTTAAATGCTACGCAGATTAAAATATTACCTCTGAACAACCATGACACAAAAGCGTTTAGATCAAATGTGTGTTATTAACGTTTACCCATAATTGATGGATAATGATGACATAGTGAAAATAATGAATTAATTTACTAACACTAATTCTTTCAGATGTCAATTGTTTGGCAAAGTGGTTTGACTTTTATCTCTGTGCTCACCACACTGTTTTCAGTGATACCCAAACTTACAAATTGCATTTTTCTATCATAATCTAAATCAAACAATATTTGGAAAATCTTGTCAAACCATCAATAGTCTTGTGTTTAAACTAATGGAACGTGTTTTACTTTTTACAAATTATATATATATTTACACTTAAGAGTACAAACATTGGTACAACTATTATACATCTATATATACATTTACAATACTTGGTCACCGTGTCCACATCTCTAGTTTAACACGACCAGTCCCAAACGCACTCACAGGAAGACTACTCTGCTACCTGGCTATTTGCACCTGTCGCCCCCACCCCCTCTTTCCACATCCCAGTTACAGAGGGGGGTACGCTCACTGCACTCGCAAAATGGTCACTACAGCTATCCGTTACACTATTCCCTCCTTTATAAGAGGCTCTCCTGAGCCACTATAATGCATCACACTAAGAGGTTTTTTAATATTCAGGAAAGTCATTAGGATCACACATACAGATAGTATCCCGAGGGCTTCCTCTGTCTCGCAGGATAGCGTCTATCTAGAATAATCCTGAGTAGCACAAATAATTCCGGACTATTAGTTTTCGTTTCACCTTCATTAGAAAATCTAAACTAGAGCTTCTTGTTAAAAGACTAGGCCCTAAGTCTTTCTCAGGTGACAAGTTTTTACTAACATATGTCACTTCCCTGTCTGTAGTTGATGTTTGTTCCTTAGGACCAAACTGCATGGCTTCAGCCGGTTGAAATGTACAATCATCCGTTTCCACTTGGGTGATTCATGTTGAATGTGGCAGATGACATCTGATATTATGGTCTTCACAATATATGGGCCATCCCATGCCCTGTGCAGTTTAGGTGAAGTTCCTTTACTGACTGCTGGCTGGTGCAGCCACACACGATCACCAACCTTGTAGACACTACCCATGCACTTCCGGTAGTGCACATCTTTTTGCACCCGATGTGTTTTGCCGAGATGTTCTCGTGTCAAACAATGTGCAGTTTCTAAATTTGTTCTTAACTGCCGAGCATACTCTACGACACTGTCGGCAGGCTCTTGTTCTCCATACATCACGTCAATAGGTAACCGTACCTCCCGACCAAACATGAGATAGTAAGGGGTGAACTTCGTCGAATCTTGTGGACTGGACCGGTATGCTAGTAGAACTTGTTGCAGGGCCTTGTCCCAGTTGTGCTGAGATTTTTTGACCTACTGGTAAAGCATTGCGCAAAGAGTTCTATTGAATCTTTCTACCAGGCCATCTGACTGTGGGTGGTATGGAGTTGTGCGAGTTTTGTCTATCCCAAGAAGTTGACAAATTCCTTGGAATAGTTTAGACTCAAACTGGCATCCTTGATCTGTATAAAGTTCTACTGGCACACCAAACCGGCAGATGAACTCTTCCACAATAAGCTTAGCTACTGTTGACGCTTCCATATCTGGCTTCGCATATGTCTCCGTCCATTTGGTGAAGTGGTCAGTCACTACAAGAATGTATTTGTTTCTTTGAACTGTCTTTGTCAAGGGTCCCAAAATATCCGCAGCTACACGCTGGAGAGGAAATCCGGTGAGGTAAGTCCCAAGGGGTGCTCTCAGCTTGGTGGTCAGTGATTTCCTTCTCGCGCACTCAGGACATTCTCTACACCACAGCTCTACATCATTGGTCATCCCTGCCCAATAGAAAATATGTAAGATTTTCTTTAACGTCTTTGTAACACCTAAGTGGCCACCAGTAACCGCATCATGCAACGATCTTAAAATATCGATAGATAGGGACGTGGTACTACAATATGAAGTATATCCGGCTTATTTTCTTCCATCCAGCGACGGTACAGAAGGCCCCGATGTACTTCTAGTCGTTTGCACTGTGCCCACAAGCTCATGTAGCTCTCTCCTCTACTAGATGCTTCACAGGTGGCTGGCCTCTCCTTGTCTTCCCGGTTTAGTTTAGCAATGTGTCCGATGGCTTCATCAGCGTCCTGTAGCAATCTGATGTCCATGTCTGACCAATGTAGTGCCCAGTTTGAGTTATCTTGAGATATAATGGATACCGGTAGCTCCTCCTGCCCACATTGTTTACATGGCAAACGTGATAATCCATCAGTATTTCCGTGACTCTTTCCAGGACGATGCTTTACCATGAACTCAAACTCGGCTAATTGCTCTAACCACCGGGCAACCTGCCCTTCAGGTTCTTTAAACTGCTGCATCCAGCGAAGATAGTTGTGATCTGTGCGTACTTTAAACTTTTTGCCGTATAAATAACTCCGGAAGTGTCGAGTTGCTTACACCAACGCCAACATCGCTCTTCTAGTTACACAATAGTGACGTTCAGCCTTTGTTAGCGCTCGACTAAGGTAAGATATTACGCGTTCTTCTCCCTCCTGTACTTGACTTAAAACAACTCCAATGCCTGTCCCACTCGCATCTGTATCCAAGATAAACTCACTGTCCATCCTTGGATAAGCAAGAATTGGAGCAGATGTGAGACGTTGTTTCAGCTGTTTAAAAGCACAATCACACTGTTCACTCCACCTAAACCTCTCTCCTTTTTGTGTGAGCTGGTACAGGGGTGCCGCGATGTTTGAAAATCCCTTTACATAACGTCTGCGATATGAAGATAGCCCCAGCAATGCCCTGAGTTTAGCGATATCACTAGGTATGGGGTAGTCCACCACTGCACGAACTTTTCCAGATCAGTGGCCACACCTTCCTTTGAAATAACGTGTCCCAGAAACTTCACAGTTGTTTGAAATAGATTACATTTCGATGGTTTCACTTTTAGGCCAGCTTCCCATAACCTCTTGAACACCTCACGTAGTCTACTGATGTGCTCTTCAAAGGTTCTCCCAATCACGATTACATCGTCCAGGTACACCAATGCCGTATTCCACTGGAGGCCAAATAGAACTCGATCCATCAATCTTTGGTACGTGCTTGGGCCATTGCAAACTCCAAAGGGAAGCACCTTAAACTCCCACAGCCCATCTCCTGTTGTGAATGCGGTCTTCTCACGATCCTGAGGAGCAACCTCAAGCTGCTAGTAGCCACTCACCATATCAATTGTGGAAAATAGATTCACACCTCCTAGAGAGTCCAGTAGATCATCTATACGAGGGAGGGGATACATGTCTTTCTTTGTAACATCGTTCAGCCGCCGATAATATATATAAAACCTAGTTCCGCCATCTTTCTTCTTCACCATAACAGCACGTGAGCTCCATGGGGAGGTTGAGGGTTGAATGACATCATTATTACTCATCTCTTTCACAACACTTCTCATTTCCTCCCTACGGTGGAATGGTACTCTTCTCGGTGGTTGGCGGATGGGTGTACTTCCACCCGTATCAATTTAGGGATAAACTAGATTAGTACGATCAAGGTCGTTTGGTCCCTAAGAACACACTTCTGGAAAATCGTTCAACATGGCTTCTTCTATGGAATTTTGGGTAAGTGATAGCTTGACTGAGTCTAAATCAAATAAGCTAGATGCCTTCTCGCCCCGGGTAGTTTTATCTCCAGTCCCTACCGTCCCTGCGATGACGCATAGCATCAGTGATCTAATATTTGTCCCACTATATAAAGTCACTGGATAAGGGTGTGGATTTAGCAATCTCACTGGAATAGCCTTGTCCTTGGAAGATACTATAACGCGGGCCGCGAAAATTCCATGCTTCTCAGAAAGGTGACTATTTGTTTCTAGTACCCCCATTCCTATGTCCGCACTGACTGCTGCTTGAAGCACCACCTTACGTCCACTCGGTATCACGATTGTCTCTTTCAAAATCACCCGGCACACTCCGGGCTGTGGTTCTCCTAGTGTTTTATTTAGGGGTACTTCCCCTTCACCCACCCTCATTATTCCTTTCAAAAGTAAAACATCGCATTTGTTTCTGCGTAAGAAGTCCGTGCCTATAAAACACATCTGTGTCAGTCCCTTTGCAACAATCATTTCCTGTGTTACAAAGTAGCTTCCTATTATAACGGGTACACTCACTGTACCAAGCACAATCATATGATCACCACTTGCATTTATATCTGACCTGTTCGTTGGCTGAAGTTTGCCATTTGACTCTCGTCGCCAAACTTTCTCATCTATGAGAGAAACGGCCACTCCTGTGTCTATCAGTAAATCTATAGGCTCGTCCCACAATTTTCCCTCCGCGAACACGGCTGAGTATGGGTCCACACTTCCTACTACTACTGTTTTGAATCGGAATTTACTGCCGGTGTGGTTTCGGGCACACTAGTTTTTTTATTTCTTGTTCTTACCACACGTAGCCCGAACATGTCCCAGTTCACCGCATTGGTAGCACTTTATTTCTCGTCCACGTTGACATTGCTTCATTGTCTGGATGGTAACTGCAACATTTTTCAAAGATTCACAAACATCACGAACGGCATCCATTGTCTGCATCACCATGTTCATCATTTGTTCCATTTTGTGATGCTCTTGAGTTACAACACAAGCGTCACTCGTATTTACCGGTTGCAATAACTTATAATCTGCGGATACTTGACACACGTGATCGGCCACCTCCACTTGACCTATCGCTTCCAGATCAAGATTCAAACTCATGGCATCGTCCAGTGTCTTAGGCCGCTCTTGCCGCACACGAAGTCTTATGTCACTCCCGAGAGCTGCCAAGAACCAGTCCCACGATAATTCGTCCCTAGCTTCGCTATTTACATTCGAGTATGCGCGAGTCGCGAGGGCTCTTAAGCTCGTAGCAAGCTCCAGTAGTGATTCGCCTATCTGCCTAGTTCGATTTTGGAACTGTAATTTATCAAGTTCTGTTCTTTCACGTGGATTAAATTTGTCCCCTATCCGCTCCACTAATGTTGCACATACCTTTCTCTCGCTATCTGGCAGATCTCTGTACACACTCAGAGCTACCCCCGAGAGAAACATACACATGAACAAACATTTATTTTCATCACTCCAACCATTGATTTCTGCCGCCAGTTAGAACTGAAACAGCCACTCACACCAATCACCAGAACCCATGTATACAGTTGGTTTTGCACACATTTCTGCCATTTTAGTTTGAGTCCACAAATACTTCCACTGCCACCAATTGTAACGTGTTTTACTATTTACAAATTATATATATATTTTTTACACTTAAGAGTACAAAAATTGGTACAGACCTAATATGATAGTATTAATAATATTTAGTCATGAGTTTCAGAAAAGTTATTAACTATCAATTTATCGCCCTTATCATCGGGCAAATATATATTGTAGATATTGCAAAATGTAGCAAATTGTAATTGCAAAAAATAGTGCAGGGTAATCCTCCATTTAAACAACCACACTTTTTTTTTGTCCGGAAAGGTGTTATACTGTAACATAGGCAATTCACAATTATTTTTTTTATAATATCAGCAATAAATACTTTATTTGGTTCTGTGATTGGAAACTTTGTGAAGGTTCAGCTATGTAGCATCTGAGGTCTAGTCAGTCTAGCTATCCGTTATGTTCCCAATATTGTTCAGTATGTTTGTCCTAAGAAATCCTCCACGCCTCCAAACTTTCACGTTAAGTACCAATCATGCTTTATGTTGCTTTGTAATTGTGTGCCTTCCTCTCACCAAGCAAGAGAAAAATATTTGGCTTTCTAATAGATATCCTGAATAATTAAGGATGCCCAGGGTTCCGTGGGTGGAAGATCATAACATGTCTTTGAGATCACATAAAGATTAAACCCAGCAATACATCGAAATACCAACCACTTATTGATATGGTACCCTCTCATAATGACTGATACGATAATGACTGCATTGGTTGAGTCTCATCGGTTGACCAAACTTACAAAATAGGACTACACAATACTTACTCAGATCATAAACTTTATAGAATTGCTCTTGAAGTATGAAACTTCAAGAGCAATTCTCTCTGAAAAACGTGCTAATATTATTCCGAGATTTGAAGGTATACATTTACTGATGATTTTTATGGGCTGCGTAGATTACCTGATGCCCAAAAAGGGCTTAATCTAATTGAAGTACAGCGTTTTTTTATGAAATACTAAGAACTTTCAGTAGGTAGAACTACCCAAAGAACATGCGTGCTCTTCGTATGGTTGTATACAAAGTTATATTCAGTATTTTTAGAACCATAAGCCCAAAACAGGCAAAGAGCTATGTCAAGTTTTTTAAGAACTTGCTTCTTAGAGAAAAACCACTCCGCATTGTGTTGAATGTCTCATAAAACCAATCATGTTGATTATGCTTTATGTGAGAACAAAGAGGGAAGAGAATTGGCAATTACATGTTGAAGCCATTGACCACAACGTGTTACCTTATTTTCAACGATATTAGAGAGGAAAGAATTTGTATGCTTACAATAAATCAACTTTGAAGAAAATACTCCAAATAGAAACTTTTTCACATGCTACATCTCAAGGCTATACATGTTCACCTTTTTGGTGGATTCTACCTTGGTCTGAGCATAGTACAGTCAACTATATCATGTCTCATTCTAAACAGCTCTGATTTAAAAGTTACAATATTGATGAACCTTAGAGAACAAAGTACGTCACAAAGAAATGTAGGGTTTCTGGAGCCAGTTGAACACATAAGATAACAATTTCCTCTCTAACACCACCCCAAATAGTTGACAGTAACAGAAAATAAATAAATGGTACGAATAAATTGCACAAAGTTATTCATATTGTGTATTATAGCATCGAGGATAATAATAAATTAATAGGATTTGAATAAACTATCCATAATTATGTTTTTTTAGGAATAACCTCATCATCTTCTAAATCAAAATATATAAATATTAAACCAAATGGTTTAAATATATTTAAAAAAAATCCATTTTCAAAAATAAATATGTATGTAGTCCTAAAATAATGTTTTATCTATGAAATTGAAAGTGTATTCTTATTTATCATGAAAAACTATTCACAGACTTCCATTTTGAATTCAATCTTAATGGTCAATTTAAAATAAAAATGTAAAATTTGTTAAAAGTAAACTAGGTGTCCTTAAGTTAATTTGTTTTAAATAAATTAAGTAATGTTATTATTTATATGTCCAATAGTCCCCTGATACCAGTTTTAATAGAGATCATTGGAGCTATTTTCAAAAAATATCTAATTTTACATAAATCAGCCATTAGTTAAATACTATTAAATTATTAAAATATCTCCACACAACTCTTGTAATACAAACCACTTTATAGATACCCATTTTGAACCAAATCAAACTTTTTTTAATTCATATTAAAAATAAGAGTATTAGTAAAGTACTTATAGCCTAATTTTCCCCTCAAAAACAAGTATACAACTTTATGTATTATATTATTTTCAAACCCTCTCTTATTAATATAACATTATAAGCGAAATTGTTAGAGTAATTTTCAAAATAATTCGAATTTTTTATAGTCACTCATCAGTAAATCACCCTTTAACGAATTGACCAACAAGACTTTGGTTCCTACAAATATAAACCTTCACAAAGTGTGGCTTCCCAGTCCAAATAAATCTCCTCTTTCAACTTATAAAACTTAAAACTAGTGAAGTGTGTATGTGACAGTGGGACACATTTTTAAGCAAAACAAAAGGCGCAATAATGCCCTCCACTATCTTTTGCAATTGCATTGGTGGTACATGTAGTAACAAATACAATGTGCGAGTAGTATTTCCCGATGATGAGGAAGATGATTATTATAAACTTGTCTGCAACTCAAAACAAAATCTCATTATGAATACGATCATATTAGGTTTTATCACCATTTTACAAAAACATTCAACCTTGTTTTCAAAATTATGCCACTCATTAAATAAAAATTAAAGAAAATATTTTGAGAAGTTGTTGGTAGTCATCGTTCACATTAAGACTTATTCAAGATGGTGGTCACTCTATTTTGGTTAAAGAAGTTAATAACACTATTTTTAATTCATGTTAAATATCATCCAATGGTAAAAAAGTAATATTAATTAATTAATATTATTATTTTTTATTTAAAAAATGCCAATACTGACAAAATAAAATCAATGGTACGTAAACATAAATTTCTGTCCAAGTGGAGCAGTCATCTTGAACTTTGAGAGTTGACCAAGTGTACTGTTCATAATAAAATTTGACAAAAATTTATATTAATCAACATCTGCATTTTATTTTGATTAAAAAAAACGTAGCATTTTGTCAGCTGTAACTCGACGTGTTAGTAGACCACCTCTGCCTTGGATGACTAAAGACATTAGATTATTGATGAGGAGATGTGACCAAGCATATGCGAGATTTAAACGAGAATCGAAAATCAAGCCACTTACAGGCAACATAAATTTTGAAGAGTATAAACGTCTGCGTAATACATGTACCCAGGCCTTTAGGAAAGCTAAAATGGACTTTTCCCTTTCACTCTCTAATACTCTCCGAGCCCCCAAAACACTATGGAGGGAACTGCGGAGGATGGGAGTGGGGCATACACTACCCAAAAGCACTCATATACACCTCAGTCCCAATAAACTAAATGAAGAGTTTCTTCACATTCCTAATTTAACTAACAAGATAGCTAGAATAAAAACTATAAACGACATTTATGCCTCCAATACAAGTAATAATAATAGTGACTATAATGATGACAGTACTTTTTACTTTGCCCATTTGACTCATCATGAGGTATACAAATCAATAATGAGAATAAAATCGAAAGCATAAGGTATAGACAAAATTTCAATATTGGTAATACAAACAATTTTAAGAAATGTTATATCAACAATAACTGACTTATTCAACTTCTCATTCATGACTGGACAGTATCCTGCACTTTGGAAAGTCGCACTTATTACACCTGTACTTAAAAAAAGACTAGCAAAAGATTTACATGACTTTAGACCTATAAGTATACTTCTCATCGCTTTCTAAAGCACTAGAATTCCTAGTCCATCAACAAATTTACCGACACAATAACAAACACAATTTTGTAAATGTCTATCGATCAGGATTCAGATCACATCATAGTACATGTACCGCGTTACTAAATGTCACAGACGACATTAGATTAGCCATGAATAAGCGCGAGCTAACACTTCTTATATTATTAGATTTTTCAAAAGCTTTTAATACGGTGGACTTTAATATTCTATTAGCAAAATTGCTGAGATCATATTTGCATGGTCGCCAACAAAGTGTTATGATAGGCAACACGTTCTCAACATGGCCGCCAGCAAAGTGTTATGATAGGCAACACGTCCTTAACATGGCGCCCAGTTGAGGCTGGTGTTCCACAGGGCTCAGTTTTAGGGCCATTGCTTTTTTCTCTATATGTGAGTGATATCACTTCTTCAATGTCATACTGTAAATATCACATGTATGCGGACGACCTTCAAATATATATTTCCACTGACCATTCTTCAATAAATAGAGTCATACAACGAATAAATATTAACCTAGCTGCAATAAATGCCTGGTCTGAAATAAATTGACTTAAATTGAACCCTGATAAAACTCAAGCCATTCTTATAAGAACAAGCAGATTACTACTGAATGTGGACCGTTCCCTGCTCTGACATACGATTAGGAGTAGCCACAGTACAACTGACACCAATTGCTAAAAACCTTGGTGTGATTATTGATGAAAATCTTAATTTGACAGATCAGGTAATTTCGATTTGCAAGAAAGTGTATGCCTGCTTACATTCACTGAGAAGACTAAAGAATTTTCTCCCAGAAAATGTACGAATTATCCTTGTCCAGAGCTTAATAATGCCACACTTTGACTACTGTGACGTAGTATACAATGACTTAAAAGACGATCTAACAGAATGACTACAAAACACATGTGTTTGATACATATTTAAATTAAAATGGCATGATCATATTTCTAAGTATTTTAATCAACTGGGTTGGTTAATAATAAATGAAAGGTGAAGGCTACACTTATTAGCCATGCTTCACTAAATATTATGAACATAACAGCCTCAAACATATGTTCGTTATTTCACTGTCCTGGCATCACAAGCTTGGAACAAACTAGATAACTCCACTCATCATCTAAAATCTAGACTCCCCTTCAAGTGTGCAGCTAAGCAATTTATCTTGTCTAACAAGCTAAACTGAGTTCTCGAAACTACTTGAGCTTCAAATGAGTTTGTGAATGAGAGTGCAAATGTTTTTCTACTTATTTTAATATTCCTTTATTAAATCGTATTTCAATAAATGTAATAGTGTATGTTGTATTCAACACTGGTTTCCATCAGATAAATAAAGGCTATTATTATTATTATTATTATTATTATTATTATTATTATTATCACATCACACGTCAGCACAATCACGACGTGAATAATATTATTTCATGAACTTAGTGGTATTTTCAAGTAAACTTAAATAGATAAACTATAGATACATATTTTTGAAAATATTATAAAAACTATTATTTCAAGTCGATGCAACTTTTATGTTTGTCACAGGAAAAGAAGACTATAATGGTTTCAGTACAATTACATAATTTAAATAATGCATTAGAAGTGGACAACGTCATTCAACTAAGCTCCTGCCAACCTCATTGTATTGCAACTCTTATTCGCAAGAATATATGTACCGACATGAAAAAGGATGTGGAATACGATGTTAATCTCACCTTTTGGGTGTATCTACTTGTTCGTGTATTCATTGGAATGATTGGTGGGACAGCGTTTGCAATGTTTGAAGGAGCCGTCATTGCTATATTGAGAGAGCAAAATGGAGATTATGGAATGCAAAGAATTTATGCAACTATGGGTGGCATGATAAGTTCTCCATTGTCAGGATTATTGATTGATTATGCTAGCAGGGGTATCGGATACACTGATTTCAGGTAATAAAACTTTTTTTTAAATTTGATTATAGAAGGAGTATAAAATATACCCGAGAATCAAATTATTTCCAGTAATTACCATGTGATTTTTATATTTTTACTGTACATTATTTCAATTATTAATTAACGTATTATATGTTATTTTGTGCTAAATTGTAAAGTAATTTAATACATAAATTCCATGTGTATAAATAGACACACTTGTTATTTAGTTGTTAATATTAATCAGCTTAAAAGTTAGTGTTTCTTTATATTAAGTGCGACCAGTTATTAATGTGTCACTCACTAGCCACAAACAAAATGTATTTTAAAAATTAATTTCTCCTTTAGTCAGGATATTTTACTTTCTTCCCCTCCCTCCCATTCAAGGTCACCTTGCTTCGGTTTTACACCCCTTTCGTGGTTTGGGACACACTGGAAGTTATTTTTCATCTTCATTGAAAGAAGGTGTTGTTGGTTATTAATTTAAAATAGTCGCAAAATTACAATGATTTTGTTTTATAATTTTTTTGTGATATAACTTAATTTATGTATGTGTGCAAATATTTCTGACAATAGACCTATTGATAAGTACAATATTGTTTTGCACTTATAGTTGGGTTTTATATTAAATTGTTTGTGGTCCAAATATCATATATTTTTAAAACTTTAAAAAAATATGTTAACATCAATTAACTAAATATTTGTCACATTTCCCAATGCAAGTAAACTAGTAATTATCTCTGAAGATGATTATCATAATAATACTTATTTGATACTAATTATATTAATAATGCTTTAATACATTTTCAGATAGTTTA
Organism: Timema cristinae; assembly: GCA_039000515.1. NCBI lineage: Eukaryota > Metazoa > Arthropoda > Insecta > Phasmatodea > Timematidae > Timema > Timema cristinae. Next base: position 24,513,094 of record JBCFYV010009882.1, read on the forward strand.
GTAAGAAGAATCTAGTTATGAATTTTATCCCTAATTTCAATAATTAACTTCGTTGATTTTGTTCTGCATGGAAGAGCAATAATTACAAGATAGTCACAACGAAACATCCTTTGAAACAAACATCGCTCTTTCAATTCGTTTCAAATAAAAATTAATTGGAAGGTGTTCCTGACAACAATGGACATTTGCAAAATACTTCTATTGAAAATATATACAGTTCTTCTGGTTAGAGCATTTTTGTGTCAACTGCACCCAACAATAGTACCCTATTGAGTGACAAAATTACTGATCCCAATAATTGCATATCGGAGTTTCTTCTATTAAGTGTATTTCGCCTAGTATTTCCACTGCAATAGATGTAGCGACCTCTACTTCTAATAAACCAGGTGCTACTGGTGGTCACGTCCTTGATTACTATAACCATAAGGATGGTGACAGTTTTTCACCAAAATATGGTGCGGATTTATTGTCAATGTGGGGTGATAATGACATAGGAGTGTACTTGAATAAACCTTTGACTAATTTTCAGAGATAGAATTGCTTGGATCTCCCTGGATTCCCCCTAAAGTATATGTTATTCCTGTTGACCATAAATATCCAAAACCATAAAGTTTTTAACACAGATGGATGGAATTATTTCCTTGCATATTTTTTTCCGAAAAGGAAAATGGTGCTGTTGGTACGTTTTGTGTGATATTTTCTAAGCAATCCATTGTAAAAGGAAGTCATCAAAACCTTTCAACCATAATTTTATGTGATAGACAAGAACGGTCACTCCGTAGTAAGGTGGACTCTGGAAATGTTCTCACCAATAACCCCAATGAGAACGATGGAGTATTTCGCGCTCTATTGAGGTTTCGTGCTGGCGGTGGAGATAAGGCCTTCAAAAACATCTAGAAAGTGGTACTTCTTATGCTCAGTACATCAGTCCAACCATACAGAATGAATTGATAGATATATGTGGGAACATCATAGAAGAAAAGATAGTGGAAAATATTAATGCCTCCTGACCTTTCGCCATCCTGGCAGATGACACCTCTCATGTAAGTAGGACAGAGAAAACGTTTATCTGTCAATGATAAATTTGTGCTAAAAATGAGGTAATTCGAGAAGACTTTTTAGAATTTACTCCTGATAACGATCTTACAGGAAAAGAACTGGCAGCCACAATTTTGCTCCGTATAGATAAAAATGGCTTAAAACTAGACAATATGGTTAGTCAGGGGTATGATGGTGCTGCTGCAATGAATGGCCACCTCCATGAGCCTCAAAAGAAAATACGAGATATAAAACCTCGTGCCCTTTATGGTTATTGCAGTGCCCATTAATTGCATTTGGCTTTAGCTAATGCCTGCAATGTTACGCTGATTATAAACTGTATAGGAACAGTCACATCAGCTAGTGTATATATTTTCAGATCCTCACCCCGGCGCTCTGAGATATTACATGCACAAAGAAAGAAATACATGCTTGATAACAAACATGCGACACTCATTGCAATGTGTTAGAGCAGATGGGTGCAAAAACATGATTAAATTGATAGGTTCCAAGAAGTTTGTATTCCAACTGTGCATGCATTACAAGAGTTAGAGGGGCACTCAATCAAGAAACTACGGAGAGAGCGCAATAACTTTTAGCTACAGTTGTGAAAGGACAGTTATTCATAGCACTGCAGCAAAAGTTTTTCTATCACACTTCCACTTTGTAAGAACCTACAACGAGTTGACTGTAACTTAATCGCTTCATGTGAATATGTAGAATAGTGGATGTCCTTCACACTATGATCAGCAAATCCGGTGAAGAATGTTATAATATATTTACTTACTCTGTGAAAATTCCGAGTGAAATTGGGGAAGAACTGTGAATTACTCATGTTTTTGATAAACAGTGCCATCGCGACAACACTATGACGTCCACAATTGAAAAATATCTAAGGAGGACTGTATATATTCCTTTCTTGGACCATATCACATAGCATCTCAGGGATCGATTCTCAACACACAGATGCCTTATCTGTTCCCTACAAAAATGAATCCCTAATCGAATAGTAGGCACTGACTTAGAAGAGGAGTTAGAATAAGATTGTTACCTTCTCTTATGCTATGTTTCCTAACTAAAGGACATGCTCAATTGAGATAACCACCTGGAAAGCAAAATGGGTGAGAGTGAATGAAAAATATGTAATGACGAATGCTATTGAAGCTCTCGAACAGTGTATCTTGGACTTTATTTTACAAATATTCAGAAACTTCTTATAATGTTAGCTACACTTCCACTATCGACAGCAATCCCTGAACGTACTTTCTCTACACTTAGGTGAATAAAGTCTTACGTAAGAAACGCCAGAAGTAATGATAGTTTGACCGTACTTACACTTCTCAACGTGCATCATGATATTTTTGTGGTCCAGAGGATGTTGTAAGGCTCTTTGCAATTGTATCAAGGCAAGCTGGTTTCCCTCTTTAAGGCTACATCTTAAAGATGATTTTATGGATGAATTTTAAAGCATATTTTTTTTATGTTACCGTACTTGATATTTTAACCATTTAATATAATAGAGTAAAAACAATGGTTATATGGCCTCATGTAAGGTTTTACCTGTTTGACACTTAATATAGATACATATTAGATATATTTTGTTTCAAGAATAAATACATATAAAATAAGCATATTCTTATTTCTCAGAGTTTATTAGTATTAAGTCTTCATATACTTGGTCTAAACGTGCCAGTTTGAAACCCTCCCTACGCCCATGGATGAGCTTGTAAAAGCTATTGGGAAAAAACCATTTTAGATTTGGAGAGGTTCAAGAAGGAACATGAATGCCTTTATGCTAAAACCATAAGGAATATTAAAAACATCACAATAAAGTTTGCGTGCCGAAAGAGTTTTGAACCTTTAATTGTTTATCTAATTTGGTCATAGTCATAAAAATAACATTTACTAAACACTTTATCTTAGCAAACAGTAAAACATTTACTTTGCACGTTTTCCAATTTGAAAAAGTCAGTTAAGGTAGTGGAATCCCAAAAAAAAAAAAATATATATATAGGCTTAGATCTAACCAACACATAATAAACTACGTCCACTTGGAGGTGATAAATATATTATAAGAGATTTTGAAGATATAATGTATGTTACAGGCCCGCCTTCTATCTTTATGCAGGACTTAAGATACTAAGTGGAGTTCTCATGCTGACGATAAATCTAGAGTTCAAGGCACCAGCCACTAATGTTGTCCACGATGTGCTCTCGGTGATCAAGAATGTAGAGATGGTTACTCTGTTTGTTGCTATATTTATTCTTGGTAAGAATACTACTAAACTATAATTATTTTTCTAATATTTATAGAACATCACAATATCACAATGCATTTCAATTGTTATGTGATTCTTATTTATAAATCTCCTTGCTAAAAATGTATATCAACACCTATTAAAGTCAACTAATGACCGAGAGTATGTTTAAAACTGATATATGTTAGCCTCCAATATTTAGGTGTTGATACATTTGAAACAGGGATTGTGATTTTTTTATAATTCAATTAATACTTGTAGATTGTTGCACTGATGGCTGAAAATTATTTAATTAAAATCTATTCTTAACTTTTTATTGGGAAAATATTTATATAATAAGCCTTCACTTGATTTTCTATTTAAAAGTTTACTAATTAAATGTTATCAGCCTTACATAGACATTAAGATATCTCGTTGTTTAATTTGAGTCAATAGTATATTTTCTCCCTTCATGTCACGATTAGAACCTTGAAACGGCCCCTCTCCCAGATCTATTTATTCGTTTCGCCAAACCATTAAAGTAAAAATCGAGCTGTTGTTATTTTAACTTAGGAAAAATATATTATTTACCGATTTACAATTGAACCCTGTAATACGTGTCTTCGTGATCTGAGTATTCGCATACACGCAGATTTTGACTTGTGAGAAAAAAAGGTACAATTGTTCTAGGAATCTTCGCGGTGCATTTGTTGATTGGTAGTTGGAAACAATTGCAAGCTTCCTCAAGTGTCAAAATTCTCTGTGTGCACCTCTTCAACTGCATCAACCCTACCCTCTGCTGCTCAATGCTGTGCACAAGCTCTTTCGTAACTGTTGTATCAAAGCTTGAAGCGACACATTATTCTTGTGAATTTGTTATTTCCTTAGAGATAAAATGTTGGGAAAACGCTAACAATACTCTCCAAAGAATGTGAAAAGTGGTAAGTTAGTGAAAATAGTACGGAAATAACATTCGTTAGAAGAGTAACTAGAAGTTCTGAAAAGGTTTGATAAAGGTGAACGTATAATTGACATTCAACGTGTCGTGGGACTTAGTGACTTGACAGAAATAACTGTTCGTGCTAATTCTGAATCAATTAATAAAAGTGCGTAAACTTCTACGAATATTAGTGTAACTAGAGTGACTAAATTGCGGTCGAGTGCATTGTAGAAAATGTAAAAATGTTAACCAACTGTATAGAACATCACAACCAGCAGAACATGCTACTCTCCAGATCTGTTCTTCAAGAGAATACTCTGTAAGCAGATCTAACAAAAGACGCTAAAGAACTGGCAGCTTTTTCAGTAGGTTCAGGTTGGTTTAATCATTTCACAAATCGATGTAAATTCCACAAATTAAAACTGATTGGCAAGGCGGCCACCACAGACTATGTTAAACGTGAGACATTTAAACAAGTCATTGCAGAAGTAGGATACAGGATAAGCACCAAAACAGGTGTTTAATTTTGATTAAAAGGGTATGTTCTGGAAACAAGTGCAAAGTCACACTTTTATTTTTGTTGAAGAAAAAAAAAAGCTTGGTTTCGAGGCGTTCAATCACCACTGCACTCTACTTTATGGAGAGAACGCTTCAGGGGATTACAAGTTACAGCCCCTCATGAGCTATCATTTAGAATATCCACGGGCATTGAAAGATTGTGTTAAAACCAGATTGCCTGTTATTTGGCGATTAAGTAAGAAAGGATGGAGGACCTCTACCGTTTCCTGTGAGTATATTACTAGAGAATTTCAGGATGAGTTGAAGGCCTATTTTAAGAGGGTAAAATTAATTTTAAAATTCTTACCTTGCTTGTCAAAGTTGATAATCATCCTTTTACTGTTAAGGAGTTAAATGAAAATATGGAAGATTTATATTTTCCTCCCAACACCACATATATAGTTTAGCCCACGAACCCAGAAGTGATCTAGGCTTTTAAGAACTATTATCGCCTTCAAAGTTTCTCAATGCTTATCAAGCAGGGTGATGCAGGCGATAAACTTTCCATCAAGGAGTTTTGGCCAGTTTAACACTAAGATTGCAATCAATATCATTCTTGAGGCCTGGAATTACATAGCTCCTTGATGCATGAACGGTGTAGGAAATAAGCTATGGCCTGAAACTGTAGCAGGCATTCCAGGCATTTCAGTGGAAAATGAGCTCCGTAGCACAAGGAGAGAGATTGTATGCATGGTACAACAGATTAGATTCACAGACGTTGATGAATAAATAGGAGATGACCTCCTAACCTTCCATAAAGATAATATGACAAACGAAGATATTATGGCTATCAAAGTGAAAGATATCAGAGATGAATCATAACTGAGCCCAAAAAATATAGTCTTTGAGAACCCATACAACAAACGTTTTGTTCCAGGCCCTCAAAGTGATCGACTCAGCAATTAATATTGTTGATAAACATGACCCTGATTTATGGATAAGTTATAAAATGAAGAAGAAAGAAGAGCTTGTATTGAAATGTTACAAAGATCTTTACAATCAAAAATTAAATATTACGACTCAACCCTATATTAAAGCGTTCCTTACGAAACAACGCAGTGGCATTTTAACTGATTGCCGTACACCTGCTGACTCATTGTCTCCAGCTTCGTGATCCACATTATCTGGGAATTCCATTCGTACATTTTTAGCTCCGAGGGGAAGATTTTTACTTGAATCATCCGACAGTGATTAGCAGGATGATTGCTAGTATAGTAAATAATAAGAATATTGCAGTTCTTTATTTCTTTTCATTGGGTTTACCTTGGTTGTCTCAGTATGATTTTATTCAAATAAAAATTCTTGAGTTTGCTAAATCATGTATATACCTATTATTATTATTATTATTATTATTATTATTATTATTATTATTATTATTATTATTTATTATTATTATTAGCACCCCGTCTTACTACCCTTTCGGGTTGTATACACTTACGCTAATGTGTAATGGTAGGGTGATTGTGAGATGAAATGGAGGATCTTACAGTTTAACGTGGGATCCGAACCATGGTGGAGCCCTGGCATTCCACACATTAACAAGTTGTGATTAATACACGTCTTGTCAGAGGCGAAGGAAGGGTTTGGCAATCAGATAAATCTGTGCCGAGAGAGAAGATTGAACCCCGGAACCCCAGAACAGAAGTCCGACACCTTACCCCTAGACCGCTAGGTCATATATGTACCTAATAAACACAGCAAAAATTATTATTAACCTTATTAACCCTGTAATATTTAAGGTTTAGCAATAACTTATTGAATACATTTGGAAACACAATACTTATTCTTACATGTAAAGGAGTGAAATATAGAGAGTAAGAGAGGAAGAAGAAGGTTTGGAATGCCAACAGATATCAAGAAAGGAAAAAGCTACAAAAGGGGGAAAGAATGCCCTCAGGATCGAGGAAAGTGGAAAATGTCCAGTTGATACCTGTTTCAGGACAAATTTAGAGGAGAAGATGAAGAATAAGAAGCAAAAACTGTTTTACGCGAAAATGGTATTTGTGGCGGTTCTTTGGAACGCATCTGCTGCGTATAGCGAGGTTTGACTGTTTACACAAATCATGATTTTCATTGTGATTTAAACAAAGGATGAGTACACAGATGAGCCACTGCCAACACAGAAGAAAACAATGGAAGATTTGCTAGGAAAATTAGGTTTTAATTTTAGATTACTATTTTGGCAACATCCTGGACATCTAACCATTAAATTTATAGTTTTTTGGTCAAAATTGGTTGAACCACCTTCTCGTAATTTCAATAAACAAAAATGAGCTTATCAAATTATATATAAGATTATATAAAGAGAAAGAGAGTGAAAGATTGAGAGAATGTGAGAGTATGAGTGTGTGATTGTGTATGTTTGTGTGTGAGAGTGATAATGAGATTTTTTTTATTAGAAAGTGAGTGTGAAATAGTGACAGTGAGCGAGTGAGTGTGGTCTAGTGAGTATTAGTGAGTGATGGTGAGAGAGAAAGTGTGTATGAAAGAGATAAAAGTGGATAATAAATTGTATGTGTGAGAGAAATTTTGAGCTAAAGAGAGTTTAAGAGGGAACGTGAGAAAGTGTCTGTGAAAGAGAGTGTTTTTGAGAGTGTGAGTGAAACAAAGTGTGTAATAGTGTGAAAATGAGTGTGTGTGAGAGAAAGTATGTGGGAGAAAGGGAGAGCGTGAGAAAGCGATATTATATGAGAGAAATAGAGTATGTGTGAAAGATTGAATGAAAAAGATATTTTGAAATAAATGTGTATGAGAAAGAATATGTGATAAAAATTGTGTGTTTGAGGGAGACCTAGCTTATGTTAGAGAAAGATTATGTGAAAGTATGTGTGAGAAATTGTGAGAGAGTATAGGAGATATGGTAAGTTTGTGAAAGAGAGAGTGAGTAGAATCGAGAGTAAATGTGTGAGAGAGAGTGTGTTAGAGAAGATAGATGGAATACATAGAATATTACTTTGAAATATTTTCAATGTATACTCAAAATTGATTGGTAGCTAGGAAAGATAGTTGAATTTATATGTATTGTAATATTATTTGAAAAAGGAACAGCAAAACCCGTACTTATACAATTAAAATGGCTATATAAACATAGTTCAAGATCATTTTTATCAAATTTTGAATCCATAATACATACCGAAACGTGTTTAAAGATGATTGTTTCGTTTTTAATTTATAGTTCATGAGCGAAACCAAAGTAAGAAATTAGTTTCGTGAAATTGACTAATTAACCTTTTATTTTACGAATTATAGTTAATAGGTATATTGTTGATTTAAATACTTATTAACAATAGCAACATTCCAATAACAATAAAGGGTTCCCCCCAGTCTAGCAAATTAATTCCTTCAATCAAGGAATGTGTGTAAGAGATGTGCTTGTGCCAGCTATTATAATAACCATTTTGTAATCAGAGGTACATTTTCAAAGTTAAAGTCAATGAAAAAGGACCGATACAAACAAAATTATATATTTATAGCTTATAACCCATTATCATTTGTTTGAATACTGAATAGGCCAGTATAAATATTTGCCATAACTTTTATATTTGTTGAACTGTACAACTTTAGTAAGATTTGACTTATTATCTTTAACCATGCAGAAATATTTTAGTCACAAAATGAGAAATTATTTATAGCCAAGTAAAAATATGTATATTTTATTCACACGTATAAAACCATGCACAAATAAGGGTTTCCATGGTGATTCAAATAAAGAAGGAAAAGATGAAAATTTGCTGGGAAATACAGATTTTCTTTGGAAACTACTGCTTTTTATCAACATTCTGGACTCATGGCCTGTAAAATGAGAGGTCATTTATTAGAATCGGTTGTCATTTTCTCGCAGTTTTAATTACTGAAAAGGGGCTTATCAAATTTTACAAAGAGCAAAATATTAAAAAGATAAAGAAAAGGAAGGATTAAAAGCAACAATGCAAAAACCAAAATTATCTACTTCTAACCTAATATCATCAGTTCGATTGATAAATAAACAAATAATTTCGGTAATATTTCTCTTTTTTGTACCACAATATTAAAATTTGATTTACATCATGGCCGAAAATTTATCAGAGGGGAAATGTAGGCTAATTCTTTCACATTATAGGCAGGGGGCTGGATGTTGTGTCTGCTTTAGATTTAAGTTAATATAAAGTCATGTGCTGATATTATCAGCCGGTTCAAAAAGTATACATTAAATACCTCAAATAAATAAAAATGGTATTATTTGTAACCAGATAAAATATTTTATTTACATATATACACTGAGGCACTAATCAAGTTTTCCATGGTGATATAAGCAGAGAAAGAAAAGCTAAAAAAATATCTGTGAAAATCCGATTTTGTTGAAAACTACTGTTTTTCTCGTCATCCAGGACTCCTGACCACTAAAATGAAAGTTAGTTTGCAAAATATGTTCAGCCACTTCCTAATAATTTCTATACCGGAAACGGTCTTGTCAAATTATAAAATAAGATATTTATTTTATAGTATTTTTAATATAGTCAGCAGATTTGTATTTATTGATTAATTCATATTACCTTTATTTATATTAGTGCATTTATATTGATAGTTTACTTCATTTTAATAAATACAAAGTAAATTAACTTATTTGTGGATTGACTCAATAATATAAGATACATGCACGTGTCAAATAAATAAATATGGATGTATTTTTTTAGAGGTCAAGCAATAATGTATTTGTCGAACAATTTCATAAGCGAATGAAATGTCCATAAGCACTTAGAGTTATGTCAAATGAGTTGGCGTTATAATTTTGCTACTTTAGGTAAAATAATGTTTATTTGAGTGGTTTTAAGAGTGCATGTAATATACAAATATTAATGCAATAACATCAATAAAACAAGAAATATCCGCTATGTGGTGGAAAAATAATTGTTATTATAATAATTATTCATTAAGTTAATTGACTACCCCAAAATCTTTGGTGGGATTGTTTTATTTCTTTTGTTTGGACATAAGGGTAGTTATTCAAATGGGATAAGCCCTAAATTATAAAAAGGGTTTTTGCCACATTTGAGACCCCTACTTCTAATCGAATGTATGAACATATTTTTTTTAAATTAAATAGGATTTACTGAAATTTTAAATGAGTCAATATCGTGTCCACGCAAATATTTAGCTTTCATTTACTTTGAGAGGTAACAAGCTTAACGTATCTTGCTTGGTTCCACTATTGCCTAGCTTTTAAGTGTAAAACATACTGTAATAAGCCAAGAAAAAACCTTTATGTTTCAGGATAACTGAATCGTGAAAACGATTATTAGAATTAATTCTTATTGCTTATTGCATTTTCTGGCAATGCTAAGCTCTACGATTTTTTAATGTATATTTTTGACGCTTAATGTACAGGATTAAAATATATTTTCAGGTACTGCGTGGGGATACATCGAAAGTTTCTTGTTCTGGCTGCTTCAAGATCTTGGAGCGTCGGGGTCTTTAATGGGTATCACAATAACAGTTGCTGGCGTCGCTGGTATTCCTCTCCTTGTCCTTTCTGGACCAATCATTGACAGAATTGGTCATGCCAATGTGTTATTTATTGGATTTATCTTTTACGCTATACGATTGTTAGGTAAGTTATATAAGCTTTCATTTTCAAAAAAATTATTTATTTATTTATCCTCCCCTAGTAGCATGGATTCACTGAAGACCCCAATTCAACTTTGTTTACCTGTAGTTTATTTTTTTTTAATTCTGAAAGAAATAGACTTTGTTCATTTCTCTATTTATTACTGTGTCCTATATATATTTTTAATTAGTTTTTCTTAAACCAATAATATTGTATACCTTTAATCCCAATCGGGTGTACTCACGTTTTTTTTAATGAACGCAAATGTGGCTACACGTCCTCTAAATTCAACCCTCCTAATGTATAACTCACTAGCCCAATTAGTACATTTTCGTGTAACCTGAACAGGTGGTAAGACGTGGTGCAATAAAATTAAAAATAAACAAATATCCCGTTGTGTTTGGTTTGGTAATGCTGAATTGCGGATATAAAATCAAAACCTGATAAATTGTATTTAGGATTCAGGCAGAATCATGACCAGATGCTTACATTCTAAGTGAGAACGTCACAGAATATTATGTAATATGTAGTTATGTATTCACAGGGAAGAAAACTATAATGTCTATAAAGATGATTCAGGGAACTAAAGTTGTCATGATCTTGTGAAATAATCGTTGCAAAGTAAAATAAATATTAATGAAGATACAATTTTCACAAGTAGTCTAGCAATAATCATCAAAAATAAAAAGCTAACAATACTAGGATTAATAAGAAAACCTATATTTAAGCTAGTAAAGCTAACAATACTAAGATTAATAAGAAAACTTATATTTAACAGGAGTTAATCTCGATTTGGATTCCAGAATTCAACAATATTGTATCATACTGTCCATAAAAAAGGTAGATTAGTGACTATTTTGAGTATTATGCTTTATTCAGCTAAAACAAGATAGGCCTAATAGAAAAGCAAACCTGCTATAATCCTCAACTATCGTTGAGAAATTACAAGAGTTGTACCAAATTCTCCTTTTATTCAAATTAATATATTGATTCACAATATCTCACAACAAAGGATGTTCACACAGCCAGACATACATTAACATAATTTCGTCTATAACTTTTATAAAACAATATTACTTATCTGATGTTGACCAAAACCACAAATTTAAAACGAAAATTCATCACATTCCTTAATATTGTCCACCTAACAGTAGGCTACTTAAAAAAATTAAATTCACTAAAAGATAAAATAATAGGGTCTACAGTATAAGCAATTTTTTTTCAATTCTTAACTTTCTCCGACCTTTTGATTAGGAAGTTTACAGACTCATCAAAACAAAATTCTTGCCCATAAAACAACAATATTAATCTAAACGTTTATGTGGGATTTTCACCAATCTTACATTTCTGGTGGTCAAAGGTATTTTCATCAATGAAGGTAAAGAAATTTCTTTTCCAGCAGGGAGCAATGATTCCCTTATGATACCTATGCAATAGGTTATCTTTTGACGAACAGGGTATAGAAATTTAACCTTGTACCCCTAGTCTAGTTGTTAATTGCTTTGTTATTGTCCTGCTAGCTTCGATTATCTAATGGAAGCAATCATCAATGCCCGGGGAAAACCAACAGGACATACACATGTTGTTGTAGCACAAGGATGCTTACAGGCATATTCAAGGTCATATTGCCCTGATGTATCGCCCCCACTACATCATGGATCAAACTATCATTAGTTGTAGCCACTCTAAATAAAAATATACCTTTCTGGTTTCCATCATAATGACACTTAAAAGGAACCATCATCATTCTAATTATCAAGACTACAATAGTTCAAGTGGCGATTCACACCTTGATCAAATTATCGGAACTATAATGGAAATGGTAAGATCACTTCCTTGTTGATTCTTTCCTGGAGAGACTTAGTACCAACATAGGTCTATATGTTAATTAGTGACATTACTTTGCTAACTCAAGCTATCATATTCCTAAAATGGTTGTAAACAAGAGTCACACGTTGTATGTATCCGTTTAAAATCTCAAATAGCCACTGGTAAATGTTGCAAATATTGGATCATATCAGATATATTCACGGTAGGAAGCGAGTTCCACAATGGTGAGACTTCTATAATAATGTATACGGATTTTCAACATGGAGTAGGGGTATTGATTGTAGTCATGGTATAAACAGTCACGTTAAATATTATACCTTATACCTGTGTGCTAAGATGATCGAGGTTTCTTCAGACTATCGTACATATAGGTCATTTGTTCTTTATTCGTCGGCCATCTCATACTTTATACTTGATAAGAATCTTGTCTTATACTAGTAACGAATTTGATTAGACTAGATTCATATATTATATTAGATAATTCCTAATTGGTTAGAGACACTTATTATAATATATAATAATATTTCAACCGTCAATAAATAGTGATCTCAAATAATATAATAGAGTAGTATCTGAAAAATGTAAATAAATGCCAACATGATCATTGTAAAGTGAATAAATCTTTTAAAAACCACCCTATCTTCACAAATTGGATAAATGTATTTAACTACCTCTATTATACATAAACATGATAATACATGTAATCTAGGGTATTTGATTCTTGAGGATAACATGCAGGAGTTTACAGTTAGCACTTGAAAATGTATAGTGGTCTATATATTTGGATGGGAAGCTTGGACTTTGTTTAAAAAATAAGGACATAGATCCAATATAAAATTATTATTATCAAACATGTAATAATATGACATAATTTAATCAGCTACATGCTAAATACTCGTAGATAGAACATTAAACAATTATTAACAAGATTGAGGGAAATAATTAACATAAATTTACCTTGAACAAACGAGATTAAAATATTAACTTTATATATAATGAATATTACACTTATTTATTTACAATCATTGTTAATTTAATTTTTCAAGATAATTCATTATTTGATTTATAAAAATAAAATGTTTAACACTTTTATCAGAAAATGTATGTTAGCAATATAGCATTTAAAAAGGTATTTCAACGAGAGGAGTACATTTTTCAAAGGCTTACTAAATCTTGTTGGGACGTGCATCTTCTTTAAACACATCCGTAACGTTATCAGGACGCCATACCTTTCTGAACCCTGTTTCAAGGCATATGAGGGCTAATCTCTCTGCTGAGTTGTGGTAAATTTGTGTCAGCAGGGGGTAGTGGTTGAAGGGAAATAAGAAGGGGAATGTTTTTTTACTATAACCCCATTTTCCTATACCCTAGTATTTATACAATAGATATTATAACATATTATTCTCTACGGTGGATGATATGATGATGAAGTGGCGAAGATTGTAAAGAGGTAAGAGGAGAAAAGGGAGAGGGTAGGGGAGAGGAGATGGGTGGGTGTAGCTTAGGATTAGGTTTTTTTTTTATCACCGCATCTTATTAACCGTTCGGGCTATACGCTTACTATCTACTAGTTACGATAATAGTCTTAGGTATTAGAAATGGTATAGTTATAGGGAATGTATCCACATTTGTTTGAAGGAAGAAAGTAATACCATTTAGGAAATATAACTTTCAGTACACTCAACCGAGATTCAAAACTCGTGATCATCATCATCAGTAGACAAGTCCACTAAAATTGTAGCGCCTTAGACCAATGGGACACCGAAGTAGGTGGTGGGTAATTTAAAGGGAGGAGGGTAGAAAAAGTAGAGTAGTTGGGAGAGGGGAGGGTGTTGCGTTGTCGTGTGTAATTTAACTGTATGGGTTCATGTAATATTATCGTGGAAGTGTGGACAAGAGAGAGTAATTCAACGCTATAAGGTCTAGCTTTCTAGCGTTAGGACGCCGTCAAACCGTGGGTTACAAGAGGTCAGGTCGGTGCCGAGTAATCGGGCACACGTTAGGAAAATGATGGGGCGAATGTGGAGTCAGAGATGGTAATTTGACCCTATGGGTTCTAGGTGGGGTGGGATCAAGGGTAGGAAGAAGGGGGTGAAGATGGAAATGGTAATTTAACATAATTGATTCTCTGTGGTATAGGAAGTGGTAGAATAAAGAGGTGTGGAGTTGGAGAGGTTAATTCAACGTTGTAGGTTCTGTTTGTGTGAGGAGAGAAAAGGATTTCGAGAGATCAAGGTGGTGGAAGGGTAGATGAAAGATGATGGGGTTGGAGAAAGGAATTCACCATTATGGGTTTAGATGGCTTTTTGAATCACCTAAGAGCTGTAGTTTAATATCTATTAAGTGGGTAGTGTATACCGGAATTGGCTTGAAATGAGAGTGGATAAAATTAAAATCTTGGACGACGAGAAATAAAAAGGATAGGATAGTAGTAGTTTAACATTGTGGGTAGAGGCGTTTTGTGAGAAACTGAAGAGGAGATTAAAATGAGGATATTTGCATGACCATTCATAGGGAGACTACCGTTATGGGTTCTGGTGTTGAGTTAGTTCACTAAAGATGGTAGGTTCCCCGTTTTTAATTTTTATAATTTTTTATTAATGGACTGTTATGCATTACACAACATGTTTTGAAATTGATGAGGAATGTTTTTACCAACCGTCGTTTGAAGGTTTCTCTAAGCATCTGGAATTTCTCTTAAATACCTTAGGCTTAATGTCATCAAAAGTGATGATAAGCTTATGTTGAAATTATTGAAGAAAACTAATTAAGGATGACCAAATGTTGTCTGCCACTTTTTCCTTTTGTGTAAAAAAATTCCAAGCTTTCTTATAAATGTCATTGGCGCAAGATGGTTTACATAAATTCCTATATTCTCAGAGTATGGAAAGCGATGAGGTGTATGCCACTAAGGATGACTAGTTCTGTCAAGTCAAATGATGAGGGTTGACATCTTGGTAGAAATCTGACTCTAGCATGGAGGAAGGGGGCGTATGTAAGGGGTAGGATAACGAGGCGTAACAGCTGGGAGGGGGTGCTAGCTGCACTATTTTGGCACATAAGGTCAGCTTATTTAATGATATGTTAATGCCGCTTAGTCGGAGAGCGCATCATACATTGACTCGTATGGGAAAATGGTGATGGAAGCTAAACCTTAATATGTTATTGTATACAATTTCCTCAGTTCTCGCACTTAATGTCTTCTTGATTAATTAAAAGTCATTTCTATAATACTGGTAGGATAGAAGTGGGGGATATCCGTCAGATTATTAAAAATGGACCCGCTCAAAACTACACACAGCACTAGATGTTTACCAATACTATTCCGAAAATCTATAGAATTCGCAACTAGTAATATGACGGGCTAATCGCTTTTAGCCCTCACATAGAAACATATTCTATACATACAAACTCTGAATTATATCACAGATTATAAAATCCTCGTGAAATTGAGCTCACAGACGTCACTCTCCTTACTGACCGAAGACGTTCATCTCAAACCAAAAAACAATTCCTTTCCATAAGCCTAGTTTCAAAAATATTATCTTCATGGGTTCGGAACAAATGACGCTCGCTTGCATGCGCGTTCGTTGGTCACCGCCTAGATCATCGTTCCAGAAGTTGCTCGAGTGGTATAAGCTTCCCCCTCCCCACATCCATTCCTTAATCTTGTGCTGGCTTAAATTTGTAAATATATATATACGGGTGTAACCAGTTTGTATTTATATTGCATTATACACTCCGCGAGCTACTATGAGATCCATTAGCTGCTAGCCAACAACTTCAAGATGGTGGATCCAATGGTCACCCCTGCACGAAGCAGATCGGGGAATATTTAAAGTAATATCTATTTCTGTTGTTAATTATGTTCGTCTCATGCTTGGGCTTATGAAATGATTTGTACTTGTATTAATATAGTGAGTCATAATTACCTGGGGAGCTGCTTGGCGCTCCTATATACTGAGTAAAATAATTATTAATTATAAATATTAATAATTATTAGTAATGTTTATTTTTTGTACTAAAACCACCAGACTTGAAATCATGAGATTCGCGGCATTACTGAGCGACCAAATTAGGTCGTTGGCTTCATATTAGCAGTATTAATTTTCTGACATTTACCATGCATGGTGTGCAACTTGTGGGGAACTGAAGTATCAACTTAATCGGTTTTCCGTATTATGAGTGTCCAGCATCCTTCAGATGCTGTTAGGTATTAGGGCCACTGCCATTATTATTAACGTTAAATTTCCTTTGAGTGTTTAGTTTGTGTCAGTATTTGTTATTAAAATAGGCATTCCTGATTAGGAATAGGATTGGTGTTTGCCCATTAATGTGTTTAGAATCCTCCTGGTCTATATTTGGGATCACCCACGCTAAGCTTCAGCTTGGTGGAGTACTTAGTATGCTCAAGTATATACTCTTGTAGAGTCATTCAAGTTTAGTATGGTACGTACATAGTTGTAACCATATCTCCTTAAATATGAGTTCAGTTTATTTAATTATCTTTAGTATTATTATAACATTTAGGGTCTCGTGAACGAGAAGCTTTCCTTGCTGTGCTCCCGATGACGGTCAGAACTTGTGATGTGTTAACTATTATCTATTTTACCACTAACTCTATATCATAACCACTACATGTATTTATTCTGTTTGTGATGCATTTCGTTTTAGAAACGGTTGAGTTCAGCTTAACAGTGCTGTTTTCTAGTGTGGTCTTGTCTGCTATTTAACGTTAACTTTAGTTATGTGTTAAGCATATAGTGTTTGAATGCTGCATTTAACTTAGCAGTTGATTTATTAATTGACTTTAGGGGGCAGGTGTCCACACTAAGTACAAGCTTTAATTGATGTAAGTGAACCATATTTAGCGTATAGCTTTGACCTGTGTTCATTCAATTACTATATTAACATGAAATACTATCGTGTTATATAAACTCCCTCCTTCTCCTATTATCTGCCTATGTGATAAAAGTAATCGTTGGGTGTTGTGCCAGTAGTAGCTGAATCATGACCTACTCAAGTCACTTGCAGTTTATAGGCCCCCTTGCTACTAGCTAAGAAGTTTCACACATTTTTGTTTTTTTTCCTTTGTTTTTACATTAGGATATTCTATTATTTACAACCCCTGGCTGTGTCTTGTCTTTGAAGCTATGGAAAGTGTAACGTCATCCCTTTCATTCACCGCAGCCGTAACATACGCCGCCAAACTTTCCTCTACTACCACGGACACTAGTATACAAGGACTTCTGGGAGGAATTTATTTTGGCGTTGGTAAGATGTAATACTTAAGTTATTCCTTTAATAAATGATTTCTTGAAATGTATTTATCGTTAATCAAGGCTGTACTGATGGGCGTTGGAAGTTTTTGAGGTTAAAACACTTTCTCGCCCAGAGTAGTATTGATATTGTATTGATAGACATCATTTGTCTTGGGGTAGAGTGCCTCATTACCCGATGTTCGTGGGTTCAGACCCAACTAGGGTCAATGGATTTTTCTTAACTGATAAAAATCCGTAGCTCAACTTCCTTCGTAAGGGAAGTACAGCCATCGGTCCCATGTGAATTGAGGCATGTAAAAGAACACTGGAAGGTATGTGAAAATACCTTTTCTGACAAAACTGTTTATTCATTTAGGTCTCGCTCATAAACATTATCATGTGCTGATATAATCATTCAATTCAGAAAGTGCACGTTAAATACTTAAATAAATAAAAATAAAAACGTATTCCTGTGTTCTTCCTCAATGCGGAGGATTTTTGGAGTCTTACAAAATGTATTACACCTAGAGCCCCAATTATATTTTAAGAATCTTTAAATTGCTTCAAGGGAGATTTATTATACAGTTTTTTTTATGCCATAACTTTTTGTCGCCAAGATCTATCGAAGGTAGAATACTTGCCAACATAAAAAAAAGTGCGCATCCTGCTGTTAATTGACAAATTGAACCCTTTGAAATAAAGAATGGGTTTCGCTGAACTCATGGAAACTCCACGCGTTTAAATAAAGCTATAACTTTACTTCCTTCAGTGACTAATTGTGATTTTACTTAAATATTTAAGATCATTACAGCCTACCGTTGTCCACAACAACTCACCACCAAATAATAAATAATAAAAACAAAATAAACCTAGTTTTTCTTCACTTGCAGTTAACCACAGTTGTTTTGACAAACCAATCATATTAAAAAGTTTTTTTCTTGCCATCCATCCGCATAGATTAGATTAGATTCACTAGGCTGATGTGCTCCTAACAATTTAATTCCATATTTTTCTTGCAGATTAACGAATAAAACTGAGTTTTTAATAAAGAAACTACTTTATTCATTTTAATTAAAAAATTCACATGTCACAGCACTTCTTGGGTCTTAGCACATACTAAAACACAAACACATAATCGAAAAAATAAAATATAGAACACCAGTATGACTTTATCGCATATCGCAGGGCCAGCTCAGACTAGATCCATTTACTGGCCCTATTGGCTGGCACTGGAATGGTAGGGGATTAACCTTGAGACATATCCCACTGGGTGTGGCTTCTATGAGAGAGCCTATCAGAGCTGTCCCTGCTCAGCTTCTATATTCAGTCATTAGAGCGCTGGTACAGTCCTTGCGTGATGTTTGGAGCGAGAAATGAAAAATATTGACTGGAATAAACGAATCCAATAATTCACTGCGTGGAGAGTATGGTGTTCCAATTCATATTCATGTTTTTTTTAATTGTGTTGTAAAATAAAAATAAACAAATACATATTTTTTATGTTATTTTTTTTTTAATATCGCTTATTCCCGGCCTTTTTGTTCTCTAGGATGGGCTGGACCACCCCTGTACAAACACAAGATAAAAATTGAAATAAATTATTTACGTTTTCCACTAGAAAAAAGCTAAATTATAAATTTTAAAAACTATAAATAAATTCTACTAGCCGCTGTTTGATTATTATGCCCAGAAGAGATGGACCACTTACTCTCTTGTTATACTATTAACAGTACACGTCACATGTGCCACTTTTAATCTTAGTACAGCGTTCTGCGCATCAATAGCCCACCTCTCCTTCCCCTACTCCACCAGGAAACTGGGCAATATAGAATATTATGCTCCAATCGGGAAGTTATTTTTATTTTAAGGTTTTAGCATAGCATTTTTAAATTTCATACTTAAAAACAACCATAAACAGTTTATTTTAATTTTAATATTTTCCTTGTTTATATAACGTATAACTGTGTGTATGTAAAACGTGGTGTTTGAGTGGAAGGGCACATACGCTTGTGCCCTTTAGGACAAGCCGCCACTGACTTTCTTAATAATTTTATTTTCAAAAGTGAACATTATTAATTTTTTCATGTATTTATTTTTCATATTTGATGAATTCGCTTGTTATTGAGGTGAAACTGGTCGTATCTGATTGAATCAAGTGTTCAGATTCATACGTAGCATAGGGTGTGCATAAAGTTCAAAGATAATACTATCAATGATGGCATTCAAAACCGAAACATTATGCACAAAGCACAATTCATAAAATTGATTTATTTATCGACTTGTGCATAGAAAATCCTTTGAGCGGAGATGTGTAAGTCAATGATTATGCGTGGAAAGTCTATAGACAATTAAAATGTACACAACAATTTGTAAATATCTTCTGTTCATATTTGAAATTTTGTATAAGTAGCCATACTGGTTTGGTTTCAACAAATTTTCTTTATTTAATTATCAGTGACTGTGATTGTGAATATTATTGAGAATAAAGTAAACATATTACCTTATTAATTATGTAATTTATGAATGAGAAGTAGAACGATCCTTTGTATTCATGACAATAGTAAAACCAGAGCCGATTAAAAAATCAAATTTTAATAATAGTACTGGTATTGCCAATATATTAAATGATAATTATCTTTATATTATACTTTTAGAGCGAGGACCATTTGGGATGTACTCCATTTATCAAGTGACCCACAAATGTGGGAACTTGGACTGAGCCATTCTTAGATCTTGTTTGCCGGTGACGGAATTATCTGGGTATTATATTATTTTCACTAAATGATTTACCAATAAACCTTCCACGCTAATGCAGGTATAATTCCTTTAAATTATACATTCCTCACTCCTGTTCCAGTAGTGTAAAATAAAGGGCGTAGTAAGCTAATATTTCTAGGGGGCTCGCAAGAAAATATTACTATATCTTTAGCCAATACACGTTTTTATGCATATAAGATTCCAAGGGTTCCAGACCTCCAAGACCCCCTTTTCTACGCTCTTGATAAATATATACATATCTCAGTTGATTAGTGCGACGTATATCAAAATAAAGTCACGGTATAGTTCTTTCAGCTTTTTACGAAGAAAACGCTTACAAACTACCATTAAAATTGTAACTATTATAGAAGTTCCCTCCATAATTTTTAAATGGACACATATCAATGTCATATCTATTTTTGTTACTAGTATTTTTGTTAATTATTCTGTCATTAATTACCTTATTAAGCTTACTTGTACTTGGTTATAAATGATAATTTTAATTAAAGGTTTTATACGCACTCTATAAACCGAATGGATGCTAAAAACGTTGTCTGAGAATACACACACATATATATATACACACATACATATATATGTATATAAACATGAATATCATTCATCCTCATATCTTATCCCTTTCACGATCAGGTCCAGAGCACTAGGGTAGGGCTACTGTACCGATATTCATAGGCTGACCGGGTGTTCAATCGACCTTGAATCTTCTGGTAGTGGCGAGTAGCGAAGCCTGTCTGGCAAAGATTGAACTAAAAATGGTTTCTATTACTTTCTCAGTAAATGGTGATCTGGAGATTGAGAGTATCTGCAGTGTCCAAACATGCGGAAACAAATTCCCTGAGGGATGCGAAAGGGTTTTGAAGCCTATTGAAATACCATAGCAAGGATTGAAATGTAGTGTGAAGTGAGGCACTTCTTAGTTATGTTCTCTTTCAAGGTCACCCAAGGCACTCTATTTTGCATGGCCTTGACCCATAATTTCATCAATATACCAGTGGTAAGAGAAAAGGGGGCACTGATAATATCACTTTCGGGGAAAGCTCCCAAATTTACAATTTTACACATTTTCTGAAGGAAAATAAAAACAGGCTCAGTTTCATGAATGTTGAGAGGAGAAATATTTTTCATCAGATTAGAGGAATTTTTAAGGACGAAATTGTCATTGGATGAACATTTCTGACCAACGATTCTATTTGCAGACCCATCAGATAAAACATTACCACAAGAAATGTCACCTACTTGATTGAGCCCTATTTCACCCTGGATTGGCACTTGACTTGTGTCCATTCCCACTGGCGAGTACATAGGAAGGTCAATAAGACTCTTACACCGACCACTGCCCCCATTAACACACGCCACTGGTGTTCTTGTACATTACAATGTATTGGAGGGTGTGTTCACTAATCTGGTATTATTATGGATGACTCTCACCCACAAGTTATCCATATCGTGAAGGAAGTGGAATTCAAAAGGGAACACCTGAGATTGGCTGGTTTCTCCCTCCTCCCCAGGATGCGTCGCGCCCAAGATGAGGTCACTCACAGTTGTGGGAACTTACATTTCCACAGTGTACAGGTTGTGATGTAACAAAATAAAAACAGGTACTAGAGAAAGATACTGGCAATGAATTTAAAAATATATAGTCTATTTAGTATTGGATTCACACATATACTGATTTATGTAGATTAGATCCCGGGTTTTGGCACCATTTACTCTCCATTGCAAGTATTGTCTAGTAGTTCTTAAATAATCTAAAGTGTAACTTCTGGTTTTGATGATAAAACATTGGAAAGGAACCCAGTAAAAATGTATTGTCCTTAGTGGACCTGTTTGTTGTTTTGTGCACCTCTAACCAAACTTCCCCTTTTGCAAAAAAAACAACTAAATATTTAGTCGATTGATTAAAATGAGTAAACATTATTTATACTATAGATATTTTTAGCTCAAACCACACTGGAAGACTTCACCTAGACTGAAAGATAGCGCAACATACAAAGACTAAATTACAAAAGGGAAGATTTGTAAACTTGCACCAACACGTTGTTACCCAAAGGGATCTTTGAAATCATCACAAGGTTACCAACATGAGAGATTTAGAATTGATTAGTAAAAAACATATTTTGTCATTAATTTAAGAAAAAGGAGATAAGATTCACATTCACCATAACTTTACCGATATGCATAAAAAGTTACATTATAAAAAAAATTATTTAGTAAAAGACAAGAGAAAGACAAGCTAATATTGATAAAAAATATTAATGCCTAATGCCCTTTATAAATATAATTTAGAACATGTGAAATATAGGATCACGACAGTTCGATTTAGAACACGAAAATTAGGTCCCATTGTAGCTAATGAGCGTTACATAAAGATACAAGAATAAATAAACCCAAAAGGCAAAATTAGGGAAATAAAACTAGATGGACCTTTACTTCATATCAAAAATAGAAAAGAAAGCGACTACATGCTAAATTTAAATAAAATCACAAAAAAGAGGCAAGAGAAAGATTTGTGTCTCGTATCAATCAGGTCTGGAAAGAGAGTGAACGAGATAATCGTGTCAACTCCACGGACAGAAAGTCGTGTGTCAGGAGAGGCCAATAGAGACAAGAACGTAAGACCAAAAAAAAAGGATCAATGGCATTATTACTATTACCGCTATCCTTTACAAAATACATTGAAACTGAATATAAACAAAAGGAACAAAAAGGACACCCCCTCCCCCATTACAATTAAATTAGTTACATTAAAAAATACGTACATAAAGATTCAATTATTAAGAAAAGATTGTTAAAAATTTAGTTCTATTAATTTTCATCCAGATTGCCACGTACTGAGAAATTAATACAGAAATCACGTTTAGTTCAATCTTTGCCAGATGGGCTTCGGTACTCGCCACTACCAAAAGATTCAAGGTTGATTGAACACCCGGTCATCCTATGAAAATCATAACACTACTCATGACAAGTTTGAGGTGAAATTCCGGCAAATCCTATCCTCCTTTCCATCACGATATTTGTAGCGTGCCATATTTCAATCCGTCGTATGTTGTGGTGGAGCAGGTCCATACCTGTCATGTTCTCACTCTTTAGTTTTCTTTGATGCGACACTGAAATACCAGCTAGCAGCGGGACACAGCGATCTGAAAAAGTGATCAAGATCGCAACGGGGATACAGGGTCCCGGTGGCACACCCACGGGGATAAAATAGGTCAGTGTAACCCCCCTAAAACCCCCAATCGGTTTCTAAATATTTTCCAGCAAAGGACCACTGCAAATAGTTTAAAGGCATACAATTTTCAAAAATCTCCTGGAGGAGACCATGCCAAATAGCGTCTATAGCACCTACTTTTCTAAAAAAAAAAAAAAATGAAGTTGGGTTATTTTAAATAGCTTCCGGAATAAACAAAATTTCAAAAAATTCTGGACAAGGACTACTCTGAAAATCTTCAAGGATTATTTTAATTCTTTTAATTTTCAAACCCAAAAACCTTACGAATAGCTTCTAAGTGGATACATTTTTCTACACAATTTTCCTAGAAAGGATACTGGAACTTCCGGATTGTCGGAAATCATTTTAATAACGGCCCTCTTTTACTGCCGGATTAGCAAATGCTACGGGCCGCGCACTTCGCAGGAACCCACGTTTTCGAGGAAAATCAAAAATAAAACAGATGTAAGACATTTCCAGTATCATCAACAAATTTTCTTATGCTAAAGCTAGAAAAGTTAACTTTTAAATTGTATTTTGTCTACTTTTGATATTTGGCCTTGATACTTACATGTAAATAGTAATAGTGACGGTTCTAGAGGCTATAAACTGGGAAGGAGATCGGGGGGAGGGTGGACATATTTTATAGTGACTACTAAACTTTTCATGAATGATTCTCTTACAATAATGATATATTTCTATTAGATAATAAATTTGATTCTGAACTAGGAAAAATGCAATTTTCACTACTTTATTCATCACACGCAGGTATTTAGACTATTATTTTTTGTCAAAACCGCTTCTGAATAATGTACTTACTTACGTTTAACTGGCTGAATGCAAATTAAAATATTGAGTTACTTTACTGTTCAAATAAATTACTCATATTTCAATATTTATGTGCATCCTTATAAATTTGGGGCCCCTTTATAATATTATGCTACAGGCCTCACACTAGCTTAACCCGGGAAAGGTAACCTTGCTTTGCAATAGGTGGTAGGTAACCATGAGTCATTTCGACTCACTCTGACATTTTACAATAAACAAAACCTGTATTGTTTAATAAACAGTTTTATTTATTCAAAAAAAATCGTCACAAGTATAAAATTAACAATAAACACGTTTTACAAACTAATTTTTCGACTAAAAACGACTCATTATATACAATTTACGACTTATCAGCAAATAAATGTGAAGTCCTCTACAAAAAACTAAAAATATATGACTTTCAGTCTTACAATTTACAAAAACAAGTCTTAGGTTGGTGAATACAACGAACTTATCACCAAATAAATGTAAAGTCCTCTACAAAAAACTAAAAATAGATGACTTTCAGTCTTATAATTTACAAAAAAAGTCTTAGGCTGGTAACAAAAAATTAAAAATTAAACGAATTTAAAATATTAAAGATATGAGACAAAAGTAAAATATAAACACAAAAGTAAAATATAAACACGAAAGTAAAATATAATAACAAAAGAATAATAATAAGTCTCGGTCTCACTTCTTGCATTCCAAGCATATTTTTTCCATATGCTCCCCGCATACAGGCTTTTGGCAATAAAAACATTGTGATTGCGTCTTTAGCCGCTTTTTGTAATGGCAAAAGCTGCAATATACACGGGATATAAGTGGTCTTCTCATATCACTACTTTCATCACCTTGGGTATCCATTAGGTCAGCTCCTCCACAGAACCTTAAACCTTGAACTCCTCCACAGCATCGAATTATACATTCTCGCAGGCTCACGGGGATCTTGAGAGTCAATCTGTATCTCATCCAAGGCTCAGAAAGCTCTTGAACAAGTTGCTGCATGAAGTTGAATTTGTTTAGTGGTTTAGGTAAAACGACAATTTTTCCTCTCTCTTTTTTGAAAAAATTATGCAAATAAATAACATAGGAATTGACTGCAGCTATGTTCATCATATTAAAAAAAAAAGTCATTGGCCATCTCTTCGTTTTTCTTCCTGTATTCATGTCCTGGCAAAGCCTATCAAAAACATCCACACCTCCTTTAGTTTCATTATAGTTGAGTATAATTTCCGGTTTACCACTTCCTTCATTTACAGCTGCGTCATCATGTAGAGTTGATATAAGAGCCACAAGTTTCTTCTCGGTTGGTTTATAGGAAACAGCAGCCATGGTCTCAGAAAATAAAAAGGAACTTGAGCCCACCTTTCTTCCATTAAAATTTTTATCGGTAAATTCTCTTGGGAATTCAGATTTATCTTTTTTAATTGTACCAATCATAGTTAGCTTGTGTTCTTTCAAAAGCTTTTCTGCCAACGGAATACTGGTAAACCAGTTATCCATGGTTGTGTTCCTATTTGTACCGGATACAGGTTCAACTAGATTGAGGGTAAAATATGTTCCCGCCGGTTGGTTGCTTGGGTTCGAACCCTTTCCAAGGTAAGGGATGGCATTGATCATGTACTTTGTTGAATTGTCACAGAGCATAATGATTTTCAAGCCGTATTTGTTGGGCTTGCTGGGGATGTACATCCTGAATGGGCATCTTCCCCTGAAGCCTACAAGTTGCTCGTCTATGATCAAATAAGACCCAGGCTTATAACTTTTTTTACAGTTGGAAACGAAAATTTCCCACAGCTCGCTTATGGGGGCTAATTTTGTGTTCCTTTGTTCCCTGGTATCTCGGTCATCAAACCTGAGACACCTCACCAATAACTTGAATCGGGACTCGGACATTATGGCCCGATGCTTGTCTCCACAAAAGGCAGGGTTGTGTAGGATGGCTGTATGGAGGTGATTATTTTTCATCGCTGCTGCATAATAATGAGATCCAAATAATGCCAGAAGTTCTTCTTTTGTAATTGCTGCAAATGTGCTTTTGTTTGGTACCTTGTACTTTTCCCTTAGAGTTTCAATTTCCTTGTTTGTATATTCAATAATAATATCTAATATAAGTAGTTGGGGGGGCGACAGGGCCCACTCGAGATAGTATTGTGATTTTTACCGTTATTCCCCCCTCCTCCTGCCCTAACCCCTACACCGCCCTGATGACTCATACCTGGTGCCAGTCTGGCGTGTTGACAAGACAAGTCAAGACAAGTCGAGACACGACCTTGAATGATGTCGCAACCCTCGCTTGCAATGGGTTTTACCGATGACGTCATCGCTCTGTCGCAACCCTGATGACTCATACCTGGCGCCAGTCTGGCGTGTTGACAAGACAAGTCAAGACAAGTCGGGACAAGTCGAGACACGACCTTGAATGATGTCGCAACCCTCGCTTGCAATGGGTTTTACCGATGACGTCATTGCTCTGTCGCAACCCTGATGACTCGTACCTGGCTCCAGTCTGATGTGTTGACAAGACAAGTCGGGACAAGTCGAGACACGACCTTGAATGATGTCGCAACCCTCACTTGCAATGGGTTTTACCGATGACGTCATCGCTCTGTCGCAACTTAGCTGGTGGTAGCTATAAATAGTGGCACCTGTTTTGAAATCCTTTCATTTTATAACCTGTCTTCGAGTGCTAAACAAGAAAACTGGGATGAGTGATTACGCTTCACTCACGGATCTGGGTGAGTAGATGTAATTTTATAACAGTCACACTTATTATTTATTTGTTGTTAAATCAAAGTGTATACATTCTGATATATTTCAAAATTACAATAAACCAGGGCAGACTTCTCTAAATTTATTAATTTATGTGAATTAAAACATTATATAATTTGAAAGTGTCCAAGCAGGGACTTTTGTGGATGACCTTTTGGATAAAGTTATGCCGGAACAAATGTTATTGAAAAAACTTGATTCCTAGCTATAGTTAAATGGTAATTAATTTTATTGGTAGTTTACTAATGGCTGAATATTATTTTAAAATCGTATAAACACGAGTGGTTATAATAAATTAAATAATGTATTTTTATTTAAGAGTAGTTTATTGTATACATTTATTACAACCCAAAAAATTTTTGAGGGCAGTTTACTATCAACTAAATTTTATTTAAAAGATGTATTGAACAAGTGTATTATACTTAACATAATAATATGTTTATTGAGGATAGTGTTTTAAAATACCGCAACGCCATATATGTAAAGCTCAGCCGATGGCCGAAGAAAGCCGTTACTGTAGAGCTTTTAAATACAGATACCAATGACAGGCTAACACTTCAAAGTGAGGCGTGTGATATCATAAAGTACACATTGTCTTTCACGAGCAAACGCTGCTAAATGTCTCCGATTCCGTTAACACTCTGGAGATTATTTTAATTCTGAATGTCAAACTAAGCTACTGTGTTGTATTTTTAGAGAATTCGCTGTGGAGAGATCCGCAAACACCACCACCCTCGGTGCCTACATGGAAGAAATGAACGCAAACGGTTAGCAATTGTAGGGCGATGAAAGACCAGATTTGTAAAAGAGAATAATTAGCTTTTAAAAAATTAAAAAATAATTTTGAAAACAAAATTAGTAATGTGCTATATTGTTGGGTTTTCCATAAACAAAAATGAGAATTTGAGTTTTTTGTTTTATAAACGCTAAACGATAAATATTATATTATTTTAAGGTGATTTCCTAGTTGAAATATTATTGTATATCACCTTAGCTCAGTTGGTAGAATGCATACTTCCTGATTTGTGTGCCCAGGGTTCGAGTCCGGGCAGGACCATAGTTATTATTGTGAAAATGACTATTCAGATTAATAGGTAGTTTCTGTATGATTATCCACGACTATCACTTACGCTAAAAGATTCTAATACAAAGTTATGTTTATTTCAGATGCATGGAACCACATGATGTCTGCAGAGTCTCCCATAATAGCACCTCCACCACCACCACCACTCCCAGAGCCGCAAGAAACAATAATAGACATTTTTTCGGCTCTGGATGCTAATGATTCATCCATAGGTGAGATTATTATTTTACGTTATGAAAAAAAAATATGTATAAGTTGAAAGATCATATAATGAGAAGATTGCTTACTAAACCACTATAATAGGTGAAAACACTTTTCAAATAGAAACTTAACGAAAAGGAAATGTCCCAAACATTGTGTGAAATAAACAAGTGTCTTTTAAATTGATTAGTTAGAGCAACTGAGGGATCCGTTTTAATGTATGATATTCACACTGTCCACTCCGAGGACAAACTATAAATTAAAATGGTCATTTTGTTTTCAGGTATTATTTTGCTAACTTATATGATACTTTGTCTGATTTAAAAATGGCAAAGAATAAATTTTTTTAATTGCCTTTGTATGAAAGAATATTGTTTCAAATGCTTACTTTGTAGTTAGTTTGAATTTAAACTCTTGTGTTTTAGCTCGAATGAATAACGAAGATGCCGTTTCGAACCAAGGGGAAGACGTGGTCCCAACCCCAAACTCTGCAGCCCCCATTCAGCCAGCAGGAGATTTGCCAACTCCAAGTGTCTTCATGCAAGCCGCTGTTGTAGGGGCGAGGAAGGCGGGGATCAGAGACTCCCTTCAAGGCGTGGATATGATGGGGGAGGGATCATTATCAGCGCCCCAGACGGGAATTAGTGGCCCGGTAAATCAGGTTGGTGGAGCATTGTCAAATGGCGTCCCTCTTCGTATCGTAGAAGAGAGGATTAAACAATTGAGGCGTTTCTTTTATACTGGTAGAGAAATTACCGTACAGCTTGGTGCTCCAGCAAGCGAAAGTGACGCATTAAGCTGGCTTGAAGAACAAATTACTAATTTGCTCCATCGGCTGCAGGACCATGGCGTTAGCGCCGATGACCACGTTGGCTTGCTTTTGAGTACCACTGACTCCACATTGAGCCCTGTTTACGTTTCATTTAGGAGAGCAGACCAGCTCGACGCTAGAGCAGTGCTTGATAACGTAAGTCGTGTGTTGCAGAGTAATAGTTTGTTTTTGAGTACGGCACCACTGTACGTTAAACTCTGCTATTTTAAGGAGCCTCGCGGGAGTGCAAGATATTGTGATAAAATCTCTCCCCTAGCACATATAGCCGTAAAAACCAAGGGATCATTACGATTCAAAATGACGACACACTTTGCCTTACCCGTGCATTGGTTGTCGCCATAGCTATATGTGACAATAATAGAGAACCAGGATGTATGGACATGAACACCATTAAACACATTAAACAGGGTTTTTTCATTCAAAAACTCAAAGCAGAGGAACTATGCCGTGATGCCCGTGTGAATCTTTTGAAAGGTGGTGGGCTCACTGAACTGAAACAATTACAAGCATACCTTTCCGAATACAAAATCACAGTGTTCAGGGAACGTCAGGGGAGACAGGTCCTTCATGAGGGGCCTACTCCCTCCGAACATTCCTTTAAGGGGCGCCTTGATTTGTATTTTCACGACGATAAGAAAAACAATTTTGATGTCATAACATCCTTGACAGCCGCATTTAAGTGCTCGTACTTTTGCCGTGAGTGCCGTGTGCCGTTCAACACTAAGAACAAACACAAATGTGCATCCGCGTGCAAAAAGTGCTACGCTAAAGCTGGTTGTAACGGAGGCCAAACTGTGGTATGTAAAGACTGCGGGCGTTGGTCCACCAACCAGACATGTTTTGATAACCATAAACGTCCCGGTTTTTGCAGAGGTCACAGCTCGGTCTGTGATGTCAAGAAGGTTTGCGAGGTATGCGGGCAATTTTTCAGTTTGGAAAAATCAAAATTTTCACATAGGTGTTATGAGACTTTTTGTAGAGTATGCGATTCATATCGTACTTTTGGTCATTTCTGTTATATGAAGCAGGCCCCATCCAAGCCGTCACTGGAAAAGAGCAATTTCATGTTTGTATTCTATGATTTTGAATGCAGACAAGAAACGCGTCTTCAAGGTGCGGCCGGCACGTACTTGCACGAACCTAACCTCTGTGTCGTGCAGTCGTGTTGTAAGGCCTGCGTACATATAGATGCAAATGAATATGATTGCACCGAATGCGGGGGCGATAGGACTCGCATATTCAAGGGTGATACCACGATGGCCCAATTTTTTAAATTTATAGCACAAATTAAAGCTTCAAAATTTAATTATATCACCCTCCTCGGCCATAACGCGAAATCCTATGATGGAAGTTTTATTTTAAAGTATATGAAGGAGGTTAAAAAATGGATTCCCGAACTTATAATGAACGGTGGGAAAATCATGTCCATGCGTTCCGGTCCGCTCCACTTTATTGACTCGCTGAACTTTCTCCCAATGTCGTTGTCCAAATTGCCCAAAATTTTCGGCTTGGACGAGTCTTTGGCCAAGGGACATTTCCCCCATTTTTTCAATAAAAAAGAAAACGCGGGGTATAGGGGTCCCTTGCCGCCAAAGGAGGACTACGGCATCGGCGAGATGTCAGTTGAGGGAAAGGAGCACTTTGAGAAGTGGTATGACGCGTTGGTGAAAGAAAATTATATCTTTGATTTTAAACGCGAGTTGGAACTGTATTGTGTGAAAGATGTAGAGATCCTACGGAAGGCCTGCCTGAAGTTTAGAGAGATGCTCATGGAGAAAGCAAAGTTGGACCCTTTCAGAGAGGCGTGTACGATAGCTGGAGCGGCCATGTTGGTTTACCGCCGAACTCATCTTAAGGAGAATACTATCGGTATTATCCCTAACGGTGGCTATCGGTGCGCAGACCAACAGTCGCACATCGCTGTACAATTGCTCTGCTGGGAGGCCCATCAGCGTGGTGTCTCTATTATTCATGCGGGTAACAGCCGTGAGGAATATGTGTTAGAGCGGCGTGTAGACGGCGTTGTTAAAGCTGGAGATACCACCACTGTCTTCCAGTTCTGGCACGGGTGCCCTCTCTGTTACCCTGATAGGACCACCCCTGTCAAAAATAGTCCCCACGAGACCATGGAGACGCGATATGAAGCGACCATGGCTTGTTTTGAAAAGTTTAAGAATGCCGGCTACACGGTCGTAGAGATGTGGGAGTGTATGTTTAATGCGATGAAACGCACAGACAAGGACTTGCAGCAATTTGTACTCCGGCACGAGGTGTATACCAAGGAGCCTCTCAGCCTTAGGGATGCATTCTTTGGCGGGCGTACAAATTGTATCAAGCTCTTCCATGAAGCAGAGCTTTCTTGGGGTCAGAAGATCAAGTACTTGGATGTGTGTTCGTTGTATCCATGCGTTTGCAAGTACAAAAAGTACCCAGTCGGCCACCTTAAATTCACTTGGAATCAAATTGTCCGTCTATAGAGCAAGTAGAAGATATAGCCAAAGTTACAGTGACGCCTCCGCGAGATTTATTCCTGCCCGTATTGCCTACACGGATGAACGACAAACTAATGTTCATCTTGTGCAGGAAATGCGGGGAGGAGAAAAACCAAGGCGCGTGTCAGCACAACGACAAAAAAGATCGCTGGTTGACAGGCTTCTGGGTGATTGACGAGATCCGGAAAGCCGTTGAGAAAGGCTACACCGTTGAAGCAGTACACGAAGTGTGGGAGTACAATGTATCTGTTTACGACCGTCAGACGAGTTCTGGCGGCCTGTGTCATGGGTACATTGATACTTTTTTGAAAATTAAACAAGAAGACAGCGGATGGCCAGAGTGGTGTACCTCACAGGAGGAAAAGTTAGCTTACATTCAAAATTATGAATAAAGGGATGGGGTAAAACTCGATTTCGGCTATGTTTGTAAAAAGCCTGGTCTCCGCACTCTGGCTAAACTTTTTTTAAATTCACTATGGGGAAAGTTTCGGCAAAGACCCGATTTACCACACGTAGCCGTTGTCAACGACTATCAGGGAATCCACAAGTACCTGACGGATCCGTACATCACCGTGGACAGCGTCAATGATCTAAATAATGAGGTTATGTTCCTCAATTACAAGGATGCTCGTGACGCGTTGCGCCCTAACCCTAACACGAGTGTGGCGGTGGCGTGCTACACGACTGCTATGGCTAGGTTGCACTTATACAGCATCCTTGAACAATTGGGGGACCGCGTTTTGTATCATGATACAGATAGCGTTCTATTTACCGAACACCCCGGTGATTGGAGTCCACCGACCGGAGACTTTTTAGGTGACCTCACTGATGAACTTCAGGATTACGGTCCGGGAAGCTACATTAGCGCCTTTGTATGTGGCAGTCCCAAGAATTACGCGTATCGAGTTTGTGTTGGTGGCGATCCTGCCAAAACAAAAACGGTGTGCAAGGTTCGCGGGATCACAATAAACTATGGCAACAGGAACGATGTTAATTTTTAAGTTTTGAAAGCTATGGTCACAGAACAGGCTGCGGAAAGATACATACAGATACCACACAAAATTGTAAGAAATGTCTTGCGACTGTATGTACCTTTCGCACACTAAAGTCTACCGGCCCGTGTACACAAAACGTCGGATAACCGATGATTTTAATACGTTGCCGTTTGGGTATCAGAGTCCTTGTAAACACCCTCGCCACAAATAAAAGGTGATCATTTAGACGTGCTGAATAATCATCTTTATTTCTTTCACTCTAGACAGTTCAACTGACATACCATTTTCCAAAGATTTGAAATTTTTTTCATATTTTTTTCTGCATGAAACCAATAATATTTTTTTAATATTTTTATATGCACCCGGGTTACTTTTTTATATTTTTTAATTTGCCAGTACAGTCTTCCGCCTACCTGATTTTTTTTCTAGTCAATTAGTTGTTTGTATATATATTAATTCTAGTCAACTGTTTGTATATATTTATTTAAAATCTAATAAACAGATTGTATATATATTTATTTCCTTTCTAGTCAAATATAATAAAATGATTGTATATATTTTAATGTTAAATCTATTCAAATATATATAATAAATTGTTTGTATATATATTTAACTTATTTAGTACCGAGGACACTATTCCCCTCATATTTTGTAAATATTCACAGTATACTTTTCACTGTGTGTAAATAAATATTGTAAAAACCAGTTATGTATATGCAAATAAATATATATTGTAAATATTCACAGTATACTTTACATGGTGTGTATACTTTTTTTGCTTGTAAATAAATATTGTAAAAATTGTTATATTTGTGTTTTAACGTCTACACCCGCACCTCCCTCCTATCTTATAAATACAAGCTCATATAGCCTATAAGCTCAGTCTCAAACATTATGGACAAGTTGAAACATCCATTTTCAGCCATCATAAGCGGCCCTTCCAGCTGTGGAAAGTCGCATTTTGTAGCAGACTTTATCCGTCACTTGGACACAATGTGTTACGTTAAATTTGATAAAATCACATGGTATTATGCTTTATGGCAACCGGGATTCGAACAAGACGGGACAAGTACCCGCGTCATTTTCTGTAAGGGTTTGCCGGAAATGGATGACAATTGTAACGACTCTCCACAGCTGATTATCCTGGACGTCCTGATGCGTGAAGCCAACGAAGTGGTCGTCGATATTTTCACCAAAGGATGCCACCATCAAAATATTAGCGTCATGTACCTTACACAAAATATATTCCATCAGGGCAAGGGCCAAAGAGACATTTCCTTAAACGCACATTATATTGTGCTTTTTAAAAATCCCAGGGATAAAGCTCAGATTCAACACTTTGCACGACAAGTCTGTCCTGAAAATCCCCGTGTCTTACAAGAGGCTTACACTGATGCTACAAGTACGCCTTACGGCTATATATTGCTAGATTTCAAACAAGGTACACCAGAATGTTTCAGATATAGAACCCGCACCGATGCCGGGTACTGTGTGTACCTACCACGCAAAAAGTATAAAAACACCGACACTTCCCGCTTACAAATCATTTCATAACCATGAGTCCCAAAGTGTTGAAGCAGGCCCCTCTGCTACGTGCTATGTATCGCATGAACCCACAACAACGTGTCGCCTTGATGAAAACGGCCGACAAGAAACTGGTTGACTCTGTTTGCGAGTGTGCCTACAACACTTTAAAAGGGCAGGTACCACTGAAAAATGCGCAGAAGACAAAGTTACGTGCTCACAAGCAGGTGTTGCGCAAGCTGGTCAAGCGAGGAGAGTGCTGGAAGAAGAAGAGACGACTACTCGTTCAGAAAGGAGGAGCGTTCTTGCCCTTACTTTTAGCCCCTCTAATCAGTGGGGTCCTCGGTTCCTTATTCAACAAGTAAATAATGGAACACACGAAAAAGATGATATTGGTGTCCCCTGAAACATTACACCGTTACGAGCAACACCACCAACAAACAGCTTCGGCAATAAATCTAATAGTCTCCGAGTTGGACAAGGAAATGGAAAAAAATCCTCGCTTCAAAACTTGACGACACGTCTAAATGGACTTTATACCAACAAGTGCTATAGCGCTATCTACACTTTAGTCAACACCCTCGACCAACTTAAACCGCCACCACCACCACCACCACCACCACCCCTGAAGTGTCTGTACTTCCCATCCCGGCTGTACTTAATACTGTACCAGCACAGGCACGTAAAAAAGCTGAACTTTTACTAGAACATATTAAGTCCCGAGGCGGCATCTCTTAGGACTCAAACGGAGATGTGAGTATTCAAGATACGCCTCTCCGTGGATCCAATATTGTGGATTTAGTTAATGATCTGGTCAGAGCAAGAAGACACAGTGAACCGTCAGGGTGGCGAGAGTTTCTCACAACGCTTCAAAAAATAAACGTTCCGAAAGAACTTATTGTAAACCCGAAACGTTTGGCACCCATTAGAGATCCAACGCCCGTACCACAAACCACTTACACCATCGCAACGCCCTAAGAAGAATAAACTGAAGAGGGTGGATGAAAACAAGTGGCTGCCGTTCAGAGCTTAATGGTCCGGTTAGCCGACATCTACTACGACCCTTCTCATCCTGCGGGGTTTGCAGGGGCGGCGTCGCTCATAAAGGCGTCCAAGAAAGATCCCGAAAAAGTACGAGAATGGCTTCGTGCACAGGACGATTATACCCTACACAATCCTGTGCTAAAAAAAATTCTACGCAACAAGTAAGTGGTGTCAAACATTGACGATCTCTGGCAAGCCGATCTAAACGACATGCGAAGTCTCAGAAAATACAACGACGGTGCAGTGTACTTGCTCACCGTCATCGACGTGTTTAGCAAGATGGCATGGGCGAGGACGCTTCCATCCAAGACGGGGAGCGTCTTGAGAGACGCCTTTCGGGACATTTTCAAGCAAAGCGGCCGTAAACCTCTAAGTACACAGACGGACAAGGGGACAGAGTTCACGGCACGTCTAGTCCGGAAATTTCTCAAGCAAGAAGGCGTGCATTACTACACCACACATAATCCAGGCGTGAAGGCAAGCATCGTAGAACGGTTCAATAGAACTCTGAAAGGACGCATGTGGCGCTACTTTACCAAAAATAACACGTATCGGTGGGTGGACGTCCTCCAAGATCTAGTCGACGCTTACAACGGTGCCAAACATTCCAGTATCAAAATGGCACCCTCCGACGTTTCAGAAACTAATGTGCTTCAAGTCAGAGATAATCTGTACGGTAAAAGGCGTCCAAACCCGAAGCCTAAAATAAAAGTCGGTGACACGGTGCGTATTAGCAAATCCCAAATGCTGTTTGAAAAGGGCTACGAAAGCAATTGGAGCGAAGAGATTTTCAAAGTCAGCAGTGTCGTGTTACGACAACGTGTCGTCTACAGACTCACCGATCTTGACGGCGAAGAAGTGGAGGGGACGTTTTACGAGCCTTAATTGCAGCGCGTACGTCTCCCTGAAACTTTTAAAGTTGATAAAATACTACGTGTCAAGGGTAAAAGCGCCAGAAAAAAGGTGTACGTGCAGTGGAAAGGTTACCCAGCCAAGTTTAACTCCTGGATTCCTGCCAGCTACGTCAGCGCACTACCATGAAGGACCAGTTATACATCACTTTGCCGAGCGACAGCTCTATGGGATATTTCCCGAAAAATACGCTCACGAATTTCGCCACGCAACTTCCTTACCGTCTTACACTCGAGGGCAGGTGGGAAGTCGCTCTGGCTGAATTTCAATATCCTTGTTCTTTCACCACCGTAACCGAAGGTCAAAATATTGTATGGTACAACAGGGTGGACGCTAACGGTGTAAACAAATATTCAAGGATCATATCCCTGCTGGAAACTACAGCACTATCCAGGAATTGATCAAAGCTCTAAACGACATAGATACATTTTAAGAGAATTCCGAAGTTGTATTCAAGTACAAAAGCCTCAACAAAAAGTGGAAGTTATCTCTACACCAGATATACAGCTGCTGAGTCTATCAACCCAGCTAAGTCTATAGCTAGGTTTCGATCCTCAGACTAATCTGATCAAAGTACCAAAGTCTCCGTACGCCGCCAACATTCTACTAGGCCTGCCCTCGCAAATGTACATCTACACGGATATCGTCGAACCGCAGCCCGTGGGTGACATTGTGGCACCGCTGTTACGTATCGTCGGTATCAACAACGTAAACTATCTCTATGGCATACATAATACAGCTACGACCCGTTGCACTACATGCCGGTCATTAGAAGGGAAATTGAAAGCTTGGAAATCAATATAAGAACCGACACGGGTGAACATGTACCATTCGAGTTTGTAAAAATGTGCGTGAAACTTCATTTTCGGTGCTGCTCAACATGAACTGTCCCTACAAAAGATACTACGTCAACCAGGCTGGAACCGGAATATCTTCGATCTACCACGGTGTTCCCTATCAGCGAGGGCATGGGATAGGAATTTTTTTCAGCGGCCTTTACAAAAGTGTCGTACCGTTGCTGAGAAGCCGCGCTAAAGCCATCGAAAAACAGGCGATTCATACGGGTATCAACGTGCTCTCCGACGTTGCCAACCAACGGCGTCCTTTCAAAGAGGCCCTACGGCAACGTGTCGGTGAGGCTGGAACAAACCTGAAACGCAAGACTGAACAGAAGATCAGCACGCTAATGACCGGCTCCGGCTATAAAGGGCGTGGTAAGAAGCAACGACGCCATTCTAAGGTCGTCACCCGACGTAAAAAGATCAAGAAAGAAGCTAAAGATATTTTCAGTTAAAATGTCCTTTCTACACCCCCAGTCCTACGAGTGTGCCAGCAGTGAACTCGATCTCTTTTCCGTAACACCCACTCAAACCAGACTTGAAAGTGGACAATGGCTCCAGTACAAACCTGTCTCTTCCCTCATGGATGATTCACCCATCGAATTTACTGTTACAGGACAAGGCGGGTTCTATATAGATCTTTCACAGACTATGCTCTGTCTCAGGGTTGCCATCATGAAACCCGACGGTGGCGCTTTCACAGAGGTGGATCAGATTGCACCCGTTAACAACTGGTTGCATTCGCTATTCACGCAGGTGGACGTGTTTTTAAACCAAAAACTATTATCACCGCCCAGAAACACGTATGCCTATAGAGCGTACATTGAGACACTGCTCAATTACAACAGTGAAGCCAAAAGAACGCATTTGACTTGTGGTCTGTGGTTCGCAGACAGTCCTGGAACCTTTGAGGAAGCTAACGCCAACAACAAGGGATTTGAGGCCCATCGCAGTCTCACCACAAAAAGTAAGACGGTGGATCTTTTTGGGTATCTACACGGTGACGTGTTTAACCAAGAGAAATACCT
Organism: Timema cristinae; assembly: GCA_039000515.1. Lineage (NCBI taxonomy): Eukaryota > Metazoa > Arthropoda > Insecta > Phasmatodea > Timematidae > Timema > Timema cristinae. Next base: position 24,551,061 of record JBCFYV010009882.1, read on the forward strand.
TTTGAAGGGCACCGAACTCCGAGTCAAGTTGGTCCGTTCCCGTGACGGGTTTAGTCTTATGGCGGTCCCTGAACTCCCTCACTTTAAGGTTCACATCGCCGAAGCTGGTCTTCTAGTGCGACGTGTCAAAGCAGCACCTTTTATACTGGTGGTACACGCCAAAGCATTGAACGTCAGTCCCGCAAAGTATCCCATCACCCGTGTGGAAGTAAAAACACTCACTATTCCTACGGGCGTGCAAGGGAAATCGCTGGACAACGTATTCACCGGACAGTTACCCAAACGGTTCATCGTGGGATTTGTGTCAAACGCGGCGTTCAACGGAGACGCCATCAAGAACCCGTTCAACTTTCAAACCTACGGTATGAACCATTTCTCGTTGTACGTGGATGGGGAACAAGTACCGTCAAAACCGTTACAGCCCGATTTTTCAAACGGACACTATGTCCTGTCCTACCACACGCTGTTTTCTGGAACGGGTATCCATTTCATGAACGAGGGTAGTGACATCACACGAGAAGCCTTCCCCCAGAGATATCATCTAATGGCTTTCGATCTCACACCTAATCTGTTCGCTCACATGACATCGCATTGTAATTTGACGCGACACGGTTCTCTGAGCATCGAAGTGAGCTTCACCCGGGCTCTCACCGAAACCATTAACTGTATCGTGTACGGCGAGTTTGCCAACATCATCACCATTGACAAGGATAGAAACGTCGTGACCAATTATGGAAGTTAATATAATCGGTTTCCCGCCCCTTAACCCCCTCATTTAAACTATGGACGTCATTGTAGATTTCCAGAGCTTCATCGACGACAACAAAGAGTTTATCGTCAAGGAACTGAGTGTTTTATCTATATTTGGCACATTACTTCAACATTGGGTGTTGAAACCTCCATATGCTATCGAAGAACTTTCCACCGATGCCCGAAAGAAAGCCGTCTTTATAGTCAACAATCTGAATGGTATCACCTGGGATAGAGGTGATGTGGATTACAGTCTGCTCGAATCCCTCATCTCCCGTGCCACAACGCGTGCAGAAACCGTCTACGTCAAAGGGTCAGAAAAGAAAAAGTTTTTATTCAAATACACGTCTACACCCATCGTAGATCTGTACGACAGAGGTTGTTCGTCACTGAAAACACTTAAATTGGGTCGCACCATGTGTATGGCACATAGTTCTGTATGGAATTTCTGCTCTGCCTCTATTGTCTGGGGACTTCGAGATTGGATGATTGAAGATGGACACGCACACCATAAGACGTGCGCTGAAAACAAACCCGTGGTTCCGTTCTGTACGGTCGGGTGTTTTCCCTGCTGATCAACTACCCCCAAGAATAGCTCGACCTGCCGCTCTAGTCATCAACACCGATCCACACACCAGGCCCGGGACGCATTGGTTCGCCATCTTTATCGACAAGAACGGCGTTGGAGAATACTTTGACAGTTATGGTTTTCCACCGCGTATAAAGTCACATCTGGCATTTATACGCAAAACACTTTTCGCACGTCCCTTAGCAAGCTACAACTTCAAAGCATCGCATCAGATTTTTGCGGCCATTACTGCCTCATGTACCTTCTCTATCGCGCCCAGAACATTCCGCTGAAAACTTTCCAAAACCTATTCTCACCCAACAATCATACAGCCAACGACGCTAAGGTGTTGAGATATTACAATTGTTTTTTCAAGACTGTAGGGGCATGTCGCCCTTCAAGGAGCCGTGTCCAGGCGGCGTGCGCCTATAAAAGGGGCGTCCCGGCGGTGTGCCTGCCATTACCACCGAACATCATGGAAGGTCAAGACGTTTGCGGTAGCAAACAAAGCCTCTGAAACCACTCGCCGTCACCAGTATTTTTAACACATTGTTCCCGCTGGATTGAGTCGATGCCAAGCGGGTCATTGTAGGCATGAGTGTCAAGAACAACTTTACGCCCTATGTTCAGCTAGAAAAATGCGGTGGGAACTGCGCCGTGTTTAACCGTACAGAATGGCAAGTACTGGGCAGTTTCAAGTCTGTCATATAAAGTTTTTCAGCAACACACAACCTCCTCAGAAGATTAGTCTGACTAATCATGAAATCTCTCTGAGACGCATGTGCGGTGACCGTATGGTTGTCATCAATGAGAAACAAGACGCCGGACTCAAATGGGTCGCCTATCTAGTACCTAGCTGGGCGCGTCTTTGTGAGGTGTGGGACCTCATCGATGTCGCCGTCGACCGACGTGACATGTGGTCGACACCCGTCGCACGCTATTGCAACAATTTGATCGACACACTCGTCGTGGATGTATGCGACGCGCTAACAGAATCGGTGGATGTCATTTCCCTAGAACAGCCTACGGTGGAAACGCACATCAAAAACCTGGATCTTTTCAGTGCTACCTACTATACACGTCAAGTCATCGGTTTGGACTATTACATGCTGGATTGTGAACTAAAAACTATTTTACTAACGCATCTAACAGACACTGTAAAAAACGTATGAACGAATATGTGCGTCATTCCTGTAAAAGTGTATGATAAATATTATGTATGATGTATTTAATGTTTAATAAATATATATATTTGTAATATCTGTGTTTTATTCACGCAAACCCTATTTATCCTTACACGTAGTGTAACCAGATATGAGTCTAGATTTGTCAAACAGCTAATCTTATAAATCCCTACATGTCGCCGATAGATACCAAACAGACAATTTTATTAGACTTTTGTGAGGTATAGCGGCCCCTTACTGAGAATTATAAATCATCGTGACGTTTCCACCTGGAAAGAGAGAGGCCCCTAAGTGTGTATTATAAGAGCTGTTTCAATGCTACCGCTATTCCTGTCTCTACTTGTCTTGTCGACCTGCGAAACTGGTGCCAGGTATGAGTCATCAGGTTTGCGAAAGAGCGATGACGTCATCGGTAAAACCCATTGCAAGTGAGAGTTGCGCCACATTCAAGGTCGTGTCTCGACTTGTCTCGACTTGTCTTGACTTGTCTTGTCAACACGCCAGACTGGCGCCAGGTATGAGTCATCAGGGTTGCGACAGAGCGATGACGTCATCGGTAAAACCCATTGCAAGCGAGGGTTGCGACATCATTCAAGGTCGTGTCTCAACTTGTCTCGGCTTGTCTTGTCAACACGCCAGACTGGCGCCAGGTATGAGTCATCAGGGTTGCGACAGAGCGATGACGTCATCGGTAAAACCCATTGCAAGCGAGGGTTGCGACATCATTCATGGTCGTGTCTCGACTTGTCTCGACTTGTCTTGTCAACACGCCAGACTGGCGCCAGGTATGAATCATCAGGGTTGCGACAGAACGATGACGTCATCGGTAAAACCCATTGCAAGCGAGGGTTGCGACATCATTCAAGGTCGTGTATCGACTTGTCTTGACTTGTCCTGACTTGTCTTGTCAACACGCCAGACTTGCACCAGGTATGAGTCATCAGGGCGGTGTAGGAGTGGGGGCAGAAGGAGGGGGCAATAACGGTAAAAATCACAATACTATCTCGAGTGGGCCAAGTCGCCCCCCAAACTACTAATATATTATCTGTGAAAAAATTTTTGAAACATTCGATTGGTGATTCAACGAGCAGAGCATTGTTTAGTGGTCCAGGCGCAACATGAATAATATTTTTGACCTAGTTTGCCCTTTTGAGGAATTGATTGGTTGTGTCGACCAAACAGCCATTTTTTCCAACTAAAGTGACTGAGTCCCGATCTTCCGTCACCGATCCAGAGGCAGGGATTTCCTTAGAAGTAGATGACGTCGGTTTTGAGCGTGAGCCTCCTATTTTAGACTTCTTGGCCGGTTCTCGTTTTTCGCTCTTCTCATCTTGAAGCTGTTCCTCTCGATATATATTGTCAATTATCTCATCATCATCCACAAGATCTTCTGCAACTGGTTCATAATCCGAATCAGAATCCTCATCGGTAACATTTTCGAGAATATCTTCAGCTCCTTCATCATCGGATTCCAATGTAAAAAGAATATCATTGATTTCTTCATCTGTCATAATTCTTTTTGTATCCATCTTGAATTCTAAAAAAAAAAAAAAAATCGTCCTTTATACATTGCAATTACAATAATACTTTAGAAAACCATGATTGGAGAGAGATAGAAAAAGAGGCATGGCAGGTCTAGGAAGAATTAAAATTCGCTACAAAAACTTATGCTATTATCGGTAACCATGAACGAAATGACTCACAGTTTTCGATTCTTATCGGCAACCATGAACAAACTGACTCACATAGATTTTACATGCAGTGGCAACCATGCGTCAATTTGACTCACTGAGTATTAGACGAAAAAACATTACCTTGTTTGAGGAGTAGTCAGAGACCTTCCCACCGCGTCAGCTGCCAGTAAATCGACTGCTTGTCGACTGCTTGTAGAGGACCTTGAGCCTGGTACAGGTTGGCGGCCCCCACTCCGAATACCATCCCCACTACCCTCACAGATGAGTCTGGTTTGTGGGGAAAATATCATGGTAAGCTACCATTATACAAGTTAAATGTGCCCCAAAAGATAAAAATTGGAAAAATTGCTGGGAAAATAGCTCTGATACATTGTATATAAATTAGTGGGTTGTAGCAGCGATGTCTGCACATTATTGCACTTAAATGTATTATAGATTTTTTATTGAGGAAACATATATTTAATAAGACCTCAATTGACTTTCTAATTAAAATTCTACTCGTCAAAGGCTATCAAATTACATGGATATTTAGCTTTCGTTGTTTAATTTTAATCAAAACTTACATTTTCTCTCTTCCACCCACGTTGAGAAATTTAAAACGACCCTTCTCCCAGCTCTCTATCTATTCGTTGCACCAAACCACTCAAGTTATAATAATTAAGCTGTTATTACTTTTAATCAAAGATAAATATTTTGTCTACCTATATACAATGATAAGCAAATAATGGTTTCAATGGTTATGTAAACAAAGAATGATTGTACAGTTTAGTTGCTGCTGCCAGCATAGAATGAAAATACGGAAAATTTAGTTTTAGTTTTAGGCTAATATTTTTTGCGAGCAAAAAAAAGATAAATTTTATTTAGAGTTCTACAACCATGCCGCAAATAACGGATTCCAGGTGATTAAAAAAATTAAGAAAGCTGAAAATTCACTGTGAAAATTGTGTTATCGTGGAAAACTACTATTTTTCTCAACGTCTTGAACTTCTACTAACCGTTAAAATGAGTGGTCGTTTGTCAAAATCTGTTCAGTCATATCCTCGTAATTTCTATTACTGGAAACGGGCTTATCAAATAATAAATATTGAGATATAAAGTGTTAAAGAGAGTGATAAAATGTGATAGTGAAAATGAGAGTGTGAGTGTGAGAAAGTGAGTGTAAGAGACTGATGATGAGCAATTGAGAGAGAATGAGAGTGAGCTAGTGATCGTGAGAGTATTTGTATGTGTTAGAAAAAGAAATACTGGGGAAGAGAAAAAGAGAGGTTGTAGGAGGAGAGAGAATGTGTGTGAGATAAAGTTAGATAATATGTGTTAGAGATAAACTGAGAGAGTGAGTGTGTGTGAGAGACAAAGAGAATGTGTAAGGGAGAATGCGGGTTAAAGTGTGTGAGAAAGTTTGAAAGAGAGAGAGAAAGAGAGAGCGAGAGTAACATTTTGGAGATATATTGAATGAAAGAGAGAGAAAATGTGAGGGCGTGTGAGAGAGAGTTTGAGAGAGAAAGTTAGAGAGGGAAAGATTAGTTTAGAGAAAGAAAATTAGATTAAGAAAGAGTTAAAGATAGAAATCAAAAAAGCGTGTTTAAGAGAGACTGAGTTTGAGATAGTGCGTAGTGTTAACAGACGAGATTTTTGACACAACCTTTAAATGATCAAACATACAGAAAACCAATTAATTAACTATGAACCTAGCTTTGCGAATCGTGACTGAGAATACTTAGATTGATGAGATGATAGCTGGGGCGTCTCAATTTTGTTTCTTAAACACTTAATAATTATTTCACACGAGAGCTTCCCATGGCTGTGTGTACCGAGACTAAAATACACTTTGATCACATTTTTACCCGTTATGCTAAGATAAGCGTGGGACGAGCGAGTCTAGAAACATCCGGGTAGAAGGGCAGGAATGATAACAAGACATTAGTGCGGTGCTGACACCTAGTGATAAGGAATATAACTAATTAAAACAAAGACTAGAGCACAGCTGGCTCAGTAGATACATTCATACTAAATATACCGCCCCTATTAAACTACAAGTTCAATAAATGAGTAAAACCAGAGATAAAACAACAATCACGAGAGAAACAAAAATATAAGATAAAGCAATTAAAGAGACAAAAAAAAGGTAAAAAAAGTGATAACTAAAAAAGAACGAGATAATAATAATAACCAAACCTAGTTGATTTGGAGAGGAAACACTTTGATGAAGGCCTTGAAAGTGTTCCCTTTTGTACAACTCATACAATACCATCTTTCCCAGGCGAGGTCGAAGTGACACGTCCAAGAGGCCAAGACAGAGGTGGTGTATTGGGTTCATGTATGAGGACGAGATCTCCTGCTTGTAGATTTTCTTTCTACGTTGTTCATTTTGAGCGTTGCTGAAGAGTGTGTAAATACTCCTTATGCCATCTTTTCCAGTAGTGTTGAGAAAGTGATGTGACTAATTCCACCTTCTAAATCGGTTGCATGGTATGTCAGATACATTTGTTTCAGGTACGACAACAAGAGGAGAGCCGATCAAGAAGTGTCCCGGAGTTAAGAGCATCTAATTCACATTGGTCAGTGAATAGTGGGACTAGCGGTCTAAAGTTCAACATAGCTTCCACTTTAGTCGTAAACGTTATGAACTCTTCTAAGATCAATATCTGATCTGCAATTACTCTTGAGAGGTGTTATTTTGCGCTTTTGATCGCAGATTCCCAAAGTCCTCCCTGATGTGGTGCAGATGGAGGCTGGAAATTAAACTTGATGGAATTTTGTGATGCAATTTGTGGAAGGTGTTGTTGAGTGCGGTCTTGAGCTAGCTGATCGTTAATGGGTTTTTTCAACTTATGAGAGGCACCTATGAAGTTTGTCCCACAATACAAATAGGGTCTGAACAGAGCCCTCTTCTTGAGACAAAGTGGGTTAGGGCAACAAAGAATGCATCCAAGGTAAGGTCTGTGATGACTTAGAGGTGAAATGCTTTAGTTGAGAAGCAGACAAACAAGCAGAGCTAGACTGAGAATGGGCCTCCATAATCCATTCCAGATTTGAGAAATGGACGTGGGGAGTAACTCGAGGTTCAGGTAGATCGCTCATCATGGGAGTTATGAGCTTTGGTTTGTGGCGAAAGAAACAAATACATTTGAAAATTCCAAGTCTAATTGTGCTCTGAACAGAGAGGATCAAGATTTGTTGGGACAAAATAAACTGCAGCAGTTGAGGTCCAGCATGGAGTTGTTTGAGGTGATGGTGATCAATGATCAGGTTGACAATGTGATGGGATTTTGGTAACACGATAGGGTGTTTAGCTTCATGAGCAAGAGTTGAGAGATTGATTTGTCCACCTAGTCTCAGTATTCCTTGGTTGTCAAGGAACGGGGATAAGCGTTGAAGTTTTGTGCTGTATAGTTTCTTAGCCCTGATGAATTTAATGTCGGCAGGGAAGGTTCAAGCTTGGAAAACTCGACAGATTTGTTGAATGGCTTCAGTGAGCGCTTGAGTCCTGAGAGGTCCTCTTTGGCGATCTTTTGATTAGCAGTGTTTAAGGAAGTGAAGTACAAAAGTTATTGTGTTGACGAGTTTTGTCCATGACGAGTATTTGAACAGTAATGTTTAAATCGAATCAGTAGACGGATTAACAATGAGAACATTTAACTATGAGGGTTTGACGTTGGGCAATGCCACTTCGGCCACAGGAGTGAAATGAGAAAGAAACGAGCCACGGTGGACCAAACCACCACAATGGATGATAGTTGAGATCTGAAGGGGATAAACCTCGAGATGCACATTCTGCAGGGTTGTGGGGAGAAGCGATATGCATCAAAGTGTGAGGAGGTAGCCAGTCTTGGATTTGTGCGATACGATTGGCCATGTACACTTTGAGCCGATATGGTGATGTTTGAATTCATGAAAGGGCAATCATAAAATCTGACCAAGCAGTTCTAGATTAAATTTTTCAATGTAGTGATAAGAGGTCAGTGCAATAGTACATAAGTTTGGAAAGTAAGTGAGCGGAGCAGAGTTCCAAGTGAGGTATGGAAATTCTTAACATGTGATTTGGCGATGAGAAGACTGTCACTTTGTTGTCAGGGTAAAGACAACTTATGTAGAGGCAACATCCATACCCTGCCTCACTGACGTCACAGAACCCATGGAGTTGAATGTTGGTAGCAGACGCCCATTTATTAGCATTGTCAGCAGGCAAGGGTTCATCCCACTGTAGGCCTAATGTACATAGCATTTGAGTGAAAGACTTCATCCAGAACACTACAGGAGTTAACCAACTGCAAGGATCATAGATTTGAGCCACAATTGAGAGAACTTTACGCTTTGTAGGCTTGTGAGCGTCTCCTGTCACTCGCATGCGATAGGAGAAGTTGTCAGTCAGGTGTCCACTAGAGACAGAGAATGCTGAACAATGGTAGTTCTGGTGTCCAAAAATAAAGAGGGGTTTCTCTTTGCTACTGTAGCACTGAATCAAGAAGTTGAGGCCTATTAGTCGACCATTTTTGTAGTTCAAAGCCTCCTAATTTTAACAACTTGCTAAGTTCATTTTGGAGAAGAAGCGCATCATCTATGGTGTCTTATCCACAAACTGCATCATCTACAAAAATTGTTTTTGCAAGACTTTGGATCCACACGGGTAATTGTGTCCTTCATCCTTCACTAACTGGCAGAAAGTTCTTGTGCAAGATACGGGGATGAATTAATTCCTTAAGTGACAGTGCTAAGTTGGTAGACAGTAAGAGATACTGCGGGACTTTCACGCCAGTAAATCAATTGGTACGTTTGATCATCAGGGTTTATCAAGATCTGTTAGTACATCTGTCTAATATCACTTGAGAAGACTATGGGGTGACGACAGAAGGGACTGATCACGTCACTAACATAATTTTTAAGTTTAGGCCCAGGTAATGAAACCTGATTTAATGAAACTGAGTTATAGGTGTGGGCGCTGGCATCGAAAAGACCCGTAGCTTAGTTGTGGATGAGGTTGATTTCATGACTTCATGGTGGGGCAGGAAGTAGTGTGGTGAGTTAATATTTGGAGGTGATTTGCATTCAGTTATGTGACCAGCTGTAAAATAATCCTCCATGAAGTCTATATAAAATTGTCTGAATTGAGGTTGAGCAGAAAATCGTCGTTCTAAAACATTAAATCTATTTCTCGCATTGTTTGACGAGTCAGCGAGAGGGGGGTGATAGTCCTTGAAAGGGAGTCGTACTACATATCAACTGGTAACATCTCGAGTGTGCATAGAGACAAAATGATCTTCACATAATTGTTCTTCTTTAGAGAGGCACACGTTATGTGGAGGTTCTTCAAATTTCCAGAAGTTTTTCAAGGAGGAGTCGATATCATTGGTAGAGAGCAGAGTGGTCTTGAGGTACACTGGGTGCAGAACAGGGTGTGGGTCCCACAAGGATGACACCAAAAACAGCACCAAAGGCAATGGCCAGATCATGTCTTTTCCGAGAATATATTGTTCACCAGTCATAATTTGTGCAAACAAATCTGCACCTAAGAGGATGTCTATGGGTGCAGGGGTGTCAAATGTGGCGTCAGCTAGGACAAAGGAGGCCATCTTCCTTTTTATGTGAGGTGAAAGGTCTGCAGGAGGAAGATCTGAAGTTATTTTATCCAATATTAATATGGGATGCTCTCGGGATATTATATTTACATTCAGAGACGAAATATTAAGATAAGTTAGGCCTTTAGTATTTACCAGAGCTTGGGAAATACCATTGATTGATATTGAGTCGCGAGTGCGTTTAACCTGTAGCAATTGAGCACATTGTTCCGTGATTAAAGTACTTTGAGCAACATAAATAAATATTCCACGAACAACAAGGAAGACATCATCAGCTGTTGAGAGATTAACAAGAGTTGTTGCTAAAAGCACGGTGTTATGTACGTGTGACAAACCAACAAACGGAGTATTTGTGGTTGATACATTGACTGATGCTTGTTGATGTGCAAAACTCTGAGTGTTGTGCGGATGACGAGTAGAGTGACATTGAGTGACCTTAGACGGGTCTGGGTCCAAAAGTAGTGAAGTGGGATGTATTTTAGTACAGTTTTTACGCGAACGTGATGATTTACAATTGTTCGGTGTGTGAGAGGGACCAAGACTATTATAACATATTCCATTAGCTTTTACAAAATTAAATCTTTCTCGAGGAGTTTTGACTTGGAAATCTCGACAGCGATAAATTGAATGAGTGTCAGCATTACAAAAAACACAATTAGTGTGAGAGGTGGATGATAGCGTGACCTTGGGATTTTGATAGGACGTGGGTTTGATGCCACCTGGCATCCTTGACAATGAGTAAGAGAAACTTGTGGTGTATGAGAAGTGTGCGGGTGCTTTTGGGTAGTATTCACATTGTTGGCTGACTCAAGATGTGACGCTTCAAGATGTAAAAACTTTATCAATTCATCTACCGTCGGTAAACTTACATTTGTACTGCAGCTGGTCTCGAACCTGTGTCGAGTGTCGCCGTCGAGTTTCCGCAACAACAATGAAAACAATAGAGGACCTTCGAGAGCTGTGTCTTGTTCAAGAGCGTGGAGAGCTTGACTGTTTTCATCGTAAATACTGAGCATGTTAGGTAGGCTCTTGAGTGATCCACTAGTGACATGAGGAAAATCAATTATTTTATTTATGTGCAGAGAAGTTAAGTTTCATATGTTGTGATAGCGACTACACAATAAATCGTAGGCTATCTGATAGTTGGGCGTGGAAAGGGGGAGACTCTTAATTAAATTACGTGCTTCTGAGCTTAGAGTTGACATCAGATATGACTTTTCTAAACAGGTGTTAAGCTTGAATTTTGGTGAATAGTTGTGTTGAACAAATTGTAATAACTCCTCCAGAAAAGGTATGTAGTTCAATTTTTGTAGCGTATAGATGGAGTTAGAACCAAAGACCCACTAGGTGCGTAGTGACTTGAATCGTCCAGTTGAGGTTCAGGAGTGGGTAGTAAGATTGTTATGCTATAACATAAAAACGAATGTAATTCAAATATTTTGTCTTAATTCTGAATTACAATATCATCATTGTAATCTTCATTTTCTTTCGAAACAATCTTATATAACACTACTTCAAACTCATTACGTTTGGACTAAACTTCCTTTTCGGTCAAAGATAGTTTTCGAATATGATACTCGCACTATAGGAGTACATAGTTCACAATGGAATCTGCTTGCGTTACAACTCCCTAATATTAACAAGGCGTTCCTTAATAAGGTCGCATTGCTGAGTGAAAGTTACGAGCCTCATGTTGACCATTATTAGTTAAATAAACAAAAATACACATCAACTATTTAATTGAAAAGTAATCAAACAAAATCAGAGTCCACACAACATGTTCATGACAGAGTAATTGTAATTGTAATTATGAATAGCTTTATGAGCAGAGTTATTGGTCCTCTTAAAATATTGTACTGTACCATAGCGAGAGTTATAATATTTCAAAGAAATAGATCTGCCCGGAGAACCAAAATATATGTGCGGTGTTAACAGACGAGTTTTTTGACACAAGCTTTAAATTATTAAATACAAATAAAAAACAATTACTTAACTATGAACCTACCTTTGCGAATGGTGACTGAGAATACATAGAGGGATGAGATGATATCTGGGGCGCCCCAATCTTGTTTCTTGAGCATTTATTAATTATTTCACTCGAGAGTTTCATGGCTTTGTACCCCGAGAGCTAAAGACGCTTTGATCACATTTTTACCCGCTATGCTAAGAAAAAGGGCGGGATTAGCAAGCCTAGAGTCATTATTGTAGAAGGGCGGGAATGATAACAAGACATCAGTGCGGTGCTGACACCTAGTGATAAGGAATATAACTAATTAAAACAAAGACTAGAGCACAGCTGGCTCAGTAGATACAATCATACTAAACAGATATAGCATTTTTTCAAAATTAATTATCAACATGGAAACAAAACTGAACTTACTGTATTTTATAAGAATGTTAAAAGCTAGATGGGGTACAAAAACATTACTTTTAAATATAATATCCTCCAAATTAAGTGGTCAAATGAAAACTGAGCTTACCTTATGTATTTGTATTGTGTTACTATTTGCTAAAATGAACATCAAAACCCATTATTTGAAGAAAAAAAAACATCATAACTAATACTTAGATAGATAAATGGCTATTTTTTTAACATTATTCAAGATCATTTTATCGTTTTTGAGCTTATAATACTTACCAAAATAAATTTAAAAATAATTATATCATGCGCGAAACAAAACGTAGACAACATATTTCCGAACTTAAAGATTTAACCTTTTAATTTTCGAATTATTCTCATTATTACTGATTAAATGTGAATTAACGATAACAACATTCCAATAAAAATAGATGTTTAGGACTTTCAATTCAGATGTGTTATTACCAGCATCCAAAGAGAAACATTCATTCAAAGAGAAAATTGTGATGTGTTTAGAACAACAAATAAAGATTGAGTTGTTAATTTTTAGCGAAAGAGATTTATTTTATTTAGAGATTTATTGCCATGAAGCAAATAACGATTTCCATAGTGACTAAACAAAGAATGAAAAACTGAAAATTCTCTGTGTAATCAGGTTTTCGCGGAAAACTACTATTTTTCCCGACATCCTGAACTCCAAACCGTTAAAATCAGTGTTCATTTGTCAAAATCTGTTCAGTTACTTCCTCGTAAATTCTATTACCGGAAACGGGTTTATCAAATTATATATAAGACTACGATCACTTAGATTATTGAAATCGTTGCTCTTAGTTACCATAAATAGAATTGAAATAGAGTTTAGAGATATAATAGTTTAAAAAAATGTTCCCAGTGGGTATGGAGTTGTGACCCCTAACTCCCCCCTTCTACTACAAAATTTAATTCTGGATACAATTGTTATTGTTCCCCCAACCTCCCTCCCCCCAACGATCATTACTGGGTGCGCCAGTGTGAGGCTTCGTCCAAATTTCCGTGCTCAATACACGCATCCGAGATATAACTAGAAGATCTGATACAAGTGTGAACCTGGCCAAAGGACAACACTCCTATTCTAGCCATTCAAACGGAATACTCATTAAGATACTACTTAAGCGTATAACCTGAACGGGAGTTAGACGAGGTACTACAAATAATAATAAAAACATAAACTAGACTTATTAATTTTGGCCTTTCTCAATCATATGTAAATTGGTTCAGCAGTTATTTGCATGAAAGATCATTCACAATTAAAATTGATTCACACACCTCAAATACATTTTTAGCCCCTTGTGGCAAACCACAGGGTTCTAATTTAGGTCCTCTTCTCTTGAATGTGTTTATTGATGACATTGGTAAATATTTGAACCCGTCTAGTTATTTACTCTTTGCTGATGATGTAAAATTATTTAAAATTATCAAATCAATTGCAGATGGAATAGAGCTACAAAATGATGTAAATGGTATTATACAATGGTTTTTTGAAAATGGAATGTCTATTAATAAATCTAAGACCAAATCTATAACTTTTACTAGGAAAACTAATCCTTTCTTTTTACTTATAAATTGGGCAATGAAAACATAGTTCGTACCCTTTATATTAATGATCTTGGTGATCTTCTTGATAACAAACTTTTTTCCACTATCATGTTGACCAATCATATAAATTACTTGGACTTATTAAATTTATTACGTCATAATTTATAAAAGTTGACTGTTTTTTATGTCTGTACTTTGCCCTGGTTAGATCTAAGTTAGAATATGCTACTGTTGCTTGGAATTCCATTACCTTAACTGACTCTCTTAGGTTGGAAAACTTTCAAAGAAAATTTGTCGCTGCGTGCTATGATAAATACGTTAGTAACCGGATTTATTATGATTATGACAGAATTCGAAACCTATTAGGGCTCCAAACTCTCTTCTCGCGTAGACTTTATTGTGATGCCCTTTTTGTTTTTAATATATTCAATAGCAAAATTTCTTGCAAATTTGCCCTTGATTATGTAGGCATTCATATCCCTTCTCGGGCTTCTCGTAATCCAAAATTATTTTTTCTCAATAGCTCTTATAAGGTGAGCCCTATAGGTCGTTGTATACATAGCTCCAATTCTAGATTTGTTGAATTTGACTTCTATCATAAAATAAAAGCTAAACTCAGAGTTATTTAAGAAATCCCTTATCAATAATTTATCACTAAGAGGTTCTGCCTATAATATCTAAATTTTACAATATTCTGATTTTAGTTTGCATATTGTTACTGCTTTTAACCACTCTTTAGTATTTGTTATTATTGTAATTTTTTATTATTATCATTATTAATTACTTTTTTATAACTATTAATCATTATATAACATTATTTAGCCATTTTTGTTTATCTTATTTTCTCGTGTAAATATATGTATTTGTAATGTACTTGTGTAGGCCTACTTTCAGTGCCGGCCTGTTATAGGTCTTACGACTGTTGGCCAGCACTATAATAAAGGAAATTGTAATTATTATTATTATCATCATCATCATTATGTGTTCTGTCCTGCCTCCGCCTTGAGCTCACATAATTTTCTTCAAGTCATCTCATTATTGAATTATCCTTCTTCCTAAGCTCCTATTTCCCTCAAACGTTGCTTTCATGGCGTCGCGCAGAAGATTTTTCCGCTTAGGATGTGAGCGATCTAGTTCTATTCTCACCCAATCCTTCTTAGGACTTTTTCATTGGTCACCCTGTTTGTCCACTTGATTTTCTCAAGTATTCTTCAGTGCCACATTTTCTTTTCTATTTTCCTAAGCGTCCCAGTTTCTGCTCCATACAACGCAATGCTCCAAATGTAGAGTTTCATCAGTTTCTTCCTTGGTTCCAAACTCAACTTGCTGCTCAGCAGTAATATCTTCTTGTTGAAAGCTTCATTGGCCATGGCAGTCCTCAAATAAATTTCCTTGGTAAAGTAGGCATCCTTTAACGGAAGACTTCTCAGGTACTTGATTTGAACTGCTCTATTCTTTCCAACTCCTTGCTTCCAATTTTGAGAAAGTAATTATATTCATCAAAATATCTGAAACATTGACGTTGAAGGTGATATGCTTTTGACTATCCAAACATACAAATGAAATAAATTCTTATAGGTGCTATGTTCATACCTATATTCTTTATAAGCAATTAAGAATTCGTTTATATGGGTATGGGTTGGATGTAAAATTATCAGACACGTTCGAAATACATAATGGGTTTAAACAAGGAGATGCACTTTTCCCACCGTTAATATTTAATTTAGCCTTAAAGCATGCTATTAGGGTAATGCAAAAGATTAGGGAAAGGTTGACAATAAATGGTACAAACAGCTATTAGGATACGCAGATAATTTAGATTTGTTGGGAAATGGTAAGGAAACTGTTTCAAGATATGCAAAATATGTATTAGTGATTAGAAATAAAATTGGTTTGGATATAAATATATTAATATTGTCTACGATCACACGGAGAA
Organism: Timema cristinae; assembly: GCA_039000515.1. NCBI lineage: Eukaryota > Metazoa > Arthropoda > Insecta > Phasmatodea > Timematidae > Timema > Timema cristinae. The sequence continues at coordinate 24,566,703 of JBCFYV010009882.1, forward strand.
CACAGCTTTGGAACGATAATTTAGAGATTATTCCAAGAAACATATTATTTGATAGAGTTAATCCGTTTAAATACTTAGGAACAATTGGAAACTAGGAAAATGATACAATCGATAAATGTACGCTATTACTCGGTCAGTAAGTTGTTGGCGTCTTGCCCGATTTCAAGGAATGTAAAACACAGAACATACAAATCTATAATTTTACTGGTTGTTCTCTATGGGCGTGAAACGTGATTTATTACCTTACAACCCGCCTCGGTGGCGTAGTTGGCTAACGCGCTTGTCGTGTTGAGCTCGACTGCTGAGGACGGGGAGATCGAGGTTCGAATCTCGGTCGGGTGAACTGGGGGTGGTTTTTCCTAAATGGTTTTCCACTCTCCCTCCACGCAAATGCGGGTTCACTTCCTCTAATTCAACCTTCCCAATTCCTAATCCACTAGCGTAATTAGTACTTAAAGCGTATAACCCGAACGGGTAGTAAGACGCGGTGCTAAATATTATTATTACCTTACATGATGGAAAAAAATCGTGGTTTTCGAGAACTAGTTGCTTAGGAAGAGGTTTAGTCCAAAAATGTATGAGGTTACTGGGGAGGGGATGAGGTTACATAATGATGAGGGATATATCCTGTACTATTCCCAAGGCCTTGTAAGGATACTCAAATCTCGTAGATTACGGTGGGAATGACATTCAATGCAAATGTAAGAAATTAGAACCACGTTCAAGGAATTGGCTAGCAAACCTAGACCTAGACGCAGATGGGAGTATAACATTTGAATTGAACTGAAATAGACAGTGTGTAATGAGATGGACTGGGTAGAACTAGCTCAAAATAGGGATAGTGAGAGTACTTTTTTAAGTACGGCAATCAATTTTCAAGTTTTTAATATAATAGAGTAAGTAAGTATTATAGTAAATTAAGTTTTAGATAATCTGTAGCGTTTCTCAAAATAAAATGTTATCATTTATGTTTACATTAACTATACGAGAATCTAACTGTATTTTTATTTATTTGAGCTATTTAACGTGCACTTTCAGAAGCGGCTGATTATGTCAGCACATGAGAATTTCTATGAGTGAGAGCGAAAGAGCCTACCTAATATACCAGCAGAGAGATTTTCTCATACCTTCCAGTGTTATTTTACATGTCAAAATAGACACGGGACAGAAGGCTTTACATCCCCTCCGACGGAAGTTGTGCTACGTTTTTTTATTTCTCAAAGGAAATCTGTTGAACCTCGGCTGTGTTTGAACCCACAAACATCGGGTCCTTAAGTGAGCAGTTTAGTCCAAGACCACTGAGGTTGACCATCTAACTCCAATAAGATGTATTTCTCTTCCTGCTAATTCACAAAGATGAACAAACCTTACATTATAAATTTAAATAATTAAGAATTAAAATTAGTTAATGTCTTATGCCCAAAAATAGAATAGTAAAACAAATAATAGTTTAATTCTGACTAAAATAGAGAGGTTCTTACTATATCTGTAACACTGTGAAACCAGATGTTTGAAATAAGATCACAATTGTTTGGACTGGTGTTTTGAGGTAAGAAATGTACTTTATATTTAAATGGTTTCAAATGAATGTTTTTATAACGGTAACATATTTATCACTCCTACAAAATATAATTGTCCTTCGGTGGCCTTGGGGTAAAGTTCTAGCTTAAGGTTTTAGCGCAGCCAAGGTTGATGGAGGTTTTTTTAACGATGCAATTATTTAGCCCAATTTCGTTAGGAAGGGACTGTTCCCATGTCGATTGTGTGGAAGGCAACGGAGAACCATAGCACTTACTGAAATCCCCTTGTACACGGGATCCATACCAGATGGTGCAGGCAGTACTAACCATCAGATCCAAACTAACCTTCGGGTTGTTCTCTTAATGAAAAGAAGATTATATTTTAGTACATACTTTTTTATATTTTATAATGAGTGCTTCAACAAGTATTAAAACCTTGTCAAGTGTCCAAATGGTCTAAGGAGTTACTCTCGAGTCAGACTGATATGCTGAAGACGGGGATATCAGGGCTCGAATCCTGCTTGTCTACCAAGGGAGGTTTTTCTTAAACGGTTTCCCTCTCTCCTTCCACACAAATGCGGGAAGATTACCTCTAAAATGCTTCCTTCCTCATCCCAACCTGATTAGAGTAATTATCACGTATGTCTATACAATACAGCCCAGTGCAGAGAGACAAAATAACATCAAACTCAGACATTAAAACCAATCCATGCACTATTATGTGTGCGAGTAGGGTTTTGTGCATACTTTTATTTTGCATGGGACACGTGGCTGCAAATTCGAAAATATTTGGACTGAAATTTTTAAAAAAAGAAGAGATTTTTGAAAATATTTCCGTAAATACGATGGATACAAGACTAATTCAAGCACAACATTATAGATAAAAAAATTCTACACATAAAGGTCATTACTCATTTTAACAAATCTGCAACTATTTCCGTGTAATGCACGATCGAAAATGTGTCAAATCGCGCACAACAGCAGGAGGATCTCAAAAGCTCGTTGTGTCGCATGAACTTCAATAATTTTACAACAAATGATCTCATTTAAATTTTTTTTAAGTAACTTAAAGAGGAAGGAAGTAGCTTTTGATTGAATTTAAATGTTTACAGTTTTAATTAGATTACGATAGTGAAAAATGTTTAAATAATTAGTTATATTTTACCAAAAAGCATAAATATATCAAAAAAGAAGTGTAAAGTAAACATGTTTATCAAGAAAATTTTTGCTTACAATATTTAATTAAGACAGTAATCTTAGAGTTGAAAAGAGTATATTTAAACTAATAAATAGTTTATTGCTGAACTTACATTTTTCTGTAAACATAATACCTTTTACTTTACATCCATTACTGTTTTCAGACTGTGGCCTGGGTCACAATTTTATTTAAGATATATTATTTTCCACTACCGGAATGGTCTGTCGTAGCTTCATATACCTTATAATCTAAATTTAGATTAGGACAGGCACAACATTGAGTCCCCGGCCATTAATTTATCAATGTGAAAGGGTAAATCCTTATTTCACCAATGATAAATTTTTCGGCCATGCCGGGAATCGAACCCGGGACCTTTAGCTCTAAAGGCAGACACGCTACTGACTGAGATAACGTATCGGTAATAATATACAGCTGTATATCCTATATTTTTATTGTATTTTTAAATAAACTATCATTAAACAACGTAGTTTGTACAAACATTTTTAAATTTACTATTTATTTAAGGAAAGTAATAGACCCTAATAAAAAGGAAAAATGTATTTCATTAATTGTCAAAATGATCTCATTTGCGCTATTTTCTTCCGTTTATTCGTCTTTTTCCCGCTGCTAATTTTATGTTTCTTCTTCTACTTTTTCATACTCAACATGTAAATAATTTGTGCGAAATTCGCTTTGACAAAACTCACAGACAGGTGATCAAAACAATCCTGCCTCCCTGCAACTACATGTTTTGCAACAGCCTTGTTTGCAAATACAAAATTGCTTTTGGAGCAGGTGAATTGGCTATTTATATAGGTGTTAATATGTCCCTGGTAGACAAACCCCACTGTTAAGGTGGAAAATCAATTGACATCCATTATTTTACTTGTAGATATAGCCTATAAAAAATGTTTGGTGGCGTCTGAGGTTGGTGCTAGAGAAGCAAAGTAGAATGATTTTTTTAACTGACGCTTTTGTAATTAATTATATATATATTATTTTGGAGAGGACCTATAAATAATGGCCATAAGGCAGTTTTAAATGAAATGTCTTGCGTTTGATTTGCAAGTTGAAGAGCCTCCACTGTTTTCTTTAATTTAGAATTTGTTATTTTAAATTGCTTTTCAAATTACTTTAATATTGCCTTTTCCCCTTTAATGTAAAAGTATGATGTATCACATCCAGAAAAGGCATGTACGAACATGATATTTTCCCAACAAAATGTATATTTGTCAAGGCCTTTGTAAGAATACAGCTTTCAGATATTATTTCAGTATCTAGCTTAAGAAATTAAGATTTTTTTTATTTGCTAGACAGTGCTGTCAAAAGCACAAAGTACATTGATGTCTTCAACAACTACTACGGGTGTTTAGAAAATAAACAGCATGTCCTGCCATCTCTTAGGAACACAATTAACTAACTTAGACTCCCCGCGTTAAGGTAATCAGAAGTTTATAACAGTTTTTGTGCGTCACTGTCCTTGGAGTTTTCAAAAATACTCTCTTCCCACGGTATCTAATATTACGATTTCGCATTTGTGCATAGCACTAGTTCTTATCTGTAGTATTTACGGAGATATTAATATATATATATATATATAATATATATATATATATATATATATATATACACAAACTTAAGAGCAATTTTATTTCGAATTTGCAGCCACGTAGCCCACCCAAATTTGTTTGTTTAAAGTATGCACAAAACCCTACTCGCATGCAAAAAAAAAAAAGTATGTCAGACAAAAATCTTCAATCATTGGGCTAGTAACCTGAACATGTAGTAGGACCCAGTGATAAAAAAAATAGGTACTAAATAAAACATACTAGAATAAACCTTATTTGCTTTGCTCACACAACTTATTAATGAAATAGTATTTTTATCAGACTGATATATTTTATCAACTATAAAGTTTATTACCAGGATTCCCCATTTGGGACATAATTATGATCCCCCTTTTAGATGATTACTGAACAATTCTCATAAATGTAGCCATCTTATCTATGTACCCATTGGTTACAGAGCTTACGTCACTGTTATTAATGAAATAGGTAGTTAGATACTGTGGCATCTATTGCTACAAGTACTAATACGCCTAATATGGTCATTAATCCTACTACTTTGCTTACTACCAGTACTAATAAAAATAATTGTAGTATTTCAAATATTCAAAGAGAATAATGAGATTTTAAAGTTATACTCACCTCTGAAATATACACTACCATATTAATGAAAAACATATTTCAACTATTTGAGGGAGCTAAAATGCAATTTTATCATTGTTCCTGTTTCAAGTGAAAAACATTTAAAATACCAAACTAATATTAGAATGTAAGCCAAACAAATTACAATCTTAAAATTAATGTTGGTCAGATTTGATCAAACACTGGCCTACTTTATTTTATTTTTCAACTTTATTTAAAAAAAAGTTTGCTAAAGACGTAGTTCAAAATATGAGTTAAACAAACACATTTTTGTTGTTTGAAATTCTACAATAAATGTTTATTTATTCTATTTGTGTGAATACACAAAAGTGAGATAGATTTGGGGGTCATAAATTTGGATTTATATATAATACATCTCTGTTTAAAAAAAATCTTTGTTTCAGGAAAAGGAGTTGGGAGTCTCGTCGGTGGCTATTTAATGAAAGGTTTTGGAACTCGTTCAACATTCCGAATTTTTTCTGTCATGTGTACAATAACTGGCATTGGTTATTTCTTATTCAATAGATTCTACTTAAGTCGTAGACCACTATCTGAAGGGAATGAAATTGGAAAGAAAAAAGTAGTTTCATCTACGCAAATGGAAATCGCTCTCACTCAAAACGGAGAGAAAAAAACAGGAGACATCGAAAAGACAGCTAAAAGTAATGGTAGTAATGGTAGTAATGGTAGTAATGTAGAGTGTGATACATTTAGTATCAATAGCACTATAAACAATTACACGGAGAAAGATGGGGAACATTTAAACCACAGTGCGAACAAATATATTAATGAAGCTTATGTAAAAGACGAACTAGAAGATGAAATTAAAACACAAACACATAAGAACAATGCAAAAATAAATAGACGATGTATTTTAAAAATAGTTCCAAAGCTTTTTCGGAAGCGGGTAAGTTAAATGAAAGTTTGGTCATGGATGATGAATCTCAAAATGAGACAGAAAGAGAAAAAAAATATGTTTATGATAAACAAAATTCAAAAGTTGAAGAAAATGTTGAAGATGTTTATAGTGATTTAGATAATAAATAAGAAACCCTGGTTTCAAACACGAGCGATAATAATGTAGGGAATAGAACAATTTTAGAAGGAAATGTAGATATAGCAAAGGAGAAGGAATCCTCAGACAAATGTTTAAAACTTAATGACCTATAAAACTAAATATGCAGGGATATCAAACCAAATGTAAACTTAGAATTTTTTAAATTATTTTATATAATAGTTCTTAAAATAAGTTAAATTAATTAAAATAAACTCTAAATTATTAAATTATCCATATAATCAGTAAAATTAGATAATCCGCACGATATATTTATTTAAAAAATGGAGTAGGTTTGTTGAAAAATTTAGTTTCTAATATATGTATTTTATGTTGTAAGCACAAATGTTCTTGCCAATATAGTTATGTGTTAAATATAGTTTTGTTGTTTAATTTCGTGTGAATTTCTTTCCACACTCCCTTCTTAATATTCAATCGTGATGAAAGCATAAAAAAAACTTTCATTCTGTAAATGTTTCGTAGCTAGGAATCATATTTATAAAAATAGTGTGAAATCAATTAATTTTTTATTCAAACTGAGTGTTATAAAATAATGTCTGACATAAACATATATCAAGGATTATTAGTACCGACTAAATTTTAAATGTCCAAAAACCCAAATTTAAAAATATCTGGTGTAAATAATATGCAGCATATTAAAATAATTTTAAATCATTTGATGCGTGAAAATATAGTGTTTGGTTTCCAATTGTTTCTTCTCCTCTTTATTATATGATTATATATTAAAGATGATTTAATATCAAATTTTATGACATTTTTATTTCATCATACTACAAAATCAAGACACGTGAAAACTAGATTAAATTATGGAGTTAGAGGAAGAATTATTTTAAAACTTACCTTTAATATTCAATTACGTAAATAGTGATTAGAAACTGCAAATGACTTATATTATTAATTCTCCTTTTATGTCCGTGTAGTAATTTAATTCGCCACCCAACGATTTTTAACAACCACTAGTTATGGTTTTTGAGAATGATAGTTTGGATAACAACTCGAGTATAAACTGCCTAACTGAATTAAAATATGAGACCACAGCACACACAATGGAATCCTCAGGTTTTAAATTAAAAGACGAACATTTTATGCACTTGTGATTCTAATAAATTGGTTTTTGGCCAAGTCGTCTGTATGAACACATCTACGGAGCCCAAACTGTTCGGTGTAGATTTGGCTGAAAACTGCTATAACGATTTCAATTAAATTCCACTCAATTATTGATGATAAGGTAATTTCTTCATTCTGTCGTCCGGCACGTTTTGAATCTTCCCCATTAGTTTGAGGGGCGGCCACTAAAATATCCATATATATAACATGCAATGCTCTAGTTCATTAAATGTATACATTATTTTCATCAAATTTTGTATTTATAAATAATGTAACATCATACAAAAAAGTAACTAAACAATGTACCAATGAACGCATGAAAATCAAAATCAAGAGTAAGCGTATTTACCGTTTGCGTAAATTAAAAAACTGTTTTTGCTAAACATTTCTTTAAAGATTTATATTTAATTGCATTAATTTTTGATGTTATCCCACAAAAATATAACATTTATTCTATTTCTTATTTCTACCAACAAGTACTCTTCAAGAAACTAAACAATTTAAAAGATATTCTTAATATTCTTCAAGGATTATAACACATTTGAATATGTGTGTATTTAATCTCTTACACATGCACCAACTCTACATGGGAACAAGGGAAGTATTTTAATCAGATTGATAAGATTATTAGAATAACAATAATAGATTTATTAAAACAGAAAAAGAAAAGATATGTTTGATTACAATAGATATACAAAAACATAAGTTAGAAGTTCCAGATTAAGACTGTCTTGTTGCAACACGGGAAAGAACCAATGCAGTAGGCTTGAAGAGCAATGTTCAATTACAAAACAGCTGGATTGACGCCAGGCTATGGTCAGGTGAATCTAAAAGAAAAACAGTGTGATAATTATAAACAAACGTTAACTGGAAATTATATACATATAGTATTGTTAACACATTCATAATTTAAACTAGCTTGCATGATTGGGACAAAAGAAAATTCCTTAAGAGACATAATATAATGAATTGCGATATAAAGGTTATTTGATTACATTGGTAGATGGCTAACATACAGGTGTCTACACACAACTATGGCCGGTCCTTTCTCTATTGGTACTGCCAGAGCATTCAATAGTACATGTATTTAAATACTAATATAATTCATACAAGGCTAATACTCAGTCAATAGGTGCCAAAAACGGGCAAAGAGAAAAAAGGTATTATCTGCGCGGATCCTATTTGGAAACAAGCAGAGTTCCGCGCTTTACTTACCCAAGCTAATACCACACGCGAAGCGTGGCAACAAGAATGACTCAACACATTGAATACATTGACCCAATTAGGTCCTAGAAAAAGGATAGACAACCTGGTTGTAGCCATAAAAACAAGCGTGTAGTCTTAAGGACTCAACAGAGAAATATCGTGCTCGTTGAGAATAGCCACAATTTGGACTAAGTCCTTATTACATCTGGAGCTCAAGGCTCCAATATCGAAGCTATATCATATGGATATAGGAAAAACATGGCCTCTTGGACCAATATAACAATCAACATTAGAGTGACTGTGACTACACCAACAAAGTTGGAATAACACAAAACCAAAATCTAGTCACTGTGACTGAAACAAAAAATCGAAATAAACATAATAGTCGCCTCGACTATACTAAGTCTGAGATAAACAATAAGTCATATGGGCTTATTAAATAAACATTTTATAAGCTTTCAACTAGACGAATAAGTCAGATGGACTTATTAACGTCGCCTCTATACTTAGGAAATCGGAGAGGATTTTCTTCGGTGGCGCGGTGGTGAGAACCACGTCCAACACTCCATGGCCATCGGTTCCTTCGTGGAGAGAGGTTCCTTCTTCAAAGACGTGATGTGATTGAATACCAGAAGCACGCCCAATACTCCATGGCCACCGGTTCCTTCGTGGAAGGAAGTTCCTTCTTCAACTACGTGATATGATTGAATAAGAGATCCACGCCCAATAATCCATGGCCACCGGTTCCTTCGTGGAGAGAAGTTCCTTCTTCAACGACGTGATGTGATTGAATAATATGAAGTAAATCTGAGAGTACTTATTTTATACCCTTTTTCTGACTAGAACGGAACAAAAAAGAAATAGAAAAAGACGTAATAACACAGATAGAGATAGGAAGGACTGGAGCTTGAGGGGTGAGGTAAAGGGGAGGATAGAAGACACGCCGCCACGACAGTGGCGCTCGAGGGTCGTGGGAGCGAGCCCAACTTAGTTGAGTTATTTTTAATGACAGGAGATGTAGTGAGTGGATGTGTTAGGAAGCCCCCTGTCGCCATGCTTGTTGAATATTTTTCTAGAAGGCATGTTGGCGTTATCATATCCCATCCAGCCACAGTGAGTAGGTCTTGAAGCATATTATTCCTGAATGTATTAGCTTTAATTATCTTCTTTGCATTCCACTATTGTAAGTTTAGTATTTTTATGCAGATTTGTATTATTAAAATACTTTGCAGTATTTTCTATTGGGAGCACGTGGATCATATCCGAGTTCATCCAGTCGCTAACAGTAGGTTTTGAAGGATGTTATTATAAAATATATCAGATCTAATACTCTTCTTTGGATATTGACAATATAATTATTATAATTTTGTATTTTTACGTAGCCTAAATGTGTAGGTGTGTCAACTTTACATGATTGACACGTTACAAACACAATAATGATTCACAATAGTTAATTTAAAAAATACCATAAAGATTATTTATTGCCTTTACACCAATATAAAAAATAAAATAATTGATTAAGCACTGAATATTAATTATTTAGTTGTGTTTTAATTACTCTCCCCTTTCAATCTATGTAATATATAAATAACTCGTGTTTAGGCCTGTCTATGACCAACTGATGTCATTAATAACCAACATAACAAAACCTAACCTTCAATTTGCAGATGAATGAAAGGTTACGTTTTGTTAAGCTGGGCTAAATTATAATAAAAGTATGTTTCTGTCACTTAATTATATAAATTAAGAGTGGCTCGAGTGTGAATTAGATTAATTAAATTAATTTTATTTTTAATAAACAAAATTTCTTCATATGGGTTACAATGTTATTTGTGAATACTGTAGGGCTTTCCGGTAACATTGTCGCATGAGGTCCCTTACGAATGATGAGCTCCGTGCCCTGGGTAAAGCTACGTACAATTGTCCATGGCTGAAAGCTGTCTTGGGCAGATAAATACCAACCTTGTCTAAGGTTATCTTGTGACTTATTAATAATCATTAAGATCGCTAGTGTAACTGGAAACCGACTCCGTCTCTAAAGGGATGTTAGTGTCTACAGGGGCCAAATCAATTTTTGGTATGAAACACACATTTCCTTGAGACAAACTTGTTGAAATTGTCACGTAGATTAGATTTGCACTAACATTTGTCACTGCTAGACGGGCTCTCAATTCATAGTTCATGTTTAGTATTACACTCACACAAACCAACAATCAAATATTAGTTTTATTTATCAGGCTATGCAATTTGTTACTATACAGTGTTATCTGTCTTAATTATTAGAGTAGTAATCTGTTTCAATGAATATATAGGGTGTTCTGTAATGGTATACAATAAAGTGGTGCAGTGGAATCTACACTGAAAAATAAACTAAAAGTCTCATAACATATTGCCTGTATAGCCCGATCGGCAGGAAAGTTTTGTATTGTAATGAGAAAGAAATATTAGTAACTTACTGATTTTGGTAATATTCTTTACTACATGTTAGGGATAATCTTTTATAATATTCCATTATATTGGTTGTTAACCAATTCAGGGTTATTGAAATTGCCCGAAACTATTGTTTTTGTTGTAAGATTCAAATAAAAAATATATATATATATCTCAATTTTTTTTTACTGTTCAATATTTAATCTCTCTTTATTCAATATCAATAAATAAAATGTTATTTTCTGACAAATTTCTTTATATCAAATATTCATGTTATATCCTTCTCGCCGGTAACCAAGGTACAAATAATTATCCTCATTACAACATAGTTAAAGAGTGAGTTCAGGGAAACAGGAAATGAATAGACCTTAGTACGGCCTATTTACTTTGTGATTATCCTATCGGCTCCTCTGCAATTATTATTTACTTTTTTTTTATTCTTAGTTTTGTTGTGCACCTGCCTTCATTCTTTTGGCAGATAATGGTGGTGTTACACTTGGACCGCTTTTTTATCGAGAGACTAAAAGAAACAGGTCAGATGGAGACTACCATTATGCCGTAGAGTTTTATTATTGACTTGAGTAGTGAAATATTGAACGTTCATAGATGTTCAAAGTGTCCACCATCATATTCACAAAAGTTGCAAGGTGTGAAATTGGGAGATGACACAGGGCCTTCAACAGGCCCATTGCATTCAATCTATCTCCAGAGATAGTGTTCGTCCAAATGGCGTCTCACTGCGCGGCGTGCAGGGACTCCATTATGAAGCAGCCCCATGTTTAGCTTCGTTGCCAGCGGAACGTCCACAAATATAAGATGGAGAACTGTCTTTAGAGAGTGTAAAAAGTCTTAACCTCGTAGTCATTCAGACATTTATATTAACCACGCATCAGGTCCAAATGTCGATAGCGAATTTATATTGCAGCATTTGGTTTTGTGTCGGCACAAATCTGCTGATTGCGGACATTGCCATTTCTGGTAAACGTTGCTTCATCCACGACCAGTACTTTGCTGAGGAATCGTGGATCTATGGAGTGGTGGTGCATCAGCCACTCATATAATGTCATACGGCATTTAAAATCGAGAGCTAAGCTCAACTCTTTCACGGATTGCAAATAGAATGGATACAGAAATTGGTCTTGTACTTTTCTCCACACGAACGTCCATGGCAGGTGATGAGGTGAGGCTATTAACTATGTACTTGTATCCAGTGAGCGTTCCACAAAATGCGGAATTGTCTCTTCCATTTCAACGGCCTGCAACGTCGTGGCCACCAGCGTTGACCATCAAAAGTACAAAGCCAAAGTTTTTCTTCGGGCAACGATTCATTAAAGCAAATATCTTTGAATTTTTGTGTCGCCGGATGTGAAAACGTACAGCATACTTAAGAGCAGGGAACTCTGTACTTCTTCACCGTAAATCAGAATCATATCGGCCAACTCCTCGTTTGTTTATTGATACCCTATCTTACTGACCACTTTCAACCATAGCATGTAACTGAGGAAAACGTTCATTGTCTCCGACACGCCTAAAGAGGCATGTGGAATGTAACCCTGCAATGATGCCATATCTCAGTAGCAAAGTGGTCCCGGCAATTTGTTGTTATGATACTTTTAGTTTCTTTGTCAGTGTAGATACCACTGCACCAGTTTATTGTAAACAATTACGACTCATCCTGTACATATATGTTATATAAATGTAGGATCTAATTAAATAAATATGTTTAACGTTACCTGTAAGATTTTAACAGACCAAAGAAACACTTTTTGCCCACTAACACGAATAAATATCAACCAAACCATAAACAAATTTCAATGTAATCAAAAATGCAATTTCTATATGAATTTTAGATTAGAGTCTATATTCTATGTTTCCCTTGTTTTATATATGTAAATTCATATCCACAAATTAAAAGGATCAAATTAATCACGTATTTTTTTTAAATTTTTAATTTTGATAAGTTGAAAGAGTGCGCACTTCTTGAGTGATTCCTCTACATTTCACTAAATTTCAGATTTCTACCTCATTGAGAAGTACTAAAAATGTTCTGGATATACACACATACATACATATACATATACATACACATATATATATATACACATACATCCACACCATCCATCCATCCCACACCACACACCATCCACACAACACACCACACACCACACACCCACACCACACAACAACACCACACCAAACCACACCACCACCCCTCCACCCCCTCCCTCCCCCTCTCTCTTCCCCCTCCTCTCCCTCCCCCCTTCCTCCCTCCTCCCACCATCCCTCCATCCATCCACCCACCCACCCACCCATCCATCCATCCATCAATCCATCCATCAATCCATCAATCCATCCACCGATCCACCCATCCATCCATCCCAATAACTTTGTGGTCCTCGCTGACGTTTTTTTCTTTTTTAAATACAGCAAGTATGCACACAAAAACCTGTTCCGTTGGTCCATGAGTAGAGGTCGGGGGTACCTAAGACAATTTGACATTTGACCTTTGACCCCAATCTGGGTTTTCTCTGGTGACGTCATCAGATGTTGCAATGATGTGTGACGTCATCAGACGTCGCAATGATGTGTGAAGTCATCAATATGTCACAACCCTGATTGGTTTATTTTGTTTTGGGTGACGTAATGGTCACATTTGATTTGTATGTGTGCCCATTGGTTTTTTATTTGCGCCAAATTGGATCAAATGCCTGGGTAGGATTGGCTGGCGTGGGAGTTTATTTGTGGCTGTTTTTTGATTGGTTGGGGGAGTGCAGTCTCTGGCATTGTGCACTCCTCCCTCGACGGATGTCATGAAGAGAATGAGTTCATTCGGCCGGTCCTCTACCTCCCATAATATTCAGTAATCCAGCCATCACTACTGAGAGCGGTAGATTGCACAGACATCCTCTCTCAATAGCTGTCTAATATAAAGTGTGAGATACTGGCCCGGTTTCCCTGTCGCAAGCCGCTGAATTTATTTTGGTGTCACAACCATCCCCCAGCAATGGGTCTTCCGAGATGACTGATACCCAGCGCCAGTTTGGTGACTCGACAAGACAAGTCGAGAGAGGAATAGATCACGACCTTGCACAGACATCCTCTCTCAATAGCTGTCTAATATAAAGTGTGAGATACTGGCCCGGTTTCCCAGTCGCAAGCCGCTGAATTTATTTTGGTGTCACAACCATCCCCCAGCAATGGGTCTTCCGAGATGACTGATACCCAGCACCAGTTTGGTGACTCGACAAGACAAGTCGAGAGAGGAATAGATCACGACCTTGTATGATGTCAAAATCCTCCCCTCCACTTCCCCAATATATGTTGGTTTTTCCCGGTGACGTCATCTCAATCCTGGCGCCAATTTGGCGGTTTGACAAGAAGAGTAAATACAAGAATAGATCACAACCTTGAAACCTTGCCCTATTCAAGACTGGTGCCAGTTTTGTGGCTCAACGAGTCAAGACTCGTATCTGTTGACATCTTGGTGACCCTGCGTGTTAGGATAAGTTAAGGGACAAACAAGCTTTGCGTGAATAAAACACGATATTACAAACATATACATTATACATTTTTACAGGAATGACGTATGTTTTCATTCATACGTTTTTCTCCAGTGTCTCTCAGGCGTGTTAGTAAAATTGTTTTTAGTTCACAATCCAACATATAATAGTCCAAACCGGCTACATGACGTGTGTAGTAGGTATCACTGATAAAAGCCAGGATACTGATGTGTGTTTCCACCGTAGGCTGTTGGAGGTAGATTACCTCAACTGTTTATGTTAGCGTGTCGTATACATCCATGACGAGTGTGTCGATCAAATCGTTGCAATATCGGGCGACGGACGTCGACCACATATCCCGTCGGTCAACGGCAACTTCGATGAGATCCCACACCTCAGAGATGCGCCCGGCTGGGTGCTAAATGGGCGACACATTTGAGCCCGGCATCATGTCTCTCGCTGATGAAAACCATACGGTCACCGCACATACATCTCAGAGGGATGTCAGGATTGGTCAAACTAATATTCTGAGGAGGCTGGGTGTTGCTGAAAAACTTTGTTATGACTGATTTGTAGTAGCACAGTTCTTGCCATTCTATACGGTTAGACACCGCACAATTCCCTCCACATTTTTCTAACTGGACATAGGTCGTAAAGTTGTTTTTTGACACTCATGCTGACGATGAATCGTTTGGCGTCGACTTCGTCCAGTGGAAACAAAGTGTTGAAAATACTGGTGATGTGAGCGACTTCACCGGCTTTGCATTGCGGGTGAAAACTACCTTTCCCTCCATGATGTTTGATTGCAACGATGACTGTCATGATTATGGCTGGCTCACCTCCGGGGCGCTCTTTTATAAAGGCCCGTTGACATGGTGTTAGTTGACTAATGCAAATACACTAATTTGGCTGCGCGCGCACAGCTTGCACCGTGTAAACAGACAAGCAAACTACTAACATGCAAATCCACTTGCAACTGAAAAAGTTGGTCACCTTCCAACTTTGCTAATGCAAGTAGACAATTCAAAATGGCAGCAACTAAAAATTGTGTATGGGGCACGACACTTATTTGTGGAATGTTATGAAAAGGATGAGTTTTTGTGGAATTTTAAGCACCGGATTTATAGAGATAAGAATGCAAGGGATATTGCACTATAGAATATTTGTAAAGTGATATCAGGCGTACATATTCTCAAGAAGTTTCCTAAATAAAGTGTTACGTAAATATTGTAAATGTTCTTTTTGAGAGATGTTATTTAATATCGGTAAATAATTCATCAAATTATTATTTCCTACCAATTAACATGGCATGTGTAATTTTTTTAAATATACAATCAAAAATAATAAAACATTGTAGTACCGCGATTAGTTCCGGCAACATAATATTCGTGTTATCGGCAAGTAAGGTATGAATGTCCGATGATTTTTACACTAAATCCCCGGCAAGTTTTCCAATCTACGTATTTGAAACTTTAACGAATGTTTATAAGTTTTAATCTATAACGTTCAGCCCGTACATACACTTCTAACACTTTGTAGTAATACTTCGGCAACTTGAGTAGATACGCAACATAATATTGTCTCATAGCAAACCAGATAGTTTATATCTAAACCAATCTACAAATTAATTTAGGCCTATTATTATTTTTTTAAATTTTAGGCCTAGCTAGAATTTAACAATATATTTTGTTATTAGTATACCAACATTTAAAACAGGGTTGAAAAATCTTGGGTTGGACTTATTTAAAAAAATATCCTACCGAGTTTGGTTGTATTGGGATTTATTGGGCTTATTTGAGTTTAATTTTATTTAACATGTGTTCTAAATATGTTAACAAATCAAGTAAAATGATTTAATAATTATTTGGGATAAACTAAAATATATTTTAATGTATTAAGGAACCAAGAAATAGGAGACACATTAATCACTAACTTTTTATGTTGTCTATATAAAACAATTTTTTTTAATAGGTCAACTAATTATGATAAATTGCGTTTACTGAAAAATTGTAATTTATGTGGCCACCCATACTTATTCTAAATTCACCCTTAATAGCTCCTAACACATAGGCGTAATTAGTATATGCGTATAAATTACCCGAACTAGAAATGAGACGCAGTGATTAAAAAAAGGCTCCAATAGAGAGACCCGTTATCACCTCTCTTCATTTTCAGCCATGTTTTTATAAGCTCTACTAATACAAGTGAAAAATACGTGTCAACACAACTAACATGTTAGTAAGCTAATACCACTAAACTTGCATTAGTCCACTAACATCGTGTCAACGGGCCTTAATTGATGGGGTAAAACAGGGTACGCGCTGATTGGATGAAGCCTCTTGAGGGGCAGCAAGACCCTAGCGTCTTGAAAAATGTGTTGTAATTTCTCAACACCTTTGCGTCATTATATGTATGATTGGTGGGTGAAACTAGGGCTAGGAATATTTTCATTGAAATGTTCTGGGCTTAATAGAGAAGGTACATGAGACAGTATTGGCCGCAAACGTCTGACGCTATTCCTCGAAGCTGTACCGTGCTATGAGACTTGCAGAAAAAGTTTTTGCGTGTAAATACAAAATGTGAATTTATTCGGGGTGGAAAACCAAAACTGTTAAAGTATTCTCCCACGCCGTTCTTCTCGATAAAGATGGTGACCCAATTTTTTCCAAGTTTTGTGTGTGGCTCCATGTTGATTACGAGAGCTGTAGGGTGTGCTAGCTCACGTCTTATGGTGTGCATGTCTATGTTCAATCATCCAATCTCTTAAGTCCCTAAATGATGGAGGCCGAAAAGAAATGCCAAACAAAAATATGTGTAATACAAATGGTTCCACCCAATTCGAGTAATTTCATAGACGAAAAACCTTTAAATCTTTGACGTACAGAACTACGACGGGCGTAGGTGTGTACTTGACTAGAAACTCTTTCTTTTCTGCCCCCTTGACGTAGATGTTTTCTGCACGCATTGTGGCACGGGGGATAAGGGATTCTAGCAGGTTGCAATCTACATCCTCACTGTGTCAGGAAATACCATGCAGTTTGTTGACGATATTGTTGGCTTGATTTTTAGCAGCAGTGGAAAGTTCCTCGATGCCGTAAGTGGGTTTTAACATACAATGTTGAAGTAATGTACCACATACAGATAAAGCACTCAGTTCTTTGATTATACATATTTTGCTGTTGTCGATAAAGCTCTGAAAATCACGGGGATAAGAGGTGGGAAGTCACTTAAATTAGCTCCCAAAATTAGTCACGAAGTTTCTGTCCTTGTCGATGGTGGTGATGTTGGCAAACTCCCCGTACACGATACAGTTGACGGTTTCATTGAGAGCTCTGGTAAAGATCACTTCGATGCTCAGAGAGCCATGCCTCATCAAATTACAATACGATGTCATGTGGGTGGACATATTTGATGTGAGATCGAAAGCCATGAGATTATATCCTTAGGGAAGGCTTCCCAGGTGACGTCGTTACCTTCGTTCATGAAATGGATACCAGTTACTGATAACAGTATGTGGTAGGACATAACGTAGTTGTCATTTGAAAAATAGTGTTGTAACGATTTCAAAGGCACTTGTTCTCCGTCCACGTACAACGAGAAATGGTTCATACCATAGTTTTGGAAACCAAACGGATTCTTGATGATGTATCCGTTGACCGCAGCATTGGATACGAGTCCCACGAGGAATCGTTTGAGTAACTGTCCCGTGAATACTTTTTCAGTGATTTCTCCTGCACACCTGTAGGAATAGTGAGTGTTTATACTTCTACGTGGGTAATTATGGTGACCTTTAAACATCGGGAAACGATAGAAGACTAACGTCAGTGCTTCTTACGATACCCTTTATAGCCTGACCCAGAACTGCGTTTCAGGATTTTTCAGCCTCACTGAGAATCTGGCAAAGGTTTTATTTGAAAGGAAGACGCTGATTGGTAACTTTGAGAGCACATTAATACCTGTAGGAAGCGCCTGTTTCCCAATGGCCGTAGCACCGCTTCTCAGCTTGGAAAGACGCTCTTGAACAAGCCGCTGAAAAAAAGTTCCTATTCCACGCCCGCGTTGTTAAGGAACACCGTGGTTGATCGAAGATATTCCTGTTCCAGCTTTGTTGACGTAATATCTTTGGTAGGGGCAGTTCATGTTGAGCAGCGTTAAAAATGAAGTTTCACCTACACTTTTCCAAACTTGAATGGTACAGGTTCACCAGTGTTTGTACTTATATTGATTTACAGGTTTTCAATTTCCCTTCTAAGCACAGGCACGTAGTGCAACGGATCATTGCTAACTGTATTATGTATGCCGTAGAGATAGTTTATGTTGTTGATACCAACAATAAATAAAAGTGGTGCCACAATGTCACCCACGGTCTGAGGATCGACGATTTCCGTGTAGATGTAAATTTGGGAAGGTGGCCCTAGTAAAATGTTGGTAGCGTTCGGTGACCTTTGGACTGTAATCAGATTTGCCTTTTATTTGAAACCGAGCTGTAGACTTAGTTGACTAGATAAAGTCAACAGCTGTATATTTGGTGAAGTTGTGAAAATTTCTACTTTTTTGTTAGGGTTTATGTACTGATTGTAACTTCAGAATCCCTTTTAAACACCCCTACATTGTTTAAGGCTTTGACCAAATCATGGATTGTGGTGTAATTTTCAGGAGGGATGTAATCCTTGAATATTTTTTTCACGCCATTAGCGTCTACTCAGTTGTACCATAAAATGTTTTTGCGCGTATGTATGGTGGTGAAATAACTAGGATATTAGAATATTGTAATGTGGCAAGAGCATTTCCCCATTGTTCGTCGAGCGTCAGATGGTAAGGTAGCTGCGTGGTGAAATTAGTGAGGGTATTTATTGGGAAATATCCCATTGAGCTGTCGTTCGGCAAAGTGATATAAAACTGATCCTTCATGTTAGGACGCTGACGTAATTGTCGGGAATCCAAGAACTAAACTTGTCGAGGTAACCTTTACACTACACATACACTTTCTTTCTGGCGCCTTTACCCTTGACATATAGTATTTTATCAATCTTAAAAGTTTAGAGAAGACGTACGCGTTGCAATTTGGTTTCGTAAAACGTCCCATTTACCTACTCGCCATAAATGTCGGTCAATCTATAGACGATGGGTTGTCGCAACACAACACTTCTAACTTTGAAAATTTCTTCGCTCCAATTGCTCTTGTAGACTCTTTAAAACAGTATTTTGGATTTGCTAATACGCACCGTGGCACCAACCTTGAGTTTTGGTTTACTATGTGAGTTTGGGCACCACTTGCCGTACAGGTTATCTCTGCGTTGAAGCACATTGGTTTCTGAAACGTCTGCAGGCGCCATCTTTATACGGGAATGTTTTGAACCTTTGCAAGCGTCAAGCAGATCTCGGAGGACGTCCACATAGCGATATATGTTATTTTTGGTAAAGTAACGCCACATGCAAACTTTTAGATTTCTATTGAATCATTCTACGATGCTTGCCTTTACTTCAGGATTTAGGGTGGTGTAGTAATACATGCCTTTATTATTGATAAATTGCTGGTCTAGACGTGACGTGAATTCTGTTCTGTTGTCTGTCTATAAACTTATAATTTTACGGCCACTTTGTTTGAAAATATCCTGAAATGCGTCCTCCACCTTGGTCTTGCTAAACACGTCAATGACGGTGAGCAAGTACACGGCACTATTTTTGTATTTGCTGAGAATTCAAATATCGCGTAGCTCAACTTGCCAGATATCGTCAATGATTGACACAGGTACTTGTTGCGTGGAAACTTTTGTATCACAGGTTTGTGTATGGTATAAGCGTCCTTTGCAAAAATTCACTCTCGTACTTTGGACGCCTTTATGAGCGACGCCACCCCTGCAAGCCCTGCAGATTGAGAAAGGTTGAAGTAGATGTCAGCTAAACGCTCCATTAAGCTCAGAAAGGCAGCGACCTGTTTTCGTACACCCTTTTCAATTTTATTCTTAAGGGGTTGCGACGGTGTAAGAGGTTTGTGTGGTGGCGTCAGATCTCTAATCGGTTCCAAGCGTTTCAGATTGACAATAAATTATTTCGGAACTTTTGTTTTGGAGCCCTGTGAGAAACTCTCGCCACCCCGACGGTTCGCTGTGTCTTCTTGCTTTGACCAGATCGTTCACTAAATCCACGATATTGGATTCACTTTTCCGTTTGCATCCCAAGAGATACCGCCTTGTGAAACAATATTTTCAAATAAAAGCTAAGCTTTTTTACGTGCCTGTGCGGGTACAGTGTTAAGTACAGTAGGAATTGGAATTACAGACACTTCAGGAGTGGTTGTGCCTGTATTTTAAGGTAATGGAGGGTTCTGACTGAAGTTCATATAGTGCTGTAGCACTTGGTGGTATAAAATCAATTTATAATTGTCGTCGAGTTTTGAAGTGAGGTTTTTTGTATTACTTTGTCCATCTCGGACACCACTAGATTTGGGCTGATGCCACTTATTGTGTAACATCGCCGAAGTTACAAGAGACAATATCATAATTATTATATGTAAATTATAGCATTGTTGAAATTACAAGCGACAATAATATACATATTACTTATACATAATTTAATTATAGTTAATATTAATCACCTCTGCCAGTATTTGACCAAATATTCCGTTTAAAAACCTAAATAACAACGTGACGACCAGCAAAATAGAACACGTCCGAGCCCCATTGACTAGCCCTGCTGACTAAAAGAGTTACTGGAATACGGAGCTAGTTCTAAGCTCGTTCACTGACACGCCTTCCAAAGACCCCAGAAAGACTACTTTCGTCCAGAATATTCTGGGTCGACCTAGAATGGGCTTCCAGAGTAAATAGAAGTCCTACATGACATATCCATCACCTCGCTCTCTCTCTATTTGTGTTCCTTCCTCCCCTCCCTTTTTACTTTCTGCTACGTTTCAAGCTGGGCTGCGGAGTGAATATAAACTGATGATTTTTCCCTTTTACTTTGCACTCGTTTGGATTTTCAGCGCGGACACTTCTTGTCCAGGAAAATGTAAGCCTTTCAAAATTATCTGTTGGCCTGTCTTATCAAAATTATTGTTTCGGCATATATATTTATAAAAATATTTAATATTCGCTTTCAAAAGTAATCATGGATAAAACTAAATTGAAATTAGTTTCTCTTTTGAATATTATGGACTTTTCTTCAAATATTAGTATATTTAATTTTCAAAATATGGACTCCTTTTGATTTAAAACTTAAACTTTAATTTCTAACATTTTCCTTTAAACAGCTTGAAATATTAATTTTTATAAATGGCGATTGAAAAATTAGTTGAGTAGTTGATAACTAATGGATATTAATCTTGCATTTACCTCTTGTAAATAATTCGACATTGAATATTCTTAGACTTTACCAGCAAATGATATATACCTATTCCGTTATGGTCATTGTTACTGACCTTTATTTTGTGGACTAGACTTAAACTTAAAACTTACGTGATGACGTACCATTGTAAGTGTTAAAATTGAATATGTTGGCCCTTATGTCATAATACTATTAATGTTGAAAAAAACTTTATTTTAATAAATTATTCTTTGTTGGTTAAATATATAATACCCGTAGATTATGTCTAGACCATTAAATAAGAGAGTTTACTGGTTTCTTTGTATTTATCTGAATTCCTGGTTAAGTGGAATAGCTTGATATATTCAATCATTTATTAGGTAATCTGTGTTGCTGACGCAATATTTTGTTGATACCGTATCCTTTTAATTTTCTTCACTATTTATTATGAATTTTAAATATTGAAATCGTTATTATTAATGTTTAAAATTTTAGCTTTTTAGATCAGAGAGCTTGCAATAATATTGTCAAGATTTTGAGCCATTGTTTCTATTTAAATTTTTGTTTTACTGTTTTTTATGATGATAATAATAATAATAATAATAATAATAATAATAATAATAATAATAATAATATAAAGTGAATAGGCCCATGCTGTCTGGGTCTATTTCAAGAGAGAATGGAATGATGTAAAAATATTTTTTTCAAAGTTATGAAAACATGCTCTTTTGTTAATTAAGTAATTAATTTTGTATAGCAACAATGAAATTAATTATTTCTATGGGTAAGCCTGTGCCAAATTTTATTAAGTTTATATAAAATATATGCTTTTGCAAAATTTGTTTTCATATTTGGAGCACTCTAGATTCAATTAATGATATTTGAAAGGGGAGGAGGAAAATAATAATTATGATGTCTAATTTATCTACTGTGTGTTTGCACATACAGTAGATAAATTAAAATCTAATAAAATAAAGCTGCTACAAAGATTTTTGAATACATTTTAGGTACCGTTAGCTCATTTGATATTGACCAAAGGAAAGAACTGATAATATGTTTAATTCAACAGTGTCCTGCTTGTGTACTATGGGTAGAGATTCGTTAACATTCTCGGAATTTATTTTTAAATAATTTTCAGTCATCCTGCCACTATTATTATTTGTACAATATACCAATATATAGTTGTAATTATGCATTCATATTCCATTATACAAGATGTTCGGAAACTCATCCCAAGGTGTACATTTAGTTTGTTTGAACCAAAAGTAATACAAAATCCCTGTAGATTTAAATCCGAAAGAACTAATCTAGACAGACAGACAGACAGACAAAAGGCATGCTCCGATGCTTCCAGAAGGGGAGCACGAGAGCAAGTTCCAACACGTACCGACCAATTGGTCACACCATGTGGTTCGCAAAAATTTAAAAAACGGGTTGTCGCGTTTCGCGAAGTTCTGAAACAAAGAAACAGAGATTACATAATATTAGTAATATTGGGGTAAGAAATTGAGAAACCGACTAAGGTTTTTTTTTTTAGAGTTACGTGCGGAGACACTACTCTATGGGGGGCTGGGTGAGAGCCTCCCAAACCACTGTTGACACATCTCGCTTATCCGAGCAGGGCTTTGGGACGTCGATGGCACCCACCAGGGTCGATGACGTAGTTCCCAAGCCCCTGGATAAGAGGATTGGTGGCACCGGGAAGTCTAGCGTAGAAAGACTGCGCCAGTTTCCGGAAGTGGTCCTTGATGGTAGGCATATCCAGGTCACGATGAAGAGTCTCATTCCGGACATACCAAGGTGCGCCCACAATGATCCTCAGACATACGCTCTGGAACGCCTGCATCCTCCTCATATACGTGTCCGCCAGGTGACCCCAAGCGGGACACGCATAGTCGAGGATCGGCCTGAGCAGCTGCTTGTACAGCGTCAGACCGTTCCTTGTGGACAGGGCGCTACGCCTGTTAAGCAGTGGGCCTAGGACTCCCAGCCTTTGCCTCGCCTTGTTGAGTCTTTCGTTGCAGTGTCGTCTCCAGGTCAGTTTTGTGTCCAGCGTAAGTCCCAGGTACTTAACACTGTCCGCCCATCTGATCTGTTCTCCGAACAGCTGGAGTGGAGCCGGCCTGTAGTACTTTCTTTTCCATGTGAAGAGCATTGCAGTGCTCTTCCCACGTTAATACTTGTGAACTAATCTAATACCATTAAATTGTGTACAAAGATTTGGCGGACGGTGCCGGGAGAGCAAATCTGTGCAATCATTCATGTACAACCGGTTGCATAGGCGTTAGGAGCACAGCACTACACACCTCGACAGCTTGTAACACGGCAGCAGAACATACCACAATTAATAGTAAACAACACAACAGTCCATCTAAAGTTGCGAATGCGTTCTGAAGGTCATCATTAACAGTTCTATATCACATAAAGTGCTTGCCATTGTTACATGTGCAGTGCCGCATGCCTAGCTCCTATACAGCTTGTTGTACACGCATGCTTGAACAGCTTTGCTCTCCCGGAGCTGTACGCCGAAACTTTGATCACAATTTAATGGTATTAGCATAGTTTTCAGGATGTAAAATTATAGGGAGTTTGTATTACTTTTGGTTCAAATAAGCTATAAGTTCAGTTTGGGATATGAGTTTCCGAACACTCCGTATATTGGAATAATTTTAAATTATACATTTTTAATATAACACTAGAAAGTTTCTTAAATGCAGTGGGATGTATCAAATACACAATATGTTAATAAGACAATTCGTGCTAGAAAATAGCCGCTCTTGATCATATTAGCTTCTAGATCCGTAAAGGTTTGTAATGTAAAACTTAAATTGTGCTTGCATTTTCGTTTACTTCAAACGGTGTCTGCATCAGTCCTCTTTCAAAATATCACACCCACTTCAGTGGTTGAATGGCTTAAGGCATCACTCTCATAGAAGAAAGACCGCAGATGACAGGTAAATTGAGATTTGAATCTCGGTAGAGTTTATTGAAAGTAGTTTTTCTTAATACACAATATGATCCGGTACATCATCTCTAAATTTAACCTTTCTCATCCCTAATCAATTAGAGTAATTAGTAAATACCCGCTTCAGTGGCTAAGTGGTCTAACTTTCGTGTTTAACTGGCCTGCTGAAAATGGAGAGATCAGGGTTCGATTCTGGTCAATGCGCTGAGGGTGCTTTTTCCTAAAAGGTTTTTTACTCTCACTCCACGAAATTTCGGGTTCTATTCTTATTAATTCAACCTTTCTCATCCCTAACTCATTTGAGTAACTAGTACAACAGCGTATAACTCGAACGGGTAGTAAGACGTGGTTCCGAAAAAAATTAGTACATTGTATGCGTGTGACCACAACAGGTAGTAAGATATCATTATAATAATAACAATAAAAATATTATATTTGAGGTTTCAAGAGAGATAAGTAAGTTACTTATAAATTTTTGGATCTTGTATAGTCATTCAATCGAACACGCCTTTAAGTGTCGGCATTATTGAACCAGTTGACTGTCCTTATAACTAGCACTATACAGATTCTGGTTCACTCTACTATGTATGCCAGGTCGTCCGCCCACTATAAGCGTATTCCATGAATAGAGCCGCACCGTTAGCGCTGGTACAGAATATAGCCTACCTCAGTGGTTCTCAAACTCTTTTACCACGGTCCACTAGTGGCAGACTATCAAGATAACACCTCAGAACCTCTTCCATTCAAGTACCAAAACGTAGGAATAATTATTTAATAGCTCTAGCTCTTCAAAATGAATAATTCATGTAACGTTTAAAGAGCTAGCCTGATATATTAATGTTTGTTCGCCACCATTAGGGTGACATTTGATATAACGATTGAATTGGGTCCAAGTTTGCTGTTCTATATTATAATAATTAAATAGGAATTATGTCTTATTTTATAAATTAAAAGTTCTGGTTTTTTATAATTATTTTTATTTTAAGTAGATAAACAGTTTTTTGCTAGATATTTCACCCGTTGTAGAGTTTAATAAAAGCCCAAACTATTACGTTATATGCATGATAATTCCCGACACGTGAGATTTAGAACACAGATTAAGATGTCATAGACTCTACCTACACGGCTCTTCGTCAGGAAGGAAAGTGAAGAGATGCGTACTCTGAAGGGGTATATCAAGCGACATTGCCTTCTTGAAACTTCCTAGAAACAAGGTGTGGTCATCCAGGTGCGTTTCTGTCCACAAAACTGCGTTGTCTTTTTAAACAGAGACGTAGAAGGATGTCGCCATACCTTGCAAATTAACAACTTAACACAAATAAATCTTACTACCCGCTATCATTTAAAATATTGTAGTTTTGAATAAATATGTGAATAATAAATTATTGAGATGTATAATTCCATATCATTACAACTATCATCATAAAAACTTGATATTAAGTTATTTAATTGTATAGAAGCTATAAATAAATTAATTAAAACTACTTTATTATAATATATTTTAAAACACACAAGAAAAGGGTAAATCACTAATCAACAACAAACCACATCTTTGAAGATAGGCATCGAAAAGAAAATAATACACGATGATGAACAAAATTTAATAGGTGAATTTAAAAAAAAAAATATTATTATTATTATTATTATTATTATTATTATTATTATTAT
Source organism: Timema cristinae (assembly GCA_039000515.1). NCBI lineage: Eukaryota > Metazoa > Arthropoda > Insecta > Phasmatodea > Timematidae > Timema > Timema cristinae. The sequence continues at coordinate 24,592,884 of JBCFYV010009882.1, forward strand.
TATTATTAGCACCGCGTCTTACTACCCATTCGGGTTATACGCACTTACGCTAATGTGTAATGGTAGGGTGATGAGATGAAATGAAGGACCTACAGTTTAACGTGGAATCCGAACCATGTTGACGGCCTGGCATTCCCCACATTCACAAAATGTCTTGTCAGAGGTGAAGGAAGGGTTTGGTAATCAGATAGATCTGTGCCAGGACCGAGGATTGAACCGCGGCCGCCAGCACAGAAGTCTGACACCTTACCCCTAGACCACCAGGTCACCGACTAAAAAAATATAACCTCATGGAGCTGTTTTAAACCAGGGGACCAGAAACAAAAACAGCATCATTATTTATTGAATTAAAATGGTATTAGTGTATTTTAATAAAGTTAACAAACGAATGCAATTTTTATTCTCCATTTCTTGCAATCTTTAACCAGTTTGGTTATATCAGGTGCAATGGAAGATAGTTTCTATTTTAAGTCAGGATCAACATTAAGCCTGTTCCCTTTCACACTTTTTCGTCCAAACAGGGCAGAAAATCCCATTTATTAATTGTACGTTTGTAGCATTTATTGCCATAAAAGCTACTAAACAGTGAAGAATATACAAGACTGGTCTCTAATAATGATGATAATCGCGAGTGAACTCACCATTGCCCCATTCAGCAGTGGCCCCTCCCAACTGTACTTCCCGCACAACATAACATGCTGCGAGAAAATTAACAACTGACTAAACGAGCGAACTGTGTGTAAGCTTGAACTATAATTGATCATGAGGAATGCTGGGAAAGTATGATGTACATGCGTCAAAAGACGGTGATGTGTCCAAAAAACTATTGTTCTGAGTCCGTCCACAAGATGCTCGAATGTTCTACCCCCGTCTAGTTACCCCTTCCCTCTCTTCTTTGTTGTTGTGTTCACCTTTGTTTTCACTACCCCTCTTCCCCCTTTTTGAACCTGAATATGAGCGTATATAATGATGTAACTCTGATTGATATGTCACTCTTGTCTGGATACTCGCCCTGGACACACTTAGGTGTCCTGGATATTATAAAATGTATATAAATTCATTTTCGGCAAATTAATAGACTACAAAATTTATGGATTACGTAATATTCTAATCCTTTTTGATACATTACGGCTTATAATTCTCATATTTACATTAGGTTTGTTAAAAGTGAAATCCCCTTTTGGGTTTACGTATCGCTTTGCTTGTCAATGTAAACAAGACGTCGTATCGTTCAAAATTCCATTATGGATTAATACCCATCTGGCGTATGACGCCATATTGTTTGTAATCATTCTTAGGTTGTCAAGGTTACTATGGTAGCCACTTATAGCCCATCCAGCTTGAAAACTTGTCTTTTAAATTTGGTAATGTTTATGTCAATAGATAAATGCTTTGGTAATATATTTTTCAATATTATTAGCGACCTATAAGAATACCACGTTCTTAAATTTTCAATTTTGTAAGGATTATAAATCTCTCGAGTAACTAATTGTAAATTATGCTGAGGTGATGGATATTCACCCGTAACTATGGACTTTGTTATTTTTTCTCATATATATAGTTATATTGTTCATGTTTAATCTCTATTCATTTTATATCAATAAATAATCTCCTATTTACCTTATGTTATTTCTTAACATTTCACGTTCATATTTAAATCCTACACTGTTAGTTGAGGAACAGGGAAATATTTAAATTAATTAAATATTTGAGGAGTGGGTTCGGGGAAACAGAAGACAAATGGACCATTGTATGGTCTATTTAGCTTGTGATTATCCTATCGGCTCCTCTTCAAATATTGTATCTTTACCTTTTGGTTTTTTTTAAATATTATTATTGTTGTGCACCGGCATTTGTTCAGTTGTGAATAAGGGCGGTGTTACACATTCATCAATGGGAAATGGTTGCAGGTGCTTGATTGTACTGTTGGAAAGTTCAGAGTACTCTGATTTCACATGGATCCAAAAGTATGTAAAGATTTCTCACTAAACGTGATCTTTAGTGCATCACGCCAATTCAATAAGCTGATCATACATACGAGCTGAAAGGCCGAAGCACTCAATCAGAGATGTAGCACTGAAAGGATTATTATTAATTTACTTGCTTTGATCAGGCTCTAGAAAATATTTGTTATGCCATCTTGCAGATTTTTTAAATGATTCTGAAATAACCTCAATAATTCATCATCGATTAGTTCTCTTGAAGACTAAAAGAAATCATCAAGGGCAGAAAATGAATCATACTCTTTACGACCAAGCCATTTACTCCAATGTCCACTTTTATTGTTTTTATTTTTTCTTGTACTTTGAAAATGGTTACATCACGCCCCTTAAGTGACAGATTTAGGGTGTTCAGGAAGCAGAGAATATCGTTTAGATATGCCACCTGAAATAGCCAATTTAAATTTAAATCATTGAAAAGAGATTTACTTACTTCATCCGTGCCATGAAGATCTTTATCTCATCCCTCTATCTCATCCCTCAACTCGAAAACTTTTGAAAGTTATTTTCCCCCTTGCTAAACAACGTACTTTTGTTTTGAAAAGTAAATTTTTGTGCTTACTCCCCATTTCTTCGCACAATACATTAAAAATGTGAGATTTCAATGATTTAATTAGATTAACAACTTTAACTACTTGTTTCAATACAATATCTAGTTCAGAAGGCATTCCTTTTACCGCTGTTTTCTATGGATAAAGCACCGAGTGGAACTACATTCAGGCACTAACTCTTTTACCTTTGCTGTAAAACTTTTTTACACAAAGCTTCCGCACCATCATCACTGACTCCAAAACATATTTTCCAATCTAAATTGTGTTTTATAAAATAATCATTAGCAATACCAAAAATATCAACTATTATATTAACTATAAACAAAACCAAAAGTCATCATGATCTTCAGTTAGGCAACAATATATAATATCTATCTAGTCTCGCAACTACTAGACTTTGACCTGAAAAGCATTTAAGTTAATTATAGTTAAATAATATTTAACGATATCAAATTCAAAGTCCTAGTTTAAAGAATTACTACGATAGTAATTAAATGATCTAAATAGCATGAGTTAACTCCATAGTGAGCTACGTAACACAAAGATTAAACTACTATTAAAGGAACTATCAGTTCATAAATAGTAAATGGTGAGCTACCAGGAATCTAGGCTGTAAAAATACTATGGCCAGTCAATTCATAAATAGTACTGCCTGGGCATTCAATAGTATATGTATACGTCAAACCTATCTTGGGAACACTATAACTAGTGAAAACAATAAATGTATTAACTAATATAAACTACGCCTGAAGGGGGTCGGAAACTATGCACTATCCCCGCGAGCCACTACTAAGAACTAGTAGGGCTCCCACAGGTTGCGCACCGTAAAAGATACACTAAAGAGAAATAAAAGGGACTGGTAACAGTCACAGACCTAATTAGGTCACTGAACAAAGCGTTAGTAGCCTGATTTCCACCAGTAAGTGATCCTAAGCATGACCATAAAGTTTAGTGAGTCTTTACCTTTCCCTAATATATAACACTATGTCTTATGAACATATAAAAATAAGTCAGAAACACTGTCATACTAAACCATGTCCTATGGACCTAGATAATTTGAGCATTAAGCCCATCATTCAAAACTACGCCACATAGGCAAAGACAAACCAGTCATAAATTCTGAAGAACAAAAACTATATCATATGGACATAGAAAATATCATTAAGACTAACATTCTAAACTATGCCTTATGGACATATAAAAACAAGTCAGAAACTCTGACAAACAAAACTATGGCATATGGACATAGAAAAAGGGCATTAAGACTCTAACATTATTTCCTAATACAAATACTCATAGTGACAGCCGTAGCTACCTCTGCGACAAGGAGGAGAGACTGACACCTCACACATCGTGACCACCAGTTGGTTTATCCACCTATGTAGTATTACGTCCAAGAAGTTCCTCCGTCGAATTGATACAATAGAATATAAAATGTGACAGACAGACAGACAAAAGGCATGCTCTGATGCTTCCTGAAGGGGAGCACGAGAACAAGTTCCAACACGTACCAACCAATTGGTCACACCGTGTGGTTCTCAAAAATTAAAGACGGATTGTCGCGTTTCGCGAAGTTCTGAAACAAAGAATAGAGAAAACATATTATTAGTAATATTGGGTGTTAAAAAGTTTTGGGGAAACCGAATAAGGGTTTTTAGAGCTACATGTGGAGACACTACTCTATGGGGGGCTGGGTGAGAGCCTCCCAAACCACTGTTGACACATCTCGCTTATTCGAGCAGGGCTTCGGGACGTCGATGGCACCCACCAGGGTCGATGACGTATTTCCCAAGCCCCTGGTTAAGAGGATTGGTGGCACCGGGAAGTCTGGCGTAGAAGGACTGCGCCAGTTTCCGGAAGTGGTCCTTGATGGTAGGCATATCCAGGTCACGATGAAGAGTCTCATTCCGGACATACCAAGGTGCACCCACAATGATCCTCAGACACACGCTCTGGAACGCCTGCATCCTCCTCATATACGTGTCCACCAGGTGACCCCAAGCGCGACACGCATAGTCGAGGATTGGCCTAAGCAGCTGCTTGTACAGCGTCAGACCGTTCCTTGTAGACAGGGTGCTACGCCTGTTAAGCAGTGGGCCTTGGACTCCCAGCCTTTGCCTCGCCTTGTTGAGTCTTTCGTTACAGTGTCGTCTCCAGGTCAGTTTTGTGTCCAGTGTAAGTCCCAGGTACTTAACACTGTCCGCCCATCTGATCTGTTCTCCGAACAAACATGAGTGGGGCCGGCCTGTAGTACTTTATTTTCCATGTGAAGAGCAAAGCTGTGCTCTTCTCCACGTTAATAATTGTTCTTCAGGTGGTCAGCCACCCCTCCAACTGCGTCAGGTGCATCTGTAGTCACCTCTCCATCAGCTGCCCTCGCCACGACTCCACTACTAGAGACGTGTCGTCCACATATTGTCTGTTCACGGTAGGAATTGACTTCTGAAAGGCCTTTTTCCCTACCTTAAATATATTATATAGTAGGATATTGGTAGGAAAAAAGACCTTTCAGAGAGTAATTCCTACCGTGAATGGACTTTACAGTGCCAAATTAGTGTCTGGGGATTTTGGAATATCGTTCACATACAGACTGAAGAGCAGCGGGCCCACCATGGAACCCTGCGGCACTCCAGCCCGGATTCTTCTGACTTGGGAGGTGGCGTTCCCAAAGGTAGTGAAAAAGGTGCGGTGGGAAAGATAAGATTGAACAACCTTAACTAGGTAGAAGGGCAGGTTAAGGGAGAGGAGTTTGAAAAGGAGACCCTCGTGCCAAACACGGTCGAAGACCTTTGCCACGTCAAGAAAGACAGCACCAGTCAGCCTGTTGATGTTGAAGTTCCTCGTAACCTGCTCCATGAGCCGGACAAGTTGATGAGACGTAGCGTGTCCCGCCCGAAAGTCGAACTGCTCGTCCACCAAGATGCCCGCCTCGCGAACATGTCGGGTCAGTCTCGTCAATAGTAGTCTCTCGAACAACTTGCCCATACAGGCGAGCAAGCTGATTGGTCGGTAGGACGAAGCTAGGGCCGGGTCCTTACCAGGTTTATGAAATCAGAGGACGTTGGCGTGCTTCCAGAGCTCGGAGAAGTGACTCAGGAACAGGACGGCGTTGAATAACTCCACAAGGAAGTTAATCGACTCCAAGGGCAGCTTTCTGAGGACAGCGTTACCGATACCGTCGGGTCCGGGGGCCTTGTTTTGTCTTAGAGCGGCTATCGCCCGCGACATTTCTGTCACCTCCATGGGTTCAGGTTCATCCAAGGGTCTGTATGAGACCGCACCGATGACCTGCACCGGGTCTGACGGGCTGTCAGTCGGTACAAATTGCGCCTCTAAGTGCTCAGCGAGAGCATCGGCCTTCTCCTGGTCGGAGTTGGCCACCCCGTTGCGACCCACAATAGGGGGCCTTGGTGAGGGGACCTGCATCAAGTTCCTCGTCATTTGCCACAGGGACCTGTCCTGCACGCACAGGCTCTCAATCTTGTCCTCCCAGACACTGTTCCGTTATTGTCGGACCATCTCCCGAACGGCATGGGCAAAGGCTCCAGTTGGCTTTGTCTACCGGGTCCCTCGAGATTTGCCAAGCCTTCCTCAGCTGATTTTTCTCCCGGACGTGCCTTAGGATAGAATCGGGCAAAGAAGCCTGTGGCGCCCTCTTAGGACGGTGCCCTGGCGTCAAAGCTTCGAGCGACCCCTTGATGGCGGAAGTTATGAGCTCCGGACCACGCTCGATTTCCGCTGCTGTTCGAAAGGTAGGAGTGGGTCCCAACCTCTCTCTCAACACATTCGTAAACCTGTCCCAGTCAGTGCGCTTTAGGTCGGGTTTTTCGGGGGTCTATGAAGGACACCGCGCGTCCCAAGTTCACGAGAACGAGGTTGTGTTCCGACTCTAGCTCAGCTAGAGACGTCAGCACCAGCGGCCTTCTGATCCCTCTGGAGACAATGAAGTCTAGGACGTCCGGGAGACAGCCGGGATTGAATAGGAAGTGGGTAGGGGTCGGAGAGCCGGAATCCACCAGGCCGTGTAGATCTATGACGTTGCGGAGCAATCCACTGCGAGTGCACATAATCCTAGAGCCCAATGAAGGGTGCTTAGCGTTGAAGTCACCACCGATTAAAACAGGCCTGGTACCTCGAAGCAGCGCCTCCATGTCAACCCCCGTAACCTGGTCGAGCCGGCGGTAGGGAGGGAAGTAGATGGAGATGAGACGCACTGGGCCGGTCGTGGTCACCAGTTGGATAGCCGTTGCATCCATGTGTTGGAGGGGAGGAAGTGAGATGACGTGGTGGTAAAGGCCCCTCCAGACCAGGACCGCCATTCCACCCCTTCCCACATCCCCCGCTCGGTCACTACGATGGCAGATAAACTCTGCAAACGAGAACTTCATTGCGGAGCGCAAGTGGGTCTCTCGCAACAGCATTCCATCGACACGATGCTTTGCCAGGAAACTTTCAAGCTCAACCTTCTTCCCCGCGACTCCGTTGGTGTTCCAGAGTGCGACCGTGAGCTCCTTCAGCACTGGTGGTCCTCTATTCGGGTGTGCAGCCATTAGAAACCAGGTAGAGGATGATGTGCTCCATGACCAGGTGGCCACGGTTACTCCTCGGAGACTCCTGGACCTTCCTCAAGAGACTCGATGAAAAGTCCCATGGGTCCAGTCTCGGAATACCCTTGAGTAGCTCAATGCAAATTTTGAGCTTTGCCGAATCATCCTCGGGTGTGGGAAATAGGTTGGGTGTGGGGGTGGCAGGGGTAACAGGGGAAGGAGTTGGGAGTGGAAGTAAAGGGTTGGAAGGGTGTATAGTGGCAGTGTGGGCTGAGATAGGGAGAGGAGCGGTCTTGGGCGGGCCCTCGACCAAAGGGGTAGAACCGGATTCCACCGTATCAGGTTTGGTGGCTTTGCCAGGTGCTTCGGCCTGAGGTGGAGGGGTATCTCTCTTTGACAGCACACTGGCAAAAGATTGTACCAGTGGCTTTGGTGTCGGAGCTGGAGTCACTGTCGCCCTCCGTCCCGCAACGTGCCCCGAGGGCCTCTGGCCTTCACTTAGCCCATCCGACCTCCCTTCTCGGGCCCCGGAGACACGCACATTCCCTGCCACCCGCAAGGACCTGTACGTGGGACAGCCCCGCTACGCCGAGGAATGAGCTCCTGAGCAGTGCAGGCACTTCGGGGAGATCGTCTCTCCTCCGGACACCCGCCCCTCTCGTGGTCACCACCACAGAACTCACACCTAGGGTTAGCGCGGCAATCCCTCCGCACATGCCCAAACCGGAAACAGTTCTTGCACTGAACCGGGCCACCTGGAGACTTGTACTTCTCCACCCTGGCGCGGAGCCCGCACAGGACTGATATGGAGTACAGCCTTGCAATGTGCTCCCCGGGCGTCAGAGAGACAAAGAAGTTCGTCAACCACTGCCTTTCTCCGGTCCTCTGATCACGTTTCCATTGGGAGAGCATCTGTGTGATGGATTTCACGGGGAAGCCCATCTCAACCAGCTCTTCCTGGATGTCTCCAGGGTTTGTCCGTGTCAGGAGTCCCTTCACCACGACCCTGACCAGTCGCTCCCGTCCAAGCTCGTAGGACCAATGCTGGATCCCCAGGCTCGGCAAGAAATTTTGAAGGGCGCGGCAATCTTCCTCCAACCCGCACTGAAGTCGCACTCGGTCCCCCGGCTGCCTGACCACCTCCACAGTCCGCGCGAACCTTGGACCGGATGGCCCTCGCCACCTTGGAGTAGTCCTCCACATCACACAAAATGGTGGGAGGATTCTTCCCCTTCGCTCTGCCAGCTGGCCCAGAGCCACTAGTACCAGGCTGGGGTGAGGCACGGCTTGCATTGTTACCCGTAGGTTTCCGCCGCTTCCCATATTTACCCAGCGCTGGCGCACCTTGGCCCAGGCCACCGCTGGCCTCGCTCTCATCACTAGAGCTGCCGCCTAAATGGTTAGGGTTGCCCCCCACAGCTTCCTGGTTTTGACGGCCTTCCCCCTTCGGCGGGGTCTTACGGTCCGAAATCCTTCAGACTCATCATCTGACCTCTGGCTCGACTCCTCACGCATCAACGGGAGGTCTGGTCCTGAAGACAGTCACTCCACGTCCACGGACTCGCACGAGCTGTCAACACGCGCAAAGCGTGTGACCCGGTCTTCAGAGTCTGAAGAAAATTCAGCCGGGCGTTTCTTGCCTACCGACAGCCCTTGGCGGGAGGTGTCGGAGCTGACGCGGGTTTTTGAGGCCCTTGTGGTAGAGTTTGCGTCGGTGCCACTTACAGCGGTCTTTACTGGCGAAGGACGGTTAGGCTCCCCCTGGTCAGGGCTTCCGTTGGCACCGTTAGGTTTCCACCCATCGTGCTGGAGGGAGCTTTCGCCATCCTTCCCGGTTTGCAGGCTGTCGGCTCTAAAAATGGCCTCCAGCACTTTTTGGCCATCAGCGGCACGCTCACCTCCTGTAGCCGGAGGGGCCACGATGGGCTCGCCCGCATTGGCATTGCTGCCGACGCTTTGGAGGGGGCCGGCACTGTCCATAGAGTCGAGGCCCGAGGTTGCAGTACCGGAAGCCCCGGTGGATCTGCCAGCGGCACGCGCGCCTCCGGTAGATAGAGGGGCCCCACTGGCTTCACCTTGGCCGACTACGCCCACCTCGCCGGTAGTTGGCGAGGTCACGCTGGCCGTGATGTTGGTCCTAGAAAGGGCCGTAACATCACCAAAAGTTGACACCGGCCGGGTGTGAGTAGCGGCACGTTCACCTCCGGTAACTTGAGGGGCCCCGCTACCTTCACCCGCTTGGCTGTGAATTGCGCCCACCTCCCCGGTAAATTAGGGGGTAACGCCAGCCTTGTTGGCCCTAGAAAGGGCCGATTTGTCACCCGAGGGCGACTCTCGCTCACCTCGGCCAGCGACACGCTCGGCTCCGGGAATTGGAGCGGCCCCACTGACCTCGGCAGCTACCTCCGGCTTGTTGCCCCTCAAAGGGGCAGCTGCTGCTAAAGCTTCCGCCTTCGGGCTTGTGGCGGACCACTTACCCTCCGGCACGAGCTCCTTCCTGACCGGAGGAGCCTTCTGTCCCCGTGAACGGAGACTTCCAACTTCCCCAGAAAGGACGGGCAGCACAAGCCTGCCGTTGACGGCGGATCCCCCGCCGCTCGCCGCCAACTTCCTCCTGACCGGGGCTGATCACTTCCCGGGCCCGGGATTCCTCCTCGCCTCATCCGGCGGTCTTTCCCGACCCCGATGCCAACACCTTTCTTCTCCTTCGCAGTGGGCTCCATCCTAAGTCATGATCCGTAAACTAGCAGACGCCAAATACGCTCAGAAAGCCTGGAACACGTAAGGGAGGCAGGACGACACCTTGCATTCCCATCCTAAAATGTGAAGCAAGGAAGGACCGTTTTATACAAACAGAACTGACGTCTTCGGGGAGGGTTTCCATTCGGACAAAAAGGGGATATAAGATGTTGCAAAATTGCGCCAAAAGACAACTAGCGCTAGTAGATGGTGTGGAGAACACAGAGAAGCAACTCTATCATTTGATCAAAGTGGGGACAGCGAGTAAGATGTCCTTTTGTTGACTCTTCAGGAACAGTCAGCTGGGGCACTTTTCTCAAGTTTGGGTGTTACCAGCAACATGATTTCACCGTGAGCTTATATCTGCCACACATTATTAGAATATATTAGTTTTGTATTCATCGTTTTAATAATACACATGGTATTAGGAGTTTAAGATGGGACGTTTAACACGTTACATTTTGTTTTTAAAATATTAAACAGGCTTATGGGCTAGATCTGCATATCTTGTTTGAAAATGCCGTGAAAGTTTTGACGGTTCCATTACGTCGTTAGACAAAGTGTCATAGCACAAAACACAAAGAGGGTTATGTGCAAGTTTGTCACAGGTCCAATAAAATCCCATTTAAGATAATCTTCATTATATTTCCTGTTTCCATATTTATTTTGTTTTTTGGTGATAACAGAGCAACTGGCTTGGAAACGATCGTCAATGATTTGAGTTTTAGCAGGCCTATGTTGAGTCGTATCGATTTCAATTATATTCCTTTTCAATGAACCACTGTTAAGCAACCTATCCTTTATGAATCTAAACTACAATACCAAAGGTAGACCTATATAACATTTAGTCAATCCCCCCCCCCCCCCCCCCACAAAAGCATAAGAAGAACTAACTGCTGAACGCAAAGAGATACTTAGTACTGATGTGATTTCCATGTAGCTGTAGGCTTCTTACTGTATGTGTATATTGTACTGCGCATCCTTTAGCGTATCTGACCATGATGACATGAGCTGCATGGTGGTGGAATTGGTACACTATCATCTTTGTGCGATAGACGACTCTAAACGCCGCTTATCTTAAATTTGCATTACTTGCATGTTACAAATACAGAATTTCCATAGAAAATTTTGAAAATTTCGTGGACTACCTACAATCTAGCTACGGACCACAGTTTGTAATCACTGGCCTACCTTTTCCCGCTGGTAGCCGGGAGAGGATAGTTATTGCGTACCCTGTTAGTCGCATACATAAACCTCTTGCATCTCTCAAGGACTGTAGCACTTCGAACAACTTTCACAAGCCACACACTACAGATTATGTATGTGTGGCTTACAGAGTCAAAAAATACGTGGTTTAAAATACAATACAAAATATTTACTAGCTAGGGAAAGCCTATAATGACAGAAACAACAGCTCTACCCCAGAAAAGAAAAATATTTGTATTTAAGTGCTTAGTGCAATAAAAATAATTTTTAACACTGGTTATATTATTATTAATAAATTATTATTACTATTACATCATTATTATTTAAACCAGTGTATCGGGATATTTTCATGGCTCCCAAAGTCAGAAAATATAGTCTAACTCAGAGGTCCCCAAACTTTTTGTACCTTAGAGCACATTCAAAACTAACGGTAGTACGGCGGGCACCATTTATTTTTTAAGGCAAATTTATATCCGAACATAATTTATAATGCAAATAACACACAAACAAAAAACATATTAAAAAAATTTTGAGTTTAAAATTTAAAATTATTTTTTAAAGTCAATGTGATCCTTGACACTGCAGTTAATCAGCCAATACTTCATAATTCGGAGCATAGGATGATATTCCTGTCCGTAAACAATCATCAAGATGTTCTTCAGTAAGTCGAGATCTGTACTTTGATTTTATGATATTCATGGTAGAAAACAATGATTCACATAAGTATGTGGAACCAAAGAAAGATTTTATCTTGGATGCTGCACTTTTCAAGAAAGGAAACTTTTTTCTGACAACCAAATTCCAAAAGTTCTCATTTGTTATATAGGATTTTAGCACAATGTCATTCTGAAGATCCAAAATCTCTAATTCTAGTTCTTCTGTCCTTACTTGAATAAGTCTTTCAATGGATGCAGCTAATTCTGTTGTACTTACTTGGTTAGTAAAAGGATTGATAAAAAAAAATGACCATTGGCTCGATGATTTTAAACTGTTCAAATCTCTTTTCAAACCGCTCTTGAAGCACTTGAAGGTGAATAACAAATGATAACGAGTTAAAGTCACTCTCACCTAACATTTTCTTTATAGTTGGGAAATGCACGAGAGATTTCATCTGCAGATGAGACATCCACAGAACCAGTTTAGCTTTAAATGAGTTCACAGAGCTCATCATTTGAGCTACATGTTTATATTTTCCCTGTAGCTCTAAGTTCAAAGAATTCAATTTGTCCATGATGTCTGTGAGAAAACCCAGATCAACTAACCAGCAAAAGTCACTTAGTTGATCGTAATTAAGATTTTTGGTATTGAGAAATGTTTTTATCTCTTCAATCAAGCTTACAAATCTTGGACTTTACCTTTACTGAGCCAACGTACTTCTGTATGTAGTATAATATCGGGCTGTTTAACTTCAGAATCTTCTAATAGGGCCTTGAAAAGTCGGTGCTGCAAAGGTGCTACTGTGGCGTGCGCATTGGGTGGCGGGCTCTGCAAACTGGAGCGCTAGAGTTGGGGTTGGCTCAGAGTGGGCTGACCCGACGTGAGAGGTCATGATTAACTGGCCTGACTTGAAAGAGTTAACACCTCTCTGCGAATGGCTAGTCTAGAGGGGAGTCGTTAACCAATGCGCACGCTCACGAGTCGAAGTAAGCCTCTTGTGTGTTGTATATTCTATAAATAAATTATACAAGTATATTTCCATCCACGGCTTTATTATTACTTCTAACTAAGATCCTCAGACAAACGGACCCGAGCATAGCACAATGGTAGCAGACAACAAAGAAAGAACGCGTGATAATTTGAAAAACCATCAGTCAAATCCAAGTATACACCAGCATGCAAGACGTCAACAATTACGTCCCAGAAGTAGAAAGTGACCCATTAGATGACGACTCGACAGTCCGGAGGGCAGTGCGAGGCAATATCGCTATCACCAGCCATATCAACACGTTACAGACCAGAACCACAGAGCAGATTGGAGTACGTTAGGTGTTCCCCATATCCAGCCCTGAGGCCAGCAGACGAAGGGGCCAAGCAGACATTCAACAAGCATCCCTACTCGGAAAAAACGGGAAGGTCTGCGGTTCGCCACGGACAAGCGACTCCGAGAATGGATCAACAACAAGCACGACCTACAGGATCTACCAGTCAACAACACCACTAACAGCTAAGTACAGTCATCAAGTTCCAGCAACCTATTCTCCAAATGTTTAATCCAGAGTGTACACATTCGACGGGAAGGGTGGTAGATGGGCAATACCCATCTCAATCAGGGTTCGCCAATAATAAATATAAAGAGTAATTTTTCCTTTTTTTAAGGTCAGATGAGTTTAATGGAATCAAAATGAATAAACTATAGGTCCGAGGGGCCAGTTGGACTAAACAACCTCTTTGAAATAAAACAGCTAAACGTTGGTCTAATAGGCAAGAAACATCTTAAAAACAATTGATTTGGTGACGTATGAGAAAAAATGTTATACATATGAGTCAGGTCCCTTCTAATATTCACACGACTAATCACCAAGGTTTAGCTTACTATAAACATTTTAAGCGGTACCAAATGTAGGTACTATTTACTCTTAGAGAGCAAGAGCCGGCGTAGGGTTAAAAGGGAAAAAGAGGGTAAGGGTCGAACATCGTAGAGTGAATAGGGAACGCGTAGATGAGATGAATCCGAACCAGGGAAATTATCGCAAATCCCATAGGAATAGTAGACTAGACTCTTGCCCAATAGTTAATTCTACTCGCTGTCATCATGGATTTGGATCCAAACAGGTTGTTGAAAGATGAACTACAATACGAGATCATAATTCGTGGAGAATAGATACGGTGGATGGGTTACGCAGCCAACTCCTCCTACTATTAGACAGGGAAAGAGACTTAAACGCCTCGATAGTAAAAACAGCCTTAATTCCTCCGCTATCAGACGATGTTCCCATAGTAGAACGGAGGTTACATACCCTAAAGAAAGACCTAACTGACAAGACAGAGCTTACCCCAAGTCAAATAAAGAAATTTGAAACTACCTTGTTACATCTTTCGTCGAGACTAGAAAGGGCGACCTTAGACGATACTAAGTTAATATAAGGGAAAGAGACGGGTTTAAAATTATGCGAAAAACTCAAAGCAAAGGTAAAGTCGCTTAGGGGACACCAAAAGGAGCCCACGCGTTCTAGTAACGAAGAGGAGCTACCCAGCCGACCGGCAGAGGGCTCGGGGGCGTCAAGAAATCCTACGATTGAAATAAAAAAAAACCGAATAACAAATCACCTATAACTGATCCCATCCAAATGGAATCGCATGATGTTGTTAAATCCAGACTTTTTACGGTCTTGAGTATAGTGAGCAAATGGGGAGTACGTTTTGGGGAGGAGTGGATTGTTTAGAAAGGGTAAACGAACTTAAAGCCACTTACCATTTAACCGATAAGGAGTTATTGCAAGCGCTTCCCGAAATTTTTCAAGAAAGAAGATTACGGTGGTTGAGAAACAATCAACATAACTGGCGCGATTGGGAGCAATTTCAAAAATTATTCAAAGGTAATTTTTTTAAGACTAACTACCAAGAGTTAATAGAAGAGGAGATTCCGGGAAGGATGCAAAAACCCACGGAATCCGTACAGGAGTATGTAACTGAATTGCAAACTCTAATTAGAAGGCACGGGGGGTTCACGCAGGAACAGGAGCTGAACCGTATTTTTCGCAACCTAAGGCCCGATATTAAAATAACTTTAACTAGAACCCAGATACAGTCCATCCCTCAGTTAGTGAACGAAGCCGCAAGTTTCGAATTGAGCCAACAAGAAATAAAAAAATACAATAGAAACTTTAGCGAAGAATATAAACTTAGAAGGAACCCCAGTGTTGGTGGACGGCGTAACCAGGAAAACCGACAATACCAAGAGGAGCCCGCGTTTGCACGAAGGGTGCAAAGGGAAACATTACCATACAACCCAACAGTCAAGGGCGATAGAGGAGGCAATAACTCCTCACTAAAAACACGAAAATGCTTCAATTGTTTTTCGACGACGCATTTGGTCCGTGACTGCCCTAATAGAAACCCAAGGGGTAAGGAGCAAGGAAAAGGGAATTTTTTTTAAGTAGGCGTGGTCCGAACAACCGATCCACGCCGCTGAACCCTCTCGTGAATCACAAACACGAGGGCGCGCAAAAGGGAGTGAATATAAATATTGGCAAAAGAAATATAATCGCTCT
Organism: Timema cristinae; assembly: GCA_039000515.1. Lineage (NCBI taxonomy): Eukaryota > Metazoa > Arthropoda > Insecta > Phasmatodea > Timematidae > Timema > Timema cristinae. The sequence goes on from JBCFYV010009882.1 coordinate 24,608,138, forward strand.
TTTGGACACGGGCTCAGTTAGCAATATCATGTCTATAGAGTTCTATGAAAGTCTAGAAAAAAACAAACTAAAAGGGCTTACACCATGTGACGTACAATGCGTCTTAGCGGACACTAGCACCTTAAAAGTTAAACAAAGGGCAAGGATAAATATCAAAATAGGCAGGGGGGCGTGACCTATTTGGTTTCTGATTGTGGAATCCTTGGTGACACCGGTTATATTAGGACACGGATTCATGCGTGACACAGGGATGAAAATTGATTTCGCTAATAATAAGGTGTGTTTTGAATTCTATAACCAGCTAGAGTTTAAATTAGAGCCATTACCTGAACGGAGGGAAGTAACGATAGCGGTGAAGACGAAATCCACGGACGCTTTAATAAGGTGCTGAGCGAATATACGGACGTAATAAGTGAAAAAATAGGAAGGACCCATGTGCTCACCTTAGACATCGAACTCCTCGACGATTGCCCAGTGCGTTCTAAACCGTACCACTATGCGCCGCCCAATTTGCAAGTACTTAGGCACCACATCAAAGACCTGATAAAACAGGAAATTATCAGACCCTCTAAAAGTCCGTATGCGTCCCCAGCCTTTCTCATAACGAAGGAAAACAAGGAAAATAGGATGGCCATCGATTGTAGGAAATTGAACGCCAAGGTGAAGTTTGAAGCGACGCCCTTACCAACTATCGAAATGGCCTTTCAATACTTGGGCGAGGCCAAGATATATACGGTGTTGGATCTTAATAGGGCCTACTACCAACTTCCCCTGTCAGAGGCGTCTAAACCGTACACGGCGTTCATCACGCCCGTGGGGCTATTTGAATTCAATTTTCTCCCGTTTGGAATGTGCAATGGGGCACAATCTCTCAGCCGACTGATGAACAACATATTTGGGGACATACAATTCGAGTACGTATTTACGTATCTGGATGACCTTGTAATTTATTCTGCAAATGACCAAGAACACGAAAAACATCTGAGAGAAGTGTTCAGAAGATTAAGGGAAGCAGGCCTAACCATCAATCCAAAGAAGTTAAGGGTGGCCGTGACGCAGATTGAGTACCTGGGCCACATAATTTCCTGTAAAGGAGTAGCTGTCAACCCGGAACGCACGCGAGTGGTGCGAGACTTTCCCACCCCCAACAATACGAGGAAACTCGCCAGGTTTTTGGGCTTGATCAACTTCTATGGAAGGTTCATACCCAATCTGGCGTCGGTCGCCTCTCCTCTCTACAAGATAAAGAAAAATAAGGGAACATTTCGGTGGAACTCGCAAGCCGAAGAAGCGTTCCAAGAGTTAAAAGGCCTACTTTCGCGACCACCTATATTGAAAATGGCGGACTTCCGGGAACCGTTTATTCTTCAAACTGACGCGTCGTCGTCGAGATTAGGGGCGGTGTTGTGTCAACGCAGCAAAGAGGGGTTGCAACCCGTAGCCTACGCCAGCCGGACACTGCACCAACCCGAGAAAAATTATCCCACCTTCGAACTGGAAGCGTTGGGTATCATTTTTGGAGTGAACAAGTTCCGACAGTATTTAGAGCACAGGGAGTTCGAACTTCAAACTGATAACTCCGCCTTGTCTTGGTTATTGAATCATCCCAGACAAATAGGAAAAATAGCTCGGTGGATTGCTCAACTACAAGTTTTAAGGTACTCGCTGACCCACAGCCCTGGAAAAGAAAATGTGGTGGCGGACACTCTTTCAAGGATGTTTGAAGAACAGGGAAGAGAACCCGGACCTACGCAGACGCCCGGTGAACGAGAACAAGTTGAGCTTACACCCCCGCAGAAGGAACGAGGAAAACAGTGGGGGAAGGAACCCCCAACGGAGGAATCGTTAGTGGTAGGAGTATTAGCAGGATTGCCAGAACTGTTCATACCCATCAACACTACCCAACAAGCCGACCCTAAACTACGACAAATTATAACCAGTCTCGGCCAAGGTGAGGCTAGACAAGACTACAAAATCAAAGACGACATATTGTTACATAAACCATCGAGAACGACCGGCTGGAAAGTGTGCGTGCCCGATTCCCACGCACGGGTACTCTTCGAGTATTTCCACATGTCTCCGGTGGGTGCCCACTTAGGGGTGGCTAAAACGGTGACCAAGGTAAAGAGGCAATTTTTTTTTGCCCAAGATGGAACAGGACATACGAGACAGAGTCCGAGCATGTGAGG
>JBCFYV010009882.1:24610426-24631112 GCA_039000515.1 Timema cristinae
GGCAGCTGCCCCAAGGGCTGTACGAAACCGGGGTGCCCTAACGTGTGTTCCAGCATTAGATATAAAAATTATACAAGAGTTTTTTTTAATTATTTTTTTTCCCAATTACTGACAGATGATCATCATCGTGTGGGCAATTTTTGATTTCTCATCTATCGTCAACAAAAAAAAAGGAGTGGGTTTTAACCGAGCTGGTGATATTTTTCATTAAACGACATACAATCCTCGTGCTATCAATTTAAAAAAAACACCGGACTGTGTTACCCAATTTGGTTCCAATTCTAAAGCTAAATATTGAAATAGATTTTTGACCTTGGGCCCATTAAAAAAAAAAAGGAATTTATTGCCCCGCCTTAACAGGGGGGACTTTTTCATCCTTTCTACGAAAAGGACTTTTAAATGCCGTTTGTAGTTTTTGTTCAACTCCTTTTATTGGGGAGAAACAGCTTGTAACTTTCCCGTCCCATGGACCCTCTCCTCCGTTTATTTAGCCTGGCCCACTAAATAAATGAGTTTTTTTTTTTTGGGGAAGCATGCCCACAGTAGTGGGAAATACTTTTCGGGGGTGCGGGGACGTTAACAGTGCCTACTTACGCCACGTGGCGCTACAGTACCTCAGACAGCGTTATGAACTATCCCCTGGCTTACTTAGAACTTGAGCGGGGAACTGTGGTTGAGTTATATGAAAATTTTTAGTCAGTGTTTTCGGTACGGATTCATGTGTTAAGGTGTTGGACTTTAACATCTGGGTTGTGAAAACCCCTTTTCTCCGGGGGGAGAATTTGGGGCGAAGTTTTGTGGCAAAGGGGGCTGGGATCGAAAAGTCTGGGGACGGGAAATTTGGTTCTCGGACTGGGTCGGTCAAACAAAGGACCACATCAGCGGGACTTTTTCACTGGATGCTACCCAGGGGTAGTGACAAAGGCACCAGAGTGATTGACCAACTGGGCACCCCTGAAGTTTCCCCGTGAAGTGTAAAGGTTTTCACGCAGGACTCGCAGAGACCCCCAAAGTGCTATATTTTTGTTTCTTTTTTTCCCCGCAAAAACGATTTTGGGAATTTTAATATGGACTTTAGATGGACTATTTTAGAAAGTGACTGTTTGCTTATTGTAGAGTAGCGTTATTTTAGTTTTAGATGTGCACTTTACTTTTTTTTTTTTTTTTGCAGGGGCCACTCCAACTCCCAATTTTTATTTTTCCTGAAGTTTTTTTTAAAGAAATTAAAGGGGGGTTTGTGAAAAAATTTTGTGTATTTTATTTTTTTAAATTTTAAACTAACCTTTTAAAGGGTTTCGATTTAAATTTTTTCACTTTTTAAAATTTTTTTAAATATGTTTCAAACATTCCATTCATGCTTTTTCCCCTTTGAATCAAATTGGGCTAATAAAATTTTAAGACGAAGGTTTAACCAAACTTTTTAATTAAAAATTTTTTTAAAACCAAAATAATGTGTAAAAAAAATTTTAGAAAAGGGAATTTAATTTGTTATACCTGTTTTTTTTGGGGTAAGCCCTCCGGGTTTATTGAACTTATTTTTTTTTTAACTTTTAGAGTAAAACCCTGGGACCCTTTTTCTGGTTTTGGGTAACCCATCTAATTGGGAAATTATCGGTTTATGGCAATTTATCATGGAAAAACCCATGAAGGCCAAGGGGTTTAAGGGGAACCTCGGTTCCTTCCCATTTACCCTAAACCAGAGGCCCCTTTAAATTTGCCCGGGGTCTACCTTACTGGGGATGGGGACCCTTTCATATCTACTCTGGCGACTGAACGAATTTCCTCGTTAAGGTTCAGGCTCACTATCGCCAACGAGGGGGCCCCAAACAATAAACACTCTCTTGGGGGCCCCTTAAAATTTAGGGGGCCATTGCAAAGCTCTATGACCACGCCCTTCTCCACTGATCACGCGTGAGGTGACAAGCCCTTGTTTGCGAACATTTACCCCGTTTCGCGTTAAAACAGGGAAACGCTTTGGGAATCGTCAATTTCCGCACCGAGAAATTTTTTTAAATTTTTTTCCCATCATTTAAGACATTACAACACCACTAAACAAACTTTAATTGTGACGACTGTTTATTACAGGTCTTTATCCAAAACAGAATGGAGGGAATGTTGGCTGCATTGTAATACGGTGTTTGGGTCATCCCCCGTCCAATGAACTAGGAATTTCCCCAAAGGCGTCGTCCCCGTTGGCGACCTACTTTTTAGCTAAATGACAAAAAAAACAAACCGTAGCGTAAGGGCCCATTTCCAACCCCAACCTTTACTCTCCGGGATTTTTCGTCAAATTTTTAAAAGTCTAATATTCACGTTCCCCAGGGGGGCTTTTTTTGTTAAAGAAATACCCTTTTGGGCCGATTTTGTGGAGAACTGTTAAACTCTGATCGAAAATTTTTTTACTTTTAAAACAGTGGGAAAAATACTTTTCGGGATGTGGGAAAAGAGCCTGAGTGAAAAAATTTCAGAGAATTAAAAACTCTGTACTCTTTACAATATGTCACACGCCACTAAAATTTTTTCAAACATCCAATGTATTGGTATTCAAAGGGAAAAGTCCCTTCCCCCCAATTTCCTTTTCAACTCCTCCGATCCGATCTCATATTTTTACTATATAAACGTTGTTCAAAATATTTGTATTTTTATTTAAGCAATAAAAAATTGTGAAAAAATTGTATTTTTTTTTAAAAAATAATAATACAATTTGTATTTACTTTTTATTTCTAGAATATTTTTACTCCTAAATTTTTATGTTTTATTTGGGAGTAAAACCAATCACCTTTAAACAAATATAAGTTTTTCCCCCTTTCTAGAATATATCTAAAATGATGTCATTTAAAAAACATAACAACCTTAAATGGGGGGATTTAGCTTCATGCGTGGTACAACTTTAAAAGACATCAAAATAAAATGTCACGTTTTATGGCTCATACACTCACTCTATATAAACCCCTAAATTTGACGTCATTATTAAGAACCGGGCAACCTTGTTTTTCACATCATAACAAGGTAAAAAACAAAAAAAAAAATTGGGGACAAAACCATTCTATGGGTTTGAAATCGGTTTCACCCAAAGAAAAGGAAATTTTTAAAATTTTCTAGAAAGAAACCCCTTTTTAAACCTTTTCTAATCATACAATTAAATTAAACAATTTAAAACTTAAACACATTTTTTGCCTCACACTATTTCTTAAATGACTTCATTAAGTTTATTTCAAAATTGAATTTTACTATATTAAAAAAAACTCTTTTTTCTTTAATTTTATTGGATTAGAATTTTTTTTTATTGTTCTATTATTTTTAATAAAATTTTTTAAAAAATAATTTCTTTAACTAATTAATATGGATGTAAGAATTTAAAATTTGGGAAAAAAAAAAATCACCAAGGGTAGATAATATTTTTATCCTGATTATAGTAATTTTTTTAATATTTTTATTATTTACTACTGAGCTTTTAAAAAATTATTTTTAAAAATTAAAAAAATTTTTAAAAATTTTGGGACCGTAGTGTAACGCTGTTTGTTGTCAAACCCAAGGGGAAATTGTGTACCTGCTGGGAACTGTCCCGGGCTTTAAATTTCCCACGTTGCCACGATCGTTTTTAAAGAAAAGAAAGGAACCCTTTCCAAAAATACTTCACAAACGTAAATTAAAATTTTTTTTATTAAAAGAATGGGAAACAAAAGCCAACTCCCTTTAATGCAACCCCGAAAAAAGCGGGGTAAAAAATTTTTTTAGAATATTTAAAGAAAGGGAGGTTTTAAAATACTACTTTAAAATAATTTTAAAAAATTTAAGGGAAATTAAAAATTAATTTTTTGACACAATATATTCCATTACTTTTTTGTGGGGAGGAGGTTTTTTATACTAATTGATAAAAATTATTAACCTAATTGTAGAATTCACACATGGACGTCCCCGTGGCCTATTCCTTTTATGATTTTTTTTTCACTTCTCATTTTTAAATTAAAATTAATTAATTAAGACTTAAAAAACCTTTGGATATAAAATGATCAATAAATTCACCTTTAGAAAATTTCTATCACCAACATTTGAGTCCTTGCATTTTTTGTTTAAAGAAACGTTCCCAATCATTATAATTTTGTTGACCCATTGTTTATCTCAAACATTCTGTATTCTGTAAAAAAAACAAAAATATCTTTCCCTCCTACAACATAAACGGGGAGTATACAGAATGTCGCAAAACGACGCAAACTGTACTTCAGAAATTTTTTTTAATGGTTTCTTTTTTTTTGTTGAAAATTTTAATTGAATGTTCTAAAAATGTTTCCGGGATCACTTTTAAAATACTTTACTTTTTCCGTTAATCACCCCAAAATTTTTAAACCTTAAAGCTAACCAATCCTTTTTGGGTCGCCATCAAGTTTAAATAGTGAAAAACGTTACTTATTTAAATTTTGGGTTTTTTTCACTTTTTTAAAAACCCCTAACTTTTAAAATTTTAAAATGAATAAAAAATTTTCGAATCTACCCTTCCCATACATGGGCCCCAAAATTTGGGTCCGCCGTAGTTATTTTTTCCAACATTACGTTTAAGATAAACAATATTATATAAAACAATTTATTAAACAACAAAAATTCTTCTTCTTAATTATTAGCTAAATTAAAACTTTATTCTTTGTAATTAATTTAGCTAACTAATTTTTATGAAAATAGGTGAAAACCTATTCAAGTAAAAGAAAAAAATATATCTTATTTTGTGATAGAACGCAGTCTATAAAGAATATCAAAATTTATTTATTTTTCTAGTTACAATAATCTTATGCTTGGTTTAATAAAGTGAATGTGGTTCGGTGCAGTGCGGCTCGTGTAGCCACTTGCTAGAAAATGTGGTTCGGTGCAGTGCGGCTCGTGTAGCCACTTGCTAGAAAATGTGGTTCGGTGCATGCGGCTCGTGTAGCCACTTGCTAGAAATGTGGTTCGGTGCAGTGCGGCTCGTGTAGCCACTTGCTAGAAAATGTGGTTCGGTGCAGTGCGGCTCGTGTAGCCACTTGCTAGAAAATGTGGTTCGGTGCGGGTCGGGTCCGGCTTAACGTTGACTCTGTGGCTTTTCGATAACATTTTAAAATGGATGCCGAACTTTTTAATTTAGCAAGCACGTCAATATAAAGAACTAAATTATTTGGCGAGCAAGAAATACATTTATAATATTGATATGCTTTTGTATTTTCTTTTCAATTCTGTTTAAAAAACAAAAAAAAATTTTTTTTTGACTTTTAAAAATATTTGTAGAAGCTTATTTTTTCCTATTAGAATTCCTTAATAATCTATGCCATTCACATACAAATTTATAAGTTTCGGACCTTTCCCCCCCAAAACCCTATTTATGTTGTTTTTCCCTAGCTTCTTTTTTCGTCGTCAAGAAAAACGCAATCAATGAAATTTGGTCAATGTTAAATCATCATTTTTTTAAAACCACTTTGCTTCCGCTAAGTTTTTTCCAGAACATGAGTGATGTTGAGTTTTTTAAAGTATAGTGTTAATTGTGCAATTTTTAACTGATGCTGTTGATGTCCCGTGCGAGAGTTACGTATGTTAAATAGTACTTAACGGTATTTCCTTCCTATTTGTTTTCAAACCCGTTTTTAATTTAATTTTTACGTCGGTGGCGGGAAAAAATACATTTCAAATTTTATCATTTTAAAATATGTTTATTTTTAATTTTTTTTGCACTTGGAAAATTTTAGGAAATGTTTTGTTAAATTATTTCGAGGGCACTAAAATTTTGTTTTTTTTTCTTCCCTTTTTTAAATAACGATTTAATTTAATTTAAATTTGGGGAACGTCATGCCAGTGAGCACTTAAAGAAAAAATTAAATTAAAGGGAATTGCCACATTTTTTAAACCTTTTCAAAAAATCAAAAAAAATATTATATGCAATTTATTTGTCTCATAAAATTTTCTTTTCGAGTCCCCATGGGGTACGTTTTCCAAAATTTGGTAGAGTGGCGCTACAGATGTAATAAACTCTTAAACTATTTATACAGGCCTTTTCTTTTGATGATTGATGATTGTCCCTTATTAATTTTAATTATTTTTTTTTCATAACATTTTTTCTAAAACCCAGCGGGAAAAAATGCAATTTTAAAAAGTGCTAGTTAAAAAAAATAAAATACAAAGTGAGACCAAGAAAAACTTAATTCAATATTTAATCTTTCACTCGGTGACTAAATTGTTCACAAAATATGTAATTTGAAATAATAGTCTTCAGCTCTTAAGATATTACACCAAAATAATGTGTACATTCAACAACATAAAATGTATTAAAAATAAAATCTTAATATTATTAGTTTAATAATCTGATAGTATGTTTGATGATAATTAGAGTTTATATATCTATAATGATAGAACCTTTGTATATTAGGATAAACAAAGTACAGATTTAATTATTACAATCTTTATGTTACTACTAATTATAATTAAAAAATACAAAAACGTTGATTTTACCTAGTATTAAAAAAACATTACGTAAGAAGGTGTAAACATATGAAATTAAAACAAAGATTTTTATTAGTTATATTCATAGTGATTTAGTAAGGAGAATTATAATAATTATTATTCAAAGGAACGCCTATTCAACAATAACAAAAGGATCTAATTAAAACTGAAAGGATAATAATTGATATGAAATATAAGGTAAAAGTTAAAGATATATATTAAATTTAATTAGAAAAAATAATTAATTAATTAATTAAATTTCATTGATATCTTTAACTTTTACCTTATATTTCATATCACTTATTATCGTTTCAGTTGTAAGATGCCAATGAAATTTTAATTAGAAAAATTTAATTAAATTAATTACTTAATTACATTTCATTGATTATCTTTAACTTTTACCTTATATTTCATATCACTTATTATCCTTTCAGTTTTAATTAGATCCTTTTGTTATTGTTGATTAGGCGTTCCTTGAATAATTATTAAAGATTTTTAAGTTTAGTTTACACAGAAAATTGATGTAATATTACTTTTTAGTACGGGTGTACCAAGCTTAAAAATTCCGACTTGGCTTCAAAAATAGATATCAGCTTAGACTTCACTTGGAAAAAAAAAACTCGGGCTTTGACACGAAGCTTCCCTAATAAGAAAATATCGAGGGCTAAAATATTCAATGTATGGTCAAATTACTGCTATTCTTAGACGTAATGTGTAATACATATCAACATTCATGTGCAATAATCTGAAATAATAGAATTGTTAGCTGTGATAGCTTTATTTATAAGAATAAAATAAAAGTTACAAAAATGTGTGCAACAAAAACAGTTTTTCAAGTAATTTTAGTGGGTAAAGTTCTATAAATAACCCCAATATAATAGTTTTACATACATTAAATAGCTAACAAAAAATATTTTAACTTATATTTATATATGCAATTCGAGTTCACTTAGGATTGAAAAAGTGAACTTTTTAGAATAACTTGGTTTTACCTAATATATAAAATTAATCAAACTAGTTTAAAGTATTTACTACATTGATTGGAAAAGGTGCATGCAATTAAATAATTTTTTCTCAAACAATCAATTAATAAATATTTAATAAAAAGGAATTAACTAACTTTCCAAGATATTTCAAAATTTAGTTTAAAAACTAATTAAATAATAATTTAATTGTTTTCAATAAAGTCATCTTAGAGCTAACACTAAAAACATATTTGGTTATATAAACACACGTTAAAAGATATATTAGTGTTGATATATACAAATTAAAACAGTAAAGTTAAAGATATTATTAGAATATACGAGAAAAAACAAAACTCTAGTTCTATAGCTTTCTAAGAAACAAATATATTTTATTATTTATTATCATATCAATTAGTTTTCAATTGAACAAAACTATATTCCAAATAAGACTCAAAATAATCAAATTTAACATAGAAATTTATCAAAAATATTTATTATGTTTTACATTAGTAAATCTCTTACAGCACTTTTGTTTTAATTTATTTTAAAAAAATTCAGTCTTTTATCATAGATTTATAATGAATTCATCTGGCGGAGTTATATAGCGTGCTTTTTCGACCCCCCGATAATATTTGGAATTCTCTTTTTGAAAAAATCAGATTTTTGACAGAATATTATTTATCCATACATCTTTATTTTGTATTTACAAAGAGGATTTATAGTTCCAGTAAATTATAATTTAATATTTTTTAAATTTAAAATCCCAAAAATTATTTTATTGGAAGAAAAAAATTATTAAAAATTTGGGCTCTTTTCCTTTTTTTTTCAGTACAATAACCAAAAGGATTAATAATTCATTTTTTTGCTAAATTTGTAAGACTATAATATTTCTTTTAAAAAATTATTTGTTTTGTTAAACAGACCATCAGAAAATGGGGCCCTACAATATTTTAAAAAAATATTAATGAAAAACAACAAAAGTTTAAAAATATCAAAATTAAATTAAAAAAAAAATAGTTGCTTTTGGGCCTGTCTTAATATGACTATTAAATTTAAAAATTTTATTTTGGGGAAATGAAACCACAAAAGCATTTTAAAAAATATATAAAAATTAAAAAATTGGGGAAAACAAATTTTAGCTTACCCAGCACTTAAAATGGGTTTTATGGTTTAAGAAATTAAAAAATTGTTTTTTTTTGGTAAATAAAAAAAATTACATGAAAATCAAAAATTTAATAAATAATAAATAATAATAAATTGTAGAAAAAATTTTTTAAAACCACATTGGGTAATTGATTTTTTAATTTGAATGGGGCGTTTTCTATTTTTGAAAATTATTTTTTGGGGTATTTTTAAAAGGGAAATTTTGAATTTTTTAGTTCTAAAAACCCAGGTTTTTAATTTTGGGGCCGGTTACAGTGGGATTCTTTCCAGTACCTTTTTTCGTTGGGACTATTTGTTCATTTGTACAAAATTTCCCTAAGGGTGTTGGGAAATGAGAAAGGGGTTGGGTTTTAGATTTAAAGCGTATCCACATATGCGCGGAGGAAGGGGGGAAACCATTTAGGAAGCCCCAAACCCTTTCAGTACTTTCTGCCCGGGAAATTTCGAGCCCCGATCTCCCTTTTAAAGAGCATTATTTTCCCTAAGCGGGGCCAAACAAAAGCAGGTATGATGTATTTAACGAAAGAAACAATTTTACCCTTATGTGAAAAGATAAAATATTCCATTTTAAAAAAAAATACATATGAGTGTTTTTTTATAAAAACCCTCCATGTTTTGATACTCCGAATGTTTCTAAATATATCCATTCTATAAACCAAAAAAGGGTAATATTTTTAAAACTAAGGGGTTGAGTGTCTACCTAAAATATGTTTTGTAAATAATTTTTGTAAGGTTTAAAGAGATTTTGATCTTAAAAAAATTTCCCAAAATTTTAAAATTGAAATATATTTTCAAAATTATTTTTTAAAGTTTATTTAAAATATTGTTTTTAAATTTCAGGTAAAATAAGGTTCATTTTTTTTCTTGGGGGAACATTTAGAACTTTTTTCAAAAAACTAATAAAAATACTTTTCCATTGGATGCAACCATAATGTTTAAATAATGCAAAAGAATATGTTCTTTTTAAAAACATGAAATACTCGTAAATTTAATAAATTTTTTAAAAAAATAAAATTTTAAAGAAAATTCATATCTACGGGCCCAGTTTAAGAAAAAAGTTTTTTCTTAGAAAAAATTAAAAAAGGGGGGCCGGTATAAAGAAGTCTTTGGGGAGAACTATAAAATTAGTCTGGTTGGTTGTATTTTTCCCCCAAAATTTATATTCCTGATATAAAAAGGAGACTATATTTAGGACGTCAAACAAAAAATTTTATTAAACCCTTTTCCTCAATTTTCCAAAAGGGTCACCAAAAAGAAAACCTACAAAAAATTTTAATTTTCAATTTTAAATTTTAAACTTGTTTTTGGGGCATTTTTATTTAAAAAAGGGTTTTTTAAAAAGTTTTTTTTGCTGATTTCTTTTAGTTTTATTTTTTTATTTTTCTGTTTAAAATTTGGGTTGGGCGGTTAAATATTGTTGTTGTCGAATGGCTCATGATTGGGTTTCCAAATCTCATTTTAACTTTGAGGGTCATGAACAAAAAAAAATGAAAAATAAGAGGACCCTTGTTTCCCTTGATTATTTGGACCCCCCTTTTACTAAATTTTTTAAAAACATTTTAAGGTTTTAAAAATTTTAAAAAGTACCGCACTAATCATTTGAGCAGCACAAATTATTTACACAAAACCTTTAAAAAATTTAAGGGCCAGGTCTAACATAATTTTCCCCTTAAATCTGAACCGCTAGAAACATTTTATAAAATAAAATATTTATTATACACATTTAAATTTTTAAATTTAAAATTTTCATTTTTTTATTGAAATTTTATAGATCTCGGGACACAGAAAAATCATAAAATTTATATTTAAATTACTAGATCAAAATGAGGGTCTTGAGAAGATCAATAAAAAAAACCAATATTTTTAAATTTTTTTGGTCAAACTAAATACATAAGATCAAGTTATAAAAGGGGCGAATAACGGGGGTTAAATAAAATTTTAAAAAGGGCTTTAAAAAGGGAAAAAAAGGGGGCATATAAAAATATGATCTTAAAAAATTAAAGTCCTTTTCCCAGGGGCAAATAAAATAAATTCTTACTTTAAAATGCTTAAATTAGAAAATTAAAAAAGTGACTGTATGCTTTACGAATCAAAAAAGCCCTCTCAAAATTCGAAAATATTTTTTGAGCTTGTAAAAAGGGTTTAGCGGGGAAAAAAAAGGCCCAAACCCCGGGAAGGGGCGGGAATTTGGGCACGAAGCTTTGGCTGTTTCCAGGGGGCCGCCAGAAAGGCGCTGCCACCCTGGGCAGAGCTACCGGGGGGCAAAACTCCCTTTCCTTTTTCACCTCCTTTCTCCAGGGGCCGGGGCCATGTTTATGATTTTTAAATTTTGGGGGGAGCGTGGCAGAGGGGGAAAATTTGCTTAAATTTTTTCTAAAAATTTGTAAAAAGAAAATTTTTTAAAAACAAAAAAAAAGACATTTCAAAAAAATTCGGGATGAAAAAGGGGCAAATTGATATAAGCTTTGGGGGTTTTTTAATACCCCTTTATTTTAAATTTTTTTGTTCTGGTGATCATTTTAAAAGGAATGTGAAGAGCTCGTGCCCTTTTTGGAAACTAAAAAATAAAACACCGATATAAAAAAATATTTTTTCCCAAATAAAATAAATATTTTTGTTTTACCGTTTAGGCCTAAATAAGCCTAGTTTTCTTTAGGTTTACATTTTTCTGTCTCCCATACTTTAAAATTTTTAACCTTATTCATCATTTAATCACACACACCCGTCTCATAATTTTTAAATTGATATTACATGAATTTATTAATTTAATTGAGGGTTTTTAAAAAGGGGCAATTTCTCAACCAAATGATTATAACCAGCACACAACTTGCAAATCAGACTTTGGAACCGTCAAAACACCACAACTCATTGTTACTCATCAAGGATAAAAGGGAAAGTCCTACTATTTAATAACAATGTTTTAAATTTTTGACCGGAATGGAAGCTGGGGCCTATTATAGGAAAAATTAGACTCGTTAATGACTGACCTATTCTGTTTGACTTGTCGCTTCAAGCTAAACTAGATACCCAATATTTACCCCCATATGCCACCTAATTAAAATTTGAGAAACCGAGAAGAAATTTATTACTGGAATCACTAAGCAGCAAATAAAAACTAGTCATTGAGAAAATACTAATTCTATAATTTCTTTAGCTTGAGCTAGAATAATACTAAAAACAAATATACTTTGGATCTAAGAATAATTATATCATTGTTTTTTTAATTATAAACTTATGAACTACATTTTTAATGCTTACACATGTTTCCCATTTGTTTACATACACGCTATTAGAACAATTTTTCTATCTTAATTCTTGGATTTATTTTGATTCAGTTTCAAGTCTATATACTGTCAAATAGTCATGTGGTTTTGTACTTCTACATCTATTATTGAAGTGAAAATTATTTTCGCTCCAAAGTGATTTTGGTACAATGTACTACTGTGCATGTGAAATTAATTTTGGGTACTTCAGGGTTTGTATGTCAAAAAAACAATAAAACGACGGCTATTTGGTGCAAAAACAAAAGGTTTAAATGTTATCTAAATTTAAAATAAATATTTGAAATATATCTACACTTTGTTTGCCCTGAAAGGGAAGTCTTATCATAACGGATTATACTATGACACTTTTTATAAGACACACTATAGTGGAAATATGCGAGATAAGCTGCTATTTACAGGTAAAAAAGGGTCGAAAAGTATTTTATTTTCAAAATACGTAGGATTACAATGGTTGATTTTATTTATGTTATATATATGGCTGGAATATACCATATATATAAATATATGGCTGGAATTTTTACCATTTAGAGACCCATGAACATTTTTGCGTCTCCCATAATAAAAAAACGCACACCGTCACTAAAAAGACACAGAAATTAATTTACAAGTTAGATGAATATTGTTAAATTATTGCTCATTACTAAGACTACAAGAGACAGGGTATTATTTTTATGGGGAAAGATTTTTGTTTATTTATTTAAAATATATGAAAATATAATCTACATTTTGATATACCTCGTATACTTTTCCAGAATTAAAAAAATACTTATTCAAACATAAAACAGGGGTATATATACACAATATTTTTATATATATACACACACAAAATATATACACATATCAATATATATACTATTTTCAACTTTATTGTATATGCCTGCAAGGCTTTATGTAAATTGTATTTGTTGTTATATATATATATAAAACAACAAATAAATTTAATCAAGCCTTGCATGGCATATACAATTAAGTAGAAAATAAAACTTGTATAAGAGAATAGAACCAGAGACCATTTATTTTAAAAAATATAGGGTCATTTTTCCTTCATTGAATTGAACTTAGTATCAATACTGGTTTCCTTAATAAAAATTTTCTTACCCAGCACCAGGTCTTATACCCATTTTAGACTATAAGCATATGTACAATTCGTTAATGACTTTGAATTAGAAAAACTAAATTTGACGGAAAAACACCCAAAATTTTCGGGAGACCTTGGGAAAACCATTAGCAAAAACCTCCCTTAGTTACACCCACCAGTATTCTAACCCTGTTTTCACTGTCATAGGCCCTCTATAGTCTATTGAGAGATCCTAGCATAACAAACATAGATACGTTACATTTGAATCGTATAGGTCCACACGGGTGGGCGCACAGTTTAACTAAAGTTCATCTAGTCTGGTTTGTTTGTTATGGGGAGGTGGGGACTCAGATCCTGACTGGGTTACTCGGGTTTTAATTTTCCTTAAAAGGGGTTTCCCAATATGCCTCCACGCAAGTACGGATACTTTTCCTCTAAATTCAACCTTATCATACTTATCTATTAATGTAATGAACTGCGGTTTAAATGAGAGGGGTGAAAGGTGAGTCTCAGAAAATGCATGTATAAATACATATTTTTTGTATTGATCTGTCATATAATAACAATTATATGAAATAATGCTTACTAAAATAAATATGTTTAAAGATTTATTAGATAATTTCTCCATTTAATTTTTTATTAATTACTTACTAAGTTAACTTAACATACTGAATTTGTTGTCAGGGGGAAAACTTGAAACTAGCGCTGACAAAATTTTACACAGACCCGTGACCATGAAAAAGAGACTCATTTTTAACTACGTTCATTGTAACTAATTTACTTTTAATAAATTGTAATGTAGTTTGAAGTGATTGAAAAAAATACCTATATCTCCAACCTATTTTTAGAAAAGTTAAAAACGTTTCAAAATATGCAGCTAGATATAAATGTTTTGTTTTGCAGTTGAACTTTAAGACTAACCATTTTAACTATCAGCACGCTTATTATATTCGTCACAAGGTTGATCAGAGTATAACTGAAGGATAAGACCTTAATGAATAATCTCAGGGAGATTTACTGTGAAATTTAAGGCATACACAAAAACTGTTTATTAGTAATTAAGCAGTTCCTTCCTTTATTATTTCCGTTAAATACTAAATAAATATTGGTCTTACTTTTTTGTAGAAAATATATTATATTAAGCAATAAATTAGCTTCTAGGACTTATAATTTTTCTTAAACATCTCATGAGTTAAGAGAAAATCGTAGATTATCGATGTTGAAGGTTGATAAGCGCGGTGTGTGTAGGAAAGATTTTGAAGGTCTCCCGTATTTTCATGGGATAATTGAGCGTAAATGGGAGGTGGAAGGAAATGTTAGATAAGCTTTTTAACTCTCGACAGTAAATTTCGAAATAATTTATATTATACGGGTATCCTAAAGAAAGGTTTACGTACACCAAGTGTGTCCCAAATTAGGTTGAAATTGTTCCCTCTCTTCCAATTTTATTTTATTATTAATAGTGAAAACTCTCTTTATAGCCAAAAACTATATTTTTCTAGATTAAAATTTATTATTTTTTGGTGTACAAAACATTATGAACACAGCTAGCTGTGACAAAATATGTTGGTTCAAACTTTAAACAGTACCACACCTCTCTCACTATATTTAGTTATGGCCACAATATATTTAAAAAATGGGGGAAGGTGATATCTAATTACATAAAAAAGTAAAACATTTGCAGGTTAATGAAATATTTGAATTTATTTAATCAAAGTATCAAACAGTGTTAAAACAACAAGTTGCAGGGGTCCTACAGGTCTTACTGAGTGTGTTGAAAAACAAATAAATCTTAGTAATTTATTACATGTGCGGTTCGTTTAAAACTTGTAAGGAATATAATTCTATTATATTATTTTGTTTTTGAAGAGGGGCCAATAAAATAAAAAAAAATAGTAGCCATTATTTAAATTAAACTTTTCAAGCTTCTAATTCATTCACAGTGAATTGAAATCAAAAAGGATCAAAAATTTAAATTACTTAATTTTCAAAGAATGCAAAGAGCTTAATGAGCCTCTTTTTAAATGGCTTACAGCGCGTCAGATTCACATAAGTGAATAGACTAAAAGTTTTATATTTATGGAACAAATTTTAAATTTAAACATCGTACAGGGTATTTACTTAAAGCACAAAGGCTTGACTTCCGACTAAATTCAAACCTTCGCGGGACCATTTCCCTCGTCACTTTTAAATAATTAAAAAAAAAATTATACATTTTAAAAATTTAAAATTAAAATAGAAAAAGTTACGTTACAGAAATTTTTTAAAATTTTTCTATAGACTCTGCGAAAATTAAAATAAAAACCATATTTAATCGACGAAAATAAGTTACTTTTAAAATTAACTTCAAACAAAGAAATCTTACAAAATAACCAACAAAAGAAACATTATCAATTTAAAGAATAAAATTACTGATTCCCCAAAGCAAAAAAAAAAATATTTTTCCTTAATATTGAAGACATAAAATAACCAAAAAATGTGGCTCCCAATTAAACCAAGAAAATACAAAATACTAGCGCCCAACGGCAAAAGGAAAAACGCTAAGGCTTATAACAGAATTTAAGTTTAAAATAAAATTTTTATCAAAACATTACCCAAAGCCACACTGACGATTTCCTAACAGACTTAACCAAAATACTTAAGTAAAAAAAAACCCAGCAGCAAAAATAGATTTCAAAAAAAGATATTTTTATACCTCCTGGTAGATAATTTCCTAGTCCTTAACAGAACTTCTCGTGGACTACATTTTATTTTTATTTATCACTCTCTAAATCAACTTTAATTTTATTTTTATGTTCAAATATCACCAGCAGAACATGAAATTGGTTAATGTGTTTAGTTTTTGTTTGGAAAGTCAGGTCCAGCTTTATGAATATATTTCTTTTTTCACCATTTTGGGGTTTAAATGCGTATAAACAAATACGTTAATATGTTAGGATACGGGGAATTTTTGCATTTTAGAGAAAGTGTACCCACACTGAAAATGGAGGGAGTATAGTAAAACATTTAGAAATCCACCCTATTGACCAAGGGGAATCGGCTTCAAATATCCTCTCCATTTGGGCAGTCCAGTATTTTTAAAAAAAGTGACGCCTCCAATTGAGGACCAAATTGGACAAATCAAATTATATATTGAATTAAAATTCCCCCCTCTTTTTCCATTATCGAAGGTTGTAAATCTAAAAAAAGTATTCCATATTAGTATTAAAGGGGGAAAAACGATTAAAAATTTTTATATTTGTTTAGCGAGTAATTTGTTTTTAAGAAATATAAGACAAATCTAATCTGTCTTTCACGGACAAGTAAATGCAAATGCCGTACACATTATTTTTAAAATTTTAGTGTAAATGCTCAAGTGATGAGGTTTATTTAAATGTTAAAGGGTGAGAAAATTTTCACCTTAAAAAATTTTTTTTTTAATTGACGTTTTTTTTCCCATGGACAATCACCTTTGATTCAAGGCAACACTTCTAATTATTGCCTTCTACTCATTGCTTACATGAACTAAACAAGTTTTTTTACATTTTTTTATTGGTGTATTTAATACACTTTTTGAATGACTGATTATATCAGTTCCCAGAGTTTCTATGAGCGAGTAAAAAGAACCAAGTAATCTTGCTGGAAAGGTATTTTCACATCCTTTCTGGGTTCATTTTCATGTCACAAAACGACTTGGGACCAACCCTCCGAAGGGGGTTGGTACGGATTTTTATCACCTTTCCAGCTGGGTTTTAAACCCACTGCATCAGGTCCCTTGGGGGAGCATATTTAAACCCCAAGCCACCTGAGTTGACAATTAAATAAAGTAGGGCCCAATTTTTAATTTTTTATTTTATTATTTTTATTATTTATTATTATTATTATTTTTTTTATTATTTTTATTATTATTATATTATTTGACCGCGTCTTATACCCGTTGGGTTTTACGACTTACGCTAATGTTAATGGTAGGGTTTAATTTTGGGGGATGAAATGAAGGACCTACATTTTTAAAAAGTGGAATCCGAACCCGGTGGAGGCCCGGCATTTTCCCCACATTCACAGATGTCTTGTCAGGATGAAGGAAGGGGTTTTGGGAATCGATAAATCTTGCCGGGACCGGGATTGAACCCCGGCCGCCAGCCAGAATCTGAACCCTTTCCCCCCAGACCCCCAGGTCACCTTAGGGGCCCCAATAATTTTTATGTCTATGCATAAATACAATTAGTGTTGTGAGACCCAAAAAAAATTAAAAGGGGTAAATATTTTTAATAAACGCTTAATTTTTAGGAAAAAAAGGTTAATGAGGAGGAGAAAAGGGGAAATGCATCCACAAGTTGACCAAGCCCAAAATTCGAACATCAACCTCCCTATCTAAAATCCACTATATTGGCCCGAATGATTCCTCTGTGAACTTTTTGGATGTGAGGTCGCACAAAGTGATATACCTATATGTATTAATTAATAAATTTTTTTTCATTCTTTTTCATTTGTTTGTACTTTTAACTAACAGCTTTGCGACCATGGTTTGTAGACAGGTTTTTTTCATATTGTGACGTCCGATAAAGCATTCATCACGCTGAGATCAAATAAATTTCTATCATAAAATTTGACACAAACATTAATTATTAATACTGGGTTTGAAATTTAATATGGGTGATATACTGAGAAATGTAGAGTTTTTACAATGAATACCACATTATTAATTATAAAATCCCGAAAATTAGTTAATTTAATCAAAATATTGTATTGTTTTATTTAATTCATACTTAACATTTATTTAAAAGTCCCAGTTATATTCTGTAATTATAATTATCTTTTCGCGGGCCTATAATCCCTGCGATGGAATCAAAAACTTTTGTGCCCATCTTAGTTTGAGTTTGAAAATAAAATTTTAATTGAGCCCTTTAAAATTAAAGGGGGTTTCTTTCTTATATTCAGTACATCATAAAGGTGTAATTTTATAAGGACGGATCATACATGTTTTTTTTTTTCTTAAGTTTAAAAAAAAGATTTTAACAAAACACTTACGAGTTAATATTTCAATTTTTGGGGTTTTAAAAGATTTTGTGGATGTTTTTATTAACTAAAATTAATTAATATGGGCCCTACTTTAAAAGATTGAAAAAGGTTGTCTTGAGGGGTTTTTTTTCATTTAAATTTTTTCTTTCCTTTTAAATTATACGTAATTTTATAAATATTAATTAAAGTTTTTAAAGGATTTAAACCCTTAGGATAGCGTTTTTCTTTGGTGGGTTTAATAGCGCAGTCTCATCCAGTGCGGTAAAAGGGGGTCTTCTTTTTTAAAAGTGTCGACTCGAAACTATTTAAAACCTTTGTCCCATATAAAAAAAAAATACATTCAAAAAAATAAAAATTTTAAAAAATGCTAAATTTACTTCATAATCCCGATTTTTGTTTTTAAAGTGAAGACTGGATAAAATTCCCAATTCGATACGATTTCTACTTTGATTTAATCGTGTTTTAATACCCTTTCCCCTTTGAGACAAAAAAATTTCATTTCAATTTAAATTCCCTTTATTATAGTGCTGAACAACAGTCGTGGCCCCAGACAACCCAAAGCACTGAAAATTTCCAAAAGTAATTTATAAAAAATTTATAAAAAACCAAAAAAATAAAAATTAATAATAATAATAATAACAAAATAATTTTTTAATTACTCTATGACACTAGGAGCTGAATGTTCATTGCCCCCTTTAAAGGGAAAGTAGACCCCCTATCTTCGGCTAGTTCCACCAAGTCCCCCTCATTACACCCCTTCTCTTTCGGGCCCCATTCTAATTTATCCCCCCATCTGCGTTTTAGGTCTTCCCGATGGTATTCTCCGGGATGGGTTTCCCAGTCTATCTGAAAAATTTCCCGAATCTCTAATTTGCAAAAACATGTTTATCTTAGTCGTTCCAATCTGCCCTGCTTTATTTTAAAAGGGGCTAAGAAAATTTTATTGGACTGAGATTAATGTATTTGTGATTCTAACTTACAGATGTATCATGAAAAAACTTAGAACACAAGTACTGTCATCTACCAGAACTGTTCTGTTTATAATTTTGATTTCCCCCAAATTTTTTGCCCGGGGACCCAACTTTTTTTTTATATTTGGTTGTGTAAATTTAAAACATCTTTTCAAAGGGGGTGTAAACAAAGCGATTCTTTTTATGGGGGATCCCTTTTGGAAAGGGAAAGAAAGAGTTGAAAGTATTAATTTTAAAATTCAAGGGTTTTAACTTGTAGAAATAGCTTGTTACCCAAACAGTTGCATATTCTTATTTTGGGGGGACAAAAATTTTTATCTGATTTGTCTTCCCATGGGATGTTAAAAACATTATTTTTTTTGGGGTTGGGAATCAGCAAAAACGCCCAACAGTCATTTTTAAATTTTTAGAAGAAAAAATTTGTAGCAAAATCTTTGGTACTTGGATATTAAATTAAAGATTGTTTTGGGAAAGGAGATAAGAAAAAATTTCGCTAAACTAGAATATTTGGAAATTTAAATTAAAAGTGTCTCATAATTTTCCCAAAATTTTTATTCGAACCCTTTTCATTTTCGATCATTTGTTAAATTTGCATAAAAGGTGGAGTATTGTTTAGAAAAAGTCTTTTAGCAATAGCGTTCTTATTTTCCCGTTTTTGATGTTAAATTTCATAAGCGATTCCCTTTAAAACAGATTTTATTTTATTTATTTATTCCAACATTCGAATCATAACATTTATTTTTGTGTCTAATTTTTTATTTATTTTTAATCTTCATTTCAAGGCTTTGGGGTATTTAGATTCATATCCCTTGTGTGATCTTCCACACCCGGGGAAGTAATAAAAAGGTTTCCAAAAAATAAAACATGTACGTAAAGTTCTTTTCCCTGCCTTTTTCCCTGTGAAGTTTTTCTCCTGGTGTCTTGTTGGGCCCTCAGACCCTTTAATGCTATAAAGCTGGAACTTCCATTCCTAAATTCGTCGTGCTAGCGCACCGTGGACCGAGTGAAGCCGGAGGAAAAACTTTTCCTTGGTTGTTTGTCAAACAAGAAACTAGAATCTCCCCGGTTAATGAGATTATACTTATTTCTCAGCTCTTGAAACGGAGGAAAAAAAAAAACACGCCAGAAAAGTTAGCTGGGGTAAAAATATAGAAAATAATTATCTAAGGAACACCCAAAACCAGTAAAAAGTTAATTCTAAATGATATATATAATTGAAATAAAATAAAAGGAATAAATGAAGTTTGAATTTTAATTTTGCAAAAGGGCAATGGGTTTTTTCATAGTTAAATGAATGTATAGCACAATTGAATAAAAATAATACATTACTTAAAAGAAAAATTTTGAATTTAATAATGTTAAATTTATTATGAAAAACCCTAACCCTTTAATTTCATTAAATTATAACCTCAAGTAAAAAAAAACAAGATATATGAAGGTTAAAATACAAAAAACAAAATTAAAAAATTTGACAATTAAAAAGATAAAAAACCTTTCTTCAAGATTATATGTCAGAAAGGGGAAAAATTTTTTAAGTAAAATAATGATTAATTAAACCAGTTAAAAAAAGTTAGAATTTTTGGGATATCCAGAGTTGTCAAGAAAAAGAAATTTAAATTTTCAAAATTTTGGGGTAACAGGGAAAAATTTAAATTAAGAGTTTAAAAAAATAAGCGAGGACAAAATTTCAAGGTGAGGCCTGGGCAGTCTTTTTATATATAATATGGGAAAAATTTATGAAAAAATTGATTTTAAAAATAAGTG
>JBCFYV010009882.1:24631212-24749988 GCA_039000515.1 Timema cristinae
CCCAAGATGCCCATTAGGAACCAATCGTTTGTTAGGCCATTTTAAAATTATTTCCAGCTTTTTAAAAATCTTTCATATGCATGCTAACTTTAAATGAGTTTTTACCCTCGAAAAAAATATAGAGTGTTAATTATCACCGGTCAAACATTATCAAGATACTCATTTAGAACCAAATCGTTGGAAGTCATCTTTTATATATTTCAAGTTTTTATAATTAATTGTCTTGAGTTCATTCAATGTGAACAAACCCATAATAAATTAGTTTTACAACCAAAAACAAGTTAAAAACACTGTTGTTTGGAAATGTCAATCACTCCTAGATTAACATTTGGAATGAAATAATTAGAGCCAGTTGTAAAATATTTAAAGTTTTTGAAAAGTCAGTCATCACTAAACTACCCTTCTACAAATTTTTGCTCGAAACCAATTATATAGTGCTATTTTCCATGGCAAACAAATTCTAGATATGTATTTTAAACAAAACCATTAGAGCCATTTTTTGATACTTTGGAATTCAAAAAAAGATTACTCATCAGTTAACTATCCTTTGTTGAAGGGTTAAGAAGAAAAGGTAAAAAATAATAATTGAGGTGAAGCCCTAATATATCTAAATATAAAGTTGGAAAAAAATCCATCAAACTATTTTGGATCCATGGCCAGGGAGAAACTGAAAGACATGGGGACAGACAGAATTGTAAAATCAACTTTTTTGGGTTCCATTAAAAGTAAAAATTCATCATAATATAGAGATACAATTTTTTCACAATCACCTGACCTGAGAAAGTAAAAATGAATTCAATTTTTCAATTGAAATTTGTTTCAAAGCCCTAATACTTCTTATTGGTGGTTCAAAACCCCCACAATTATAGGATGATCTTAACCAGACCCAAACCATTGATTTATCATTTAACTGATGTTTCAATGTTATACTGAATGTATTTATAATTTTATAATAACGGAAAATGATAAAAATAAATAAAAAGGAAAATTAAACTAATAAGTGTTAATTTAATTACAAAAGCCCTCCTAAGAGAAAAATGTGGGAATAATCCCAATGCACAAAGGTGACATCATCTTTCTTCTATTGTAAAAGTAGTCACACACACATTTAAACACTAATTTTAATACAAATTGAGTAATATTTCTGCATTGTTGCCTTTATCAAACAAAAAGAGAAGATATATTCTGAAAATTGACACTTGGACACAGGAATTGAACCCAGGACTTTTTATTTAGTACACCAATACTCTAGCCGTGTCCAGGTGTCATTTTTCAATTTTCAGAATATATCTAGATGGAGAGTTCCTCACTAAAAAGCATAAATAATAGCTTCGGCTACATGGTTCTTAAAAAGAGAAGAGGGAATACACTTCACTAAAACATTGTATTATTCTATTTTGAAAAAGGTATTCGTACACTTTGCTCAAACAATGAATTAATTACTACAATTTGAATCCAGAGTGAATTCTTTCTTCTCTTTTTGTTTAATAAAGGCAACATTCCCTTATTAAATTTGTGTTAAAATTAGTGTGTGTATGTGTGTGTGTGTGCGCACGCACATGACTACTTTTACTATAGAAGAAAGAAGAAAGGAAGAAGATGTCATCTTTGTGCATTGGATTCTTTCCACATTTTTACTCTTTCCCTAAGAAGGCTTTTTTATTAAATTTTCCCTTATTTTATCTTTCCTTTTTCTTTAGTTTTATTAATTTCCATTATAAAATTATTTAACCATTTGAGCCACTTCATTTTCAAATGAATGTATTTATGATTTTTTTTTTTTAACATTTACTTACTAGTTTTATTTTTTATTATTGCATTACATTTCTATTTCCTCTGAGGCTCATTATTTTTTCCAAAGTTTGGATGTTAATTTGATATTCGAAAGTTAAATGAATATTTGGATTTGTACAATATTGGATCTAACCCAATGCTACATTAAAGATTAATTAACTTTTTTTTAGCAACATATCTTGAGTTAGGGAAGAGAAAGGTTGAATTAGAGAGAAAGTGCACCCATATTTGCATATAGGCAGAATGGGAAAACATTTTTATAAAAAAAAACATCAGTTCACCCAACCAGGAATCGAGCCCAAATCTTTCTATCATCAACAGTCCCAATCACTAAAAATGTAATTAGTGTTGTAAATGTTATATTTTACAGTTTAAAAAGCAAAATCTTAAATGAGGGGAGAGCAAGCACACCTGACTTTACATAGAAGAGCAATAATATAAAATATTGTTCCCAGTTCTTACTCTTCAAAAATGATAATAGATCTTATTTTAAGCTAAAAAGGGCTTTAAAAAGTAAATTCTACTAGAATATTTTTTTCTTTTTGCAAAGCATCTTCCTAAAAGTTAACTTTTAAGGAGGAGTCATTCTTAAGTTTCATAACCAAAATTAATTGAATTGAATTTTAAAGAATAATATATTTGTAAGTTTTTCCAAAATAATGTAATGCTATATTAGCTAAAAGTAATATGGTAATTTAAAGTAAATAAATAATATCTAAAGTCTCTGGACTAAGAAAACTTATTCAAATTGTTTGGATCTATTTTGTTGACCATTTAACTTTACTTCATTACCCAGAAAATATTTTATGAGCCAGTTTGATAATTTTTGATACCAATAAATAGCATTTTGCTATCTGTTGTTCTGTCAAAAACATTGTCTTTACTTATTCCTTTCCAATATAAATTTAAAAATGACATCTAGACATAATAATCTCAGTTCAAAGTGCACTTTTTGGGAGGATCCAAATGCACATCAACTCCATAGTTCTTTGCGCCTAAAATCTTTACTTATTTCTTTCCGATATAAATTTAAATGTGACATATGGACATAAGAATCAAACCAAGGACTCCCATGTCACAGTGTATTTTTTGGGTGTACCCAAAGGCATATCAACACTCGAGTTATTTGTGCCTAAAAATGTTTATGTGGTATTTTTTGACCATCCAAAGCTGCTTTATGATCCACTACGTTACGGGTTCTTTATGACAGTGTGACTCTTACTAATA
This sequence comes from Timema cristinae, assembly GCA_039000515.1. Classification (NCBI taxonomy): domain Eukaryota; kingdom Metazoa; phylum Arthropoda; class Insecta; order Phasmatodea; family Timematidae; genus Timema; species Timema cristinae. Next base: position 24,634,234 of record JBCFYV010009882.1, read on the forward strand.
GCATTTTCTACTAAAACAAATCATAAATACTTCTATTCAGACAGGGTTCCTACAGTATTTGTAAAAATATTCTCCCTGACTTTTCCCTGACTTTCCCTGACTATTTTCCCAAGTTCCCTGACCAATTTCTCATAAAATTTCCATTATAACTTTACGGTACTATACACGTGAAAATATTAATTTAAATAAATTTATTTCGGCCTCCTCCCCCCTTACAGCCGACCTTGCCTCACCTCTCATGGAAGAATAAGAAAGCAGACATCTTGCCAATCAGTTGAGGGAAAATGATGGAAAAATAATCCCTATCAAAAATTTGTAACAAACTTGATTCCCTTTGGTATCATGTGCAGAAATACGTATTAGATAACAGGCCACTAAGAACATACTAAAGAGTTTGGTATCATTACAGTTTTATTTTACCTAAACTGTACATTTCCTGAACTGAATAGCTTACAACAGGAACTCTGTCTGCTTTCATATTATTCATGTCTCAAGTCAATTTTATTTTTATTAAAATTATCACTATAGTCATACAATAAGAAACTATGTTATATTTAATAAAGTGAAGCTTGCTTCTTCTTCAGTTCTTGCAACTCCACGTCTATTGCTTCTCGTTTCTCTTCAGTTGCCATCATTAATTTTTTTCTTTCTCCTTCTAAATCTTTAACTTGTATATCTAATTTCCTCTTTTCTGCCTTCTTCTTGTCTTTTTCACTTTTTTCTTGCTTCTTCATCTCTAAGTATTCATGATAGCGTTTCCGAGCACCTCTCACGTAATCCAACATCTTTTTGCTAATGTGTATATTTTTAATCCCTCCTGCTTCTTGTATCTCATCATGAATGTGACGCTGTGCAATGACTGTCTTTTCATGCATGTTTTCAACCAGTAAAGATTTATTGACTGAAAAACCACCTTCAACAGTTGCATTCCCATGCGACAAGACAAGGCAAATCTTTATTACTTCCCAAAGATGTTTGTAGTTTGCTTCTCCTATTAGAAAGCTACCATAAATAGTGTCAAGTCCTACTTCATCACTAAACTGATCACAAGGACGAAATATTTCTTGAAGCTCAGATTTTTTGAGGTTGCAAAAATGCAAGTATTCTTTCTTGGCATTTTCAGCCAGAACATCATTTATGATGTTGGCATGGTTGAGTTCCTCCAAAAGAAAAGAAAATCTCTTCTGGGCCAGTTGAGGTGAATGTTGAATAACACAAGGATCCAATGAAGACAAACCTCTCACAGCTTTCTGTTTTAAGGGACTTTTTTCTTGTAGTTTTGCAATCATGGTGGTTAACATACTGCGGCACTCATGTATAAATTCTAATTTTTGTCTTTCTGTTACTGTGATCGCAGTTTCTCCTAACAAACGTTTTGTTGCAAATCCTATATCAATATTTTTGCTAAGGATCAAATTTTCTGATTTTTTTGTGTCAATAGACAGTAACTTTGGACCCGTGCACTTCATAAGATCAGGTTTCACACAACGATTCATAAGGTATCTTAGAAGTTTCTCTACAGCTTCAAAAAGATATGGAGTCATTGGTTTTGATGTCTGGAACCGTTGCAGGAAAGGCTGACATTCATCTGCAATTGTCTTGCAGAACGCTAGTTTACACTTTAGGAATGGATCACAGGCTGCTCTTTTCAGTGTCTCTACAGGTTTTGTTTTAGGAAGTTTTGCTTCTTTGAGAAACTTAATAACATGGTCCCAAATTTGTAATGCCCTTTGAAAGCACTTCGCATTCTCTAACCAACGCACACCACAGAACTTCAATGGAAAAGTTGTACACCCTGTCAACTGGGTGAACAATGCTCGACGAGCTGGAGAGTCAGTGAACAGGTAGTACATGTGACGTAATAAGCTACTTATATCCCAATCAACAGACTCTACTCCTGTTCTCAAGGAACCATGAACAACATGAAGCCCACATGTTCCCAGATTTAGCAAACTACATACTTCATTGTCTGTTACAGATTTGAGGTGTTCCTGAAGAAGTGTTATAAACTTTAAATTGACATTTGGGCCATCCATTGACACTTGTATCAACTTAGAGAGTGGAAGAGGAGAAATACCATCCAGAAAATGCTTCAGTAATTCTTCAGCAGTGCTCCTATCGAAAAACACACTGTTTAAGTAACGACTGATGACTTTATGATTTTCCTTGTCCCAGAATCTAATTACAATGTCCATCTGTCCTCTTTGAATAACTTTATTCAATGCCTCATCAAAACAAATTACAAAGTTGTTACATGATTTTAGGCGGTCCAGTAAATTATTATGAAAGAATGGAGCCAAGCCATGCACAATGAAGTATGCAGCCTTGTCTCCACCAAGGGTAAAGGCATTGGCAATGGAACACTCGGGAAACATCAATTGAAAAATTGTACTTAAATTATTGCACGAATTGAAAGACATTTTTTTGTCAACAACTTGCATAGCCCAAATGACTTCCGCCTTAGTTATATCATCTTTTATAACAAAAGTGTTATGGTTTCTTTGAGGCACTACACTAATTTCACTTTTAGCAACAGCTTCCTTCTGCGACGTTACGATTTTCGATGAAACAGAAAAACTCTTCGAGCAACCAGCAGAATCATCATTAGGTAGAATGTCTTTGTGTGCCAGAGATTCTCTTGAAACTGGGGAGCTCGATGAACCTGAATCACTTGACTTTTTTGAAAAAAAAGTCAACAGAGAGCGTTGATTTGTCAAAGTTTCAAGAGTTTTGATATGAGTTGGTCCTTTTGCATGGGAAGCTAATGCTTGCTTTCCCATATTACTTAAGTTTATAATTTTTTTGCACACTTTACAAAATGCCTGCAGCTTATTACTTTCAACACCACTTATCCAGTATGAGAATTCAGGAAAATGGTCTGGGCTTAGCCAGAGCTGGTTAAAAACGGTTTTTTTTGTTAGACATTGCTGGTGTAGTCTAATCAGTCCTGGTGCACTGTATCAAACTATAACGATGACAAACCTTGAACAAGAACAAAAACAAGTGATCACTAAAGTTAAAAGAATTGTCATGTGCAGGCTAGGAGACCTCTGCGTTCACATTCTGAAATAAAATGCTACCAAAACTTGTGTTAGGGCAAGTTTGAGCATGGTAAGTGCCCCTCAGCTTTCTTCATTGGGGCAGTGGCTTATGACGCAGTAAATAGAAAAAATATTTTCTTTGTTTTTTCTAAGTGTGACATGAAGACATGAATTGTCATTTCCCTGACTTTCCCTGACCTTTTTAAAGCTTCCCTGACTTTCCCTGACTATTATTTTTTTCCCTGACTTTCCCTGACTTTCCAGAGCGTAGGAACCCTGTCAGAATATAGTAAATCAATATATATCACCCATTATAGATGTATACTTTAATTCATTATCATATGACACACATTTAACCTCAATGACAACTAAACTATAGAGGATAGTCATCTTATTTATGAGAAATATAATTTTTTTTTAAATATATTGCAAATTATAAAATATTTTTTTTTTAGTCCCAATTAAAATTTATCATTATGATTCCCAGTTTAACCACAAGATATTATTTTTCTATAGAACCTACTTATATTTTAAAATATGATTAACGTGTTTCTTTAAAGTAAATAATTGAATATAATTTTATAGTTTCATGTTGCTATTTGAATATCATAAAAATAGCATACCGACTCTTCTGTATGGTTTTGTTTAGGTGAAGCAGGTACAGCATTATTTCTGTAACTTTGGTTGTCACGTATTTCTCGCGCTTCTGCAATCATTTGACTTAAAATATTGGGTTGTTTGGCATTACCTAAAACAAAACAAAATATAGTTGAAATAATAGTCAAATATTTCTCGGACACAATACAGACCAAAACCCGATTTAAGCAAAATACAACAAGCATGTGTCATTCAACTCAAAGCTATTAGGCCTTAAGGCACATATGCTAAACTCTATTCAACTTCATTTAATATGAATTCATTGGATCTAGCTTTACTGGACCTAATTTCAACAGACTTAAATTTATAAAATATTAAATGAACTTGGCATTTAAATATATTGGAACTAAATCCTTTGAATATTTTTCATTAGTTTCTTCAAATTGTCCTTTACTGTTCAGAAATCAATTTCATCTAAAGTTATAAGATCTAGCTATCCAGACTGTAGCTGTACTGACATTAAACTCAACCAAAAACAAATTTGGTGATAGAACATAACCTATTTATGTAATTTTTCCATAAGAGTGGACCAAAGATTTGAATAATTTAAGACAAATATGTCAATGATCTTTGCAAACGAGCATAAATTGTAAGGACAAGCTTATAGATTATAATGATTTATTTATGATTTACTACTTCATATTTTACAAACTGTCACAAAAGTACCTGAAAATTCTTGTGCCATTTAAAAATTTCCCCATAATATTTGCCGACTTTATTCTGTTAAACAAAATTCACTTATATACCAGGTGTGTATGAGACTGGAAATTAATTTATATTGAAAATATTTTTGGAAATAAATACCTACAACAATAGTATCCCACTACTACAAGTTAAAAGAAAAAAAAACTCCTCTATGATGTCCATTTTAATACTACATTACTAAGTCCTATTTTATTAATTTCACAGGATGTGTACTGAGTTAGAGAAACAAAAATAAGTGACTTTTTGGTGCCCTTTTTTTGACCATAAAATTACTTCAGTAATCAGTCGAACAATATATAATTCATATATAGGCATAATGCACTCACAAGCAACATTAAACTTTAATTAGATGGTGAACGTTAACCTTGTCCTTGATATCATGGTAAAAACAATCAAGCAACTTGTGGCTAGTGCATGACATCATGGGAAGTGGGTAGATCGACATTTGACGCGTTCGTGTTATGATGCACGGGAAATTCAAACAAAAATATTTTCGTGACTTTATGAACAAAATATTGCAAATTCATGACTTTTCAGGACTTTCGTGGCCTTTTTTGTAAACAATAGCTTTTTCGTGACCTAGTAGACACCATGTTTCAATTAATAAACTATAGGATGCCTTACTCATCATAAATATATTTTGTAGGCGAGATATTAAATATTATTACAATAGAATAAATATGTCAAACTAAGACTTATATGAATTCGGGTGTACCAATCTAAGAAATAATAACCTATTTATATCCAAAGAGATTGGTACTCTCACTTCAGAATGTCCTAAAATTTAAATAGCCAACAAAATGGAGTGATATAAGAATAAAAATGCAATCCTACTCCTGACACCCCACATCAGTAATATAATCAGCACTTGTAAATTTGATTAAAGGCACATGCATGTGTGTGCGCACACACAAACACACATATTAGTAAATTGAGTGAAAAATCATATTTGGACCACCCTACTTTTTGAACCAAAATAGGTCCAAACTTCCTAAATAGACCAACTAATAAGTATCTTACTTTATTGTCTTATTTAAACAGTGAGATTTAAAATGATAAAAACTTAATAGAAATGTATTTTTATAGTTTAGCTAAAAATAAATATGAATGTCCTATCTCTTGCAACATTATCTTATGCAATACTATTTTTATAAGGAACTTAGGTTTAAAGACATGACAATACAAAAGTGGCAACTAGTTTAAATTATATCAAAAAAATCAATAATAATATAAAATAAAATGAAAAATATATGAAAGCTAGGAATGTGAGAGAGAATCGTACAAGAAAGTGAGGAAGAAACCATAATTGCCCAAATGATATATCTAATTAAGGAAAACTTATTTTCGCTTTTTGAGGTACATTTTGTCATTATATGGACATAGGTAGAGGAAAGGTGGATAGAAATATATAGGGAACAAATATAACATGGATTTTACAATGAAAATAAGAACACAGTTCACCATATAATGACAATATTGAAACAAAAGATTATGAAAATAACCATTTGGAACCTTATTTTTTGTGGTAGCAGCGCTGTGTCCATATTCACTTAAATTTTTATTGTTATTGTTATTATTATTGTTATTATTATTGTTATTATTATTATTATTATTATTATTATTATTATCATTACTACATCTTACTACCCATTCGTGTTGTACACACGCTAATGTGTAATGGTAGGGTGATTGTGAGATGAAATGGAAGACCTTACATTTAATGTGGAATCCAAACCATGGTGGAGGCCTGGCATTCCACACATTCACAAGTTGTGATTAATTACACATCTTGTCAGAGGCAAAGGAAGGGTTTGGCAATCAGATAAATCTGTGCCAGGACTGAGAATTGAGCACAGAAGTCTGACACCCTACCTATAGACCCAACTTAAAAATTATTTACAAACGAGAGGTTCTAAAAGGTTGCCATCACTTCCAAAATAAAGATGGCAAAGTGAACAAAATAAAGGTGGTTTATAACTTCATACAACCTGTAATTGTGTACTTAAGTTTACAAAATAAAAACTTATATTTTGAAACAAATATTTTGCATGACCTTTCTTTTCTTAAAGTTATATTATAGTTTACGGTTATAAGAAGATAAGAGTCTGACTATAACACTTTTTAGTTTATTATTTCATGCACTTTAATATATCAAAACTATGAACAAAAAGAAGTGTTTAAAAAATATTTTGTTTATTCTATTAGTCAGAAAAAGCAAAGGAAATGAAGCCAAGCAAGTATTATTAGAAACTAGAAGTTTTTAATAACTCTTTTGGTTAACTATATGATTTTACAAAGCAAATAAAAATTAATTCTACAAGGGTTGGTGACTTTCAATCAATATTTTCAAAGAAAAATATGTTTTTAGCTGCTCCAAAAAAAATATTCATAAGGGAAATTAAGTAAACATCACTTCATCATCTTATTGTAGTAATAAACAATTTTCAAAGAGCTTTAATACTTATGATGTGTTTATCATGTTACATTTAAATTTAATATATTCCAATTTTTATTTTTATTCCAAGTAACAAATTTGACTGTATTGTGTGTTTAAATTCAAACTGACAAACAACAGACTTTTTCTATACCAGTTTAGTTTAGGGGTCTGCAAACTTGGGTTTTTCATTATAGTCGAATTCAAGCCGAGTATTTCAAAAAGGTCTCAAAGTTTGAGTCGAGTGCAAGTATATTTAAAATTTTAAAATACTTAGAGTATATATTTGTTTATTTTTAAAGTAAAATAGTATATTTAAAATGTCACCAGTTAAAAAAAACATAGAATGTCATCATAGAATAACAATTATAATTTGATAATTTTAAAAAATATTTAAAAAAACACTATGTTTTTGAAGTAAGAATGACACTTATTTAAATAAATAATAAATACTTTTGAAAAATAGTTTAAAAATGGGAATAAGGGTTTTTAATTTAGAAATAACACTTTAAAAAACAAGATTTAAAAATAAGAACCCTCAAATGAAAAAAAATGAAAAAAAAATTAAGTGGTTTCCATACTCATGTCTTTAAAGACATTAAAATTACACTAACAATAAAAACATGTTTGTAAAATTGACATTTTAATAAGCTAATATTTCCCCAAAATATACTTCCGTAAATAAATTTACCCTTTAAGAAAATGAAAGAATCACAAAAAAAAATTTGAGTTGTTTCATTTTTTTTTTTTAATAATCCTTAGTGTAATAATCACTCATTTTCGTGTCTTCTGTTTCAATTCCTTTCCTCTATGCACAGTTGCACATGTACGTTGTATGGGCTCTCGCAAGAAATTATCTTATTTTGAAATTTAATTCAATTCAATGTTTAATCCTTACAGACCTCATAGCATATTTTGGGTGTCGAAAAGTAGAAAATTTTGATGAAAAAGTAGGACTGCGAATTTTATAAAAAGTAGGACACTATATCCACCTCGTAATGCCAAAATAAAATTTATTATTATTATTAGCACCACGTCTTACTACCTGTTCGGGTTATATGCACTTACACTAATGTGAATGTGAGATGAAATGAAGGACCTACAGTTTAACATGGAATCCGAACCACGGTGGCGGCCTGGCATTCCACACATTCACAAGATGTCTTGTCAGAGGTGTAGGAAGGGTTTGGAAATCAAATAAATCTATGCCAGGACGGAGGATTGAGCCCCGGACCCCCAGCACAAAAGTCCGACACCTTACACCTAGACCACCAGGTCACCAATAAATTATTAAAAACCATGTTTTTATGTTATTGGACCCGTAGTAAAAATAGGAAAAAGTATTTTACAAAAGAAGAAAGGAGGAACTCAGCCATCATCAACTCCTTGCAATCCGCCTTTTATCCCCCCCCCGCCCCCCCACCAGTTCCTCCCCTCCCCCAATTTAATTTATTCTCTCTTTAGTACAGTATTTATTTTACTTTATCATTTCATTACAAATCCAAATTTGGAAATAATAATAGTGAAACAAAATAATGATAGTTATTACAATATTGTGTTCATTTTCATCAAAAGCTGACATAGGTTAAAATAAATTGTCTTCCACCTAAAAATAAAATATATTTTAAAAATAATCTGTGAAACATCATATTAAAAATATATTTTTTTATGCCTGTGTCTTACTAACTTCTTGGGTTATATGCAAAAAATAAAATAAAAAATCAATCACTCATTCAGTTATTTTTGGGTTTCTTTAATTCATACTGACTTGCATAATAGTAGTCCAACATTGTTGTCTTTCTCTTTTTAATAGGATTTTGTTTGTTTCATATTTTCTCAAAAGCACAGTCAATATCTTTCAATTTTTACCTGGAGCTTCTAGCATAGTTTGAGCTATTTGCAAACCTTTCTGATCATTGGTTTTCATTGCATTATTAATTCTTTCATCCACTTCTGCCACTAATGACTTGTAAGACTGAACTACTTCTTAAGCTTCTGATTCTTGCTTTTCCAACAGGTTCTCTATTTGCATTGCCTCTTTAGCTCCCTACGATTTCTTTTCCAAAACTTTCCTATATGCTTGATACTCTTCACTTTGGTGTTTTTATTTTCTCTTTATCTTCTTGCTCTTGTTTCTTTCATTCAACCTCAATTATCTTATCTTATTCGAGTCTAGCCAAGCACAACTTATGGGCCCCACGCCCCTTCTTATCGAAGTCTTTCGTGAATGGTACTTTGTGACACTGTTAGTTGTAATGTTTAAGGCCATCTTTGGTAGACTGTATGGCACTGATGGATGCCTCAGAGAGACAGGTCCTGTTGTCAGTAAGATAGTTTGACGCTAGTGAGAATCCTCGCTCAACATAAGTATTTCCATGGGATAACACATGGATAGCTTAACAAGCCTTTTACTTTAGCCTATTCTAGTTGGAAATAGTTCATTATAACACTACCCCCTATAACAATTTTATAACCATTGACTTTCAAAGACACTGTACAAGCTTTCAGGCACACATCGAGTTTATTCAAACAGCGTGACAAATTATGATACAATATTTTGTTTTGCTAACTTATCAGCAAAAAGGAAGATCCACACTTCAACCTCTAAAAACCAAACGGTTTCTTTCTTTTGGAGATCAAAAATAAAGGAAAAGTAGGAGTTTTTCCTCAAAAGTAGAACAAAAATGAACCCTGTCCTTATAAAAGTTGATGTTCATACATTAAAATGAAAAATAAGATGGTAAATAAAACTTTTAGCAATCAATTTGAAATATTATTTTTTTATTTTTTTTGTATATGTGGTAAGTTTGGAATAGTTTTTATTGCAATGTTGATCAACACTTATTTTAGGCACGTTAACCAACATCGCTCTATAACCAAATAGTAACTATACTAGTGCTAGTTTTAGAGATGGGGGGGGGGGGGATGTTCAAGTATTACAAGCACCTTTTTTTACCTCTCTCCCCCTCTTGTAAGCAAAAATGAGCACATGCGCAATCCCCCTCTTGTTTTTATAAGATTTGTCAACTTTTTTCATTTGTTCACAGGAATAACCATTCTTTTTTACATGCAATTATGCTTATAGCCTGGACAGGTAGTAAGACACGATGATAAAAACAAATAAAAAATTAATGCAATTTATAAATTGCTGTTAATTATTAAAATAGAGGTGTAAATTAATATTGCAAAATAATTGACAACTAACACTGGTCTACAATGAATTTAAATTTATTGACCACCAGGTAAAATTAAAACAAGTTATAAAAATATAAAAGATTAATTTACTTACTTTTAATTGAAGATATAAAAAAGTGTTATTAGTGAATACATGAATATTTTATTTATATAAAAATACCCTAAATTCCATTTAATCTGATGACCAAGATCCTTGAATCCACGTATCAACACTTTTAATTAAAATGTTTCTATTTGGGGGGACTAGTTCACTCAAGCTTTGGCTTACTTCTATAGGCTTCTACACGTCTTCCTCGTTTAGCCACTCAGCATCTTAATTGCTGCCCGAGGTCCAAGCGGCTTGCGATGCGCCCTCTCTCAATTTTGCCTGTCTTTCTCCATCTAAGCAAGCAATGTTCTGATACCACTCCCCCTTGTCAGCAAAAATAAGCAAAGCTAAGGTGCTTACGTAATACTTGAATGCCCCATTAAGCGTATTAATTAATACAAGTTTAAAGTATAAGTCCAAAAACATTCAATATAATATATTTTCAACGTTTAATTTGACTGTGATTATTACTTTAGAAAGTGAATTAGTCAAAATAATAGAAATAATAATTATTCAATTTCTAGTTATATATTTAGCTATTTTTATTTTCAATGCTTTGTCATGGCCATGCAATCGAAGATAATATCAAATAAGTTTAACGGTAAAAAGACATTTTAAATCTCTATTGCGTTATTGATGTGAAATTTGATATCAATTTTAACCATCTGTTAAGTTACCAAATGATTTATAAATGGTATCATCTAAATTAAATAGCATATGTTTACCATTGCATTTTAAAAATTTGTTTGTATGTACATCAAGCGGAAGTTCAAAAACGACAAGCCTACAAAATTTTCAATCTCGATCCCAAGCTTAAATGAAGAGCATAGCTCAAAGCTCAAAATCAGAGTACTCGCAGAGCACTAATTTAATCTTACTAACCCACATACAATATAATTTTAAGTGATAAGCAAGCTATATTATTTTATAAATCATTTCTTATTTGTTTTGCCATGATAGTAGATACACACACACACACAAAAGAAGAAAATAATACAGACTTACCTATAAACTCATGTTGCAATAATTCTGATGCAGTTGCCCTTTCCTCTGGATTTTTCACTAAACAATGGCCTACGAAGTCAATAAAATCAGGGGACCAATGATCTGGTTCTCGAAAAGAAGGTGGTGGTTTGGTAGGAATCATGAAAATTGCTCTCATAGGGTGAATGTCACCATATGGAGGTTTGCCTTCAGCCATTTCTAGTGCTGTTATACCTGCAACGCAATAGCTATTACTATCTTGTAAAATAGAGGTGTAGTAATATTTAATAAATAGGTCAGTTTTATTTATTAATTTGTAAAAAAAAAATTAGTCAACATAGGAAATTGTATTTAACCTATAATGAGTTACAATACAATAAATGAAATTTACATAGGATTCATTATTATCAATATTGATTTGCAAAACAAAACTGAAATTGTAAAGGAATTTGTTCTTATTCTAATTTTAATATTTGATGAAAGGTTTGGGATCAGGTTTTAACAATATAGAATTCCCCCCCCCCCCCCCAAGTATATTAAAAGTTTAAATTATTTCATTTAAAAATGCTGAACACATTTTAGCAGTTTGTTCTAAGATAAAGTGTAACTAAATAAATCATGGGAAATAAAAATTAACACATCAAAAGAAATTTATAAAGTTTTGAAAACATTTATTATTGTAGGCCTACTTTTACAAATACATAAGCAAATATATTACTAACAATGAAAACTAATACACACCTAGACTCCAAATATCTGCCACACAGTCGTAGCCAATTTCCTGGATAACTTCAGGAGCCATCCAAAATGGTGTCCCTATAACAGTGTTTCTTTTGGCCATTGTATCCTGAAAAAATGCTAATCTAGTCAGTAGCTGTTAGTAAGTTACTAAGCAGCAGCTTTGATGAGGGGAAAAAGACTAGTGTAATACAAGAGCATAATAAATGTTTCTTTATATAGTTAAATTTGTTAATAATTTTTATACATTGTAGAAAGAGTAAACACACAACTAAATATCCAGCACAAAAATTTGAGTACTTAAGTCTTTTGGAACAGAAATAAATATACCTTTAAAGCCTTCTTCGCAAAATGATTCGACATGTTTTAATTTAGCAAACACTTTAGAAACTATACAATACATGAACAACATCTGGAGAATTGGTTTGTATACTTCCAAAATTTAATCATATTAAAGGATTGGTTTAGTATTGAATAAAAATTAATCTTATCTAATATGAGCATAGTATAATATTATCTAGGGCAGTGGTTCTTAACCTTTTCACTCATATCACCCCTATGACCTGTCCGAGAACCTTTCTCTAACCTTTATTTAAAAAAAACTTGTTGCAAACTAACAATATTTATTGAGGAAAACATTCATAAAAAAAACCATGTTTGTAAATTTTACAGGTAAAATATTATGGAGAAGGTTGGTATTATTGTTTATGTACAATTATTTTTATATATCGAATTGCTAGTTCTAGTCTAGAAGCATAACATTGTTTAATATAGGTATACATAAAAAGCCTGTTTGTCTTGTGTTACCCCTATTGGATAACCACTTTACCCAAAAGGGGATAATTACTACCAAGTTAAGAATCACTGATCTAGGGTTTATTATATGGTAGTAACTAGTCACTGGCAATCAGTTGTCAAACCATCAAGTTTATCTCAACTAAACACAAGAAATCTCTAGTGGTAATAGTTGAAAAGATTGCATGTCAGAGGTGTGGGAGGTTTCCAACATTTAGCAAGCACTATCCTGATTCATGTTAAAGGACAATGGGACCATGGTATGGTTATAAAAGTAGGATAAATTTGCAAATAACCCACTGCTACCTAAATACAAGTTTTAACATAGTTTTTTGACAATATCATCTCATGGACTGGCTTAATATTGTCATAGCAGTAAGTAGTTTTATTTTATGACAACTATAACATAGTATGAGGGATTTTTTTTATTCCTAAATTGTAATTTTGCTAAGTTTGATTATAAGGCTATTAGGCCCCTCCCCACCCACTAAGATGGCAAAAACATATAAACAAGTCTAAGTAGGATGTAACGCAACTTAAATAAATAATAAATTCTTGTATTTTTTTTTATAAATAGCCTTAACATATTGTATGTTATTATAATGGCAAAATTAAAGATTAATCAACTTAACATTTTTACTTTATTTTCCATCTGCCCTATCTTATTAGACTTTTTAAATAAATATATTTGGTTTTAAGGAGGAAAATATTTAGATGTTAAATTTTATATTTATATAATAAATATGACCAAATAATCTAGTGCTGTTGTTTATTAATTATTTTAATATTAATTTTGATTTAAATTACATATATTGTGTTACATTTAATAAGAACATGATTTTGTTCCCATTCCTGTACCTAAGTACATGTTTTTTATTATTGTGTTATAAGACATTTACAAAGAAATATTACAGCTATCATGGATGAATATGTAATTTTATCATTGCATTTTAAATAACTTTTAAAAACTTTCATTATCCTAAAATGCCAAGATCTCTCAATTGCTAGTTTCAGAAACCTGTGAATCTTCCACCCCCATCCTCAACATAATTTTCTACTTATAAAACAGTGAAGGATCATTTCTTAAACAGCGAGTGTGAAAATATGACAATTGGTTAACTTTGTCTCAAGTCGTGAAATTGCACATTGGTTTACAAAGTACTTAATAATATTCAAAATCATAACTTTAATAATTGATCAAATATGCAATGATTTTTATTAAATTAATGTATAAACAAACATATCTTACCGTAAGCTGGCCTGCAACTCCAAAATCTGCCAATTTAGCATGGCCTTCTGTATTTAGCAGAATATTACCAGCTTTAATATCCCGATGAATCTTCCTCCTAAGGTGTAGATATTCAAGACCTTTAAGTGTATCACAGAGAATAGTTGCAATTTCATCTTCAGCTAGAGTCTTCTTGCGTAACCTCATTATATCCGAAACTGAACCAGCTCCACAGTATTCCATGACAATCTAATAAACAGAAAATTGGATTAAAGGGTATTACAATGTTTAGGCTGAAGGGTCACATTGAGAAGTGAAATATTATAATGGGCCAACAGATAAAATTTGATTTTTTGGTACAATTAATTTACATTGTAACAAATTTATATTAAATAGAAAATTATATAGACAATATAAAAATAGATGAACCATATAAAAAATAAGTAATAATTCTCAAATAAAACATGACTTATTAATGAATGCCATTTTTTTCATATCTTTCATCATTTCTTTGATTTCAGGTGTAAGTTTTGTCATCGCAATTCTTAAAACTGCTTGTAAATGTTCATCAGAAATGCTTAATCATAAGGAGTTTTTATTGAGATTCATTATAGCAAATGTTTGTTAGGTCAATCCAAAAATGACCAACATTTTTCGAGCAAAATCTTGAATGTTTGTGAATTTATCAGAATCAAGAGAATTGTAAAATTTACAAATTTCTTCACAACTGTGTGATTCTCTTAAGCCAGGATTACACTACAGGTCACTACAGTTCACTAAGTGCATTATCAATGTCAAATGAAAATGTATTGCAAACTATCAACATACCTTTTTCAATATTACAAAAGTCGGCAAACCTGCGAGAAAATTCATCGCTCAAAACGTTGATCCTTTTGGCACATTCTTCAACTCTATTTTCTCATATTGTCAGTGTTTGCATGTTTGGAAAGTGATCAAGAATTTTTATCAATAAATGTTGTGAATACAATAGTTTTAATTGGAATTCATTCAAGCTTATTAGCATGTTATGGGCATATAAATTTGTTCCTTGTAGCACAGAGTTGAAAAAGTTTAGGTGTGTCATGATGACCAATGTAAATGCCAAATCACAAAGCCAGTTTTGATCAGTTAATTCAGGAAAGTCCATAATATTTTTCATTTCTAAAAAGATAATTATGTCATCTTTTAAATCCCATACTCTGCAAAGAACCTTTCCCAACTTAGCCATCGAACTTCGCTATGATAGATAATATCTGAATACTCAAATTCAAGATCTTGAAGAAAACTTATAAATTGTCTTTGATTCAGGGCTCTCGATCAGATTAAATTAACAAGTTTAATAACGCAAAAGGTGATGTGTTCCACTTTAAGCATATTTTTACACAATATTTGTCAGTGTATAGTAAAAAGTATTGTTATTAAGTTATAATCAGCATATTGTTCATGAATTTTCTTTAACACTCATATATTCTTGCCCATCAAACTCGGTGCTCTGTCAGTTGTTAAGCTTATCATTTTGTTCCATGGCTAGTTATATTTTACCAAGCAGCTCTCTACTTTTTTCAAATAGATCAATTCCCAATGTTTGGTTCTTCATAGACGCCAATAATAGAAGTTCGTCAATAATTTCAAGTTCAGGAGTACATGCGCGTATGAAAATTCATAAAGTGCAGTATTCTTTTGGTCTGTACTCTCGTCGAGAGAAACCGAGTAACATATGATCAATTGTGATACTGATAATAGTTGCTCATTCAAATTTTCATCAATACATTCAATTCTTCTCATTATTGTTTGCCGAGATAGACTTATGTTCTCAAAACTTAGTAAAACTTGCCTTTTGTAGCTGCTTTTAGTTCCATAGTTTGCCTTGTAAAAAAATTTTTTGTGAGCACAAATTTTGAGTTAATTTATCTGCTGCTTTCTTTCTGGCTTCTGGAGTTAAGTCTGAACCACATTCAGAATGTTTGGTATTGAAATGTCTTTTAATATTCTACTTGTTTAGCACTGATACACTGTCTTGGCAAAGAAGGCAAACAGCATTGTTATTTACTTCAGTAAAATAGTATTTTGTTTTCCACTATTCAGTGAAAACATGACACTCCTGTTCAATTTTTCATTTTCTATTAATTTTTGAATTATATTTAAAAACTTTATTATTTTTTTTAAATTTTATTGACATACGTAACGTAACGTGCATGAAACAACCACCCAGCCTGGCGTTCAGTACTTAGTTTATCGTAGCCGGCGTGGTGTCACTTAGGCTGTTGGAGCCATCAGGGTTGCCAACACTTTGGTCTCAAGAGATAGAACATAAACATGGAATGGGTATTTTGTCTGACAGGATACTTTTGTTTCTAGGATTATATTTAAAATTTAACTTTATAGAATTATTATTATTATTATTATTATTATTATTATTATTATTATTAGCACCACATCTTACTAGCTGTACGGGTTATACGCACTTTATAGCATTATGTGTGTGTGTGTTTGTGTATATATATTTCACAGATAGATAGCTTGGCGGGCCACAAAAGAATATGTAGATTGCCCAGGGCTGCTGTAGGATATATAAAGTAACAAATAAATTAAAGTAATGTGGAGTGAAGTAATTGAGACCCTAAACTAGGATGTATAAAGTAACAAATAAATTAAAGTAATGTGGAGTGAAGTAATTGAGACCCTAAACTTTATTTTTTCCTTTTCTGTCAAAACTTTATCTCAGGATGAAAAATGGTGTAAAGTTTATCTCGCAATTCTAGTTTTATAATATATTTTGTCTCTCACCTGAACAAATATTTTATAAATTGACTATCAAAGCTAGTTATAACATAAAATTGGTCGAAACCCCATTAGAGTTGCATTATAAATATTGTTGTCATGTTTTAAATAGCTTAGTTCAACATTAGCGCTAGCAATTTGTGTAGTTATTGTTGAGCTTTGTTTTTTTCCTTAAGATCTCATCATACATCACTTTTGGCGACCAGGACACAAATAATACTTTGACACTGCAATTAAGATGTTTTGAATATTAGATGAGCATGTTTACATTTGGTTATATGACCCAGGGAATTTGACAATGCAAAACATTCAAAGAGCAGAAAGGCTGACCACATCAAAATTGTTCATTAATACATATCCCCTAGCTCAATTACACATACACATTAATACGTTTTGGATGTGTATACTAGTTAAGTAATTTTTACTTCAATATGACTACAATTTAGATACGTTTAAATGTACAAATTTGTGTGACTTAGAATTAAAACATCAATCCTAGACACTTGGTTAGGCTTAACTAAGATTGTGCTTCATTTTCTTTTAGCTGACCCATTTTTATTTCCAGCTAGTTTAACTATGGACTTGTTCCACAACAAATAATGATTTTAATTACTACATAATCAATTACATAATAAGATAGCATGGAAATATTTGTTTAATATTTCGGCCTCTGCTACTCACTCCTGACAATCCTGGTTTGAGTAGGGCTTAGATAGTATAATAAATACAAAGTTAATCATATAAAACTGAGGATTTATGTGAACACAAAATTAGTTAAAATTTGTATAGCAAAATAATAATAATTGTATTTTTATTTTAGGAAATTTAACCGATGGTTATTATATGGTTATTATAGTCCGGTCTATGCATAAAAGGAAGTCTACTTTAAAAGGTGATAATGTTAAATGTTATGCTACTTTTTAAATCTAAACATTTATTATATTTGTTTTTTATTCTGTACATCCTTGACCCAAAACCGTGGGCATGAAGATCAAAAACATATAAACTGGAAGTGGCCTTGTGAGTGTTTATGTATTTTAAATTTGGTCTAAGTTTGATAGCTGCCAAATGAGACAACATTGAGAGAACTAAATGTCAGACACTGTAGAGTATTGTCATTCTCTTATGTTTGGTTACCCAGCATTCTTTTATGTATGACAAATTTGGAAATGTTGGCCTTGTGATATTGAAAATATTAGCCAACAGACTAAAGAAAAGGGGTAATGAAGTCCCTATTACTTTACATAAACACAGTTATATTATTTTTGACCTGTGTCTTAATAACTATTTAGGTCATATGCAAAAGTCTTATTGACTCGACCCAGGTAGACAGCCTTCATTTCATAAAAAGAAATGCTAGTAACTTTTTTAATGTTGGTTGACCCCTTGTGCACCAAAACAACGTGTGCAACAGGTTGCTGGTTCCTATGTGACCATTTTTGGTTGAAACCGAGTATAGAGACTGATGAATATGCCGCACAGGAGTTTTCCAGTGCAGTTTACTATTTAAAAAAAAATCACTGATGACAAGTGGTGTGACAACTCCTGATGAGCTGAGGACATATTTTTCATTGTGTATTCTAATGATCCAAATTAAAAAGTCTAAAGTGAAGTGGAACTGGTCCAAAAGAGCTGTGACTGAAACCCCCATTGAAAGGAAAACTATGTTATATGTTAGGTTCCAGCTGATATCTATATATCGCCACTTCTCTGACAATAAACTGCGAACTCTAACAATAGAACTTCAAAATTAAGGTATGTTATCGACTTCCTTGGTGACAAATTCAAAGTTGTATACACACCCATGGAGGATGAGGCAATAGATGAAAGTATTATAAAATTCAGAGGGCGACTTGCATATGCACAGTTCAATCCCTACAAGTATGCTCATTTCAACATAAAATTTTATATAAGATATGTGACTCTGCTTTTGGGTATTGCACCAGTTTCGAAATATATACCGGTATGGATGTTGTTCAAGGCAGATAACTTTTCTACTAGTGAGAACGTTATGTTAGAGCTCAGAAAGCATATCGTTGAAGAAAGCTATACACTGTATATGGATAATTGGTATTCTTCACCAAACCTTGTCATGGAACTGAAAAGAAGGAAGATGAATGTTGTGGGAACAGTGAGAGGAAATGGGAAAAATATGCCTAAAAATATGCCCAAAAATAAATTGACACCAGACCAGATGGAGACAAGATCTAGCCAAGCTAGCGCACTGAAATGGCATGATCAAAAGGATGTATACATCTTATCAGCCAAGCACAAAAAATCTGATATAGTTGATACAGGTAGAAAAAGAAGGCTGAAAAAGAAAGCAAGACTTGGTCCATCAAGAAAACATAGTAAAGCCTTGCTGAGTGAAGAAATACAACAAAGGAATGGGTGGTGTGATCGTAAAGAATAAGTTCTGGCGTGTTTACAAATAATGAGGAAATTTATGAAAGGTTACAGTTCAACTTTTTTATTTGATGAATATTGCTATTTTAAACTTTTATGTTGTACACACAAAAGTTATTTAAGAAACTGGTAGGAAGTAAAAAAAGAACATTTATAAATAGAGTGTGGACTTGGCAGAACAATTACTAGAATCAATCAGTTAAATTACCAGAGTACAACATGGCCGACCCTCTTAAGTAAAATGCTCCCTGCTTTTGCAATCAAAAGCCTGGGGACACTTCCCAGGACACATTCCAGCCACAGATAAAAAAGAAAAACCATCCCAGTGGTATGGGTAGGCTAGTCCTGCGCAGCATACCCATGATTATATGGACTAGTTTCTAAATCCAATGTCTGTGCAAACTGTGTAAACAGTAATGTTTAAATTGTGAATAAATATACATGTGTAAATTAACTATACATTATTAAATTGTAAACAAATATTTCTTCATAATTCAAGAATATTGTGTTTTAAGTAATTATTCCTCCAAAAGGGTCTACCTACCCAGCTTATGAAGCTCAGGACCTGCTGCTTGAAAACAGAAGGCAAAGCTAGAGAAGTTCTAGTGACCTTGATCAATGTCTATGGGGTTGAAAAAACACCCCCTTGCCCCTTGTAAACAAACATTGGCCAATGAACTAGGGTGTTTACAACCCAGGACCTGTTGAATACTTATTGCAAGTAAAACAGTGTTCCAACCATTGAACAAATATTCAAGAATCAAGATCACAATGATTATTTACTAGGCTAGTATAGCTCAAATAAAGTAAAATAAAATAAATGAAAATAATATATGTGAAATAATCATATAAATAACAAGCTTTAAGCTATGCAATAATTAAATACATATTTGATTATGTTTATGCATTCTAGGCACATGTTTCATCATGTATTTGGCAAAAATATTTACCATCATTTTAGAGTATACACAGGTTAAGTAGGGGTGGGAGGGTGGGGAATGTGGGGCTAATTTAACTGTAGTAGTTAGACAGTGTTTTTGTTTCTAGTATGAAGTATTTACTGGTTCTTATGGTTGTTGCTTATAAGTTTATAATTTTTTGCAGCATACATTATCTGATTATTAGTCATTGTGAGTTTGGCATGGCCTAAAAGAATATTATTGGTAAAATTTAGATTTCCCCTCTCAAGGTGATGAATTAAAGGCCGGGGTGCTGGATGTTGGGTTTGTTCTAGATTTAAGTTAAATTGTGTTCTGATATAATCACTTGGACCAGAAAGTGCCCTTTGCAATATAATACCTCAAATAAATGAAAAATGAAAATGCTACCTGTGTGTAATTTTAATTACACTCAACCAATTTAACAGTGTATGCCACTCTTATACAGTCAGGAGTGGTCTCATAACTCTAAGCTTTGACATTTTTACTGAAATCTTAGATTATTTAGGTATTGCGATGAACTGCAGTGAGGTGTGTTTTGATATTCCATTACAATTTGAGTGGATGATAATCATCAGTAGTTTCACATTTTGGTGTGTTTTGAGTATAGTTCTGGTGTTCTTTTATGAAGTCAGAATATGTAATAGGCTGTAAAGGTGGATATTAAAACAAAGATATAAATAAGTTAAAAAAGAGAAACAAGGGGAGTTGGGAGGTGCGAAGTTTCCCAAGGTAGAATGCGAGTATAAAAGAAACATAAAATTAATATTTAAGATCCAATGTTCTAAGCTAGAGGTATTCATGTTTAAATATTTCCAGGGGAAGCATCGCGGACCTTCTTGGCCAATGGTGGTTAAGAGTCTTTGACCCCCAAATCCTCCCTGCAGCTTTTAGAGTACAGCATACCTATTAATTTTTTCAGAATATACCACTGCTAGAACCTGCCAAGTGTGTTGTAATGTTCTCAATTGTGAGCCCATATTTTGTTTTAAATTCAAGGATAAGGTATGCCCTATTAAAATTAGTAATAGTAATAATAGTATTATTATTATTATTATTATTATTATTATTATTATTATTATTAGCACCGCGTCTTACTACCCGTTTGGGTTATACGCACTTATGCTAACGTGTAATGGTAGGGTGATTATGAGATGAAATGAAGGACCTACAGTTTAACGAGGAATCCGAACCACGATGGAGGCCTGGCATTCCCCACATTCACAAGATGTCTTGTCAGAGGTGAAGGAAGGGTTTGGTAATCAGATATATCTGTGCCTGAACCAAGGATTGAACCCCGGCCGCCAGCACAGAAGTCTGACACCTTACCCCTAGATCGCTAGGTCACCCTTATTTTGTTAATCTGTTTCCATGTAAGAGAGTGTTAGCAAGTTTCTCTAAGTACTTTGTACAAGGATGAAAGTGCAATTTTGAAGATTACTATTTAATATTTCATATTTTGAATTCGGGTTTTATCTTTACTAATAATATTGTTTCAATTAGTTCTTTTTTTAAAAAAATATTTAAGCCTTTCGGGCAATTTTAAAGTAAATACATTTTTATTTTATTAAATTTGCTTACTGGATGAATTAGACAGTTAACAAAGGGAAAAGAGACAGCGTCTAATGCTGTATCTTATCAATATTTTGGTATCACTGATGTGGTGAATTATTTCTGTTCAAACAAGTTTCGTAATTTTCTGATGCACTTTGAGATGCCACCGTCCAGCCAATCAGAAGGCAGAGAACTGAACGCCAACTCATTTCATTGGTTAATAATATCACATGATATGAAAAGGTGTTTCTGATGTCAGCGATGAGGGGAGGTTGGACGTTCTCGGAGAGACAGCGCTCAGGGGGAGTTTCCTTTCATATGCATTTAAACTTAACATGTGATCCGAAGTATTACCCACATTTAGATTCAACATGTAGTAAGATAATTGTTTAAAGGAACGCCTAATAAAAGCAGTATACAAAAGGATCTAATTAAAAAATGAAAAGATAATAAGATGAAATAAGAGGTAAATATTTCTGATAACCTTACTCAACCCAAATGGGTTAAAATAAATTTCACAGGCCAAGAAGTTAATATAATCTCCAGAATTCTACAGAAACATCACATCAAGATTGCCTTCGAAACCAACAACACTGTCAAAAAGCACTTATCCAATTCCAACCTTAATACTCACAACATCTATAGCAAAAGTGGGATTTACCAATTAACCTGTGATTGTAACGCTGCCTAAATTGGGAAAATTGGCCAGGCACTTTCTAAACGGTATTTTGAGCACTTGAGTGACTTTAAATACAACAGGACTAAATCAAAATTTGATGAACATTTAAAAATTTCAGGCTATCAACCCAGCCCTATCGACCAATGTATGAAACGCCTTCTACCTTCCACCAAATGTCACAAAATGAATTATGCCGAAAATCTCCATATCTACAATGCAAGTTTTTATCATAATACTATCCTCAACGAACAAACCAAGTTTGAAAACCAATCTTTAATCAATACAATCAAATATCTTCCACCATTTATTCAATCTTAACCCCTTTCCTATCCTGTTTCTCCGCTGCCCTTCTACCATTGTAGTTGAGACCTGACCGGGCCAGGTCGTGAAGATTTGAACCTGTTTCCTTCCCTCTTTTGCCATCTCTCTTCTTTATCTCTTTTGTCTATCAATTTCTGACCCATTTCTACTGATACCCTAGCGCTACCTTCTTTTCCTTATTTATTTTCTTTTTTCATGTTGCTACTCATATTTTCTGGATTATTCTCTTCCTAAGTTGTAATTTTAGCTTATAATTTCTTATTCAAATTATTACACCTTTGGAGTGACAGGGATAACATCAACCCCTAATTTAGAGGTAAGCTTGATTGTTTATTATTATTAATCAACTTATTAATATTAATCTATGCATTTCTTCTCCTTTTGCATATTTCTTTAACCTGGTCCTTTAAGGTTAGCGGTATTTTCCTTCAAATGATTCAATAATTTATTTATTTTATTTATGGGTATCATCTAATTTCCCTTTGATTTCTTAATTTTCGTCTTTATACTAATTTTACATTGGTTTTCCTCAGACCTGAAGATGGCATTTGTACGTCGAAATATGTAGTCAAGTCAACCTGCCTTTTGGCATTCAAGGCTTAAGGAGTGGAACTAAATATCAGCTAAGGAGCGTTTATATAGTCAACAACTTTTTATTAACATTTATTTCACTATTCTATATAATTGGTTTTTTCTTCCAAGTTCTACTCTTATAATTAACTTTTCTAACTTCTATTAATTTAATTTTCTGCATAATATTCCCTGTTCACTTTCATTATTACAGTTTAACTCTTCTTAAGTCAACAGTTTATTTATCAACATTTTTACCTTAAACTGTTAATTATTTTTATTCATTAATATACTTGATATTATATTATTATTATTATTATTATTGGGTGACCTGGTGGTCTAGGGGTAAGGTGTCAGACTTCTATGCTGGCGGCCGGGGTTCAATCCTCGGTCCCGGCAAAGATTTATCTGATTACCAAACCCTTCCTTCACCTCTGACAAGACATCTTGTGAATGTGGGGAATGCCGGGCCGCCACCGTGGTTCGGATTCCACGTTAAACTGTAGGTCCTTCATTTCATCTCACAATCACCCTACCATTACACATTAGCGTAAGTGCGTATAACCCGAATGGGTAGTAAGACGCGGTGCTAATAATAATAATAATAATAATAATAATAATAATAAATATTATTATTATTATTATTATTATTATTATTATTATTATTATTATTATTATTATTATTAGCACCACGTCTTACTACCCGTTCGGGTTATACGCACTTACGCTAATGTGTAACGGTAGGGTGATTATGAGATGAAATGAAGGACCTACAGTTTAACGTGGAATCCGAACCACGGTGGAGGCCTGGCATTCTCCACATTCACAAGATGCCTTGTCAGAGGTGAAGGAAGGGTTTGGCGATCAGATAAATCTGTGCCGGGACCGAGGATTGAACCCCGGCCGCCAGCACAGAAGTCTGACACCTTACCTCTAGACCACCAGGTCACCTACTTGATATATCTTTCTTTATATAATGTTTTAATTTTTTAACCTGTAACCTTATAGTATGTGATTTTTTATTTGTAATGTTTCTTGTCCTAATTTGAACATGTTTCCTGTATTTTACCCAATTTAATTGTTTCTTATTTCCTACTCTATTTACACTCTTTAATAGGATTGTTAAAAGTTTTTATTATTACTAGTCTTACTATTATTCTGTCGGTCAATCCATCTTCTCTTCTATATTGATGTAACCATATATTATATTCTGACTCTTTATTCTATATTTTTAATTTTTTAAAGGTTCTTGTCATAAGCACTCAATGTTTTTTAAATTAATTTCCATGCTGTCTTTTTAACTTTTACTACTTATTTCATCTTATTATCTTTTCATTTTTTAATTAGATCCTTTTGTACCGCTTTTATTAGGCATTCCTTTGAATAATTATTATATAATTCTCCTTACTAAATTACTATGAATATAACTAATATTATGTAGTAAGATGAATTTATACGCATTTAAACTTAACAATAGATCAGAAACATAGTATGTAAAATGTATACTTCTCTTTTATTAACAAGGTGTTATAAATTGATATTAAAATAAAAGCTCAAGTAATATACGAAATTAACTAATTGTTTACATCTCTTCTTAGAAAATAGATTTACAAATTTGCGCGTGGAGAGCGTAATAATGTGATCCGCATGTATGTAAGAACGCAAATAGGAAGTACGGGGAGAGAACCACGCCTACTATAACAAGAGGAACCAGTGCCGCAGAGAGAAAACATCGGGGAATGTTTCATTTGGGGGGCACTCATGGGTTGTTTCAGTCTGTTAACCACAAAAAAAGAAGTGAAAAAACTTGTGAATGTGAGCTGTCTCTCGTGAGACTTCATGTTCCAGAATGCTTCAAACTGTACCATACTGTTTAAGATAAAAAGCAATAACTGTCAATGATGTCAGATTTATTCTTAAGTTCTATTTTTATTTATATCACAGATCAATATAAGTTTATTCTCTACTAGGCCCCTTCCCCATAAAAAATATTGTAAAGAATCCTGTAAAACAAAGCTTCAAATCATCCATCATGTCAATATAAAAACAAAACTTTTTTTTTTACTTTTTTTTTAAAATACACTCCTACCATCACTGTATAGCCCCCTCCATCTTTTTATCCTCCCTCCTATTTTCATCTCATTCCTCTTTCCTCACCCCTACCCCCCATTCCCCACACCCTTCACCAACCCCACTTTCCCTTCAACAACTTTTTTTTCCAACAACTATATAATATACTATCGACATTTTTATGAGGAATAAATAATTAAATTTTCAAAATAAAATATAGCCTATTTTACTCACTGATAATGTAGATTTATATTGGTGAAAGAATTTTTAAAATCGGTCCAGTAGTTTTTGAGTCTATCCATTACAAACAAAAAATCTTTCCTCTTTATAATATTAGTATTGATGACAAGTGTGGATATATTTTTTATTCACCTGGATATAGGCTTTTTTTTTCCTTTTTCAGGGTTCTTCAACATAAATCTCTGTGGCAGTGAAGATTAAAATATAACATTTTAGACCATATTAGATTTCTGTTATTTTAAAATACCTTTATATGCTCTAAAATAATTTCAAAATACTAAAATAAACTCTGTGATTAGGTTTTAAAAAATTGCCAGATTCAAAATATATTTTTTTTAATTATTTATACTAACATCCTGGCTGTTATGCTTAAATATACTTCTAACAAAATATACAGTGCAATTTCAAATATGGTTTCCTGGACATGCACAACATAAAATAAATTAGTTCATAAAGGGTTAACAAGCCAACATAAATACTTCACAAATACATTCACATACCATTACAACATTCACAGAGGCTTATATTAGTGTCCAGACCTGCGCCAATATTTTGCTAACATAATTCTGGCTAAATAATATTATGGTGGAGTCTAAGTTTTAGTTTAAGTATAAGTAGCTTTTCAATCTGTAAAGAAAATACTTATGTATCCCAATTTATAATGTTCTCTACTCTTTGTATTTCAAAACATGTAACTTCCTTTTCCACCCAAGTTCCTTTCCACGCCTTTCTCTCATAGTTTGCTTCCATGCTGTTATTCACCTCTAGCTATTTTCCCTCCCCTTCAATCCATACCAACAATTTTCACCTGTTCTTCCCCGTGTAATAGCGTTTATTCTCTCAAACTCTCCTCCCTCATAAAACTGTTTGAAAATATGTTAATTGTAGTTAAAGAGTGTGAATGTGTACAAAAATATATTTACAAAACACTTATGTGTATGTGTAAGGAAAAGTGTAATGGAGAGAAGAGCAACATGGGTTATGAGAAAAAAGGTTGAAAATAGATTTAATATTCTGAATTAGACAGCTGATGGAAAAGATATATGAGTTTGGAAATGATCTGGTAATGGAATTTATGGATGAAGAAAAGCTTGTAATAGTGTGGCTAGAAAGAAAGTATGGAAAGAAATGGAGGAGGCTGGGGCAGAAAGAGGAGTGGCTTGGAGAGTAAGGAATGTGTATAGTGATAATAATGTGAGTTGTGTTGAGATGGAGAAAGGGTGGACAGAGTAATTCCAATTACAAAATGGAGTCAAGCAGGAGAGTGCCCTCTCACCATTATTTGTATTGGTGATGGAAATGATCATGAATAGAGTGGTAGGAAAACTGAGTGAGGAGAAAATTACAGCAATGATGTTTGCAGATGACTTTATGGTATGGGGGTAAAAGAAAGACGAAGTACAGGAACAACTGCAGGAATGGAATGAGGAAGTGAAAGTGTGTGGAATGAAATTCAGTATGTCAAAAATTGAAGTGAAGGTGATGACAAGAAATAGAACAAGACCAATAAAGGTGAAAAAAACTGGATCGAGCAGATGTGAAAGAAGTAAAGAGTATAAAGTATTTTGCCAGTGTGATTGAGGCAAAAGGTAAAGCAGAAGAGATATAGTGAGACGAGGGTGGCAGGGAGAGTTGTTCTAAAAGGTGCGTAAGAGACCTACTATAGAAAACAGAAGCTCCCCTTAAGTTTAAGGAAGTGTTGTATAGAGCATACTTTATACTCATAGTTACATATGCAGCAGAAACTTGTACTTTGGATATAAGAGAAAATATGAGAGTGGAGGCTGTAACGAGTTACAAGTTAAAGCTATTTCAAATGGGGCAACACTCACCAAAATCCATTGATGAACTTCAACAAAAGAGCATGTGCTCTGACCTCCACTCTGCAACGCTCTACACAACTGACTGAATGGAGCTTTCGACCGACTGCTCGGGGCTCGATCCACGCCCGGCTGGAAACGAAGACTGAGGTTCCACATGGCCACGTCAGAGGCAGTTCTGGCGTTATGATAGCCTCGAAAATTCTACTTGTTGCTAGGACCTTCCTTTTCTTTTCGTTTTTGTTCTTTCTACCCCTCCTTCCATTACCCCTTCTCTTTGTGGATACATTTATGAGTATATATTGGGGCGTTGGTTTTCAATGGTCACTCATTATACCACCGACTGACCTAGGTGAGGACGGCATCTAAGGGGCCGGGATCTATTATTTAAATATTCAAAATTCTCTTTCGACGTAATGGGGGGAGATATTTATCAAAATTATTATCTAGGACTTGACTTATATAAACTTTAACTTTGAAATGTTTCACACCATTCGTTGCAAATGTGGTCGCCTTTCTCCTTATGCGAGATTTATTTCAATTAGTCTGGGTAATTTCTCTTTAATTGTATATATAATTTAATGGATGTATTTTCAGGCCACACTATGGCAAACTTTGTGTCTCGGGCTTACCACCCATTTTCTCATGATATCTTGAGCTTATATATTGTTGATTAATTCAATATAATTCAATAATTGATGAAACCAATAGATTATTAACAGTGAACCATAAACAAGTTTATAAAATATCAGTGTGATTTAGTAAAAGTGAATAATATTAATTTTCTATATAACTTAGATAAAAAACATTGAGTAAAAACACATTAAAATGTGAGTCAGGTCACAACACATAACATTAAAAATATAACACATTAAAAGTTAACATGAATTCATATACTGGAAAAACGTTAAACTTGGTATAATGTTGAATGAAAATATTATTAAGATTGAGTTATTATAATAAGATTAACTGTAATAAATGACAATTGATAATGCAATAAAAAAAATTTAAGAAAATAAATTTTATTGAATTCTAAATTCCTTAGCCGAATTTCCTTGCTCCTTGTGTGGCATCCGAGAGATGGCCTTAATTGACATAAATGTGACATGTTTCGGCGTGCAACGTCGCCATCCTCAGACTAAATCAAGAAAAACAAAGAAAGAATGATAGGTTAAGGTTCAAGACAATGGGCGTTGGTCATAAAGAAAGATTAAGTAAAACAGATTAGAAATTGACTCTAAAATTAAACCAATGTGACGAATGAAATATCATATTTACCCGTGTGTACTGCCAAGTGAGCTTCTCAGGTTGAAAACCAGAATAAAACTGATTAAAATCAAGACAGTTAAATAAAGGAAGACAATATGTAAAATTAGAAACGTCTGACAGTCAAAGATAATGATAATAGTAAAGAAGGTACGAAGTGACTTTGTGTGAGGGTAAGTTGTTGCAAGTAAAAATACCGTGGTACTGAATAGATAGATATAGATGTGATGTGGAAAGAGAAAATGACGTTGAGAATAAGGAAAATGGAAGGTCCAAAATCTTCTCGACACTGGCCCGAACAGGTCATTATCTACTGAAAAGGAGGGCTGGAACATAGGTTATTTTAGTCTGGTATGTTGGGGGAGTTTTCTTAAGGTGTTGATTAGGGTTTGATTTTCGAATTGTGTTTGTTCATTAAGGACATTTTTGCTGTTGAGCAGTGCGGTTTGAATAAATATGTTTTCAGCAGTGTTCATGGCTGTACCTTTAGAAGAGCTATAAAGTAGTTTCATGCAGTTTTCCATAGGGGTGGGTTAATGACCTGAGATTTTGAGATGTTCAGAGAATTTAGATTTTTTCTTGTCGTATTTGAAATCATTGATATGTTCAGAAAACCTAGTTGAAATCTGCCAACCACTTTGGCCAACGTATACACTATTGCACTGGCAAGTAAGCTGATAGACGCCACTTTTTTGAAATTGACTAGTTGTATTGAGATTGGAATTGTTGATATATTTCTTGACATTGTTGTTGGTACTATAAGCTATGTTGAGTTTGTGTTTTTTGAAAATGTTGGAGATTCTGTAAATTTTATTTCCAGTGTAGTTGAACTTAATCCATTTGGTTTTATTGGTGGGTGTGGCATTGCAGGGAGTAAGGGTGGTTGTGCGTTTTAACTGGGCTTTTTGCTTTTGGAGGATATGGTACACAAGAGAATGAGAGTATCCATTATTAATGGCAAGTTGTTTAATAGTATTGAGTTCAAGTTTGTAATTCTTTTTACTTAAAGGTATATGGAGTAGTCTGTATATGAGGCTGTTGAAAGCTGCTCTTTTGTGAGAAGAGGGGTGGTTAGAGTCATTGGGAATGATTGTATCTGTGTGTGTGGGTTTTCTGAAAATTTTGTACTCGAAGCGGTTGTTCAAGTTTCTGAAAATGGAAATGTCAAGATAGTTTATGCTATTGTTGATTTCATGTTCAATGGTAATTTGAGGTTGGGATGAATTGTATTGACAGTATGATTTAATTCATTCAAAGGTGAATTGGGACGTTGTTCGTAAATTAACAAGATGTCATCAACATAACGGCAATAGAATTTGACGTCCAAAATGGTGTTAAGTTTATCAAGTATTTTATTATCGTAGTATTGTAAGAAAATTTCGGACATTAGAACTGAGATGGGAGACTCCATGACTAAGCCATCCTTTTGGGAGTAGTATTTATTGTTGAACTGGAAGTAATTTTGATCAGAAACGGTTTTAAGGATAGATATGATCTGCTTGGTGTAATCAGAAGACGCGTTATTATTTATCAAATTATTAGTGGCAATGTCTATGGTCTCATTCACAGGGACATTTGTGTATAGGTTGGAGATATCTAGAGATAGAAATTTATATTGTTTGTTTAGGGAGATATTTTTGAGTTTGTCTATCAGGTTGTAAGAGCTTTTTACGTTGAAGAAATATGTTAATTGTAAGTTATGTTGTAATATTTTGGCAAGGAATTTAGTGATCTTGTAAGCTGGGGCGTTCTGGTAGTTGACCAAAGGTCGTATAGGGATATTTGGTTTGTGAATTTTGGGGAGAGAAGTAAAGCTGGGTGCTTTGGGGTTCATGTTTATGAATTTGAAGGTATCTTTAGGCGAGACAATAAGGGGTGCCTTTTTAAGAGAAGTTTTTATAGCTTTTTGAAATTTGGTGGTAGGGTCGTTTTTTAGTTCAATGATGTTATTGTCATTTATGAAATCCATGGTTTTGTAAATGTAATCATTAAGAGTCATGAGAACAATAGCGTTCCCTTTATCAGATTTAACGTTGACAATTTTGTTTGTTTTAAATTTTTTGTTAAGATGTTAAGCTTATAGTACCAACAACAATGTCAAGAAATATATCAACAATTCCAATCTCAATACAACTAGTCAATTTCAAAAAAGTGGCGTCTATCAGCTCACTTGCCAGTGCAATAGTGTATACGTTGGCCAAAGTGGTCGGCAGATTTCAACTAGGTTTTCTGAACATATCAATGATTTCAAATACGACAAGAAAAAATCTAAATTCTCTTAACATCTCAAAATCTCAGGTCTTTAACCCACCCCCATGGAAAACTGCATGAAACTACTTTATAGCTCTTCTAAAGGTACAGCCATGAACACTGCTGAAAACATATTTATTCAAACCGCACTGCTCAACAGCAAAAATATCCTTAATGAACAAACACAATTCGAAAATCAAACCCTAATCAACACCTTAAGAAAACTCCCCCAACATACCAGACTAAAATAACCTATGTTCCAGCCCTCCTTTTCAGTAGATAATGACCTGTTCGGGCCAGTGTCGAGAAGATTTTGGACCTTCCATTTTCCTTATTCTCAACGTCATTTTCTCTTTCCACATCACATCTATATCTATCTATTCAGTACCACGGTATTTTTACTTGCAACAACTTACCCTCACACAAAGTCACTTCGTACCTTCTTTACTATTATCATTATCTTTGACTGTCAGACGTTTCTAATTTTACATATTGTCTTCCTTTATTTAACTGTCTTGATTTTAATCAGTTTTATTCTGGTTTTCAACCTGAGAAGCTCACTTGGCAGTACACACGGGTAAATATGATATTTCATTCGTCACATTGGTTTAATTTTAGAGTCAATTTCTAATCTGTTTTACTTAATCTTTCTTTATGACCAACGCCCATTGTCTTGAACCTTAACCTATCATTCTTTCTTTGTTTTTTCTTGATTTAGTCTGAGGATGGCGACGTTGCACGCCGAAACATGTCACATTTATGTCAATTAAGGCCATCTCTCGGATGCCACACAAGGAGCAAGGAAATTCGGCTAAGGAATTTAGAATTCAATAAAATTTATTTTCTTAAATTTTTTTTATTGCATTATCAATTGTCATTTATTACAGTTAATCTTATTATAATAACTCAATCTTAATAATATTTTCATTCAACATTATACCAAGTTTAACGTTTTTCCAGTATATGAATTCATGTTAACTTTTAATGTGTTATATTTTTAATGTTATGTGTTGTGACCTGACTCACATTTTAATGTGTTTTTACTCAATGTTTTTTATCTAAGTTATATAGAAAATTAATATTATTCACTTTTACTAAATCACACTGATATTTTATAAACTTGTTTATGGTTCACTGTTAATAATCTATTGGTTTCATCAATTATTGAATTATATTGAATTCTTTAATCAATTTATATCTGCTTCCTTACTATAACTTCATGTTTTTTAAAAATCTTATATATTGTATTTGAAGTTATCTTGTTAACTGATCAAAGGTAGAGCTCAGGACACTTTTAGATTAGTTTGGGACTTGGTCCTAAGATAGAGTCTTGTAAATTACCGTTCAACATTATGTTGATTTTTTGTGATTTGAAGGCGCATATTTATTTTTCTTGTTATTATTACATAAGTTTGAATGTTTGTAGGGGTTACGATGAAGTACAGTTTTTTTAGCGTCTATTACTCAAGCTAAAGGAACCATAAACTTTTGACTCTCTGTAAGGGCTATGTAAATTTCAATTTAACATGATATGTGATCATGATTATTGCGTTTTGCTCGAAGGCGTGTGTTTGGGTGATTTCCTGTATTAGTTCTGATGTTAATAAATGTATAAATATCAGATAGGAGTAATAGCGGAGTTATTGTGTTTCTCTTTAAATGTGTGGGATATTCAACTTAGAACCATAGACTTCCATGATTTCTATTAATATTAGTGTTGTATTGACAACCAACTAATTACTGTATGTTTCCCTTTTTATTTTCAGGTATTGCAAAGTCTTGTAATTCCATTATCTAATTGAGTTTTTTATAAATCTGAGAGGATAAGCGCTTCACGCCATGTTATTATATTTTGTTCTTTTCATGTATTTACCATTTTTGATTATTCTAAATAAAATAAACAAACTTTGTTATTGTTAGATAAACTTCTTAACTGATTTCCCCTTCACGCTTCCTAATATTTTTACAAGAGGTTTACAAGGCCATGGGAATGAATTTTATGAGGACCATGCTAACTGTCAACAAAAGAGATAGGATTAGGAAAGGAGATGTATGGTCAAGAGTCGGGCTACATGAGAAAATTGAGGAAGCAAGGATGAGATGGTATGGACACATAATGAGGATGGAAGAGGCAAGGATTCCAAGAAGATTAATGGATATGTAGGCAAGAGACCGCAAGAGACACAAAGTAAGAGAATAAAGGAAGAGATAGCAGCAAGTGTGCAAATGAGAGGAGGAGAGTGTGAGTGAGTGCAGAAGGAAGAATGGTGAAAGGACAGAGGGAGATGGAGTCGTTTTATTAAACAGACCCGGCCACAGGCTGGAAACAATTCATGATGATGTATGTTATAGAAGAAAAATATGCGAGGATAGCCAAATCCCCACATGAAAAACCAGTGTAGTGGTCTCACCCAGAGATCAGTATTTTTGAAGTAACTACCATAGTACTTGACAACCCAAGGGCTGTCACATTGTTGCATGATAGATATTTCTTTGATGATTTCTTGAAGATCAGTGTCAACAGGCACTTGCTTGATGGCCAAGACTTGGCCCGACTCTTTGTGGAGAGCTTTGTAAACACTACCATATGACCTGAAAACAGAAACATTTAATAAGAGCCACAAGCCTATAGAGATACAGGCTACATTCATTCAATAAGTATAACATTCCTAGTGTAATTATTAAGTAATGTAGATCCTCTGTTTGAGTTGGATTAGCAAATGCTATCTACATAGAAACAGGAGTGACCCTAGCAAGTTTTTCAGGCGGTGCGAGATCTCATTTTGCCCCCCCCCCCCCCCCCCCCTCGACCCCACCCCCCCTTCTCATGATATAAAAAAAATCTGTTTGTGGTTCAGAGCCACTTCTGTTAACAGGTATCAGAAAATTGTTCTTTTGCTAAATGTGTATGCAGAATTTAAGCTCAAGTTTTGAATGAACAAAACCACTCAACATTTAAATAACTTTACTGAAAGTCCTCTTTCAAGAGGTGAATATTAGTACAGTAAACTCCCCGACTATCCACAGGCGAATTATCCACTTTGGAGCTTAACCATGGCATCACCAACAGCAGGGGATACATTTATGAATAACGCCATATTGATGGAGAGCATAGGGCTACAGATTGTTGTACTCCGTAAATCCCCAGGGAAAAGATACTGGCCAGAGACACAAAAAGTTTATGCAAGGGGGAATGGACTGATAACCTGCTTAATTATCTAGAACTGGAAGATGACACACTCCTATCTGACAAGCTGATATTACAGTAAATACGTAGCAGGATAAGGAAAAAGGAAGCAGTTGCAATGAAGCAGAAGACTAATATGAATTTTTGAATGATGTTTATATTTTGAGTATACTGTGACTTGATTTAAAGTGTTTTTTTTATAATCTTAGTGTGTGAAATATAATGATGTGTTCATAAATGCAACCACGATAGCTGAGTACTAGTTTTAATTGAATGTGCTAAAATCTCTTGTTTTACTCAATATTCGGAATATCCGCAGTTCTGTGTTGACCACAGAACTCGTCCCCTCCATTACTGCAGAGAATGGGGCGTTGACCGTAATAGCCTTTTTAAAATCTAGCAAACATTTATTCTGGTGTGTCTAAGTAGACAAAAATTAGCCTAGATACAAAATATTAGCATATAAAAAATTTCAAAAAAATTACATGGGATTTCACATAAATGAACCCATAAACAGATTGCCTAGTAGGATGCTATAATTTGATAATAATGACACTTATAATTAATGTGGCATAGTTAGGGTGGAAATATAGGGAACGGGCGAAAAGGGCATTTTTGTGCTGAAACTTTTTTTTGACAAGATAAATAAAATATTTTTTGGTGGAAACAAAGTTTAATTTTGTTTATATGGTGAACTCAACAGCCCTTTAATATTAACTTAGTTCAGTTGCTATTAAACACACACATTGTAAAGCCTGTAATCATATATGGCGCGTTAAAGACAAAAATATACTCCTATGATCAGATGTGATGTAGGGTGGTTTTTAAGCCAATACAAGACTGTTCTCATTAACCTAACTGGTTTAAATAAATAAAACCTTTAGTTTAGTGGCATGATTAAATTCAAACAATAAGTATGCAAGTCAAAAGATTTAAAGGATGATTAAGATGTTATGCAGGATATGTTTAAATGGTACAAAAAATGTTCATTAAAATTAAAAGGATACAAAATGATATGGTTTAAAACTAATATATGACCAATTTAAATTGAAACTGCTCTTTTACTAAGTATATATTTGTCAGCTAAAACAATGTGAAAGTGTGTGTATTACTCACCCTTCTCCTAGTTTACAAATAATGTCAAAAACTTCCTCAGGCTGCCTGGTTAAACTTTCCTCTGAAAGTTTCTTCAGTTCACTGAAACATGAGATTAACTATTATTATAGTGTATTATTTAAACCAAGATTGATAGTTAATAATTGATCAATTAGAGAAAAGGCTGGCTAGGCAACCTGAAATACATTAGCAATATTGAGCATTCATGCGTGAATACGAACTTCTTGGGCACATGGAACTATTACAATATCAAGACATTTGTTCACCATCAAGTGTGGAATATTATATTCCACATCACCCAGTTTTCAAAACCTCGAGCACAACAACCAAGATTCGCGTTGTATTCGATGCATCAGCAAAAACTAGTTCTGGATCATCTTTGAATGATATTTTGATGGTTGGCCCAACTGTGCAAGATGATCTCTTTTCTATTATCATACGCTTCAGAACGCACAAATTTGTGCTAACGGCAGACATTGAAAAAATGTACCGCCAAATCAAAATGGATTCGTCGCAATTGAATTTACAGAAGATTATCTGGAGAGAGAATCCTAGCATGCCTCATTAAGTTTATCGCTTGCTAACAGTAACATATGGAACAGCTTGTGCACCATACTTAGCAACACGAACTTTGCAACAATTGTCACGAGACGAACAAGACCATTATCCCATGGTGTCAGAGGTGGTAAGGAAGGACTTCTACATCGATGACCTCATGACAGGAGTGGACACCATTGAAGAAGCTGTGATCCTTCAAAATCAGCTGATAGCACTTTTACAACGTGGCGGATTTCATTTAAGGAAATGGTGTGCTAATTAAGAAGAGCGGTTGGCCAACATTCCTCCAGAAGATAAAGAGAGCAATCCGACTCTTCAAGTTGACCAAAATAGCACCATCAAGACATTGGGTCTGCTGTGGGATCCAAAGCGTGACACTTTTCACTACTCGGTTAACAATTTACAAAGAACGTAGTAAATCGAGTCACAAAACGAACAATTTTATCAGTGACAACTCATATTTTTGATCCATTAGGGTTGATCGGACCAGTCATCCTGAAGGCCAAGATTATCCTTCAATAATTATGGCAGTTAAAATTATGTTGGGATGAATCGATCTCAATCAGTTTGCACTCAAGTTGGCAACAATGCCTTTTATCGCTCACAAGTCTCAATAAAATGCAAATCAGGAGAAGAATTCTAGCAGGTGACACAACCGTCCAGTTGGAGATTTACGGTTTTTCAGATGCATCGGAGTCTGCTTATGGCGCATGTTTGTATTTAAGAAGCACAGACTCAAGAGG
This sequence comes from Timema cristinae, assembly GCA_039000515.1. Classification (NCBI taxonomy): domain Eukaryota; kingdom Metazoa; phylum Arthropoda; class Insecta; order Phasmatodea; family Timematidae; genus Timema; species Timema cristinae. The sequence goes on from JBCFYV010009882.1 coordinate 24,670,598, forward strand.
TTGCGGTACAGTCAACCTCATTTGTTCTAAGTCCCGTGTAGCTCCACTCAAAAAATCATCGTTGCCAAGACTAGAATTATGTGGAGCATTACTATTGGCAGAACTTACCCATCGTACCCTATTAGCCCTTAACAAAAACATCACCAAATGTTTCTACTGGACAGATTCAACTATTGTTAGCATGGTTGGCATTACCATCATCAAACTGGAATACATTTGTGGCAAACAGAGTTGCCAAAATTCAAGAAATCACTGAAATTGAAAATTGGCGACATGTTAGAATGCATGAAAACCCTGCTGACCTTGTGTCTAGAGGTGTGTCAGCTGAGCAGTTAGTTCACTCGAGTTTATGGTGGCATGGTCCAGATTGGCTAATCCAGGACTCTAGCTTATGGATGAAACCTATTTGCTCTCTGGAAGTTCCAAATGAAGAGGTGCTAGAGAGGAGGAAGAATAACACCACGCTGGTCAGCATAGTTCCAGACTGTGCGTTAATTGATAAATTCTCATCGCTTAACACACTTGTACACATAGTTTCATACTGCTTAAGATTCATTTACAACACCAGACATACTAACGAATCACGTCGAAGGGGATCACTTACAGTGAATGAAACCAAGATAGCACTAACAACCATAATTAAAATTGTGCAACATCAAAGGTTCCAGAAAGAACTTTCGGATCTAAGATCCCATCATCAAGTTAATCAAAAGAGCAAACTTAATTCCCTGAACCCTTTTCTAGACAACAATGGAATTATCAGGGTGGGCGGACGTTTACAAAAATCCAACCTCACACCAGATCCGAAGCATCCAATTGTGCTACCTCAGGGACACAAACTGACAGAATTAATAGCCAGCAACGAACACTTGAAACAACTTCATGCTGGGCCACAAGCAATGCTCAGTGCGCTAAGACAAGTGTATTGGCCACTGAATGGTAGAAACTTATGCAGGAAGATTGTGCACAATTGTATTAAATGTTTCAAGGCCAAGCCCAGAGGCGTACAACAAATGATGGGAGAACTTTTCAAGAGCAGAATAGAATCTTCTCGTCCATTTCTGCATACAGGAATTGATTATGGTGGTCCAATACCAATACTACAAGAAAGAAGAAGAAGAGGAGCGAAGAAAATAAAGAGTTACATAGCTCTTTTAGTATGCTTCGCTACCAAGGCTATTCACCTTGAACTGGTGAGTGATCTAACTACAGAATCATTCTTAGCAGCCTTGCGAAGATTCATGGCACGGCGAGGCAAATGTCTTCATATTTATTCTGATAACGCTACCAATTTTGTCGGAGCAAACAATGAACTTATGGAACTTCGCAATCTACTTACTTCTGATTACCATCAAACGGAAGTGACATCCACTCTAGCCAAAGACAACATTGAATGGCACTTTATACCTCCAAGAGCACCCCATTTCGGTGGTTTATGGGAATCAGGAATTAGGCTTGTCAAATATCATCTGAACAGAATTTTGGAAAATGCAACGCTTACATATGAGGAACTAAGCACGATTTTAACACAAGTAGAGGCGTGTCTAAACTCCCGTCCTTTAACACCTCTGTCCAGTGATCCTTCCGCCTTGCTGTTCTTACCCCCTCTCATTTTTTGATAGGAGACTCACTGGTGACCACTCCAGATCCAAGCCTGGCATCACTTCAGATGAATCGACTATCACGCTGGCAGCATGCGCAACAACTTTCTCAGCATTTTTGGGCCAGGTGGTCCAAAGAGTACTTAGCCGAACTCCAGCAGCGGAAGAAATGGAGAACACATGGCCATAACATTCAATTGGGAACATTGGTTCTCATTCGTGAGGACAATTCTCCTCTGCTCAGTTGGAAACTGAGTCGAGTACTGGAATTACATCCTGGCACAGATGGAATAGTTCGTGTGGTCACTCTCAAGACCGCAGGTGGCTCGCTGAAGAGAGCCATCACAAAACTATGTCCGCTTCCAATGGAAGAAAACTAAGCATATATATGTACATACTTGTGTTTTATAGTATTCTGTTTGTATGTAATAGTGATGTACTTTTATTTATTTTGAACCAACTGTTGCTTAACTCATTTCACTTGTTTAGTTTATATCTTAATTATTTTTATGTTTCATTGAAAGTATATTTTCAAGGTGGGCAGAATGTTTGGTCATACTACTAGGTAAATTTTATGCAGTGAAAGGAATATTTACAAATGTTTCATGCTCTATGGTTGGCAGCAGTACTTTTTTTTTTTTTTTTTTATATCAATGTGGTTGGGTTTTTTCGTGTTGGTTATAACTGTAATGGAATGGTTGTAAATCTTAATTTGTACATTATGAGAAAATATATTAGTTGTAATGGTCAACATTATTACAATTAAACACTTGCACTCCCTAAGTTCCCACTATAATTCAGTATGGGCTTCTCCCGAATATGATGAATATTTACTATTGGCCCTAATATGGGCCATTGTGTTTATTGAGGATTTTATCTTGTATGTTGGGCTTTTCCCTTTTTGACTCACTTATGATCTTTGCTCACAATTGAAAATGGGTGATTCTCACAGAAATGTGCCTTTCACTGCCTCAAGTAAATAAATGCTTTCCTTTGTAGCATTAGCTACAAGTGAAAAGAAAACAAGTCGGCCAAAACATCTACTTACCCCTTTCAACTGGCTCCGCTGCACACTAACCAGAGAGAGAGAGATAGAGAGACAACACACCCGATCACATCATCACGCCACAACCAACTAACTGGCTCCTCTCAAGAATCAAAGCAGCGAGTTCAAGACAAGCCAAAGAACTTAAGAAAAAAGATGACTCTACAACCCAGTGTCCATACGTTCAAATATCTTCGAGAAATGAGTGGAAGCCTCGAGTCATACGTAGATCCTTCCCTTTGTTTGATTGTCTTTGGTTCCCCCCTTGCTATCCCTCCATTCCGTGTTCTGGAGTTGTGCAAATCATATAAAAGACTGGCAGAGAAATATGATGATTACTCTTAGACATTGCTCTGGTTTAGTAGGATGAAGCTGAGGCTTTGGTTTATTTATTATGAAATGTAAGCATACATTCGATTTCAGCATTAATATTTATCTGGACTGGATGTAACTTCTACAAAATTTGATTATTTTAATGGCAATACTATTTCGGGTTAAATTTCAAACATGTTAAATCTTTGATCAAACTAAATGCAAAATATTTTAGTTAGCTTTTTATTGCATTTTAAATAATTAACATATTAGGATATAAGTTATGATACTGAATTTCTGGATAGCGCTAGTGAAATGATAGATGTAAACGTTAGATCATTATTTTGGTTAAATATTTTTCTTTGTCCAGGCTAATGTTAGGTGTAATATTATAAGTTGTTGATATTATCTCCATTTTAATTTATAGTATGACAAGCTAGTTTAACATAAATTGTTCTTATATCATAAGTTTGAAGTTTATGATCAATATTCCGAATAACTGTATTAAATTATTACGAGTTAAATATTTGGAGAATAAGTATCTCGAGAAACTTTTGAGCAATTATGTATAAGAATCTCAAGTGAGAAATAGCAAATTATTTGATGTTTTCATGTGATATACATAAAATATTGTTAGTATCAAATTAATGGCTTTTCTAAATAATTTTGTTTTACCCTTTTGTTAGGTTACAATGGGCGTAGAATTATTATATATTAATAAGTTTCTTTAGGATTATTATATATAAGCGTATTTATCTATTTAATTCATATATATATATATATATATATATATATATATATATATATATAAACAATGTAATGGATTTCTCAACTTTATTCAATACTTTAGCTATAGGATTTACCCTTAGGTTTTATAACCTATCATTCTTTAATTACTTTGTTTTCTGGGTAACACTGAATATTGTTAAAATGTCCTGAAGCCGACCGTCTGGGATTTTTTCGCAACTGTATTGGGTTGCGCTTCCATGGGTGCTCTTGATGTACTCAGATGCTTATTATTACTCAAGCTGCTCACTCCTATTGCCCAGTTCTTATTTTATTGCATACTTTAGACCCTCTTTGATAGGTTGCGTCTAAAATAAGGGTTCATCTTTTAATTTGAGGTAAATAAATTTTTACCTGTTATTAAGTTTAAAATGCATTTATAATGGTGCACTGATATTAATGTGTTTTTATGAAAATTTATACCATTTTACCTATCCACAGTATGTGAGATCTCACCTCCGTGTCATATCCCACAGTCTTTCTTGAGGTCATAATAGCATGTAAAATATTTTGTTTTAAATGCATCATGGTGATAAATAACATTAACTCAAATTGATACTTAATTACTCAATGAATGGCACTAGGCTTTTAAAATATCACTTTATTTGTCACAAATAGGTGTATCTCACAATTCAACCTCATCTCCGTGGGTAAATCATTAAATAGCTATAAGTGCCAACAGAATGTTGTGTCAACCATGAAACTCTCATTGGATATATTTGAATAACTGACAGTTACATTTCAGATTGTCAAGTGTTGCGGTAATGAATGATGTAAGTGATATTGTGATTTTAAGTGCTCAAATCTTGTTTGGTTAGTCAGAATTCTCACCTCCATTTCCTTGTAATTTCAGGTAATTAAAGTGCCATAAGATTATTACTATCATGTATTTCTGAAGTAAAAATAGATTTTATTATAAGCTAAGTTCTTAGTTTATATACTTAACACAGCCATTTTGTGGAGGTTAGGAAGTAGGCAATTCTCACCTCTATGGTCCTCACCTCCGTCACCTCATCTTCGTAAGAGGTGAGAAGTTGTCACAGAGGTGATGGCAATTTTAGTCTGCATACTTCCTTTTCTATTTGTTGAGAGTTTCAAAATGTGTTTGGTTTTTGTTCATTTAACATTCAACTGTGTTATTTACTGAGTAAGCATAATCCTATACTTGTTTTTTCAGGAATTTGAGTGGCAGATTACTTTAAGGTAAACAACTGAAAGTAAATATAAAGATTTGTCTAAGGTTAAGAAATCAAAAGTAGAGAAAATAAAAAAGCACAATGAAAAGAAAAAAGGCACAAGAAAATTGTGAGAAGCTATAAAAAAAAAAAGACCCTACCAGTTATGAGGAAGCTAAAAGAAATGAGAGAAAGGAATAAAAGTTATTACAAGATGATACACCTTCTTTAAGTCCTGTTTCAGACCAAGCAGGGTGGAGTGACTTATTACAGTCAAATAGACTGCTAATGAGCTGAATAAAAGTAAATAAAATATTTGTTACTTAAAAAGGAACATAAAAATGTTATATACGAGAAACTCAAAAAGGCAGAAAATAAAGCAAGCAAATACATAAAGAAGTTTCAAAGATTTGAGATACCTAAAGAAGAAACTCCAAGGAAGAAAGGAGACAGTATGCTGAAGGGACAATTTGTTACTCGCCAAGTAAGAACAAAATTGCTCTTCAGTGAGATGATTTCCTCTCAGTTGAGTCAGAACTTCAAAAATCAAAAACTGTCCAAGAGAAAAGAAAGTTTGTGGACACTCTTTCTGGGAAGAAAATAAAGAAATATAGATACATTAAATACCTCAAATTATTATCTTCTAGAAGAATGATGAGTTCAAAAGGGAGCTTGCATAAAGGAAAGAAAGAAAAGTACTTGAAAACACTAAAATTTTAGTTACAACATTTTTGGAAAGAGGTGTAATAGCCTTTGTGCTGATAAAAAGGAAACCATAACTTTGAAAAGATGCAAAAAACAAAAGAGATATCTTAATGATACTCTTGAAAATTTACACAAGAGGTTTCTGTCTTCTCACCCCCAAATCAACATCAGTTACAGTAAGTACTATTTGCTAAATACAGCCTTTTTGGATTCTGAAACCAAGCTCTAGAAAAAGAGACACTTGCCTTTGCTCAAATCATGCAAATATAGGTTTAGTTGTTCCCAAATTAAAACAAACAACTAAACATCATAAAAGAAGCGACACCCCAGGACATTCTAAAACATGTATTGTGAAGGTGATCAGTTTGAAGAGAGATGCATTTATAGGTCTTGTAACAAAATGTAAAAGTAAAGTTTTTGAAATGAAAAAGAGTTTTGAAAAAAAATTAAAATACAATGTAACAAAAGTGGGTTACAAAATGAGTTAAAACTGTGATTAAAGGGAAAGAAAGATTATGCCAAAGAATAGTTTTAGAAGAAGTAGAATGTACAAAAGAAGAACCTTTATCTATCTTAAACAAGTCTTTGAATATATATTTTTAATTCATGCAAAAAACATTTTTCATCAACATCCTGCTTTGGATATAAACAAAACAGATCTTGATGAAAAACCAGATCATAGTGACTGTAAAATTAACCAATGCAAAGCGACTATGTTGCAGTAAAGTTGTGTGGGAAGAAAACAGTCAAGCATATGTGGCAATAGTACAATCAATCTAGAACATTATTGTGCCTCACTGTTCATTCGGCTCTTATATCTTTCCTTCGTACTTGCACAGGCCGCGCCAACACCCTCTCTATTGCCTGGACCGCCCCACAGTCCATGTTCTCTGAGCCATCCGTGATGATTTCCCCACTGTACTCAGCGCCAAAGAGAACTTCTCTCTCTATTGGCTCGCGTGATGGGTACTGTCTCTCCCGTTTACAAGCACCAATGGGAAGCCCCCGTTTCCCCCATTGGACAAGGCCAGGCAGCAGTGAAGGGTATATAACACGGGGATTTCTGGAGCCGATTCAGTGCTGACCCACCTATACGAAAGAGCTAATAAATTGTCGTGATTTATAAAGAGCAATTTTGTCTTAACTCCCTCTCCTTTCACTGTCATCCTTTAACTTCCACCACAAACGCACGTTGCCGGAACTCTATCCTACCTCCCACCGCGATTCATTTTGCCGAGACTCTATCCTACCTACCAACATGACTCACGTTGCTGAGACTCTATCCTACCTCCCACCGCGACTCATGTTGCCGGGACTCTATCCTACCCTTCCACCGCGAATCATGTTGCCAGGACTCCATCTTACCGCCCACCGTGACACCCGTGTTGCCGGGACTCCCTCCTTCTACCTCTCCACCCTTCCCATCTGCATGTCCTTATCACCGGCGATTCCATGGGATGGTCTACACCCACCGCTCCGGCAGAAGACCCTGAAGAAAACGACACTCGCCAAACAATACTCCACCCAAGGGCCCATTTCATACTACCCCGACAGTAACACCTGGACCCCCGGACGTCACCACTTCACTCCAACCTCTCCAAGGTGTCCCTACCCCTGAGTTATCTAGTTCCTTTCCTTGTCTTCTCCTCTCACCAACCACCCAACCTCCACCTACTCCAATTTCCCCTTTAAGCCCTGGGGGCTATCATTTGCATACCCGAGTCACCCCACAACCCGCCTATGTTTTCTCCCCTATCTCCCTTCCTTACCCCCACCCACTAGACCCGCGAGATCAGTGCCTAGCAGCTAACGTCACCCGTAGACTACACTTCGACCAGACGCGACCAGTTACACCTGAAGTCGCAGCAAGGGATGACAACATGAATGAGTACAAAGTAAAATTTTTGAGAAAATCTATAAGTAAATTATTTATATTCCCCCAAAATGATATTTCATTGGTGGATAGTAGTGATATACAGTGTATTTTGATTAGCCCAACACTGAATAAAAGGCAGCAGTACAGATTTACTGAAGATTTATCAAAGTTTGAACAATTATGTTAGACTAAAGACAAACTACCTTAAGAAATGAAGCATTAATTATGTATCTTTGTGTATGTGTGTGTGTGTGTGCGCGCATGTGCACATTCATATGTGAAGTGTATTTTTAAACACACTAACCATTATTATATCACTTTGAAGAGTTCCTCTATTTAATATTATTTTACTGGGTAGGTAGGTGGATAACCTACTCATTTACATTAAAAATAGTTTTCTCATTAGGGTCTATGTACATTGTATTGTAGTTAATTATTATAATCTATTTCTTTGATTGAAGCTCTGTGTAATTATTTGTCTCTACTATCACATTCCATTAATAGTTTTTCTCACCTCCATAGATACTGTTTCACCTCCATGTTAGTAACTTTTTTTAAAAACATAGTGATTTACAAAATAAAGGTAAATGATTTGTGAAAGCAATTTCCTAGTGCACAAATACCTAATATCTAACTCATACATAAATATTATTCATTTTGGATTATTTAAAAAAAAATATCTTTTTTATTCCAAAAGGCTTGTTTCTGTGAGTATGACCCAAATCATATATTTCAAGTTACTTTGTATTATAGAATGGGTTTCACCTGAAAGAATTAAAGTTATGGGGATTGAGGTTAGCTCTCAAAAGGGCTGTTTAATTAGGTTACTAGACTTGAGAGGACTTGCTGGTTAAAGATGTTTTTTCCTAATCTAAAGATAGGTAATCTGTTTTAAGACCCGATTTTTAAGAGGTTTGACCCCTGGCGAGCCAAAGTTGAATGTGATGTGTCTGTCCTTACAGAGCCGACTGTATGGATCTTGGATTTCTGTGTGCTTCCTACAATTTGGGCTTCAACCCAGTAACATATTTGGTTTAGGCACTTTCGTCTTTTCTCTTTGTCTAAGTTATGCGGGGGTGGGCATCTCTCATTGCCCTTTATGTTTTGAATTACCTTAAGTAATTAAGATAATTGAGTTTATAAGTTATATTGCATCCTGTTGAATTATAACAAGAAAAGGTTTATGTTCAGAGGTTGTAGACCAATTGAGAATAACTAATTAACAGTTTGATATGCTTATTAATAATCAGAAATAAACATTAATACAGAGTAAGACCAAGAAAACTATACCCATACAAGAGACGAGAGCGTACATGCACAGCTACAATCATGTTATTACTGTCTCTCCTCAGTCCCACATACACACAACATTATCACTTCCATTGCGTACACATCTGTTCACCACAGACGCCACTACATTTATATTCGCTGTAATATAAATTTACTTATACTTTAACACGCCTCCTTAAATTTATATTACAGTCCAACCTTGACCATAAACCAATTTATATCACATTCATTACATATCTGAATTTTTCAAACTCATTTTGACCTAAAATATCAGCCATATTTTTATCAGAATCTATTTTAACAATATCAATTTCTCCTTTAACATAACTCTCGTTTACAAAATGATTTGTCTCTATATACTTCTATAATTTTTTGTAAAATTACCATGCTTAGTTATATTTATTGCACCAGAATTACCTTCATACATTTTTACTGGGTCACAAATTTCAATATTAAACTCTAGAAAAATATCTTTCACGACTTTATTATTAGCACCGCGTCTTACTAACCATTCGGGTTATACGCACTTACGCTAATGTGTAATGGTAGGGTGATTGTGAGATGAAATGAAGGACCTACAGTTTAACGTGGAATCCGAACCACGGTGGAGGCCTGGCATTCCCCACATTCACAGGATGTCCTGTCAGAGGTGAAGAAAGGGTTTGGTAATCAGATAAATCTGTGCCGGGACCGAGGATTGAACCCCGGCCGCCAGCCCAGAAGTCTGACACCTTACCCCTAGACCACCAGTTCACCTTTTCACGACTTTTATTTCACTAACACACTCAGACAATGTAACATACTCTGCTGATGTGGATGATTTTGTTAAACTACTGTTTCTTAGATTTCCAAAAAATCACATTTCCATACATTTTAATAACATATCCAGTCGTATTACCGTCTTCAATTTACTGTCCTTGTTGATTTTGCCATTGTTACTAACCACCAGATCGACGATGTTGACTTGAGCCTCGACCAGCTATTCTTCTGCCATCGCCGCATGATGCTGTTGTTGTTGTTGATGTTGATGTTGCTGGCATCCGCCTACTTTCTGCTGGGTGCCGCCTATGGGCTTACAAAAATGCTTGCTTGGTCTCATGCTAGTACACTGAGCCTTAAAATGTCCATACTTGCCAGACTTGAAACCCGTTTGTCTTTTTCTTTCAGCCTTAAATGAACTTGAACTGTTTTTACTTCCTTACTCTTTCTTTTAATTGAACCATTTTTATTTTATTTTTACATATTGAACAGTTTGATCACTTTCTTTCAGTACATCAATTAAATCATCAACATAGCTTAACGAATTTGGAAGCATTTTGATCATATAGCTCAGTTTTCTTTTTTTACTTACATTAGCACCTGCACTTTTAAGTTCGTTCACTAACTTTTTTAACTCAGTAAAAAAGGCACTTGAATCTTCAAAGTCTTTTAATCTCAATTTATCTAATCTATTTCGTATACAAATTTGCAGTACCTTAGATTCCTTTAAGTACATTTTGTCAAACTTTTTCATAATTCCATACACCATCTCTTTGCCTTTTATTCGAAATAGCGCTTTAAGTCACATCGATTCCCTTCAAGTCCTTACCACTCCACTCATCCTCTTTTTATCTGTTGTACCTTTTTCTCTCGTCGCTGCCTCTTCACATTTCTTCAATTTTAAAATCATCATGATTATCTTTTTCCAACACTCGTAGTCCTTGCCATCAAAAACAGGAATTCTCATTTCATCCGCCATCTTGGGGCTTTCGTTTTAACCCCACTCTGCAACCATGTTGAATTATAACGATAAAAGGTTTATGTTCAGAGGTTGTAGACCAATTAAGAATAACTAATTAGCAGTTTGATATGATTATTACTAATAAGAAATAAACATTAATAAATATTATGAACAAGAAACTATACCCATACAAGATACAATGAAAGAATATGTGTGCGGCAACAATCATGTTACTACTGTCTCTTCTCAGTCCAACGCACACACAACATTATAATTTCCACTGCGCACACATCTGTGCACCACAGACGTCACTACATTTATATTCGCTGTAATATAAATTTACCTATACTTCAACACATCCAATCTTTTTGGTGGAGCATCATTCCTTGTACTGTCATTCAGATTGTTTATGCACTTGCCATGTTCTATATTCCTTATGAATAATATAACTTTTATAAGATTTTTGTTCAGCTGTTTGATGGGATTCGCCCATGGTTTTGAGATTAATACTTTGAGTTGTTTTGTATCTATCTTTGGCTATTTCGTTTGCAATAACATGTCACCACTTAATGAGTATTTATCTTTGTTGAATAAAGTTTAGATTGCTTAAATTATCTGCGCTTTTCCTCTTGTTTCTGTATGTTCCTTGGTAGATTGCAAGACTAGTGCTACCAGATAACAACCTATCAAGCGCAGATGGTTGGGTGGAACCATGACCACTGTTATTTTTAATGGAATATACAATGCCTCAGACTCTTTAATATCAAAAACTAATGTTTAAAGGTTGCTGAGATTCTTCTCTGCACACTGTTGTTTACAAAGACAGACAATGGTGAGATGATGAGTGAATAATTACATTCATTCAAAATCACTTTCAAACACAATGTACTTAAACACAATTTGGGCTCACTTGAACCCATAATGACTTTAAATGAAACTTATTAGAAAGCACACTCCACTTATTAAGCAATAGCCCAGCCACACAGTAATGCAACAATGCCGCATTCACAACTATACTATACAACTATACAACAATCTATGCCACAAAACTAGATACATTCCATTAGAATTTAAAGGAATTCAAATCGAATTATTTGGAAGCTTGTCATGGGAAAGATGTTCCCAATGGGGGTTTGTGTCAGTATTGTGAAATAACAACAGTGAGAAGGAAAGTTTCAGACAGTAAGGCTGTAGCAACATCTACAACTTTTTAATAACAAGTCTTAACTGAAAAAAATCAGTATAAATATTATATCAATATCTAATGGCCAATATGGAAATGTGTCTTTACATACCAGACCAAAAATCCTCTAAACGTTTTCATGGTACAATCCAAGTAGGCCTACACCAAGTCGTGAGTAATGAAACATCTGGTAGTCTTAGCTTGTGGAAACTTGTAAATTTGTTGTAAGAGTCAAGGGGTAAACAATACATTATTAGCACATTAAGCTATGAGACAATAATAGTAACTATTTCTAAAGAAGATTACATTCTCAAATATGTTATCAGTCATCTGCTAAAATACTTCAAACCATTGCAGTGAAGATGTCTACTTAAGTGCCTAATGACGATGAAAGTGATGAAAACACAGTTACAGTAAATAGGAAGGCTTCCATTAAGTGTATGAAATGTAAAAGCTAGAGCATTTGTCCTTATTGAATTGACTGGGAACAAATAATCTAGACAAAAATGTATTTATAGGCATAATGAAGTTTGTCATAGTAGCCAAAGTGAGAGAAATGGAGAAATCTAAATAAAGAAAATGCTTTATTAGACTAGGGACAAAAAAGTCAACAGTTCAATCATGATGAAAATGATGATTATACTATTTGAATAAATAGTCTCTGTTCTTCTATACTCCTCCCTTATGTAAAGGGTGTTGAAGTCTCAGAACATTTTATAGAAATTGAATTTTTGGATCCAAATAACAAGTTTTGGTTGTGTTATAATTTAAAAAATATATTTTTTTGTCTTTAATTTTTCTTTTAACTGATCGAATTGAAATTTTAACCAAAGGAATTAGATTATTAGGTATCTCACAAACTATTAAATCTAAGTAGCGGATATTTGGTATTTGGCATAATGACTTGGTATAGATGATCTTGTAAAGATTACAATATGATCGCCTTAGTAATTTATAAAATATATATATTTATTATTACATTTAAAAATTACATTTTTGAATAGTCGTTTGTAAATATTTAACTTATCTTGATCCTACTGTTTAAAATATTTTTATTCTATTTAAAATATATGGTTAATCAGTTCAGAAATGTTAGCCATTTGATTTTTGCCTCTATGAGGAAGATTTTTTTTAATACTTACTTTTCAAACTCTTGCTGTCCACAGCTTTAACACATAACCTCACTTGACAAACTTATACGGGCAATAGCTTGTTGAATCTCTGTATACCTTGAACACCCTTGAACAACCTCTTACAGGACTTTAGTTTACTGGCTCCTTCCCCCACTCCTCCCCAACCCCTCCAGTCCCAACCGCAATACACTCAACTCTCTTCCTCTCAACAATCCCTTCTCCTTACTCAGCGAAAAATCGCATCCAACTCTCTACTCTTTCCTCAGCAAAAAACAGCAACACAATCTCTGTCAGTTCGTCCATTCACAGATTGAAATAGTGTATGCGGAACGGAAGTTACGTCATTAGTAACAAACAGCCAATGCCTAAATAGCAGTACTGTAAATGTTTTCTTTTGTTTACATAGTTTTGATAGAAGAAATCGCCTGGCCATTTTATTAACATAGATCTATTTTATCACACTGTATTATAAAATGTCAATCTTTAATGGTAAATTTTTACTTATGAGAGTTCGATTTTAATTTTCATTGCTATAAATTTAAGGCACTTTTAAAGTCTTTGTACACCAAGTTTGACATCTTAGTGCAGCATAGCATAGCATAGTATAGCATAGTGTGGTGGATGAACTGGTTAGTTTAAATACTTGACTAGCGATTTTAAAACATAGTATAGCTTAACGTGGCATAGCTTCAAGTGTGAACCCAATTTAATGGGTGCGAAGTAATGGGTAAATGCTAGTTTGTTTAGTCCTACAATTTTTGTTCATCATTATTAAACCTTCTTTAGAGACTATGACATTAATAAAATAGAAATTACAAAGAGCAGGTTGTTGCTTTAACATGAGTGCAACTTTAAGACCAATAAAAGTAAAATATAATAATGTTGCAAAATTTATTATTTTTATTATTTTGGTGGAATCAAATAAACACTTTTAAAGAATTTAATTCATCACAATCTTATAATATGAACTCATTTCACAGCATTATATAAAAACACTAGCTACTTAAATAAAAATGAAGGTGTCTACGGTAATTACAAAATTGATTTAAACTTTCTACAAAAGCAATTTAGTATGAGTTTTTTTTTTCTCTGTGCACACTCAAAATACTGTACGTACATAACCCGGATAAGCAATCATCCCTTTTAGTTGATCTCAACCAAGTTTTGACTTTGTGCAATGTACTAAAACTAAACGATTTTTCTACAGTAAATATTGTCCCTTGCAATGGTAATACGATGATTAACCACCTGGCATTTTGATGGGAAGATATGTTTTGGAAAGCAAATCCAAAAAATTCTAGATTACTGTCTTGATTGCTAATTGTAAGGCAAACTAGAAGGTTAAAAATTGTTAGCAATGTTTTCTTTTAAAAGAAAACATTTTATGTGTTGAATAAAATTGAAAATTCCAGGGCGGAAAGTGGCCCCCCCCCTTGCCCGTTGCATGGTAACCACAATTAGTTATTCTGAGTTCATAATTTTTGCATTATATAACTAAAATACTAATAATAAATATTGTCACAATCATTTTACAGTACAGGAATTGTTGGAAATATGCTAATAAACAGGTATTTTCACTTATAATGAAACATCACCTTTCAACACATTTCCCCAAGGTAATCCCCCAAATTTAGAGACATGGAAGGTATATAATGAAAAGAACATTTTCCTTTCTAAAAGATGTCTAGGCCAAAAAACCATACACACTAAAAGTACAATTCATACTGAATATTTACCCACAATTGTTGCATCTATACAACTAAATTAATAATAAAGCAATCAAAAATACATTTGCCTTTTTATAACTGCAAAGGTTTGTTTTAAGTTTACAAATAATAGAAAAATAAAATATGTCATTATTAATAAATAAATTAGCCATTCATTTACTATGTCTTGCAGGGCATTAGTATACAACTTTTGAAACTTTTTTGAGTTCTGTGAACTTAATCAAGACAACACAATATCTAATTCAAAATGAGACCAACCTGCACCTAAATATGAAAGGATTGACCATTAATTTATCTTTGGTTACTGAATACTACATATGCATCGTATTTGTTGTGAACACAATACTTTTAATACTATTTTGGTCACAAGAAACACTACTTGCTTAGACCATCAATGTTTGTTAATCTAACACGGGTGTACATGGTTGGGTTTTTTTAAATCTAAGAAATCAAACCTATTTCACTTAAACTTTATTTAAGCTAGATATTAATCCAACATAAAATATATTTTGATATTATGTTTGCCAAAGTGAGTATTAAGAGGAATGATTATTTAAATTAATTGATAGAACTAATTTATCACTCAGAATAGTAGTTTCCTACAATGTTTTAAATTTGAAAAACAAAATTAATAAATTAATATCATTTAAAGTTTTAACTTACATTAGTCTCATTGGTTTCTTAATATTATTTACTGTGAGCTATAGATTTTTGTGTGTGACATTTTAATTTGCTACAGATAAGCATGTATTATTATTATTGTTATTATTATTAGCATCGCGTCTTACTACCCGTTCAGGTTATACACACTTATGCTAATGTGTAATGGTAGGGTGATTGTGAGATGAAATGGAGGACCTACAGCTTAACGTGGAATCCGAACCACGGTGGAGGCCTGGCATTCCCCACATTCACAAGTTGTGATTAATACACGTCTTGTTAGAGGTGAAGGAAAGGTTTGGCAATCAGATACATCTGTGCCGGGACCGAGGTTTGAACCCTGGACCCTCAGCACAGAAGTCCGACACCTTACCCCTAGACCGCCAGGTCACTCTAATGAGCATGTTAAGATTGGAATTATAATGTTTGTATTTATTAATTTAATTTTTATCTTGTTATATAAATAATCTAATTTTTAAATAGAGGTTTTGTATAAACCCATAAACCATTTATTCATAAATTCAAACACTTTTGTCTGATACGCACATACTTTACAATAAAGTTAAGGTGTTTTTATAGAAAAAAATATTTTGTTTGTACTTTAATGATGTATTTATCATATAGAAAAGTCATGACACAAATATTGTTCATGTATCTTATTAAAAAATTAGTAACTTTGCTGTGGTAATTAGTGTTTATTATTCTAACTATAATTATTTAGGTGTTATTATTTATTTGTATTTATTACTGTTGAATGCTCATTAATTTCAGTGTATGATTTTATCTTAAAATCGAATTTGATAACGTTGGAGTTCTAAGCCCAGTGCTTCTTGATTTAAACTTGTATAGTGTCAATTCTGCATTTTAAGCTTCTTCCAATAATGTTACACAATGCTTTTTTGTTCTATGACATTACTAAATTTGGCTAAATACTTCCATATAATAAAACCATAAAATTTAAACTATCTCAATACGAGGGTGTAGCAAAAAATGTCCGGACTGGTGCTGCCATCTGGACAGCAGTTGTAGTAGCGCTATTCAACTTTATATGGTAACACTAGCATGTCTTGGGAGTCAGTGTACACATCTGGGTGGTTGTGCTGATTTTTCACATATATTTTTTGAAGTTACGTACCTGGCCTGCGGCGATTCTCCCGATGAATCCAAAAAAAAGAACAGTGTGTATGCGTCAAATTTTGTTTGAATCTCGAGAAAAGTGTGACGTAGACTCTAAAAATGATTCAACAAGGGCTCGGAGAGGAAAAATGGGCCGTACACAAGTGTTTCAATGGCATACCCGGTTCAAGGCTGGTCGGACATCATTTGAGGATGACGAACACACAGGGAGGCCCAGCAGCTGCACAACACCCACCATGGTTCAACTTCAACAGATTAATCATAATCAGCGACAGACCATCCAAGACCCTGCTGAGGCTATGGGAATTAGTTTTGGAACATGCCAACAAATTTTAACTTCAGAGTTGGGCATGCACCTTGTCGCCACCAAATTTGTGCCCAGGATCCTGACAGCTGACCAGAAGCAGCAGCACATCAAAGTCTGCAATGAGCTTTGTCAGATTGCCTCTAATGATGCAACCTTCTTGTCCAGAATTATCACTAATGATGAGAGCTGGGTTTACGACTACGATCCTTAGACCAAGCAACAATCTAACCAATAGAAAAGCCCAACCTCACCGAAACCAAATAAGGCCAGACAGATGAAGAGCAATGTGGTGAGAGAGCAGAGTGAGCAGAGTGAGATTCGAAACTCAATCTCCCCGTCCTTGGCAGTCTAGCTCAATAGTTAGCTAACTACGCCACCAAGGCGGGTGAATGAGTAATTGCTCTTGAAGGGTAGGTTGGAAAACATAATAATATAACAGCTCATATTTGTATATTTAAGAAAATACATTTGATGAATAGAGCTGCAATTTTTCTGGCTAGGAGCCACACATTCTCAACCCTTGATAAACATCATAGAAATAAAGATACCATATTCACGTTCACATACTGCAAGTCAAAAATAAAAGTAAATATTTGGCCAACATTATATAAAATGTGTAGATTGCTGTTATCATAGAGAAAAGTATCATTATTCTATTATATCCTTTCTCTATGGTGTCATCAAACATCGTCAAAAAGACTACTGAAATAGAGCCTTTCTTGACCAACTTTATACATTCAAGAATAATTTATTTACTTCAAAAATAAATTTCACATTAAAAACAGAAAAGACGAGACCTGTTTCTAAGGAATAAACTGACCATTGGGGAACAATAGATGATCAGGTTCAAATATACTGATTGTTGATTAAAAAAAAATTAGTGTATCAGTTTTAACACAAGGGCTATTTAACAATTTAATCTAGAGCTAGGAACAACTCCCCCAATTAATATGAACAAGATTTGACCCTCAACTTTACTATCACCGAAAAATGTCATCTAGGCCCACATTTTAGTCTTCCATTATGATATATCCAGATACTTAAAACATGTTTTAGTCCTTTTTTAAATATATTTACTAGAGTAACTTCATATAAATAATTTGATACTCATTCATAAAAATGAAGATACACGATTATAGACCTATATCATTGCTACCAACATTCTAAAAGGTATTTGAATAAATTGTCTACATAAGAATAACTAATCATTTAAAAATATACAACATATTAAATAGTACCTCATAGTTTGGTTTTAGGAAGAATTTATCAACAAATCTATACTAATATTATAAAGAGGAAAGATTTGATTTTTTTTGTTTGTAATGGATAAACTCAAAAACTACTGGACCTAATTTAAAAATTCTTTCACCAATATAAAGCTACATTATCAGCGAGTAACATAGGCTATATTTTATTTTGAAAATTTAATTTATTCCTCATAAAAATGTCGATAGTATATTATATAGTCGTTGGAAAAAAAAAAGTTGTTGAAGGGAAAGTGGGGTTGGTGAAGGGGGTGGAAGGGTAGGGGTGAGGAAATAGGAATGAGATGAAAATAGGAGGGAGGATAAAAAGGACATGTGGGAGTGGACCTAAAATTATAAGACCTAAAGTCACAACTCCTAAACTAAATTTCTTAACTTCATAACACCTAATTTTATAGCTCCTAACTTTACTAGACCTAAAGGCACTGGACCTAAAAGCACTGGACCTAAAAGCACGACTTAAAATTAATTTTTCATATATTACTTTAAAAATCCTTAACTGTTCAAGAAGCAGTGCTAAAGGCACAAGACCTAATTTTATAAGACCTAACTTCACTGGACCTAATTTTATAAGACCTAATCCCACAAGACCTAATCTCATAAGCCAACAAGCACAAGACCTAAATTTGTATGGCATGCCGGCATAAGTCCTAAAACAACATTCTTTTTAACACCCTGATAGGAACACAAAGGCGTGAGTCTTGTCTTGTCTCGTCGAGTTTTCTGAGGAATGGGAAGTCGTAGTTCAAATCCTGCTGGGTGTATTGCTCTCGTCATATAAAACATACATATAGAGATAAAGTGTTTAATAAACACGGCCAAAACGCTTGGAATGTGGAATTATGTCAAGGTCATCTAATCTAGTTTGCTGTTGACAAGGAAGTTGGGATTATAATCTCGGCCGAACGTACCGAGGTATTTTTCCTATGATTCCTCACTCTCTTTTCAAGCAAATGTGGGAACATTTCCCCTAAATTCTTCCTTTCTTAGTCACTTTAAAATAGTGAAATTAAATTTGGATAGTTCGAACAAAAAATAAGATGAAAATCTGGGACAGGCATTGTTAATAATCTCGACTGACGTGGTCAGCTTTTATTTAGGAAGTTAATATTTGTCTATCCTTTTCAGGTATGC
Source organism: Timema cristinae (assembly GCA_039000515.1). NCBI lineage: Eukaryota > Metazoa > Arthropoda > Insecta > Phasmatodea > Timematidae > Timema > Timema cristinae. Next base: position 24,689,654 of record JBCFYV010009882.1, read on the forward strand.
TAGGAGTGTTTTCCCATTTATTTGTCTACTCATTCTTTCTTCACGTATTTTACCATATTTAAAATAAAAATATATTAAAAAAAAGTATTGTAGGGACATAATTATTATTAACTAAAATAAAATTTAACTGTGTAATAATCGTGGCCCAAATTTTTATGTCGTGCGTATCACGTATTTACTAGCACGCTCAGGCTCTCCACATATTTTCATAAAGGTGTAAGAAAGAGAAATGCAGAATTTAGAGGATATGTACTTCCATTTGCGTGGAGGAAAAATAATAAACAATTTATTAAAACACTCTCAGGCATCAGTACACTTGACAGCAATTTGTAACCGGTTTCGCTATCATCAAAAATTCAGTCTATTCTCTGAATCATTCAATCACCGATGCGGGCTAAAGTGCAGTTATTTTTTCTAATGATTTACCACTACATTTACTGTTAGAATAGTAATGTATTTTCATACCTCTATTGTGATGTAGGCCTACCTATCTCTCTGTATAGCGTGCTTCTTTTGTTTAGCTGTTCATTAACTCACTCAGTCTCAAAATGGCCGTCTTGGCGTTACTTGTTTATTGTACGCCTCCATTTCTCAATAAGTAAACTAATAAAACTATCTCTAATATACTCGGCATTTATTTAATAATCCTAACAAAGGTTAATGGCCCAGGCAACGTATTACAGTGCGCGAGTGAGATGGTGAAGTGAAATAAAGAGAAATAAAATTGCGTTCGTTTTTCAGCGGTTAGTTTTAGGCGGCAGCGTGTTCACTAACAAAAGTTTTACACTACTAATTGTAAACATGAGTGCGTCTACATCTGGATTGCCGCTAGTAGAAAAACTAATTGGTAGAGAAAACTATTCCAGTTGGAAATTTGCAATGAAAGCTTATCTGGAGCACGATGATTTGTTTGAAGTGATAGAGAAAGACCCTCCCAAAATAGAAGATGAAGCTAAGGTGTGTTCTTGGAAGAATAAAGAGAGGAAAGCTCTATCTAGAATAATTTTGTTTGTGGACAAAACAAATTATTCTCATATAAAAAATGCTAAGACCGCACGCGGCTGAAGCATGGAATGCGTTGGAAAGAGCATTCGAAGACTCCGGCTTGACTAGGCGAGTGGGGCAACTAAGAATACTAGTCACTGCCAACCTCAGTAACTGTAAGTCTGTGGACGAATATTGTGACACGATTGTATCAACTGCATACAAATTAAACGAGATAGAATTTCCTGTAAGTGACGAATGGGCAGGAACACTACTTCTTGCTGGTTTACCTGAAAGTTATAAACCAATGATAATGGCCCTAGAAAATTGTGGCACAAAAATTACAGGTGATGCTATTAAAGTGAAGTTATTACAAGATGTGAAAATGGATGATTCAACCCTAACCAACGAAACAGCCTTGTTCACTTCAAAAAGTAAGTTCAAGAAGAAAACAGCCTCTATGAAGTGTTTTAGTTGTGGCAAGCCTGGCCATATTGCCAAACATTGTAGACAAAGGACTGATGGCAGGAATCACCAAAGTGTGTTTAGGTACAGCGATCACCCTAGTGAAAAGCCTTCTACACCCCAAAGTAAGAAAGCTTTTTTGGCCTATAAGGACAAGGTTAAAGATGAAGATTGTTGGTTTCTAGACTCTTGTGCATCGACCCATATTACAAAAAATTAAAATAAACTTTCCGACATAACCCCAAATGAAACCAAAGTGACCGCTGCAGACAACACTGATTTGGTCGCAGATGTGTCAGGGACCATTAGTTCATAATCTGCAAATGTTGAATGTTCCAGGGCCTAAGCTACCAGTGGTTCATAATCTGCTAATGTTGAATGTTCCAGGGGCTAAGCTACCAGTGGTTCATAATCTGCTAATGTTGAATGTTCCAGGGGCTAAGCTACCAGTGGTTCATAATCTGCTAATGTTGAATGTTCCAGGGGCTAAGCTACCAGTGGTTCATAATCTGCTAATGTTGAATGTTCCAGGGCCTAAGCTACCAGTGGTTCATAATCTGCTAATGTTGAATGTTCCAGGGGCTAAGCTACCAGTGGTTCATAATCTGCTAATGTTGGATGTTTCAGGGGCTAAGCTACCAGTGGTTCATAAACTGCTAATGTTGAATGTTCCAGGGGCTAAGCTACCAGTGGTTCATAATCTGCTAATGTTGAATGTTCCAGGGGCTAAGCTACCAGTGGTTCATAATCTGCTAATGTTGAATGTTCCAGGGCCTAAGCTACCAGTGGTTCATAATCTGCTAATGTTGAATGTTCCAGGGGCTAAGCTACCAGTGGTTCATAATCTGCTAATGTTGAATGTTCCAGGGGCTAAGCTACCAGTGGTTCATAATCTGCTAATGTTGAATGTTCCAGGGCTAAGCTACCAGTGGTTCATAATCTGCTAATGTTGAATGTTCCAGGGCCTAAGCTACCAGTGGTTCATAATCTGCTAATGTTGAATGTTCCAGGGGCTAAGCTACCAGTGGTTCATAATCTGCTAATGTTGGATGTTTCAGGGGCTAAGCTACCAGTGGTTCATAAACTGCTAATGTTGAATGTTCCAGGGGCTAAGCTATCAGTGGTTCATAATCTGCTAATGTTGAATGTTCCAGGGGCTAAGCTACCAGTGGTTCATAATCTGCTAATGTTGAATGTTCCAGGGGCTAAGCTACCAGTGGTTCATAATCTGCTAATGTTGGATGTTCCAGGGGCTAAGCTACCAGTGGTTCATAATCTGCTAATGTTGAATGTTCCAGGGGCTAAGCTACCAGTGGTTCATAATCTGCTAATGTTGAATGTTCCAGGGGCTAAGCTACCAGTGGTTCATAATCTGCTAATGTTGAATGTTCCAGGGGCTAAGCTACCAGTGGTTCATAATCTGCAAATGTTGAATGTTCCAGGGCCTAAGCTACCAGTGGTTCATAATCTGCTAATGTTGAATGTTCCAGGGCCTAAGCTACCAGTGGTTCATAATCTGCTAATGTTGAATGTTCCAGGGGCTAAGCTACCAGTGGTTCATAATCTGCTAATGTTGAATGTTCCAGGGGCTAAGCTACCAGTGGTTCATAATCTGCTAATGTTGAATGTTCCAGGGGCTAAGCTACCAGTGGTTCATGATCTGCTAATGTTGAATGTTCCAGGGGCTAAGCTACCAGTGGTTCATAATCTGCTAATGTTGGATGTTCCAGGGGCTAAGCTACCAGTGGTTCATAATCTGCTAATGTTGAATGTTCCAGGGGCTAAGCTACCAGTGGTTCATAATCTGCTAATGTTGAATGTTCCAGGGGCTAAGCTACCAGTGGTTCATAATCTGCTAATGTTGAATGTTCCAGGGGCTAAGCTACCAGTGGTTCATAATCTGCAAATGTTGAATGTTCCAGGGCCTAAGCTACCAGTGGTTCATAATCTGCTAATGTTGAATGTTCCAGGGCCTAAGCTACCAGTGGTTCATAATCTGCTAATGTTGAATGTTCCAGGGCTAAGCTACCAGTGGTTCATAATCTGCTAATGTTGAATGTTCCAGGGCTAAGCTACCAGTGGTTCATAATCTGCTAATGTTGAATGTTCCAGGGGCTAGGCTACCAGTGGTTCAATGTTTGCTTATTTTGAATGTTCCACGGACTAAAGTGCCAGTGGTTCAATGTTTGTTTGTGTTGAATGTTCCCTAGACTTAAGTACCAGTGGTTTAGAATTAGTCATAAATAGGATCGTCACCTCAGTCCATTCAGCCTTGTCCACAATTTTTGTAGCCTGTAAACCAGCAAAAAAAAAAAACTTATGTATCTACCCACGGAACACCAGTGTAGGTATTAATGATTGTAATAACAGCAAAAAAGTTGGCCTGATAAATTAAATTACAAATTAAGCATCTTTAAACATTTGACATTTATATTCTGATTAAAGGGCTTAGTGATTCAAATGTATTTTTGTCTAAGCACATAGTTCATAAATCTAGTTTTCAATACAATAAATGTTTCGACAAGCTTCATTTGTAAACTATTTTAAAATATTAATGCCTATGTAATTTTGCGCACTCAAGTCCCAACTCCCCGGGAGAGAGTCCAATAGTAGTTAAAACGCTATGGTGCAACAAATACGGAGTGGCAAGTTAAACATAAAACATTGTAAGTCTTGGTTAATGAAGGGAAGAGAAGCGGCAGGTCCTTCTGAAGGTATTTACAAACATGTAAATAAGCTCTAGACCAGAAAGTCAGTGTTGGCTAGTCACCACCACTTGCCCCTCTCTTGCCACCCTATGTCACAATAATTACCAAAACATAGTCTCACAAGGTATTTTACAATCTCAGAGAGGCTTTCTTGTTGATTGGCCTTAACTGAGTTATTTTGTAGGCTTATATTTTCTACTGAAGATGTTTTTGAGTACAGATTTGTTTTTTCATTGATTTTGTTTATCTGCATCAGTGGGCACACATCATAAATATCACACTTATTTATTTTGATTTTTCAATGAGTTGGTCATGGTTTAAATAAAAGTGGAGTGTACAAAGGTTTTTTTAAATGGTTTCTTATTCTCGTTCTACACAAATACAGATATGTTATAGGGCATACCTATGCATCTAGCTCAAATGGGTATCAAATATGACAAAAAAAATATTTTCAATGGTTAGTGTTTGTAATTTTTTATATAGATCCTATGGAAAGTGCTTTAAGCTAAAGTTGGGTTTTTCTAACCTAAGCTTCAAGTTATTGCATTGCCCTAATAAACACACCATTCAACTGCCAATAATGTTGCGATATTTTCAAATATATATTGAAATAAAAATAATTTAAAATGTTCTCTTTGTGGGATCATATTTGGTAACTTTTTTTGATTTTCTCATTCTTCACCTCAATACACTTATTTATTATTGCAGTTTTTAGCCAACCTAACTTAATCTAACCTTTCATGTGTTTATAAATTAGATTTTTGAATAGTATTGATCAAATAATGAATTTAATGTCCAAGGGAAGGGTGTCATATAACGCAAAGGACATGGGTCAACACACATTTTTTCAATATATATGTTTTTCTTCTAATTTTAGTGAGGTTAGTTTTTGTTGTATAAATACTCAAAATTATATCTATATTCAACTTTATAAATCCTGGAATTGCTTCACCAGCTTCTTAAATGTGTAAGAAGACGAAGAAAAATAAAATCATAGAACAAAGGAAATATTTGGTATAAGCTCTAGCTGTATATAAAAAGGTGGGCCTAATGCCCAGTAGGCTAAGTAGGCTTTATTTTACTGTGTTGCGATTAACACAGTTTTAGTCATGTAATGGGTTGTTCCAGTAGAATTTACTAGCTTCGAATTTAAGTGGTTGCGGCATCATTTCCAAAAAAATTAAATAAATATATATGATTCCTACACATATTGAAGAACTAAAACTAAATTTAGAATAATTTTAATTGTCACCATTAATTTACTCAGAAGGGGGTGGGGTTTTAGAGGAGGGGAAGATATTCTGAAAACTGCAGTTGCAAGGGTTTGTGTTATTTTTAATATCTCTGCTTCTATAAAAGATATCAACTTGAACCAACAAATGTTCAGTTCTGTACTCCATTTTAATGCATTGGTAAACTACTTGACTATAAATAGTGTCTGCACTGTACTGATAAAAATAGGGAAAAAAAAGTTTTTTGGCAAAATTTAACTAACCCATAAACCGTGATGTGAAGAAAGAAGAGATGAAGTCATCTTGCTCTTCGTTTTCATCCGCTACTGGGCACGACGTCATCTGGGTGAGGAGTGCAGCTATTTCTCAAGCGTAAAGGCTCGGATATTAGTAAATAACTAACTATTCTATCGTGTGGTACATTCTTATTATCATCATACTACCTACTACAAGTGACAAAGTAAAACTCACTCTTGTTAAACCAAACATTTAGTGGAGAAATAATATAGGCATACAGGTTTACAAATTAAAATCCAGTTGTAATACTGGCAACATAAAATACTTAAAATCAAGTGTTAATACTGGCAATATAAAATACTTAAAATAAGTGTTTATATTGGCAATATAAAATACATCTTTTCTACCACTACACAGGATAAATAAGTAAAGCACAGTAATAATTATATATGTATATATATATATATTGATTTTAACTTTAATTTTACTTATAATCTTGATATATTATATACAATCATTTGATAAAGTATTGCATAAAGTAATTTAAAATTAAGTTGTATACTGGCAACAAAAATACATTTTTTCTACCAATATAGATGGTAACAAAGTGGTGTACAATAATATTTACGTATGTTTTAATTTTAACATTTTTTATAATATATATACATAATATCTTACAACATTTTTTATACATATTTGTATATACAAATTACTTCTAGACAAACATTTACATATTATTGCCAGAAGCTTAAAATAACAGTATAATGTTTAGAGGGAAATTATTTTTATATTAACATCAAACTTTATCAATTAATTAGTCACTTACAAATTACATTATTAATTTGGATTTTTATTTAAATTTCTTTATCTTCTTTAAAATCTTGCTCTTAAATTCACTGCCACTGCTAGACAACTGTTTATCAAAGGCCTTTATACGAATATGAGTTTGTGTCTTCAAAAATAAATGAATTATTTCTCGTGGTATCTCATTTGTCTTTTCCATCACAGCTTCAGTTGCCATTTTTAAGATATTATCTTCTTTACTGAAGAAATCACCACGAATTTGAATGAATATCTGCTCTGCTAACTGTATAGCTTTAAATAATGTATAGCTTGGTTCTCGCAATACCCCTTTCGAGATTGTTTTTATCCAATTATTCTCACTTGTTTCTTCACAAGACGTACCTAGGTCTGGATATTTTGACCTATATTTATGGCTACGTAGCCTGCTATGTATCTCAGTCCCTCTAATGATACTACATTATTGTCTTCTTGTAATAAATCATCATCACCTACTTCAATTCCATCGAAGTGCTCTTCCTTTACTGAATTGTTTTCATGTTCACACTCAATTATCTTATTAATACCTTTCAGAATTTTAGCTGTTGTACATTCCTCAATTTCTTCTTTCAAATCACTTTCTTTTTGTAGATCTTTTGTAAATATATTAGAAACACATTCTTCGTCATTGTTTCCATCTGTATTTTGGTTTCTTGTGAACACTGAAGAGGAATTTTTCCCAAGAATATACCATCTTAATCTATATTTAAAATCAAGTAAGTTTGGTTGATCGTTGGTATATCCCATTCCTCTTAAACAAGAAAAATAATTTTCAAGTACATCTTGATTAATTTTGTCATTAAGTAAATATACAATGCCAAATTTGGCCTTCAAATATTGAAATAAATTTTTTAATGAATTATTTGTAACTTCTATTCCTAATTGAAAAGGCATTTCACTTCCGTGCCCCGCGACTCTTACTGATTTTACAAATGCGTTCATCTCTGATATAATTCGGTCTTACTCAAGTTTGTCAAGTCCATATGCGAGTTTAGTTTTGTCTGGGTTGTAAGGATATTTGGAATTTATAATATCAAACCAGTCGTTAAATAGTTTAACAAAGTGAACATTTATTTTCCAATCTTCATTTAGTAATTTTTTTTCTCCTAGAAAATAAGTGCTTTGCTTGTTGTGTTTGATAGAAGTTGTGTGGAAGTTTTTACTTTTTGCCTCTGGGTTTTGGAAACATCTAAATGTTGTTGAGTTATTTTGAATGCAATTTTAAGATCCTTTTGAGACATATCCAACAGCTCTTGTATGCATGTCTTCTGAATCTTTTCTACTGAAGAGGTAGTAAATCCTTGATCAATAAAGTGATTCCTGGCAAGTTTCAAGTATCTGCAAACATGAAAACTTTTCTCGAATCATCATGAGGATTGTTGAAAGAAGATTTTGTTGCGCTTATTCCGAGTTCTTTCCAGACACTTCTGTCAGATCCTCCCATGTCACTTGTTACAAACAAAACAGGATTATTAATAGATTCTAGTTGTATAATTAATTGTCTTAGCAAGTTTGCTGTCATTGGAGTATCGAAATTATAAAAAATTGGCTGCTTCCACTTGCCAATAATACCCCGAGCCATAACAACCTGAACTGTTGAATGTGGACCTAGAACATTTACCTTTGTTGATTCAAAGCAGATTAGGTTGTAAACCTGCATTTAAACATAAGATAATACTGTTACACGTTCTCTTTCTGAGAATGTTGTGGCTTTTAGTTCCATTAAAAGAATTACATCATTTAGTATTCCTGGACTGCAGTCGATCTTAGTAGCCCATCTATGCAAAGTTGAAACTGATGGCAATAGATAATTTAACTGATTTCTCAGGTATCTATAAGCCTTAGCGCCCATGCTCCTAAGAGAAATCGCTGCTGCAATATCTTCACCAGACCAATGAAGTCTTTTATTCTTGCTTAGGATACTTCGTATTCGGCCAGGGGTAAAATAATGTGACAGAATTTCTCTAACCTTTTCATCGGCATTTTCATTAATTTGGCTTTTAACTTCCATTAATTTTTCCACTAACATATACTTTTCTTTTCTCAACTCTCTGTTAGACATTAAGAAATCTCCTGCTGCGGTATTCAAACGAGAATTTTCTTCAAGCTCTTTTATTTTTTCATTCATTTTCATAATAATCTCTTCGGAAATTTCAATTTGCGAGCTGAAACAGTTTGTCTTGGTTTTAGTCATATTTAATTGTTCAGCTACATGTATTCTTATATACATTACAGATACTAATACAAGGAAATAGCTATGAAAATGTAATTCATATTTTTCACCGAAACACCGAGAATCTAAACAAGAGAGGTATGACTAATCTGCTCAAAAACAGAATTCTAGTATTTTACCATTGAAGCATCTAATATAAAATGAATGTGTTAGGTCATCAGCAATTATTATTTTAGACACACTATAATTGCATAAAGTACTGTATTTGTTTAGATAAAATGTTCTAGATAATTAAAAAGGGTTAGAACTTCCCCTCAACTCAAACATTCAACGAGTAGTACATCCTCATTGGAGCCCACGTGGCCTGAATCACTAGACTCACATTGCTCAAGGTTGCCGTTGACAGGTTGGTCGGGGCTCAAATCCCAGCCGTATGCGCTTGGGGTGGTTTATGTGTTTAATGTATTAATTAGTAAATATTACAATTTAAATTAATTAACCTAAACAATTTTACGTATTAGGGTTTATGATGAAAGACCCCGTGAAATTAAATCTTGGAAAAATAAATTATACATTTGCATTATTTATAATAAAAATATACATTTATTATTTTCCCCAACTACATGATGTGAAGAAAAATAATTGAGAAGCATTATTTTAACTTACCAGCACTGGTATTTCAATTGTAGTTACTTATGCGATTAATAACCATTACTAAAAATAAATTCCTTCTTTCAAATAATATGTCTGAATATTCACGAAAAGGTTTTACAAAATAAGACATATGATATACTTGATTTCAAATACCTATTATTTAGATGCAGTAGATCATTAGGAGGTGACTTGCAGTTGATGGGACCAGGTTCAGGTTGCAAAAATGTTGACCTTTCTTTTGGAAATTTGTCACTTTCCCCAATTAATACTGGCAGTTCCTGCTTATTTATAGTTCTGAAAAATTAAACAAAAAGCTAAGCGAACTAATGTCATTTTATAATAGCATAATAATCTGAAATCCTCTGACGGTAGTTTATAAGATATATAAAATTTGCTGAAAAATAACTATTTAGGTGTCTTAGTAATCAATTTAGATAAAAGTAAAATCCGCATTGGGATGCATGAGGTATAAATGATTAAATTAATTTTGTTTGGTTTACGGTGATGGTGAGGTCAGGGTTAGAATTCAAGCTGGGTACATTGGGAGAGGTTTTACTAATAGTCTCTCATCCCTGCCCCTTTTGCGTAGTTATATATGCACAGCCATAAAAGCCAATTAGCCGTGGTGAACAAACATATTTTAAATAGTACAATAGGAGACTTACCATGAATTTGTCGAAGCTGTTGCCAAAATTTCACGAACAAGATTTTTTCTTTCTCTTTTCTTGTATCTTTCTGAGCGTTGATTATCTTGGTTTTTGTGTTCTTTTAGTGGAAGGTGTAACATTGGAACTGAATCGTCTTTTAGCTTTCGGCATTTTTCAGGCGAATAATTTAGCATCATTTGCGCTCTGCTTTTCGTAAAAGATTCTGGTCCGAAGTGTATGGAACATATTCTAGCTGGAGACAAAATATTGAAAGTTAAAATAGCTTTAAGCAAACAAAATTAAATAATTATATTTTATAAATGAACACTTTTTTACTCACCATTCTTGATATTTATTTTGCATTTTCTTTTGCATGCTGCAACCCATTTTGCGTTGATATCTTCCCTTTGTGTAAATCGGAAGTACTTAATTGAACTACCTTTTGTTTTAAGTGAATGATTGTAACAGCCATATACTGCACAATTTGGCATGAATTTGTTTTTGGTGGAACATGTAGAATGGATTAGCGCTTGATGATAAACTAAAAATGGGTGAAAACTCTGATAGCTTGAAACCCAGGTGACGTCAGAGTGGCAAGCAGAAATGTGTCGAGGTGGGGGTAAGCATGCACGTGGGCTCACCACTATCTCTTTACATCATGCCATAAACCTATTAGTTTTAAAATCCCCAGACTCGTTATTTTTTTTTTTTGCCACTTCTTCACACATAGTAGTAAAGGATACACCCCACAGAGTTGGATCTAAATTTATTCATTTTTACAAAATATTATCAAATTTGCTTATATTTTGAATTTTTGTGTAGTTTCAGTTATCATATCTAAAAAATAAGTAAAGTTAAAAATATGTAATTTTTTTCACCGAATTTCATTGTATTATTTAGCCTAGTTTTAAGGAAGGGGGAAGGAGGGAATTAATTTGCCACTTTTTTCATTTTGGATGCTCTGTAGCAGTCAGTAATGATACAGAAGAAATGTTAAATGTAACATTAACATGGCTGAGGGTTTAGTTTTGTATTACAATTGACAATATAGTTTCATTTGTTAGAACACATTTATTTAAAATAAAAATCCGGTGTAACTGTAGAATTATTAGTTTACTTACAGATATGTTTAGTAATACAGTAGTTCCATCTGATATGTATAGCTGTATTAGTTAGTGTACAATTAGAGAGGAAGCAAGGACTAAAATTTCCATCAGACTGGTAGTTTGTTGGCTGGGAGGATGTATGAAATGTGCTGCTGCAGTCAAGCTCACAGGTCTGACAGGTTCAGACTGGTAGTTTGTTGGCTGGGAGGATGTATGAAATGTGCTGCTGCAGTCAAGCTCACAGGTCTGACAGGTTCAGACTGGTAGTTTGTTGGCTGGGAGGATGTATAGAATGTGCTGCTGCAGTCAAGCTCACAGGTCTGACAGGTTCAGACTGGTAGTTTGTTGGCTGGGAGGATGTATGAAATGTGCTGCTGCAGTCAAGCTCACAGGTCTGACAGGTTCAGACTGGTAGTTTGTTGGCTGGGAGGATGTATGAAATGTGCTGCTGCAGTCAAGCTCACAGGTCTGACAGGTTCAGACTGGTAGTTTGTTGGCTGGGAGGGTGTGTGGAATGTGCTGCTGCAGTCAAGCTCACAGGTCTAGCAAGTTCAAACTTTCACACTCAGGAGCATTGTGTGTACTGCAGTCTGTTTCTAACTTCCAGTAAGTACATAGTTCTTGGGTTATAAGTAGATTGTTCCTAGTGCTGGTAGCCTATTTACTGTACATAAAATATAGAGTGCTGTGTAGGTATATTTTCAAATGAGTTCCATAAGAAAAGATTTTTTCCTGTGACCACAAAAACATTGGTGAATTTAGTGAAAGAGAACAGGGGCTTCTGAAATTGAAGGTTCATTCAGCTATTTCTTGTGTGTGCAATTATCATTAAATTTAATGTTTGAAGAACCATATGATTATATTTGGTGTTAAATGCTGTGATCAATTCAAATTCCACAAAACTTTAAAAATATTAAGAGAAATATCTCTTGAATTAGCAGAACAAACTCAGGATGTTAAAATCATTCCTGGGCAGTCAATTTGCCCTAGTTCAACCCTATGATTGGACAAACTATAAAATATCAAGAAGCCATAATTTATTGTGAAACATCAAGCTCAGTATTTCAAATAAATGATATAGAACTCCACACACACTTTCTCGCTATATTGTTTGAAAATGGAGATATTTACTCAAAACTCGTTATATATTTGAAATGAAATAATATAAACTAGCAAACCCAAGCATTGCACTATACTTATGTAAAAAAATGGTTTAGTCCTAATTTTATAATTATGTTTTTATTCCTCATTTATAAAATTTGACCAATAGAAAATGTAAATATTGACTATTGAGTCTAAAATGTATATAGATCATTATTGTACAAACATTTCTCCAAAGAGGTTTAAGGAAAAACAACATAAACTTTTAGATACTTACTTATATTTAATCACTATGGAATTGGAGAATTATTGCGTTAAAACTTAAGTAGTATCTCTTTACAACTAAAGCTCACAAAATTGTATTAATATATTTGCCAATATCTCAGAAAATGTTGGATTTATAAAAATATATATTCCATATAAAAGTTTTTTTATTTTTTATAGTACTACGATTTTGCTATGATAAGTTATTTAGTATCTCAAATAGTTGTGGAGATATATAAGTTTATGCTTCTGTAAAGTACCCTAAAATTCATTTTCATGGCCAAATTAAAATATCCAGTTTATTTATAACCTTAATCAACACTTGTATACGAATTTTAATCAAAATCGTTAGTCGATTTTGAGAGAATCGATTTTTTCTCTTTTCACCCTTTTTAAACTACTCTTAATTTCAAGTTTGAATACACACACACAGACAGACGTTATCGCAAAGACCACTTTTTAGGGTTTGGGGGGTCTTGAGATGTCAACATCCATCAACATTTCAGGTTATATTTTCTTTTGCGGTCACAATACTTTTACCTTTTGTGTTTGAAAAGTTAAAAAATATATATATTTACATATAGCTTGAAAGTTATTGGTTTTATAAAAATATGCTTCTTATAAAATATTTGTATTATAAATAGACCTACATGTTTGTAATGATAATTAATTTCATATCTCAAATAGTTTAGGAGATATTATAAAAAAAGATAATTTACGCATCAGACTGGAGACCTTAAAGTAATTTTGCCGAAATATTGAGAAAAGCCATTTTGTTTGGAATATTTATAAATGTTTAGAAATGAAATTTAATATAAATCGTTAGAGCCGATTTTAAGAAAATCGACTTTTTCTCTTTTTGCCCTTCAGTAAATTAATTTTAGGGTTAGATATCCAAATCCAAAAACTCCTCGGGTCAACCCTATGAAAACCCTAGATACCAAGTTTTAGCCCGATTGGTAAAAATAGTTTAGGCTCTAGTTGGAGGTACAGACAGACGGAAAGTCAAAAACCACTTTTTGGATTCGGGGGGTCATGAAACGTCAAGATTCATCAAAATCTTGAGTTCGATTTCTTTGATGATCACAATACTTTCTCTACCTGTAAGATAGCGAGAAAGTAAAAAGGAAAATAAGAACTTAGTTGCTATGAATGTGTGGTAATAAGATAATTTTCAGAAAAATATAAATTTATTGTGCAAGACGAAATACGAAGTTACCACTGAGTAAATCAATAAGCCACAATGCATCCATTTCTGGTATATTTCTTAGTGAAATAAGATTTAAAAAAAAGTGTTTGGTTTATATCTGATTGCAACACACTGCCAGTGCTATAGACAGTTTTCGAAACGATTCTAAAAATTAATTATAATCGGAAAAAAATTATTTACTTCTCTGATGGTGCTGGCGGCCAATATAAGAATCGAAAAAACTTTTACAATCCTTGTCATGATAAGAATGATTTTGGTGTTGATGCTGAATGGCACTTTTTTGCTACATCACATGGTAAAGGGCCTTGAAATGGTATAGCGGCAAGTACTGTGAAACGTTTAGTTGCTAAAGCCAGCTTACAGCGAACACGTGGAGATCCTATACTAAGGGCCGGTCTTATGACTCCTGGATAAATATTAATCTGGTAAATAAATATTTATAGATGGTGGATAAGTTAAAAGTGTCTTATGACTGCCAGATAAACTGTATCTATTCATCACATTTTTATCGAGAGGTTTAAGTACCTGATAACTTTATATCTGGAAGTTAAAATGGTTGTTGCCATAGTGACACATTGTTTTTAATGAAGTTTTGCCAATCAGAATCTGTTTTTAGGTTAAAATCTTGGTTCACGTGTTTAGAAAGAACAGGCCCTGGCTCTAATTATATAAAGTTAGAACATTTAATTCACTTTTATATAAACTGACAAGCTATTTGTAGAGTTATATTTATTTATATAAGAACAAGTTATCAAAATGTGAGTACAATAAATGAAATTTTGTAAATGCTGAACCCAACTATTGCCCACATTTTGGCAGACAACGAAATTAGTACTTGCAAGACATCTTAGCTTCTGCGCCCACATGACGCCATTTGTTTACTCGCACTCGTTTAGCCACCATTATTAAACAAATGTTGAGTGGTGTCACCACTCTCTAGGTTGTAGTGCTATCAGCAGGGCTTATACGCATGCACGCACCAGCCTTGTGTGTTCTGAATAAAAATATATTTATCCTACAGATATCTGAATTTATCTGGCAGATAAATTCAGTTCATAAGACACATAAAACATTAAAGTGGCTGATAACTTTTATCTGATGGATAACTTGAACCTCCCAATAGCAATATTTATCCGGTAGTCATAAGACCGACCCTAACAGTGTGTTAAATGTACACCTTCTGCACTGAAAATATCAAAGGTATAACTTTTATTCTAATTGATAGTTCTGTCATCACAAATACTGAGAATGACCTTTCATTCAGATTTATTGAGGTGGAATTCATACCCAGTACAAGGGAGAACCATTGCTTTGTTCCACTTGATAAATACAAGATTTCCATATCTTTGGTTTCCGGACCAGCGTTACATGAAGATTTTGTTAGATCAAAAACTTTTATGGAACCAACAAAGAAACCACTACCTAAAATCAATGATTATGTAGCTGGGTATGTGATGGAAAATGGTGGCTTGGAGTTGTAAAAGAGACAAATGAGGATCAAGATTGGTATATACAATTTTTTCACTCAGATGGACATAGTACATCCTTCAAGTTAACACAGAATGACTTTGCATGGGTTCATAGGACTGACATTTTAAGGATCCTCTCACCTATGGAACTAATAATACCAACTGGATGAGTTCACAACATAAAAGAAAAAACAAGCACCAAAATATCAGAAGCCTTTTTTACATTGAACGTGAACATGTACAGATTCAGTATGGACATGAGTAGCTGCAATTTAATTGTATACTAATATAGCTGTCCAAATAATTCTAGTTACAATAGTCCCATGACTTCTTTGGTGCTAAGTGACAGCTCATATCTCACAGCTGACAGCTTTGAAAAGTTACCAAACCAAATTATGTATCCCTACGCCAAATCATATGATCTGCAAAAACATGTGTTTAGCAGCTGTCATTTCTGACAGTCAAAATTTAGGTATATAACTAAATTTTGACTGTCAGAAGTCAGCTGTGAACTATCAGTCAGCACCAAAGAAGCCATGGGGCTACTTTAGCTCTACACACTAAGCTTTTAAAATTAATTTAATTTTAAATAC
This sequence comes from Timema cristinae, assembly GCA_039000515.1. NCBI lineage: Eukaryota > Metazoa > Arthropoda > Insecta > Phasmatodea > Timematidae > Timema > Timema cristinae. The sequence goes on from JBCFYV010009882.1 coordinate 24,705,337, forward strand.
ATCTATTCTAAAATGAAACTATACTGTCAAGTAGTTAGTTTAAACATATTATAATGCATCTTTGTTTATTGCAATACAAAATTAAAGCCACAGTCATGTTATATTTCTTCTGTATCAGTACAGACTGCTACAGAGCATCCAAAATGAAGAAAGTGGCCAAATGATTACCCCCCCTCCACCCATCCCAAACCAACTTAGGGTGGGAGTTAAATGCATTTCACTCTATCACTTTAAATTCTAGCCTGGTGAATGGTCAGAAAACTTGTATTCACTCATCTACCCTCTGTGCCATCCACTACCTATTTGTCAGAAGGATGTCATCCTCACACAATAGGCAACAACAACCCTATTACAGAAAGTCTTCATGCACTGTTGCCACTTTGCAGACCATTCACACATGAAAAGAGAGAATTATGAACTTTGTAGATATTTTTATTTTCGGCGTCTAGAAAAAAAAAAAAAAAAATATATATATATATATATATATATCACCTCATCTTGTTACTCCAATGAAGAAGGAAACATTTTAGACATAGTTTACTCACATTTGCAGGGAAGGAAAGTGGGAAACAATCAAGGAAAACCCCACTCTCAGTAGACCCAACCGAATTCAAACATCGATCTTCCTGTCATCAGTAAGCCAGTCTAACACGAGTCCGACGCCTATACCAATCGGCCAATGAAGTGGGCTTTTTTGACAAATGTTTTTTTCCTAAATGAATTCTCACTCTCCTTCAACGTAAATGCAGGTAGATTGACTTTAAATGCTTCCTTCCTCATCCCTAGCCCATTAGCGCAACTATCAAATATGTGTATCAGTACCATAGGTAGACAGACGTGGTGATAAAAAAAACTTCCTCATTCTAAACACACTTGTGAAATTTTTTCATATGAGTATAACTTTAACGGGTTTCAAAAAGTATATGAACAATTACAATTCTCAGGAATCAAATCCAGGGATTTTGGCTTCGAGTGCCGCTGCTCTATTATCTGGTCATCCTGACTCATCACATATTCAGGGCCATCTTTTACTAGTTGACGTTGTGTTGAGACAAATAAAGTTATGGTAACTGGTAAAAGTAATATTAGTTGTTCATTGTTACATCAAAGTGAAATCAGTAAACTATGGTGATATTTTAGTGAAATACAATAATAAATAAAAATATGTCATTTTGTTTTAAATACAAATTTTAATTTTTTCCTTTTTAATAGGAAAAAGAGCTGACGTGAAGAATGTGTATGTCTGTGTCTCACTCATAATTTCACAATTAATTTGAAGATATCAACCAAAATTTAATCACACATTAATCTGCTGGTTCAGACCACAAAGAAAATCTTGGTGTGTCAAAAAACAATTTTGGTGAAAAGTTTGTTAGAAAAGCGTGTTATCAATGTAGTTATGACCATCCAAACCGGCCATGTCCCGCTATTAATAAGGGATGTAATCGATGCCGAGGTATGAACCATTTTTCCAGAAATTGTGTTGCCACAAATAGTTTTTCGATTGGTCGTAGTGATTTTGAAATTGGAGCTATGAATGCTGATAGTAGTGTTGTTAACCAGACTTCAAATTTTTGTCAATTTCAAGATACTGATGGTTACTCTTTGTCCCCTGTTTCAGGTTATTCAGATACAGGTTCTCTTTAATTTATACAGTCTGTAAATACTAATCATCATTGGTGCATATCATTGCTAATTAACTGCAAACCTGTACTTTTCAAATTAGACACACGGGCAGAAGTTAACATCCTTCCCTTAAGGTCTTTGCAGTCCATTGGGCCCCATTATAGTTCTAGGTTGAGTGCTCCTAAAACTCATATTGATGCTTTTGGGGGTTTTGAGATTGTACCTGTTGGTGAAATTTGTCTTTCTATTATAAATGAAAACAAAACACACAGCTTGGTGTTTACTATTGTCAATTAGTTACTTAGCCTTTCATCTTGTGTGAATCTCAATTCCATTAAAAAAATTGTTAGGGTTCTCAATGCTCAAAATAAACCTGATTTTCAAAACTTCTGGAATTCAAACCAGGATGTTTTAATGGCCTTGGATGTTTTCCAGAGGTTCTTGATTTAAAATTAAGAAAAGGTGCTATACCTAAAAGCAGCCCAGCACCCAGAGTTCCCCTAAAAATGTTAAGTAATCTTAAGACGAATTTAGATTATCTAGAACAGCGTGTCATTATTGAATGTTGTGAAGCTGGTGAATGGGTAAACAACCTAATAAGTGTAGAGAAACATAAAACAGGGGCCATAAGGCTGTGCATAGATCCTGAGGATCTTGACGAAAATTTGGTCCGAGATTATGTGTTGATTCAGACTCTGGAGGAGATTAGTTCCAAAATGGACAATAAAAAATATTTTTGTGTGTTTGATTTAAAAGGTGGGTTTTACCAGGTTAAATTGAGTAAATAATCGGATAGTCTATGTACGTTCAGCACCCCCTTTGGATTTTATTGGTTTTTACGCGCCCCATTTGGACTAAGTGTGCTTCCTGAGTACTTCCAAAAGATGACTCATAAATACTTTGGGAATATTGGGGGAGTATGTGTATATTTTGATGATGTTTTATGTGGAGCAGACACAATGGAAGAATTATGGAAAATAGTTAAACAGGTTATTCAAGCTGCTCGTGAAAACAACATAATATTCAATTCTTTGTAGATAAGGTTAAATTTTTGGGTTTGGAATTTGATAAGGATGGAATTCGTCCTGATGACACTAGGGTTCAGGCTATTCAGGACATAGAAGTACCTGCTTCAAGGAAGGATTTGCAGCGTATTTTGGGAACAGTCAATTACCTAAGACCATTTTTGCCCCACCTGTCAGATATTTGCACCCCATTCCATGAACTACTGAAAAAAGATTCCGAGTGGTCTTGGAATTCCTCCCACAGTAAGCAGTTAGAACTTTTGAAAAAATCTATAGCACAACATGCCTTGTTGACTCCTTTTGACCCCTCCAAACCCATCAACATACACGCTGACAGTAGTCAATATGCCCTTGGTGCCACTTTAATGAAGAATGGCAAGCCCATTTTATATGCTTCACGATCGCTTACCACCACTGAGCAAAATTATGCTCAGGTAGAAAGAGTTGCTTGCTGTCTCATTTACATTCAAAAGGTTCCATAACTTGGTCTATGGTCACAAAGATGTAACTGTTCATTCAGATCATCAGACACTTACCTCCATCATTGTAAAAGCCATTAGTAAAATTACCAATAATCGCCTCCACCACCTTAGGCTGAAACTATTGCCCTATTCATTCACACTCAAGTATTTAGCAGGCAAACACATGCATATAGCGGATTTGATATCCCTAAATTGTAAAAATATTCCTTCATCTGTAGATGAAAGTATGTACGGCATAGTACATGTTATAGGTACAACCTCTGATGTTCAACCATCCTTACTTGCAAAGTACAAGAAAAATACGGCTTTGGACTCTGTTTTGAGCAAAGTCTTTAATTAATACATTAAAGGTTGACCTAAGTCATTGTCATCAGATTGCTCAGAGCTGAATCACTATTTTTCCCTCAGAAAAAACATCACAGTCCATGATGGGCTTCTTTACTATGATGAGCATCTATTAGTTCCATTTAAACTTAGGCGCATCACCCTTGAGATCCTTCATGCAACTCACCTCAGTTTTGAAAAAGTCAAGGCTCAAGCATCTTGCAGCTTCTCTTGGCCAGGAATAAACTCTGATTTGAAAAAGTTTATACTAGCGTGCCCAACATGCAATTCATTTCAACGGTCTAGAATAAAGGACCCACAGCAACCTCATGATATCCCTGATTTATCCTTTGTTAAAGTTGCTGCTGATTTTGTGGATTATAATGGCGATAGCTATCTAGCTATTGTGGACTACCATTCGTGGTGGATTGAATCTGAGATGGTCTTGAGTAAGTCCGCTTCTGCTACAATAAGTAAGCTCAAACCAATCCTTGTGTCTTTTGGGATTCTCAAACAATTCGTTTCTGACAACCAACCTTTCGACTCATATGAATTCAAAGTATTTGCTCAATCATGGAATATTGAATTGGTAACCTCCAGTCCTTTCTATCACCACATCAATGGTTTGGCTAAGAAAGCGGTTGGAATTGTCAAATTGATGTTAAAAAAGGTGCAATATTATTGTGGAGACTTTCCACTTTTCCTTCTGGATTATAAAAATAGTCCAGTGGCAAGACTCCCAGAGAGTATTGCCATTTGAAGCCTGAAATAATGATTGATGATGCAGTGACTGCGAAAGTAGGTCAATCGTTACATTATGACAAAACTGCTTGATTCCGTGAGCAATTTTTTAACCCTGAGCAGTATGTCTTTGTTTGGAACAACAAACTGCATTTTTGGGAAGAGGGCAAAGTGGTTAAGATATTGAAAAACAGACTAAATCTGATATGTATAAAAGGAAGACTTTATAGACGAAATTCACTTCATATTAGGCCTAGGCACTCTGGTAATGACATTTCCTGTGAAAATCATGATTGGGTGAGGAGCTTTGGTGATGAAGGATTAAAGGTAACACCACCATCCTCTCCTAATAACAAGCCAGAGAACATGATAACCTCAACTTCTCAGTCTCCTAATTCAGAAACGAATACTATGCCTAATATTGTACAAGGACTGGTAGAATTGTCCACCCACCAAAACACCTGGACTTATGATTCTGTATTTGAAAAAAAAAGCATGTTTAATAAGTTGTATAGTAGCGCCTAACTCAGCTGAGGGTTTATTTTGTTGGTCGGTTGGCCTCACTGTGCACGATACTTTTAGTGTTTGTTCTAACATGGGTTTATTTATAACCTTCATGTATAATTCATTCATAGCTTGTACTTTATGTAAATGAGACGTCTTGAAATTGCTGATTATGTCTGAAAGCTAATTTGTATGGGATAATAAAATACAGGGCAATGGCCTTTTTAACACCTTTCTTTCTGCCATTTTTTTAACAAATATTTTTGTTAATGGGATATAGAAATTAGTTAAAACTAACTCACTGATTTAAATATTCAATATATATTATATTTAATAATTATATCATAATTAATTTGATATTTTCCTAATCTCAATCTTTATATAAAATCTCGTGCTTGTGGAGCCCTGAACAAACCTGCGATATTTGACCCTTTTAATTTCTTCCTATTAATTTTCTACACATAATGACAACACTGTAAAAGGTTAGGTGAAGAGTATTAATAAAGCTTTGTAAACTAGTCAAGCAAAAAGGATGAGTGGTACCAGCAAGGGCTTTGTTATGTTGTTCATGGCAGTAAAAAGATTGGGGAGGGGAAACAAGGAAAGTTGATTAAACAATTTTGAAGACATCCGAGTGGCATAGATTAAGCTCAACCATTTAACATTAGTCTAATGGAAAGAATCACAGTGATAATTATTTGTGTCTCGAGCAAGAGTTCTTAAATTGGGGTCCATGGATGGGCTTCATGCTGTCCGTGAGCTGAAGATAAAAAACTATAAATTGTAAATCAAAGCTAGGATTCAATTACAAAGTTTCCTGTTTCTTTAACAGGCAATCACATGGTGCAATCAAAACAAACAATAAAAATAGATTGAATGTCAAAGATGACGTGCGCTGCACTGTTGTCTACTCCACAATTTCAACTTTTTATTCAAGAAAACACCACCACCCTTTTCATTGACTTTTTACTTTTGAATAGTTAATATCCTCTGATTGCCAAACCCATCCTTCACCTCTGACAAGACGTGTATTAATCACAACTTGTGAATGTGTGGAATGCCAGGCCTCCACCGTGGTTCGGATCCCACATTAACCTTTAGGTCCTCCATTTCATCTCACAATCGCCCTACCACTACACATCAGCGTAAGTGCGTACAACCCGAATGGGTAGTAAAACGCGGGGTTAATAATAATGCTAATAATAATAAATAATTATGAAAGCTAACTTTGAAGTCACACACTTTGAATCTATTTCATTTTTCTTCAAGAAGTTACCATTGATTTTTGTATAAAAAGGAAAATTGAGAGAGACAATTCATTGTAAAGATTGTTTTTATATTAAGACCATGTGAATGTAATAAATTTACACTGCAATAAAGTAAACTAGCAAAATGTGCTATAGGCCTAGTTACATAAACCCCTTTTTGGCTTCCAGTAAAAAAGTTTGTGTAGTACATCTTTTTTTTATGTTTAAATTTTTGGCTAAAAGATTAAAAATGGCTTCCGGTTGGAAAAAAAATGAAATTTTATTAGTGGTTGCACATCTTCAAGTCATCGCATTGCTATTAAGTCCTCATTTGTAAATTTTTACCAATGAAAAAGGTCTATATTGGTCGACACTTTCATATTAAAGAGGAAAAATAAAAATAAATTGACTTCAGGTTTAAAATTTTGAAATTCTACCAGTGGTTGCACAGTCATCTTAAGATCATTGCATTGCTATTAAAGTCCTCATTTTAAATTTTGATCAGTAAAAACGGTTGATGTTGGGTTTACAAGTGTAGACACTTTTGTATTAAAGAGAGTTTGTCAGATTTTCGTAGGGGCCCATGTCCCAAAAATGATTAAGAACCACTGGTCTAGAGTATTCAGAGAAGGAATTAAAAATTCCCTAAAATAATGGTTGTTGTTTATAATGTTTTCTCTACACTAATATACAAAGTAGAAAACTTTCTTTTTATTTCTTAAAATAATTTTAATTTTTTATTCAAAATATATGAAAATAAAAAAATAGGAAAAAAGGATTATTTTAGGTGGGTAGGCTTGAAGTAAAACTTATTAAAAATATAAAAAAATTAAACTAAGCAAAAAAAAAGTCAAATATATTTATTTGTCTAAGTACAATAAGGCCACACAGTTCTCAAACAAAGTGTTACATGGACAGGATTTTAACTAGGAACCGTAATAAAAATTAACATTTATTTTATTTTATCAGATAACACAATATATTTTTATATTTTTACATTTTTAGGAAATGAATGTTTTATTTAGTACCATAATATAGTTACCTCCAAATTATCTGCAGTAATGGAGGGGACGAGTGCCGCAGATAGCCCAAAACTGTGGATAATCTGCACATTTAGTAAAACAAGATATTGTAGCACATTCAATTCAAACTAGTTCTCACGTATCGTGACTGCGTTTGTGAACACTGCATGCAGTAAAATAAATTTTTTTAAAACCTTTAAATCAAGTCACAGTAGACTCAAAATATAAACATCATTCAAAAATTCATATTAGTCTTCTGCTTCATTGCAACTGCTTCCTTTTTCCTTATCCTGCTACGTATTTACTGTAATATCAGCTTGTCAGATAGGAGTGTGTCATCTTCCAGTTCTAGATAATTAAACAGGTTATCAGTCCATTCCCCCTTGCATAAACTTTTTGTGTCTCTGGCCAGTATCTTTTCCCTGGGGATTTACGGAGTACAACAGTATTTTTAATCAATGCGGTATTCTTCAAAAACGTATCCCCCTACTGTTGATGATGCCGCTGTTAAGCCGTGATGCAGATAATCCACTTGCGGATAATCGGGAGTTTACTGTATGTTATGATTTCCCTTATTTATTTGTTACTCCCCCTTAAAAAGTAGGCTAAACACCATAGTGAAATTTGGTGGTCATGATGGAGACGCGGCAGTAGGCCTAAAGTCAGTTGACCTAAAAGTCATTTGGCCTAAAAGTCATTTGGCCTAAAATATAATGTTAAAACCCTCGGGTATCTCCGTAAAATAAGCACTGTTAGTTTTTTCATCTGATTATAGATAGCACAAGTGATGGTAGATGGTGTTAAGATATTTATAAAAACATAGACTTTATTTAAACACAGACTTACTCTATTTACTTACTCTATGGCATTAAAAACTAGAAAGCTCTTTGCTGCACTCAGGAAAGTACGCCACCTATCCCTATCTTGAGCTGGTTCTATCCAATCTATCTCATTACATCCTATGTTTCTCAGGTCTATCCAAATGTTATCCTCCATCTGCGTCTAGGTCTTCCTAGTGAGTGTTCTTTTCTATTGGGTTTGCCATTCAATACCTTGAACGCGGTTCTAAATACTCCCATTCACGCTGCATGACCTGCCCACCATAACCTGCAAGATTTTATTACCCTATTAATGTCTGGTGATGAGTACAGGGCTTTCAGCTCATCATTATGTAGCATCCTCCACTCCTTACTATCTTCATTTATTTTTGGATCAAATATCTTTCTAAGCACCGTGTTTTCGAACACCCTAAATTAATTTTTGGCATGTAAGAAAAGAGAGCATGTTTCACACTCATAGAGAACCGGTAAAATTATGGTTGTGTATATTCAAAGTTTTACATTTCTTGACAGCAGGTGAGACAACCTATATTTATATGAGCAAGTATGTGAGTATCCATGGATGTTTTATAAGGCCTAAAGGGGTCTGCGAGCAAAAACGTTTAGGAATTACTGCACTAAAGCAATGTTAACTCACATACATGCAAAGAAAAAAATTGAGCTATCCTAAAGTTTAACTAACAATGACGAATGAAACAAGTTTCGCATGCCTACACCAATGTCATAATTCCCTTAGTTAGCCGTGTCTATATTCTATTCTATACTACTTATCAAACAAAGTGTCGGTCTGTAGTTAGAAACTCTGTGTGTATGTCGTTCTGTTGTCTAAGATCTTTGGAAAAGCTTAATTTATTTTGATGGAGTTTTTTTTAATGTGTAGGAGATTTATACAGGTAGGTTTTTCCATATAATTCATACGTTGTCTTATCAGTGAGCTAAGCAGTGTCTAGCAGTGTCTAAAAACCGACTGTAGGTGTCGTTTTTTGCATCTTAAATTTGTATCAATTCAAATATATTAAATTTTAATGCATACATCTTTTAAAACCCTTGGCAACAATGTGTTTCGAAAGAACAAGAAATGAATTGTAAATCTCCTTGGCAACGAGTATTTTGAAATATAAACTAACATGAATAACTCTTTATGTATAATTTGATAATCCTATTTACAGTAATAGAAATCCCGAGAAAACTACTGAACAGATTTTGACAAACAAACACTCAATTTAAAGGTTAGGTAAGGACTATAGTTGAGTACAGGATGCTGAGAGAGGAAGATGTGCTGCCTGCAGATGCAGCAAATGTTGTAATTCTTAGTGTGCGGCCAGCTAGACGTCAATTTTAGGCTCGCCTTTCTCTCCAGAGTCGCCACAGGTATGCCGGACCAGATATATTGTGGGATCTAAAATGTGATAACTATGGATTTTCTAAAGGTGAAATAAGATTATTGGGTGGTTAAGACCAAATTCCCAAAGCGCGAACGAAGACAAACTTCTCAGGTGGAGCCTCCAAACAAACTAAATGCTGTTTACTATGTTACCAAAAATGTTACCCCGGTGTAGATGCACCTCAACAATGCTGCCAACATGTTACCAACATTTATTTGATGTTTACTGCTCACTAACGGGAAACCGTCAACATGTCGCCAATATTTATAACTGATTTTCACGTTTTTGTTGACGATTGTGCTATCACCACTTGTTTCCAAAAATGTTGCTGCGGAGTGGACGCAGCTTACTTAGCTTATGTGGAACGGTGCAAAAAAGACAAATTACGGCAAATGTTTATATGATAAGCAATCCAATGATAGTAGGCTAGAAAGATCGTATTCTTTATTTTAATACTAAGCGCTGATTATCAATTGGCTGTTGTAATAGCTCAGAGCCATCTTAGGTAGGGGACCAAAGCGGCCCTTGGCTTCTCTTTAGAGGAAACCTTGTAGAAAAGTCAAAACTAAACGTTAACTTAAAAATATTCACTAACTATCAAACAGTTGAAAAGAAAGTATTTTTTAAGTTTAGAGAAAGCTACGTCTGTACTTATTGGCAAGTCATAGAACGCAGGGTGGATTGAGAGATAAGGCCGCTGCCTCACAGAGATAAGAAGTAAAAAAATATAATCGTACTAATCTCTTATTGTCTATAGCTTACTTATAGTCTACAGGTCCGCCCAGTGGATTAAGGGTCTATGGAAATGGAATTTCAGGGGACCCCTTCACACACAAATTAACTTAATTTAGTGTTGAAATATTATGTTCGTAAATCTAATGTAATTGTGTGCATGAATAAAATATAAAACCTTCCTTCAATAACTTCCTCCACAGTTTTATTTTCATTCTTATCAAGCATCATTTTTGTCCAAGCGTTAATTTAAAATCTAAAATATCTTTTGAACTTTTTAAAGTATGATGTTCACTTTTACGGAAAGCCAAGTATTTGACATAAACACCGACAAGAAATCTGTGCGATGTAAAAATATCAAAATATTAGTATTTATCAATAAACTCCATCAAACTACCCGGAACTTATGAAAGGAGCACATCAAGCGTTGCTTCATAGAATCAACACTCTCTACATCGTCCTGGATGGCCGACCACCCTAGCAGCTAGAGGAGGAGTTGCAGGGGACCTGGTCATCTTCAACTCCCACCACCACAGATCCAATACTACAAGGAGCAGCCCGGCTACCAGCAGTCACTCAGGGGACGCGGTGGCGGAAATACCGGACGCAGGAAGTAAAGAAGAAATGGGTACACAGATATCTGAGAATACTGGTGCCTTATATGTTATTGTAAGCCATGTACTACCTTTTGTTTAGTGAAGTTAGCCTAGGGTAGGCCCTCTTGTCATTGGTGGCTCTCCTCCCAGACCATCCCCTTTGTTTTCTGTGTTTAAAAATATACTTTAAATCAATCTTAAATGCACGTGGATTGTGAATGTGGAAAACTCGTTTTCGTGAAATAGAAATATTAGTGTGGTTGGGGGCCTCGAGAAGTGAGACCCTGGGTAAAACTGCCCTATTTGCCCCCCATCAGTCAGTGCTTAACACAGCCATACTCTCTCAGCAGCCAAATCCGTCATTTAGAGAAAAATGTATGCATTGTATTCTGGACTTAATAATAATAGTAATAATAATATCATTATCATTATTACTATTATGATTATTATTATTATTATTATTATTATTATTATTATTATTATTATTATAACCAGAGCGGTTAGTAAGACGTGGTGCTAAATAATTACAATTCCACTAAGTTATGCTATAGGGACCAGCACGATATTTTAGGGCATTCCCCCATCCCTCGATACCAAGACAGTTGTAGATAGTAAGTATGTTTGTGAAGACTTCTGAGTAAATCCACGCGCATGTGCATTTTAATTAGTTGGGACGCGTGACTTGTTCCTTTGTGACTAGTGATGTGGGCTAAAGATTACTACATGTGCTTTCTAATTAAAGTAGCGCAGGTGCTCCGAAAATGGGGGCGCACTTCCAGGAAATAATTTTAAAAATAAGTCAATAATTGAAAATATTTTTTATTATATTACGATCCCTTTTCCAAAGCCTTGATTAGTGATGTGTCTAACAATTTTTTATAGATAGATAGTATTTATCAATGAATCGCATCTATAATGATTAATTGAATCAATATTATAACTGTGATCAATAAAAAATTAAACATGTATATAATTTTTTTTACTAAATATATATCCAAAATTAAAAACAATTAGACGTTTGAATTTCGTCAACAATGAGGTAACCTCTAAACACGAACTAAAATGGAATGAAATAGTTATAAAAACCCACTCACATATACAAAGACAATATAGAAAATTATTTAAAATTATTGTCTCGTTTGAGTAGTCGACGAACATTTTACTGAAAATACTATAAGTAGAAATAGTTGTTATTGGAACCAAGATGTAGGACTTATTAGAAGCAAGTGAACCCTACTGGGAAGTAGCGCTTGTTAGTATTTTCGTGTAGAGACGCGGGTTCAGACCAGGGGCAGGTCTACATGAACACTTAACATGTGCTTCGAGTCTTTCTAGTTTCTTGAATAGTTATATATAAATTCATCTAGTATGAAGAGTATTGCACCTTATACCGAACGGCCAACACTGTGGTTCATCCAAAAGAAGATTATGGTATGGTAAATTGTTGCTTTACATAAAATATATTTTCAAATATTCAACAGTCTCAGCACTTGCAACAAAATCCAGCCTATTGATTCACCCTGCTGTAACGTTGTCTATTACAACATTGTTTATTTAAAATGTTGTCAATAGTCTCTGACTCTCGTTTTACTTAACGTTGTCCCCGACTGGCTACAATGTTTTTTTTAACCCGATTAAATCAAGCGTCAAGTTTGAACCGTTTGACAAACGCCTGATAACCGCTCGCGCTATGCAAAAGTCATGCAGACCCCGTCACGAGGTGCATTAACTTGGAGAACCACTTTCAAATTTTGAATTTTTGTCTATGTCAACAGTTCGTTTTAGTTTTATACTGTTTTCTACCACAAACAAAAAGTTTTATACTCCCACCATTTTGAGTAATTAGCATATAAAAATTGCCACTCCAAATTAAAGGGTAATTCGATCTTTATGATTTTGAACTTTTTTCAATACAAACTTTTTGTAATAATTCTGTACCGTTTGTAACATAAATTTGGTTTGCGTATGATATCTCGCCAGATTAATCGAGATTTATAAAGTATAATGTAATTAATATACTACCTCAAAAGCGGATCCAAATCATTTTCATAGGGAGGAATGGAGATGTCATAATTATAAATTACATAGTTACTTAGAATACTAGAGTTCTGTTTAAAGCCATTTAATAGTTTCTCATTCATTTTTGAGCTTATGTATTTTTTAAACAGTGGCTCTCCTCTTATATTTCTTAAAATCAGTTAGTTTATATTATAAACTATTTAGAGTGGCCCCCTTTCAACAATTTTTTGTAAAATTGATCACACTAGAAGCTATGAGTAGTCTTCGCCTTGATTTTAAATAAATACATTCTTTTAAGTCCTAAGCCATATAACAAAGTGTTTCTCGCCTAGAAATATTTCAAATTTGGATGCACCTCTAAGCTATTTGGAGTGATTCTCGATTTAATTTTTTATTCTAATTGAGTGACCACGTTGTTGTGATAATTACCCAAAATGGATGGGGGTAAAAAACTTTTTATTTGTGGTAAAAAAACTACTGCAAATTGTTTGCATAGAAAAACTCCTAAATTCAAAAGTATTACCCCAGAATTAACTTTGAGTGATCACTTTGATATTCTAACTACTCAAAATAGGTGGGGATGTAATACATTTTGTTTGTGGTACAAAACAAGTACAAAACATTGGCATCAAAAAAAGCTCAAAATTCTAAAGATGTAAACACCTCTTAATTTGTAATGGCCATTTTGATATGCTTAATAGGATTACTCAAAATGGGTGGGGTACAAAACTTTTTGTTTGTGGTACTAAACGGTACAAAACTATTATAAAACATTGGCATTGACAAAAGCTCAAAATTCTAAAGTGGTACTCCAGCAGTAACTTAGATTGAGTACATTGATATGCTAACTACTCAAAATGGGGGATTGGGGGTAGGGTACAAAACTTTTTGTTTTTGGCACAAAATGGTACAAAACTGTGTCACCGAAAAAAATTCAAAATTTGCAAGTGGACCTCCCCGTCACCCACCCTTCTCCACTCTCTCCAACAGCCTTTCTAAGTCATTGTTGAACAGAGCTGTCCGATGCTCCCCAAGACCGGGCAGTATAAGTTAAGTTACCCACATCATAAGAAAATTGGGGTATATACCAGTTTGATAGTAATGGGAAGGTTGGACTTCGAATACCGGATGGGTGGGAGGCCCACAAAAGTGTTTTAAGAGTTTTCCACTCTACCGCTATGTGTTATTGAAAGACGCTTATTGTTAGTCATCATAACCTCTTTTTGTATCACAACAATACGGCGATAGCAAAAAAGAAAGCATTTATGGGTGAGGTTTTCATGTCGCCAATGTTAGATTACTCAACCGTACTGGATCAACGAAAGAATTACAAATATTAAACATTACAAAGCAAATTTAAGTGCTTTTACAATCGTAAACAAATACAAATGGTAGTTAGTATGTTTATTATAAATAAGTTATTTTTGTTGTACTTTATTAAGTATATTCTCTTTCTACCATTTATGGGGAGGGTGATTGGGGTGCTTTAGTTTTAATCACTACGATACTTAAAAAGTTAAAACCATAAATTGAAACCTTAGTTATTCATACTCTTCTACTGGTTAACTGGAGTGCGTGTTATTGTGAAAAGATACTAGTGCTCTCTAGCTTCTTACCTGATCACAGGAACTAAAACGCAGTGAGACCTGTATTCTTTAGAGCAGTGGTTCTCAAACATTTTACTCTGTGACATTCTTTACATCCAAGTGAGGAAGTTACTCCATGACCCCTCTACCCTCCACTCCCCTTCCAGTGTTGTATGATTTGAATACAAACATTTTGTAGGTTTATTGTAATTATGTATACCTATGCATAGTGTTACATTTTGTTAGAAAATTAGCCTAGTAAAAATTAAAAATCATTCAAATTAAAACAGTTTTATATAAATAAATTTTACATCTTGCGCCCCCCTTTAGCAACTATCGCGCTCGTCCTTGGAGGATGCTCAGCACACTTTGATAACCACTGCTTTAGACCTTGGTAAATAGCTACACCAAAGAAGACTCATGTATTTAGAAATGATAGTATATACTATTTAACTAAATAGGACACATGCTGCCCTCTATTAACATCACAATACATCATAGCGAATGTTTCCGGATGAAACTTAGACATCGAACATTTATTTAAAGTCATTTGGCCTAAAATGTATTTCGAATACAAAAATTGATTTAATTAAGTTCGACAAAAGTCATTCGGCCTAAACTTTAGGCCAAATGACGGGTACTCGTGATGATCACATTAACAGAGCCTATGTGTAAAAAAGTTACAGATTTTTAACTTTTCTTCTTTTTTAGATAAAACTGAAAATACACATAAATGTAAAAAACAGCCAAATTTGAGATATTTTTTTCAAAATAATAACACAGATCCAACCCTGTGGGGCGTATCCTTTACTACTCTGTGTGAGGAAATGGCAAAAAAGTAACGAGATTGCTGATTTTAAAATTAAAGGTTTTATGGGTAATTAAATTTTGATTAAAAAAACTTTTACCTCATTTTTATCAGTACAGTGCAGGTACTATAATTGTAGTCAAGTAGTTTACCAATTCATTAAAATTAAGTACAGACAGTTGTAAGCAGAACATTTTCTTGGTTAAAGTTTATATCTTTTATAGAAGCAGAGATATTAAAAATAACACAAACCCTTGCAACTGCAGTTTTCAAAGCATCTACCCCCCCCCCCCCCTATAGCTCCCCGAGTAAATTAATGATGATGAATGTTATAAATATGGTATTGGTTCCTAAATATGTATAGGTATCATATGTATTTATTTCAATTTTTTTTGGAAATGGTGCCACAACCACTCCATGGTGAAATCTTGTGGAATGACCCCTATGGCATGTCATTAGAACATATTCAGGAAGTTGTGATGTTCTGAGATTACAGGTCCCTTCGTTGTGCGCCAATTGTGATGTTCTGGTTCGGCGCGTTGAGCGTCGATTGAAGTTACACCGTTTAATTAGCTGGTAATTGCCCCGTGGTCGAGCACTAATTAAATCGGTACGGTTTTTTGATGTAGTGAGTTAATTGGTATTTATAGCCTCGTGATCGAGCGCCAATTAAAGAGTTATAATTAATAAACACTTATTATTTTGACATGTTTTTTATTTCTGAATCTCTGTTTATTTCTAGAGAAAATAGATCATGTCGTTGAAATATATACGCGGCCTATTGTAGGGATCGCGGACAGAAGCTGTGCTAGTGACTGAGTAGTGAACAGTACTGGACGCCAAGACGCCAAGTGAGGTTCAATTGCACCATTCTTCGTATATATCCATTGCTCATGGAAGCTTCGAGAAGGTTTAGTTAAGAAAAACAAAATACAAGACAAAAACATCTCGGTTTTACTAGAAGGTCCGAGAGCCGGAAACTGACTCAAGTTACATTTTAAAATCTCTCTTCGAACCTTCGAGAAGAGGAAGTTATTATTTTAAATTGTCAACCTGACTTGGCTGGTGTCACGTGCGTGACGCCACTGATCAGTGGCTTTTGCCTTCTTAGAAGAAGAAGTGCTTTAAGCGCCATTTAATATACTATATAATTTAAATGAAATTAAATACGTTTATAAAATTAGGACGATATTATTGTTAATGCTTTCACATACTTTTCAGGGGCAAATCAATTACATTACAAAGTATTTAACCCTAGAGTACTATTGTCACTGTATAATGCTGTATTACTATCGATATATAAATATGACATAATATATCAAACCTTTCATAAGCTTCTTATGTGATCTAAGTTGAATTTGTCATTATTTTATTTTTTTTACTACATCAAACACAAAATTAAATAGACTACATCAAACTAAATTACAAAAAGAACAAAGGTCTTAAAAAAACCTGTATAAAAATAACTAAACATTGGTACATTTGAGTGTTTTTGTATTGGCCGAAACTACATAGTTACTATATTAAAAAAGAAAGAAATTAAAATATTTGTATTCAACCACTTTGTAACAGTCTAGATACAGTGACTTAAAAGTGTTCCCAGCAAATCTATTAAGACTAATGGTATATAAATCTGGCTTCTACTTCCAAATAACAGCATGTAACATCCAAGTTGTAACACACCATCACGACAAATAATTGTTGACTGACCATTGGAGGCATAGCTCGAAGGAAGGGAGGCTTGTTTGCCTGGTAGGTAAGTGGGGTGCATTGTATATTTTACAGGCCAATAATAAAAGTTAAAACTAGGCTTATATGAACTATATACAAGAATTGTGGTTGTTATGAAAAATAAAATGTTATCATTAGGGTAAGGGTTATTTAACTCAGAACATAGGCTTATTTAATGGTGCGTGGGTGGACCTTTATACTAGTTCAAAGGTCTAAGTGTTTCAAGCAATGTCAAAGAACATGGCTGAATGTTATCTGGTAGGTTATGTAATTTTCTTCTGTTAAAACAAACCAATGATGGTAATATTGATGTCTCATTTGATTTAATGTAATAGCCTAGGCCCTATGTTTAATAATAATCTTAGAGCGTATCCGAATAGTCTGTCCCACGCACTTGTGCACTTTACTGCACGCTTTCGTCAGGGATACCAAGGAGCATGTCAAACATTTTTGTGTATTTAGAGAAATTGGTAAATATATATGTATATTATATACATTTAAATATTGCCCTAATTAATTTACTTTTATCTGTAGAGTATTATTCTCAAACAAATTTTACTTAAGATCTTTTAACTCGTAAATAAATTTCCTTTTGACATAGATTTTCACATATGAAAGAGAAATTTAACAGTTTAAAATTATGTATATAAACAAAGAACAAACCATACTAGTTTTATTTAACAGATTGTGAATGTTTTATTCCATTGTCACACAATATAATATTTGTATCCAATTTAAACGCTAGTTTAACTAAAGTGCGCGATAAAGGGTAAGTCGTATGTGCCCCTTAGTAAAGTGTGCTATAAGGGGTGCAATTGTACACTTTAAGAGAATACAAACACCATCAAAAATCACTTCCAGCCTTTAAGCCGACGCCATTGCAACTTTAAAGTGCACTTGGCTTCCAAGGGGCCCTTAGACGGACTATTCGGATACAGCCTTAGATAAGTACATAACTTAGTGTTTATATTATAAGGAAATAACTTTTTCGGAGAATAAAATGAAAGCGTTCTAAGCCAGCGTTAAAAATTTATGAAAAATCAGGAGACGATTTAAAATCAAAATAGGTAATTTCATACCTATTAAAGTGTGACACGTTTGAGGTTAGGTTAGATTTGTATGGATCTTAGTTTATTTAAACGGTAAGTCTATAAGATAAAGTATTCCCTTACTACATTAAGGCAAATTATTATATAATAATTTATTGTCTGTAAAACAATAAAAACGCCATTGCATGTTTAAATGTAAGTAATTCGGTACTAACCTGGAAGACATATTGCAAATAAAGATCTTGATTATCATGCATACATAAGGCTAAGTTGCCATAACTATATATTAAAATTTCACAATATTAATATTGTTATTATTTTTACAAAATAACTCCATAATACAGTTATAGCCTATAGCTTTTCTCAATTTCAATATCAGCTCTAGTCATATACAATAATCTCATACATAGACAATTTAAAATTTTCAGCTTTGGTGTATTGGGAGTGACATATTTAGACTTCAAAGTCTGGCCGCTAGAGCCAGATGATAAATTAATTTACTAAAATTCTGATTTATTGTTTCAAATTATTAAATTAGCCAAAAGCTTTCTTAAAAGGTGTGTGACCAGAAAAAGTTGCTGTAAATAAAAATATTTAAATGTGTACAATTAAATAAATCACAAATTTTAAATATTTTTAACAAATTATACTCTAATATAAATAATGTATAATATTAACGTCGTACTAAAAAAAAAGCATTATTTTATTGCATTAAAGGCACACACGTTACATCTATGATTACCTAAACTTTTAAAGATTAAAATAAAATGTGTTGGGAGAAGGAAGGTTTATTTTGAAAAAAATAAAATTAATTTAAAATTCTTTACAGTGAAAATTTAGAAAACATAGATCATTATAATTTTAATATTATATTATCAAAGTGTTATCATATCACAGTGTAGTTTTGTGGCACTTAAATATATTATTTGATAGTAATTATTCTTCTTAGATATTAAATGTAAAAAAGATTTAGAAATTGAATACATAATATTACGCTTTTCCTTCTATTACTAAATCAGATTTTTATTAATTAAACATTTCAACAATATAAGGAAATGAGTCATCACATATCGAGAGCCTTGAATTCTTATTTATTTTTACAATACTTTTAAAGAAAAAGAATTTGCTGTGTTAATAAAAACAGTATGTTCCTTTTTAATCCACATAAAGAAAGAAAAATATTATAGAGAAATGATTGGTTGAGTAGTACCTAACAAGTAGGTAGAGGTAAAAAAAAGTCTTATATTAAAATAGTGACAAGTGGTATCAAGATTTATCTAGTAATATTAAGCAGATATTTAAAATTGGGGGCCGTCCATAAATTATGTAAGGACTCTTGGGGGGTGGGGAAGGGGGTCAGTATATTTTATGGTTTCTTATAGTGGGGAGGGGTGTCAGAATCCATCTTATAAAGGTTTTTGTCTTTGCTTATGGTGAGACAAAAGCTAATAAAACACGTCTACAGCCGTGTGGTCAAAAAGGTTGCGCCTAGCAATGAGAGATGGCATTGACGGGTAACCTATATTATACATACATGTCAATAGAACATTAAAGGTTAAATTCATGGTCAAGAGATCATTCGTCTAGCTGTGTTTTTTCTGATAGCCACAGCTCCTTGCAAGTTATATCCGTATTACACGAAACTAGCTAGTACTTAAAATCCAGTGTGCTAGCTAGCACGTCATCATCTAGAGTCATGAGAATCAGAAAAAGTATACTGGTTATGCCTCTTGATACTGGCTACCATACTAGTTGTGAGGATAGAACAGGCACTATTTTCGTATTAGTTCCGACACTAGTCTGTGTAATTCGAACAATCAATGCGCGCTGAGTCTTTGTGTAGAGAAATGGTAGCAATGGATTCAACATGGTTGTCTAGTATTTATTTCTTTTTATTTTAGTATTTTAGTATACATTTCATTATTGTTTACTTAATTAAATATTTCTTATATTCATTCATTATTAATTTATATAATTATCACATGTTTCTTTCCACCGCCCTTTATTTCATTAATTATGTTATGTAAGGGTGGTACAATTGCTCTCTCGTGTTTTTACGTGCGTTTCCTTTTTAGTTCGCAAAGTGTTTTCCTCAAACATGGACGTGTGTCACCACCACGGCTCAACCTCTTAGTTTATTTTCGTGGTTTGCACTCTCTTTCGTTAATTGAAATAACCCCATTCTCATCCTAACTTTTGTAACTGTGCGTCTGATCAGAATCTTCCAAGATTATCCCATCATAACCCCAGGTAGGCCTACTTGGGTTGCTGCTTCGCCGGATCTTCAGAAGTAGGTAGGATCTCACTATGTCTACTTACGCACACATCAATTGATTAATTCTCTCTCTGTCGATCAAATTAAAAACAATGGTTATCAGATGTGATTTTGTTGTTGGCAGAAAATTATTCTAAGCATTCTTGTTTGAATAATACCAAATTGCCACAATATGACAATATATTTAATTAAAAACATGTAATCTAAAAACGTCAAACTGTGTTTCAAACCCAATGTTAATCTAAATAAACTTGATAGCATGCCAACCTTGAGTGTTTTTTTTTAGAGTATAAAGTGTTCGTTGGCTTAAAAAAAAGAACATTTGTGTATCAAGGATAATGTACTTGGACACCCATGGGCTTAGGGGCCTCTGACCACATCGTAAATAAATGAATATAATTTAGGGAGATACTAAACGTTAGTGTCACCCCAAAAGTATTCTACCTAACCTCCGAATGTATTATTGTTAGCACCCCGCGGGCATTATTTATTATTTCCAGCCAGTCCCGTGTCCATTTTTTTTTCCTACGCTCCCGCTCGTAGTTTTCAATATCATTATTAATAAATAATGCAGCTGCTGCCCCCAAAATTAATTTCTGACTTTTTACCCGCCTCGGTGGCGTAGTTGGATAACGCGCTTGTCGTGTTGAGCTCGACTGCCGAGGACGGGGAGATCGAGGTTCGAATCTCGGTCGAGTGAACTGGGGGTGGTTTTTCCTAAATGTTTTTCCACTCTTCCCCCACGCAAATGCGGGTTCACTTCCTCTAATTCAACCTTCCCAATTCCTAATCCATTAACGTAATTAGTACTTAAAGCGTATAACCCGAACGGGCAGTAAGACGCGGTGCAAAAAAAAAAATCTGACTTTCCATAGAACCCAGTACCAAACTAAAAGCGTGTGAATACTCTTGTCCCGTTTATATTGTACTAGCTAGTATACAGATATCTAGGCACTAGCTAGCACACTTGATTTCTAGTACAAGCAAGTGTCGTGTTTTTTAAAGACCATCTACTATACTCTTTTAATTTAACATTTTGGTGTAATTGTTAATGAAAATATTACTTCTTTCACGCAATTTTTTACTAATACTTTCAGAAACACACCACACCTGAACAGTTTTTAAAGCTCACTAACACTGATTTCACAAATCTGAATCGCCAATGCTAGGATTAAATCTCACTGATTGTTTAGTTTCAGAAATTCGTGTTCATATTCACTGCTGAGTAAGGTTTTAAATAACGCGTAAACATTTGAACACAGGGTAGTCACAAAGGGAAAAAGACATTTCAACCCACCACGATTAAGTTCGGTGAAATATGAAAAATCTTCTCTATCACAAATCAACTGCATTTATTCATTGGACTGTAACATTAACCTATATTAACTACAGTTTACATATTTATTCAATTTTCCAATCATTTTCTTGCTGGTTTAACTTGCAATACATAGCAGAATTTTCTGTGTTTCGGGATGAACTGGAACATGAGATATGTGATATATTGTAGGTTCTAGAAACTCCAGATTATCTGCTACAGTTTCCTTGCTACCTTTTTAAACTGCCGTAGTAAAATCATTCAATTGTATTTCTCCAAATTTAGCTGATTTAAGTTTTAGTACACTCAATAACTTCAGTTTCCTTTCAGATACAAGAACATGTTCTGCGGAGAGGAGACATTGTAGCTAAAGCCACTCAGTTTTCTATAAGCACCTAATCGTATTTATAAACTGTTAGTCTTTAATTTGGCAGTCAGAATGTGGGCCCAGTCATACGTATAAAATACATATTTGCATAACTCAGCTACTGATAGAATGGTGTAGGTTATAGCAATGTAGTACGTACCTATCATTAGTAAGTTTTCCCTCTGTTTCTGATAAGTGCCAGATATCTAAATAAGTTCTATTGTGAAGGAATACCAATTTTGAGTCAATCATGGCAGAAATTAGAGGAACATCAACATTTATGGTGTATTTCCCCTTCTTTGAATGTTTAACATTATTAATTATCCACCACTTGGCAAATAATTTTTAAAATTGGACAGTTCCATCACTGACATCAATAACTTGATTTTTTAGTGTTTAAAGAGCCACTATATTCTTTAAATCAAAAATATTAACAACTAAGGAGATATTCTGACGCTCAATAGACGTAGGGTATAGTGTTTTTCCAGATAAACTTGGTGTGAGTTTAACAACATATTTTTTTCTGACTGAAATAAATCTCTAAGATCTGAACATTTTGCCTCGGCTGTTGTATATTCACACACAACGCTTTTGCCTTCAACAGTATTTGACAGAGTATCTAAAATAGTAAACAACTTCCACATTTGGTATAGTAACTTTTTCATTACAACTGTTCAATAGATTATTACGGATGCACTTCAGAATATGAACAGTGTCAAACATAAGAAAAATTGGCCTTGAAGGACTAGCTGAATTTGGTATACAATTTTTAAGACTACCACCACACAATAGTTCAAACAGCTTTCTATTTACACGATTATTGTCATAAACTAAACATACAACATGAAACCCAAGTTCATTCATCACATACAATAATTCAATCGTGAGGTTATATAATGAATCAATTTGTAGGTTTTTTACGGGAAAAAGACCAATTACATCTTTGTTTGGTGGATGCATAGAAAGAAGAAGACATAAATACTTAAATAGTCGTGGCTACATCTACAGCTACACCATTTTCTGCCATTTACAATATTTTTCTCCTTTATATATATAATTTTATTACTAAGATAAATTTCATCTAACATAACAGACACCACTCTGTCCTGACTCTGAAGCAACTTACTTTCTTCTTTCAAAAATGATTTATGTGAAGCTCTTATACCTTCGCTGATGGGCCAATTATACTTAAGAACTGTTTCAAATAAATATGATGTGGCAAATTCAAAGCATAAAGCATCTTATAAATTGATACGTACAAGGAAATTAATAAAATATAGTTGCAGCCCAGATCAACATATCTGGGGAAAACTTATTTGTTTCACGCGTGACAACTCCAATAATTGTTACAGAACAAATTTTACTTTAATATTAACCTTTTCTGCTTCAAAACTATTTGGATTTAATATTTCTTAGAAGTTTATTAGACGCTTAACCCAATCACATAATATCAAAGCTCTCGTTACTATAACTCTGGAGATGAGTTATCAAATTGTCTAACTTAGTCTATCTATCACACTCCAGATCATCTTGGCCTTCTGATTCCAAGATACTTTTTAAGTTTTTTGGAGGCAAACACATGTTTTTATAGAAAACTTTAACACCCAAATCATTAGTAATTTTAAAACTTACAGTAAGAGATGTAATGTCAGTCGATGTCTTATCGTTTACTTTAATAAAAGGAACCTAGGCTTCATTCATTACCAAAATAAATTATTTAGTGTACCCTTTTATAACTTCCATTAAAAAAATTTCTGAACTAGAAATAACCTATTTGTCACACTATTCTCTAAAATCCTTTGCTTTTCTAACTAACAAACTTTCCGCACGAACGGATGAATCTTTTCTATCCTTAGAGACCTTCACAGTGATATGAAGGTTGACTTGGAAATTTACTATGATAGGCATAATCTCAAAGTTTTGGTTTTTTACAGGGAACAGTTAGAGATTCACCATTAATCACAGGAAATACATCCTTTCTAATGATAAATCTGTCCACTAAATGTTTAATGCACACGAATATATTATCTATCACTACAAATTTATCACGTTGGACACATTTAATCCACTTCTCTCTCAAAACTCTATCTTTAGGGATTCTAAATGCAGAAGTATCTGTAAGCCGTAATTGGATTTACATCCAGGTACACAGCACGACTAACATATTATAACTGTTAATACTACTTTTAAAAATCGGTAAAAAAAAAGATTTAAACATACAAACTACATTAACTTAACGAAATTGACAAGGCAGATACTATAAAGTTTACCGGGTACAGCCAATTACGACGAACCATTGATATCTATAATATAACTGGAAGGATGTCTGTGGCTGTAATTTTCGAGCTGTCGTCTGCATACCATTGTCTAAGAGAGAAGGAAACTTTCATGTATATCTTTCTGTCTTACACCAATACAAGGCAATGTGGCATTTTGACATCGTTCATTAATTGATTGACTATATGAAATAAATCAATGTGTGATTAGTTAAATGAAATAATTATGTTATTATAAGCTTTGAAGAACCTAACAAAATTCAAAACCGGTTTGTTTTTTCTTTAAATAAGTTGATGAAGCCTAATATATACGATGATTTTTGAAGGAAGCTCGCTTGTTAGGCTTTATCTCATACCAGAATCCTACCCTATAATTGTGTTTAGGTAGGATAAAAGACCTCCCAGAAGAAAATTTCTACTTCCGTTCTAAATGGCCGTTTATCCTATAAAAATATTATATATATGTTAGTATTCTGGTACGAAATAAAGACTTACAGAATGGGATTATTACTAAAAACAGGGTTTAATAGATACCGTACTTCCTATAAGCATATAACCTAAATTATCATTTGAACCGGAGACTTCTACACTGAGTTTGTCATTCAAACAAATGTATTCAAGTTTTAAGATAATTTATTCATTATATTTATCGAACTTTCAATGTAATATGGTTTATGAAACCAATATATAGGCTAATAACAATCTTTAAATATAAGTGTAGTCTTGGCAGACTGTAAACAACATTGTTGATAACTACATCATTATTTAAATATGTTAAAGATTTTATTCGTATCTGTACAGTATTACCTGTAAAACTGAATTGTATATCCTTTAAAGCAAGTGTTTCTTCAAGAGAGTGTGGTATAATACTTCACTATTTCTAACAATAACACTTTTATTCATCATAACATGGAAAGAAACCGTTAAATCTGTCCCCCCACAGCGTAGCAGACGATAAACTTAAACATTAAGGTACGATTTCGAACCTCGCTGCCATGGCGGCGAAGATCACCACCGCTCTAATGCATTTTGTAGGAATACTATTCGAGCTCCACCGCCGCTGCCTGTGCAGCGCTAACAGTTCAGCGCCGCGTAGGGAGCGGCGCTACCCAGCCGCGCCAGGAGCAGTCTGGCAGCGTGCAGCCACGCCGCTGTAGTAGGAGATTAGTTGTGCGTTCAAAAAATGTCTTTTTCCCCGTCGGAAGACGAAAAGCTAGTGGAGTTTGTGTCAAAATATCCAGTTTTATATGATGCCAGTGTGGCTGGTTATAAAGACGCAGTAATGCGAGAAAATATTTGAAAGGAGATTGGATTAAAATTAAACAAACCTGGTAAGTATTAGACATTTTATTGTGTCATTCATCTATAAACATATACTCATACATAGAAAATATCCACACACAATCAGGGCAATATTTCATTTCTTTTAGCTACGACTTCTGTGATGTATTTTTAAATATACTTTTTTTCGTGTGTATATCTAAACATACATTTTCATGTTGTTTTAAATAAAAATACGTACGCTAACTAGTTCTGTTTACTATATTTTCCTGCCAAGGTACTTTCCCAACGGGACTTGAGAAAAAGTCCTTGAATTTGTCCTTAACTTCAAAGCCACAAGCGTTTGCGTATCCACCCCTTCGATCAAATGGTATCATATTTTCTGACGGGAGTGAAATTTTATCAGATGTAACGATAGGTGGGTGGCATTGTTTGTCAAGATATCCATCACGTAATAAATTATGTAAACAACATGCAACTGAAATGAGACAATCACATGTTTGAGGCATACAAGAAATGGGTGTGTAAAATACCCTAAAAACCTGGCAAAGGATTGCAAATGCATTTTCAGTATTTCTTCTTGCTCGACATAAGCGATAATTGAAAACAGATTTCATTAAACAGTTCTTGGAGTCATTTTTTGAATAAGGTTTCATCATAAATGTGTCCAAACCAAAGGCTTCGTCCCCTACAATAACATATGGGGCTATTGTGTCACCACTACCAGGTAGAAAACTATCTTCGGGGATGTTGAATTGCTTGTCTGCAATTTTTTTGCCCATAGATGATTTTTTGAATATTCCACTATCACCTTCTTTTCCATAAGAGCCTATATCCACTGCAATAAATTTGTAATTTGCACTTACAAGCGCCAGAAGAACGATAGAAAAATGTTGTTTATAGTTAAAAAATAGAGACCCACTATTATCAGGGCATTTAATACGAACATGTTTACCATCAATCGCTCCTATGCAATTTGGAAAATTCCATTTATTCCAGAAATCTTCCGATATACCTTTTAGGTCCTTCTCAGTTGGATTAGCCATGAAAATTGGAATGAGCTTTATACTCAATATTGGAAGTGTTTTCTTCACGATAACACTAATATAAGACGGTGAAATGCGGTATGTAAATGCCAGTGATTTGTAGGATTCTCCTGTAGCCATGAACCTGAAAAATAAAATAAAAGGTAAGTACCTCAAAATCATTAAAAATTGTTTTCTTTCTTTTCAGATGAAGATTGCAAGAAACGGTGGAAGTCACAACGTGACTCTTATTTCAGGTGCAGAAATAAAGACAAAAAGGGAACTGGCTCAGCGGCGACTAGATCTACAAAATGGCATCCCTACGATCGCTTAATATTTTTAAATGTAGAACTTAGAGAGCGAAACACAATTTCCAATGTACAAGAACAAACACAAGATAACAATAAAGCTATGACACCATCCCCAACTTCAGAAACAGCTGATATACCAAGTACTGAAGAACAGCCTATACCGAGTACCAGTGTAGAAAATTATACACCGAGTAATCAAGAAGATCTTTCACCTAGTATTTCCACTGAGATGACAAAGCCAGCTAAAGCTATCAAAAAAAGGAAAAATAATGATAATAATCAACACAATGAGCTCATTATACTCATGAAAAGAAGAGAGGAGCAGTGGCAGAAGGATATGGACCATTTAACGAGGTTGAAGATCCCAGTAGAAACATTTGGGGAACACATCAAAACATTTTTAAATGGGTTTCCTCCTGCAATGATGATAGAGGCAAAAAGTGAAATTTTTAATACTTTAACAAAGTTTGAGCTTAAAGCTGCCGGAATCAATTCTCCGTCCACTCCAGGTAGTGAGCAATATATTTTGATCCTCTCTCCCTCGAGCTCAGTTTCATCAAATGATGTAAACAACACACAAGAGTCATTAGCTTCATACCTTGACATTCATACAAATCAAGATCCACAGGCTCTAAATCTTCATAATATTACAAATATCAATTACTTGGACTACCCATCAATTTACCAACAAATGCCCTGAAAAGTGTTTTATTTGTTAATGTTTTTATGTTAATAAAACTTGAATTCGACAATATATTATGTTTTAATCATTGAAATTACTAATTGATAACGTGAATGAAATAGGTTGTGAATACAAGGAAAAAATTATTACTTTATAAAAAAGCGAATTTACTTTATTGTAGTCCACGCTGCAATTTAAAATCCAATGGGGGATATGGAATAATATTCTGAATTTAATTTTATTATATATAATTATAATAATCGGATAGTTTTAGATGGGTACACAATTTAATCAAATAAAAGAAAATTAAAAGAAAATTATTAAGATACCAGTTAATAGGTTAGGTAAATCATTTATAATTAGATAATTAAATAAACTATATATGGTTCAAGATAGATTAATAAAAGGAGTAATAAATTCTTAGCGAATTTAATATTTGCAAAGAATTCACTAAAGTTTTGACAAATATTTTCTTTGAAAACTCGAGTGAACCATAATAAAACTGCAAACACATAATATAAATCGAATATCCAACCTGATTTTTTTTTACAAAAAGAAGTTCGTGAAAATATCACTTACCGTAGTGTTAGGAAAAGTTTCTGTTGAGCACTGATACATTTCCGTGGTGTACAGGGCTTCAAATCGTAAGCGACCAAACCTAACACCATATCGAACTGATCATAGTTGAGTCTGCAATATTGTCTAAACAGGTCTTGATCTAGTTTCAAATGCCTTTCTATCAATATTTTAAAACAACCATCTTCTTTACGATTTTTGTATATATTTTTCCTGGATTTTCTTTTAGGTTTTGCATTAATAAAGATAGTAGCAGAACGTTGTCATCGTCTTCTTCTTCTTATAATAAATTTATTAATTTCTGATTATTAGCATCAATGGATGACATGATATGTGTGTTTTATCAATATATATCCCATCTGTACCGCGCTACCGCTTCCTAGGAAGCGAGATACGAAAAGCACCAAACCGCCGAGGTGGCGCTGCTAGTGCTGCTACATCTTGGCGGCGGCAGCGCGCTGCCAAGGAAGCGAGGTTCGAAATCGTACCTCACGCTTTTGTCCTTGGCAATGTGTATGTGTATGCTCATCCAGTTATATTATAGAGATCAATGCGACCAACGTATATCAGCGCCATTTTGACTACAATCGATAATTGCATTAAGATCTGAGTTTTTTTAGATGGTCTTGGTTTTTTGGTTTTAATGTTTTTGACGAAGAATTCCAATCCCATCAATATTGACAATATACTCAATTATTAGTGAACGCAACTATTAATACTTTATGTCATCCAATTCAGGTGATTTATGTAAAAGCTTTTTTTAATTCGTTTAGGATCGCATTTTCTAATACTAGTGATCAAAATGGTTAAATAAAAGTGAACGAAGAATGGAAAGAAGTAATATTTTTGGTGGTGAAATCCCTGTGAGAAGAAATAAAAACATTTTAAGCTACAGATAAACATAATAACAAGATAGAACTTGGGAAATAAGTTAAGAAAGTACCCATAAACTAATATCTAAAAGCCCCAGAAAATCTATTTGGGAAACTGACGTATTGAAAAATGGTGGCCAAATTTCAGTTATTTGTCATTTTCGAGGTTACCATTGCTCTAATGACAAAAGCACCTTCCCTTAGTAAAAGAACGTTCAATTTTACATACAAAAGTCTCTATCTATTTTTTGTGGGGGCCACCTTTTTCTAAATATTACAGTTTTCTTGTTATAAAGTACAACAATAGTACGTGCACTGTCGCTCCGCTCTGTGGGAAGCATTCCCATAGTTGAAGTCACGCAGCATTCAAATCTGTACCAGCTATTTAACGTGTGATGTGTTACGATGCGGACATATTTACTTTACAATTGCCAAACCAATATCGTAGTACAGTAGGCTCTACATTATGTGCAGATGTGTGAGCCAATTATTTTATTTTAATTGCGAGTGATAATGTGATGTAGTGATAATGAGTGTGTTAAGTAGAGGCTTATTGATATCCTATAGATATGTGTCAGAGCAAAACGCACAGACGATTTTGAACTTCATTTATTGTGCATTTATAGCTTGCTAAGTTTCTTTCATGCTGCAGGGCATTTGAATTAAGCAAAATGTCCCCAAATTTATCTTCAGCAAATGATTTCTCTCGAGAATGATCTGCCTCCAGAAGAATGCAAAAGATCAACTACAGAAGGCTAATTTACAATTAGAAGAACTAATAAATTTTGGTCTAGCACAGAGTCAGTTATGACATTTGAGCAAACACTAATGCGAGGCATTAAATCAATTAATTGTTTGATGCATGGCCAAAGCTTGTCCAGTGCGACTTTTGTGAAGTGGGTTCATGCATTTCCAGCCACATAAAATGTATGAGATGTGATATAGGCTTTCATTGGCGTCACCACAGTAACTTCAGAACAACATGTTGAGCTACGTATATCCCGTCAAAGCCAGGTCCTATCCGACACACAGAATATTACTAACCAATTACGAATATACAACCCAAAGGAGCGATCATCACCGTTGCTCGTATTGATTTAAAATGGTCTTGCGGCAACATAAATTGTTAATTGTGACACCTCACTTGACGTTGGACTTACCAGCATGAAGGCCATTGTAGGAAATCCTTTCAGTGGCATGCAATTGAAGCGAAAGGAAATCGTGAAGTTCCTAGCCAAGGTTACTCAGAGAATTCGCATTCGAGATTGTTGACATTATTTAGTCCTTGACTATGATGATACATATGTAGTTGTTGTCCTGTCTCTGGTCTATTGTGATGTTGAGCATTCGCGGTGTTTTTATTTTTCCATTGCATTTAACAAACTTGTAATGTTTGTCCATGAGTTTGTGGTTTCCAAAGTGATTAATTAATTTCGGTAGTTATTAGACAAAATTCAATCAGTAATATAATATACTCGTTTAATGGCTGATAAAAATAAATAACAACACAGAATGAAATAAAAGCTGATATGCTTTTATTTGAACAGTATTAACTCAACAGGTTATTTGCCCAGCACGATTCCACTGAGGCGCCATTATATCATGAAGTGCGAGTTGAGGGAAATTTTGTTCGTGTTATCGGTAAGGTTTGTCCGTGGCGTAAATAAGTTTTGTTGGTGTTGTCGGTAGGTGTGTACTGCGTCCAGTATATTTTCTTTTCTCTGCTTGCAGTAATGATGGAGAAGAACACATACGATCTCGCAAAATTCAACAGCACAAATTTTGCACTGTGTAAATTTAGTATGTCAATCTTACTTGATGCTCAAGATTTGGTAGATTTGGTAGAAGGGACAGATACAGAGCCCAACAAAGCAGCAAAAGTCGACAGGTGGTAAGTATGTAAGAAGTGTAAGTCAAAAACAGCAGTGAGCTTATTGAGCTCATTAGATCGGACATTTCATGTGAATTTAATAAACTGTAGGACACCGAAAGAGATCTGGGATAGACTACATTCTTTGTATGGAGATACAAGTGAAGATGCGAAACAAGATTGTTGGCAACAATTTTACGATTTTCGGATCAAGTATGGTGTCCCTGTCGCGAACCAGATAGAAAAATTTGAAACCATCTAAGAAGCTTGATGATGTAGGTGAAAAACCATCTGATTCAGATGTTATGTCTAAATTTCTGAGCATTTTGCCATCAAAATTCTGGGAATTGACCGGGGCATGGAAGTACACAGCTAAAGATGAGCGTAAAAAGAAGAATTTAATCACAAGGATAATTTGTGAGGACAAAAGATGGACATAAATGGAAAGGAAGACTTCATCAATTGCACTGCAGGTAAAAGCCCTACAACTAAAACTAGTTAAACAAGAATAAATGTTATCAAATAACCAGAAGGATAATGATTCCAAGGACAAGCAGAAGAAAAATTCCAATGTATTGAAGAGTTGAAATGAAAACATCCTTGTAAGAACTGCAACGAGATTGATCAATGGTATCGTTAATGTGAAAAGCGAATAGCTGCAGAAGAAAATAAACAAAGAAATATAAGTGGTGATTTTTCATCTGCATATGTGAGTAGTTTAGCACGCCCTGTCACCCCAATTTGACTTTTGACCTTTGACCTCGACGTGGAGAGAGTGAGTATTGTGATTATTACGCAATGTTGTTATCCCTCTCTGATTGGCTATTGGTTTTTCCCCTCCCTTTCCCTGACCCCAATTCCAGACATTTTTGTTCTTGTTCCAAACATGTTGATACTTTTTTTTTTGTATACTCATTGCTTTCTTATTTGTGCTCATTGGTTATTTATTCATAGGTTAGGATTGGGACGGGGAGTTTGAGTTTTTTTATTGGCATGCGGTCCACAGCGTTGGGTGGCATCGTTAGTGAACATCTTCTTTGTCCGGGAGCAGAGCATAGAATGTGACCGCTGAACAGCTGGCCGGGCGCAGAGCGCGTAAGACACCCGCCTCACTTCCCCCATCACCAAACCTACGCGCGAGGGAACGTACAGTCCGTGGCAGCACGACCTTTCCTACCGGCAGCGTACCATTGAATGCGAGCAGACCCTCCTTTCACTTCCCCGCATCTCGTCATACCCCTCTTCAACTCCATTTCTCTTTTCATCTCACCTAACCACTACCCATGTGTAACGAACGTGATGTGAAAATGTAGAGCCATTTAGGTTGGGGGGAGGGAGAAAATGTTATGTCTCAACAACCCGATGTTGAAAGAGAGTGCCAATAACTTCCCCTCTCCACCCCTTTGGAAGTCATGAAACCCAAGTCCTTTGAATCAACAGGTCGTAGCCCTCTGAATGTCCCTAAGCCAAAGAACCTCCTCGTTGTGTGTCAGCGTTCCATGTAGATTCAAATAGCCAACGCTAATATACTCCAACTTGAGACGGGATTCAAACCCTGGGACCTTTGGCACATCAACAAATATATAGTTATGCCTCTCCTGCTAAAAGTGATATAATTATTAGTCCCGAAAGTTTTTTACAAAAATATCTCATACCATGAAAAGTATACTTGTAATATTTATTTACACACAAATAAAAGTTTTAGAAATTTGGCTCACGCTATGAAAAGTATACTTGGAATATTTATTTACAAAAATGATAGTTATAGAATATATCTTACACATTGAAGTAAATTATACTCGTTTAGAAGTAGAGGAAACAATAATCTATTTCTTGAGCTCGTATCTTGAATTAGGGCTAGGTATTAATTTACAAAGTACAGTTTAAAGAGTATTTGAATGTATTTACACAGTTGGATGGTTTCAATTTAAAATATATATAAGGAAAAAATTGACTAGAATTAAAATATATACAAACAACTAATTCAATATGACTTGAAATAATCAGGTAGGTCAAGGATTGTACTGGCGGTAAAAAAAATATAAGAAAGTATCCCGGGTGCATAAAATAAATCAATGAGAATTTTGCGTGTTTTCATGCAAATAAAAAAAAAAAATCTCAAATCTATGAAAAATGGTATGTCAGTAGAACTGTCTAAATTGAAAGAAAAAAAAAGGTGATTATTCAGCCCGTCTAAATGATCACATTTTAGTCGTGGGGAGACCAGGAGAAATGTTCACAGGCATTTGTCAGGATTTGAAAAGTGAAATTAGCGTTTGTCGACCTTCCAGGTTGCGCATCTTTGTCACCTGAACACGGGATTAAAATCAACGACCTTTTGAGACAGAATAGTAAAATTATTGCTTTCGCGGGTGTTTCAAAAATGTAGGTGGTTTCAAATATCCAAAGCTATTATTTATTCTTACTCCAGATTGACACGGGAATTGAGCTCGGGTCCTTTGGCTCAGAATCAAATATAGGGTTTGTCTCGCAAATAAAATCCATCTCTTTTTTAGTCAAGATTGCCTGCCGGATGATTTTTTGTGACCAGGCTAAATGTGCACCGGCATTTGTCAGGGTTTGAAAGATTAAATTAGTGTTTGTGAACCTTATAGGCGGGGATTTAAACCCTAACTACTCCCGTCACAGGGCGTGATGTGTACCCAAAGGAAACGAAGGAAGTGGGTGGATAGCGGCCCGTCACGGCATATCGGACCCTCTAGCCAGTGGCTCGCTGACATTACCGTATTCGCCGAAGGTGTTAGCACTGTAACGTGTCAATCATGTAAAGTTGACACCTACACAATTAGTCTACGTAAAAA
Source organism: Timema cristinae (assembly GCA_039000515.1). NCBI lineage: Eukaryota > Metazoa > Arthropoda > Insecta > Phasmatodea > Timematidae > Timema > Timema cristinae. The sequence goes on from JBCFYV010009882.1 coordinate 24,738,725, forward strand.
TACGAGGTTATAATAATTATATTGGCAGAATCCGAACAATAGGATTAGATTTGAAATATTTAAAAATAATATTTTTCAAAACCTATTGTTAACGACTGGATGGACTCGGATATGATCCACGTGCTCTCAATAAAAAATACTACAAAGGATTTTAATAATACAAAGCTGCATAAAACTACTAAACTTACAATAGTGGAATTCAAAGAAGATAATTAAAGCTAATACATTCAGGAATAATATGCTTCAAAATTTACTCATCGTGACTGGATGGGATCGGATAACGCCAACATGCCTTCTATCAAAATATTCAACACGAATGGCAACAGGGTGCGTCCTGACACATCCACCTACTACATCTTCACGCGTATAAAATAACTAAGACTAAGTTAGGCTAGCTCCCACAACCCTCGAGCGCCTGTCGTGGTGGCGTGTCTTCGAACCTCCCCTTTTCCTCACCCCTCAAGCTCTAGTCCATTCTATCACTACCTGTGTTATTACGTCTTTTTCTATTTCTTTTTTTGTTCCTTTCTAGTCAGAGAAATGGTATAAATTAAGTACTCTCAGATTAACTTTATATTATTCTATCACATCACGTCGTTGAAGAAGGAACTTCTCTCCACAAAGGGACCGGTTGCCATAGTATTGGGCGTGTTTCTCACCACCGCGCCTCCGAGGTAAGCCTCTCTTCATGAAGGAACTGGTGGCCATGGAGTGTTGGACGTGGTTCTCACCGCCGCGCCTCCGAGGAAAACCTCTCTTCACATAGGAACCGGTAGCCATGGAGTGTTGGACGTGGATCTCACCATCGCGCCACCAAGGAATATCCTCTCCGATTTCCTAAGTATAGAGGCGATGTTAATAAGTCCATCTAACTTATTGTTTAGTTGAAAGATTAGAAATTATTTATTTAATATGTCCATCTGACTTATTGTTTATTTCAGACTTAGTATAGTTGAGTTGACTATTATGTTTATTTTGATTCTTGTTTCAGTCAGAGTGACTAGATTTAGGTTTTGTATTATTACAACTCTGTTGATGTAGTCACAGTAACTCTAGTGCTGCTCAAGTCCCTCAGACTTGTTATATTGGTCCAAGCGGCCGTGTTTTTCTATGATATAGCTTCGATATAGCAGCCTTGAGCTTCAGATGTAATGAGGACTTAGTCCAAATGGTTGCTATTATCAACGAGCACTATATTTATCTTTTGAGTCCTTAAGACTACACACTTGTTTTTATGGATACAACAAGGTTGTCTATCCTTTTCTGGGACCTAGTTGGGTCAATGTGTTCAATTTATCGAAGAATTCTTGTTGCCACGCTTCGCGTGTGGTATTATCTTGGGTGCGTAAAGCGCGGAACTCCGCTTGTTTCTTAATGGGGTCCGCACAGATAATACCTTTTCCTCTTTGCCAGTTTTTGGTACCTATTGACTGGGTATTAGTATTGGATTAATTATATTAGTGTTGTAACCCTGGGAGTGGGTCAGTAAATACATGTGCTATTGAATTCTCTGGCAGTACCACTAGGTAAAGGACCGGCCATAGTACGATATTTTGTAGACACCTGTATGTTAGCCATATACCAATGTAATCAAATATCCTATTATTGCAATTCATTATATTATGTCTCTTAACGAATTTCCTTTAAGTCCCAATCAAGCAATATAGTTTAAATTATGAATGTGTTAACAATACTATATGTATATAATTTCCAGTTAACGTTTGTTTATAATTATCACACTGTTTTTCTTTTAGAATAAACTGACCGTAGCCTGGCGTCAGTCCAGCTGTTTTGTAATTGAACATTGCTCTTCAAGCCTACTGTATTTGTTCTTTCCCGTGTTGCAACAAGACAGTCTTAATTTGGAACTTCTATCTTATGTTTTTGTATATCTATTGTAATCAATCATATCTTTTATTTTTCTGTTATAATAAATCTTTTTTGTTATTCTAATCATTATATCAATCTGATTAAAATAATTCCCTTTTATACACAGTAAGGCTTGGTGCGACAGCACGAATGACATCTAACGGTATTTACATGCTCCTTTACGTGGATCACCTATGCGGAAATAATTTTATTGTGCAAATACAGGCTGCCATATTTACAGGTGGCACACCCATTGAAGCGACTATAAATAAACCTCTAAATCATTTCAGTCAGCCATTTCAATACGTAATTGCTAGAGATAATCATCAAGATGAGTTTCAACGCTCCATAAAATTCGATAAATTCAGGTATGTTTTAAAGTGTTTTGTATGTTTTAAAGGTAACTATTTTGCTTATTACATTTTTGGTGTACAGTGGTATTTGCTTCTTTGACAGATTGTCAAGAAGACGACGCAATCCCTACGCCTTCGGCACCCGACAGGCTGGACCCTTTGGCACTTTTTACCGAGGATGGAATTTGCCTGGATGATAACAACTGGGTAATTAGCGTCCTACTATATATTTTAGAGAAATGGCAGTGTTCCCCCCGCCCCATGATAGTAATCAATATGTATTTAATTAATTTCAGATTATTAGGATCCATACGATCTGGAAAGCGGTCAAAGGGTGGACCCGGAGGTACAAACACAACCACTCAGCGATTGGGTCAGCTAAACGACGTATCGCCCGCAGCATGTGTGCGGCCATCGTGTGCTGAAAGCAGCGAAGTGGAAATGATGGCTATATCGGTCCAGCTCGGTGAAGTGGGCGGTGTTCTGCCCGACGCCACTGGAAGTGTTATCCCTGATGTTTGGAGTGAATTAGAGTTGATAGACCAGCTGATATGTAAATTTTCCATTCTATATTTTAGTACCGTCTACAAGAAACTATACTATAGCCATTAGTTTAGAAATAGACAGTTATTTGTGCTCTCTCTTCCCCCAAATCACCGTTATTTCGACAGCATACCAAAACCTTTTGTCAGCTGACCGTTTCGGGTATATTAGCTCTTGTCATTACAAACATTCAAAAAGAGAAAATTATAATTGTCGTGTTAGCCACTTATTAAATTCACGTTTGCAATGTGCTGGATCAAATTTGCAGCCACTACTTTAGCACATTCGATAGCGTGTCTGTATAATACATTATTGGTCCCGGGTTCATTTCCCGACACGGTTAAAAAATGTTGGTTGGTTTGATAAATTATCATACAGCGGATAGGGTTTGTGGATGTTATAGTCTTAGCATTTTATAAATGAAAAAAATGACTCAGGGCTTAGACTGGAAAATAGTAACGGATATAAATTAAATAGATTTTTAATTAATTCTAAAACAAAATTATTTCCACCAAGAGAAAACTTAATTCTGACCAATTTCTAAAAGCAATATCTATTTTTAGCAATTTGTGTAAAGATATGTTTCCCCCACAATACCTTATTTAAAGCTAGAATTCTTGCATGTGGTTGTGCTCCCTTATCGGGCCAAAATATATTTTTACATGCATTTAAATATATACAGGCATAATAATTAACAGGAGAAATTATATTGTTAATTTAGCCGAACATTAAATTGAGAGAGGCAAAATCCTATATATTTGCGCCTAATAATTTGTTTGTTTGTTTGACGCACCAAGGGTCCTGGTTCGATTCCCTGCATGGATAAAAATGTAGGTTTAACCCTTCATTGTGATAAATTTACTGCCCTGGACTAAATTTTGTAGTTGTCCTAGGGTTAAGTGTACTATGGTTAAAGTGTATTTATTACACACACTTTGTGTAGGGTCCCGGGTTAGATACTTAGCATGGATGAAAATGAAGGTTTAACCCTTCATAGTGATAAATTAACTGCGCTGGAGTGTATTTGTAGCTGTGCTAGGGTTCAAGTGTATTTTATACACACACTTTGTGAATGTTGGTATCAGTTAAACAATTATGTTTAGGAAAAATTGTAACATATTATATTAATACCGAAAGTAGATTGAAATCGAAAAGTTGTATACATTTTTGGTATCATTTTAAAGAGAAAAATAATACACGTATGTTTGGAACAATTTGATTTAAAACGCTTAATTTTACACGTGCTTTTATGTTATAGTTCAAATAGAGGTTGGAAATAAATGCTCGATACTCCAGCCGCAGGCAGTAAGTCCCCTTCACCACAACGCAGTAGTACCGCCTCCGAGCCAGGGAGACGGTGTTCGAGCCCATTCTGCGGTGAGGTAGACGGGGTCCGCGATCCTTCAGCAAACAGTGGCGGTGGCGAAAGCGGGACGAACTTCGGCGCCACAATCGGGATTTGGTGCCCCGGTAAACCAGGTTGGTGGAACCTTGTAGAATGGTATCCCTCTTCGAATCGTCGAGGAGAGAATTAAGCAAGTAAATCTGTTTTTTTTATGTCGGGCGTGAATTGATCATATAATTAGGGTCGCCAGAAGGCGATCGTGAGGCTCAAACGTGGCTCAAGTAGAAAATCAAATATTTGCTAGGACGTCTCCAGGATCATGGAGCTAGCGCCGAGGATTACGTAGGTCTTCTATTTGTGAACACAGACTCCGTAGACCTGTATTTAATTCATTTAGGTGGGCAGGTCAGCTTGACGCGCAGGCTGTGCTCTCTAATGTAGAACGAGTGTTATGAAGCAATGCCTCGTTCCTCACTTCGTCCCAATTGTATATCAAGTTCCACCACTTTACAGAGCAGGGTGGGGGGAAAGGGGTAATCATAAATATGATAAACTCACTCTCAATACCACATAGAGTAGAAGAAATAAAGGAATCATTACGATTCAAAAAGGCGACGATACACTTTGTCTTCCCCGTGCATTGGTTGTCACCAAGGCTGTTTGTGACATTAAAAGAGAGCCAGCATGCATGGAAGTTAACACCTATAAGCACATAAAAGAGGGCCGCAATAATAAAAAATATAAAGCAGAAGATTTATGCCGTGATGCCCGTGTGAATCTTTTAAAATGTGGTGGGCTACGCGAGTTGAAACAACTTCAAACATACCCCTCCGAATATAAAATCACAGTGGTCAGGGAACGTCGAGGTAGGCAGATCCTATATGAGGGGCCTACTCACCCAGAACATTCCTTTAAGGGCTACCTTGATATGTATTTTCACGACGATAAGCGAAACCATTTTGATGTCATAACATCTTTGACAGCCGTATTTAAGTGATCGTAAATTTACCGCGAGTGTCAGGTGGCGTTCAGTAAACAGAATGTACACAATTGCGAGTCCGCGTGCAAAAAATGCTGCGCTAAAGGGGTTTGCAATGGAGGTTTAACTCTGACCTGTAAAGATGGGGGCGTGGCTTCACAAACCAATCATGTTTTGATAACAGTAAACATCCAGGTTTTTGTAGAGTTCACATGTCAGTCTGTGATGTCAAAAATGTTTGTGAGGTATTCGGGAAATATTTCAGTTTAGAAAGATCAAGTTATTCACAAAGGTGTTATGAGACTTTTTGAAGGGTATGCGCTACATATCGTCCTTTTGGTCAGTTCTGCTATATGAAGCAAGGCCCATCCAAGCCGTCACTGGAAAATATATATTTTATGCTTGTGTTCTATGATTTTGAATGCAAACAAGAAACGCTTCTTCAAGTTGCAGTCAATACGTACTTGAACCAGGCTAACCTCTGTGTCGTACAACCATGTTGCAAGGCCTGCCTTCATATAGATGTAAATTACCATCATTGCACCGAATGAGGGGCGATAGAACTCGCATATTCAAGGGTGATAACACATTGGCCAAATTTTTTTAATTTAAAGAGCAAATTAAGGAAACAAAATTTAAGGATATCACCCTTCTAGGTCATTATGCGAAATCCTATGATGGAAATTTTATTTTAAAATATATGACGGAGGTTAAAATATGAACTCCAGAGCTATTAATGAACGTTAGGAAATTCATGTCTATGCGTTACGGGCCGCTCCACTTTATTGACTCGCTAAACTTTCTCCCGATGTCGTTGCCCAAGATACCCAAGATATTCGGCTTGGACGAGTCTTTGGCCAAGAGACATTTCCCAAATTTTTTCTATAAAAAAGAAAAAGTGTGGTATAGGGGTCCCTTGCCACCAAAGGAGGACTACGGTATTGGTGATAGGTCGGTTGAGGGAAAGGAGCACTTTGAGAAGTGGTATAACAAGTTGGTCAAAGAATATTATGTCTTTGATTTTAAGCGTGAGTTGGAAGTGTAGGAATTACTCTCTGAAAGGTCTTTTTTCCTACCAATATCCTACTATATAATAGATTTCTGGTAAGGAAAAAGGCCTTTCATAAAACAATTCCTAAGATGAACAGATTGTAACTTTTAGAGATATGCTTATTGAAAAAGCAAAGGGGGATCCTTTCAGAGAGGCGTGTACGATCGCAGGAGCGGCCATGATTGTTTACCGCCGAATTCACCTTAAGGAGAATACTATAGGTATCATCCCTAACGGTGCCAACCGGTGTGCAGATCAACAGTCACACGTAGCCGCACAATGGCTCTGCTGGGAGGCCCACCGACGCGGTGTCTCTATCCTTCATGCAGGTAAAGGCCTTGAGGAATATGTGTTAGATGTGTCAGGGCACCGTGTATACGGCGTTGTTAAAGCTGAAGATATCACCACCACCTTCCAGTTCTAGGGCTTTTATTGGCATTGGAGACCTCTTTTTTTATCCCGACAGGACCACCCCTATCAAAAATAGTCCCCACGAGACTATGGAGACGCACTATGAATCGACAATGTTTTGCGTAGAAAAGTTTAAGAATGCCGGATACACGGTCGTAGAGATGTGGAAGTGTATGTTTAATGTGATGAAACGCACAGACAAGAACTTGAAACAATTTGTACTCCGGCACGAGGTGTATAAAGAGGAGCCCCTCAGTACCAGGGATGCATTCTTTGTCGGGCGTACAAATCTTATCAAACTCTTCCACGAAGAAGACCTTTCTTGTGAAGAGAAGATCAAGTATTTGGGTGTGTGTTCATTGTATCCTTACTTTTGCAAGTACAAAAAATACCCCGTCGGCCACCCAAAAATTCACTTGGAAACAAATTGTCGGTCTATAGATTAAGTAGAAGGCATAGCCAAAGTTACAGTGACGCCTACGCGGGATTTATTCATGCCCGTATTGCCTACACGGATGCACGACAATTTAATGTTCACTTCTGCAGGAAATGCGGAAAGGAGAAAAGTCAAGCCACGTGTCAGCACAACGGCAAAAAAGATCGCTGGTTGACCGGCGTCTGGGTGATTGACGAGATCCGGAAAGCCGTTGAGAAAGGCTGCACCCTTGATGCAGTACACGAATTGTGGGAGTATAATGTATCTGTTTACGATAGTCAGACAAGTTCTGGTGGATTGTTTCACGGGTAAATTAATCCTGTTTTGAAAGTTAAAAAAAAGCCATCGGATGGCCATATTGGTTTAACTCACGATGAGAAATTTGCTTACATTCAAAATTATGAGGAAAGGGAAGGTGTATAATTCTATTTCGGCTCTGTTTGTAAAAACCCTGGTCTCCGCAATCTGGCTAAACTCTTTTTAAATTCGCTATGGGGAATGTTTGGGCATAGACCCGATTAAACACACGTAGCGTTAGTCAACGACTATCAGGGCATCCACAAGTACCTGACGGATCCGTACATCCTCGTGGATTACGTCATTGATACAAATGATGAGGTTATGTTCCTCAATTACAAGGATGCGCGTGACGCGTTGCGCCCTAACCTAACACGAGTGTGGTGGTGGCATGCTACACGACTGCTATGGCTAGGTTGCTCTTATACAGTATCCTTGAAAAATCGGGGGACCGCGTTTTGTATCATGATACAGATAGCGGTGGATTCACGGAACGCCCCGGCGTTTGAAGTCTACCAACCGGAGACATTTTAGTTGACCTCACTGACGAACTTCAAAATTACGGTCCGGGAATCTAGATTAGCGCCTTTGTATCTGGTGGTCCCAATAATTACGCGTACCGAGTTTGTGTTGGTGGCAATCCTGCCAAAACCAAACAGTGTGCAATGTTCGCGGGATCACCATAAACTATGGCAACCGGAACAACGTTAATTTGAACGTTTTGAAATCGATGGTCACCGAACAGGCCGTGGAAAGATACATAAAGATACCACACAAAATTGTAAGAAAAGATCTTGTGACTGTATGTACCGTTTCGCAGACTAAAGTCTACCAGCCCGTGTACATCAAACGGCGGATAACCGATTATTATAATACGTTGCCGTTTGGTTATCAGAGTCCTTATATACGTACTCGCCATGAGTAAAAGGTGATCATTTAGACGGGTTAAGTAATAACCTTTTTTTTTATTTCACTCAGGACAGTTCCACTGACATACAATTTTTCAAAAATTTGGGTTTTTTTCTTATATTTTTCTGCATGAAAACACGAATATTTGTTTATTGATTTATCTTATGCACTCGGGATACTTTTTAATATTTTCTACCACCATTACAATCCTTTTCCTATCTATTTCTAGACAAATAGAATTAGTTGTTTGTATATATTTTAATTCTAGTCAATTATTTCCGTGTACATATTTTAAATTGAAACCATCTGGTTGTGTACATATATTAAAATAATTTTAAACTGGACTTTGTAAATTAATACCGATGCCAATATTCCCACAACGAGCTCAAGAAATTGATTATTGTTTCCTCTACACCTAAACGTGTATAATTTACTTCTAGGTGTGGATATAATCTATAACTATAATTTATTTTGTAAATAAATATTACAAGTACACTTTTAATTGCGAGAGATAAGGTGACCTGGTGGTCTAGGGTTAAGGTGTCAGAATTCTGTGCTGGCGGCCGGGGTTCAATCCTCGGTCCCGGCACAGATTTATCTGATTTCCAAACCCTTCCTTCACCTCTGACAAGTTATCTTGTGAATGTGGGAAATGCCAGGCCTCCACCATGGTTCGGATTCCACGTTAAATTGTAGGTCCTCCATTTCATCTCATAATCACCCTACCAATACACATTAGCGTAAGAGCGTATATAACCGAACAGGTAGTAAGACGTGGAGCTAATAATAATAATAATAATAATAATAATAATAATAATAATAATAATAATACATTCCGAGAGCCAAATTTCTAAGACATTTATTTGTGTGTAAATAAATATTCAAAGTATACTTTTGATGGTTTGAGATATATTTTTATAAAATTTATTTTTGTGTAAATAACTATTCCAAGTATATTTTTGATGGTGTGAGATATATTTGTATAAACTTTCATTAGTGCGTAAATAAATATTCCAAGTATACTTTTCATGGCGTGAGCTATATTCTAAATCTTTGTTTTGTGTAAATATATATTCCAAGTATACTTTTCACGGTGTAAACTATTTTTATGTGAATAAATATTATATAAACTGCTATGTTTGTGTTTTAACGTCTACAACCTTTCCCTCCTATCCTATAAATACAAGTTCACTTAGCTTATAAGCTCAGTCTCAAGCATTATAGACAAGTTGAAACAATCATTTTCGGTCAACATCAGCGACCTTTCCGGCTGTGGAAAGTCACATTTTGAAGCAGACTTTATCCATCACTTGGACACAATGTGTTACGTTAAATTTGATATAATCACCTGATATTATGCTTTATGGCAACAGGGATACGAACAAGACGGGTCAAGTCCTCACGTCATATTCTGAAAGGTTTTACCGGAAATGGATGACAACTGTAATGACTCTCCATAGCTGATTATCCTTGATGACCTGACGCGTGTAGCCAACAAAGTGGTCGTCGATCATTTATCCAAAGGATGCCACCATCAAAATATTAGCGTCATGTACCTTACACAAAATATATATCCACCAGGGCAAGGGCCAAAGAGATATTTCCTTAAACGCACATTATATAGTGCTTTTAAAAAATCTCAGGGATAAAGCTCAGATTAAACACTTTGAACGTCAAGTCTGCCCTGAAAATTCCCGTGTTTTACAATAGGCTTATGCTGATGTTACATGTACTCTCCACGGGTATATTTTGTTAGATTTCAAACAAGGTACACCCGAATGGTTCTGATATAGAACCCGCACAAATGTCGGGTGCTGCGTGTACCTACCACGCAAAAGCTATAAAAACACCGACACATCCCGATTACAGAACATTTCCTAAGAATGAGTCCTAAAGTGTTGAAACAAGCCCCTCTGCTACGTGCGATGTATCGCATGAACCCGCAGCAAAGTGTCGCTTTGCTAAAAACGGCTCACAAGAAACTGATTGACTTGGTTTGCGAGTGTGCCTAGAGCACTTTAAAAGGGCGAGTGCCGTTGAAATGTGCACAAAAGACAAAGTTACGTTCTCACAAGGAGGTGTTTCGCAAACTGGTCAAACGAGGAGAGTACTAGAAGAAGAAGAGACGACTACTCATTCAGAAAGGAGGAGCGTTCCTGCCCTTACCTTTAGCCCCTTTAACCAGCGGTGTCCTTGGTTCCTTATTCACTAAGTAGATAATGGAACACACGAAAAAGATGATATTGGTGTCCCCAGAAACGTTACACCATTACGAGAAACACCATCAACAAGTGACATCGTCCACAAATCTAGAGGTCTCTGAGCTGGACAAGGAAATGGAAAAAATCCTCGCTTCAAAACTTGACAAGTCTAAATGGACTTTATACCAACAAGTGCTACAGCGCTATCTGCACTTTAGTCAACACCCTCCACCACCTGAAAATACTACCACCACCGCGACCACCCCTGAAGTGTCTGTACTTCTCATCCCTACTGAACTCAATACTGTACCAGTACAGGCACGTAAAATAGCTGAACTATTACTATATCTTATTATTTACCTGTGTTGCATCTCTTGGGATTCAAACGGGGAAGTGAGTGTTCATGATACCCCTCTCCGTGGATTAAATATTGTGGATTTAGTCAACGAACTGATCAGAGTAATAAGACACATCGAGCCGACTGGGTAGCGAGAGTTTCTCACGGCACTTCAAAAAATAGACGTTCCTAATAATGTATTGTAAATCCGAACAGTTTGACGCCCATTAGAGACCCTGCGTTCATACCCCAACCACTTACACCGTCGCAACGCCCTAAGAAAAAGAAACTAAAGAGGGTGGACGAAAACAGGTGGCTGCCATTCCGAGTTAATGGCCCATTTAGCCGATATTTTCTACGGCCCTTCTCATCCTGCAGTGTTTGAAGGGGCGGCGTTGCTCATAAAGGCGTCCAAAAAAGATCCCGACAAAGTACGAGAATGGCTTCGTGCGCAGGATGCTTATACCCTACACAAACCGGTGATAAAATGTTTCCACGCTATAAGTACGTGGTTTCAAACATTGACGACCTCT
>JBCFYV010009882.1:24750088-24792888 GCA_039000515.1 Timema cristinae
AAATAAATTCTATCTACAACTCAATAAAATGTCTTTAAAAAGCTAATAGTCATCTTTAACAGTCATTATTATTTATAATATTAGTTTTTCTGATTGGATTTTTAACATACAAGAAAGATTAAATTTATGACTTGCTTGAATATATCTAGAGTTCATTACTTTTTTCATTTATTATTTAGAAAAAAAGAGTTTACTTTAGATTGTTTAGAAATATATTTTAAATGTTTTTTTAAAGAGATTTCACAGTAGCTATATGATTCATTAATTTATTGTTCAATGTTACTGCATTTATCTTAGCATTGTTTTGTATATTTATAGTGCTTGCATCTGTTGCCAAGCGCTAAAGAAAATAAAAGGAAGTAGTAGTAGTATCTCATTGTGATAACACTGGTTACCAGTGACTATACTACCAAATTGAACAGGAAGATGTAGGTGAATTCTAAGAAAATGCCTCTAAACTTGTACGTACAGCAGAAACACTAGTGAACCCCAACAAGGATTAAATACTCACTCCGCTTTTAAAGTGTGGTACACTATCAGTACTGCCAACCCCGCTAAAAGTTCTTCAAATATAACTAATCTCGTTCCTCCTTCCCATACTAAATTAAAATAAACACATCAGTGCATACGTGGACTAAAGGATGAGTTTGTCTGATGGTGATGGGAAGGCTACGGTTGAAATCCCGGATAGGTGCACTGAGGATGCGTTTATTCCCATTCTCCTTTCTCTGGTACATACTCTTTTAATATTACCTTCCTGGTCTCTACGTCATTAGACTTGTTAGAAGCGATGGAGGAAAATAACAACTATTATAAAATGTAATAATAATAATAATAATAATACGTTAACTGTGCAAATCTGTCATCATACAAATAATTTAAAAAAATCGTTACACATAATAGATTGAAAGCCATTTTTCTCAGTGATCTTTAAACAATTCTTTGAAAGTTGAAAATTAAATACATTCGTTATCATATTTTAGTGTGGTGAACAAATACTCAATCAAATAACCTATACTTTAGGTCTGTATTAAATTGTAAGTAGATCCTTCACTTCTACTGTGTCTATTGTTCTAATCTTTAGAGTGTGTATTATAGAACTCAATCTTGGTACGACAGTAGGTGTAGGTATTTAATAACTGTTGCTTTCAAGATAGACAGATATTATTTTTATTAATTTGTAGGCATTGATAATCTAAAATAGGGGTCGGCAACTTGTTGATCGTGATCGACCGGTCGATCTAACGTCAAATTTCAGTCGATGACCTAATAAGAGTCTATCACCCGCATAGGTGGCGTAGTTGGCTAACGCGCGTGTCGTGTTGAGCTCGATTGCTGAGGATGGGGAGATCGAGGTTCGAATCTCGATCGGGGGAACTGGGGGGGGGGGGGGTTTCCAGTTTTCAAGATCGTCAAAACTAATTTTTTTTAATGGTAATCGGCTGCAATCAGTTACTATAATGATCGTCTGTATTGATTTTGAGGCCTATTTATACTCTCTCATTTTTGTTTTTCCATTAATATCAAGGTTATGCATTTCATCTCACACGTCAACATAAGTGCGTATAACCCGATCGGTTAGTAATACGAGCTGTTAATATTACTTATTTGAATGGGATGTCAAACCATGTCCACTGATCAAATAAGTATTATAGTTTATCTTTTACCGAACAGGGTATAAATTATTTCATGTCCTTCTAAACTCTGCGACTAACCGTTGAACGCCCTGGGGGTAACCAACAGGATATTCCGACAATAACAACTCGTTCTAGTGATGTTTCAAGTAGTAAATGGAGATTGTAAGATAACATATTCTATAGTCCCAGCCACGGCTGCTGCTCTAGAGTCTATGGTCCCCGCCAAAGATGTTGCAGGCGCTGTAGGTGAGAGGGCTTCCTGATAATTAATCATAATATCCGTGTTTTAAACCCTCTCGATCATCGATAATCCATCACCAAATATCAATTATCGAGAATCGGTTCGAGGGGGTTGGGGGGACACGTACTATCCCTTCCTACAGAAAATTGTCTATAGTTTTTTCATACTCTTATATTAACTTTCACGAAGTCCTCGTCAAGGCTATTGGGAGGCAATCAACATATCCAAGGTGACTGGAGGGCTATAGGCCGATTTTGATATGAAGGAACTTTTTGAAAATATAGACAGTTTTCGATGTTGCAGGCGCTGTAGGTGGAAGGGCTTCCTGATAATTTAATCATAATATCCGTGTTTTAAACCCTCTCGACAATTCATCACCAATTATCCATTATTGAAAATCGATACTCAGATATCACCCTTCCACGGACTATATGTTCACGATGTTTACAATGCCGGGGAGCGAGTACAAACTTGTTCAACGGGTTTCGTATGAAGGAGGTCTCAGTTCAAATCTCTCCCCCAGCACACATCAATAATCAAAAGGTACGACTCAGTTAAGCTACTATAGAGTATAGTTTTTTTCTGCCCTTCCTACAGAAAATGGTCTATAGTTTTTTCATACTCTAATATTAACCTTCCACGGACTATATGTTCACTTGTTATTGTGGAACAAGGATGTTTACGAGTTCCTCACGTCAACATCATGTTCAAGGTTAAATTGGAGCGACGGGGCGAGATAGGTAGTTGCGTATAACCCGAACGGGTAGTAAGACGCAGTGCTAGTAATAATAAATTAATATAATTATAAGTTAATGCATAAAATATGGAAAAGATATTATGTATTCAAGTTGATAAAAATTGATCACAAGCGAGCACAAACCAGCACTAACGTAGTACAAACGATGCGCGGTTTCAAAAAAAGGTTATCTCTATTATTTCTTATACTGGGTAGCCAGGGAGATATCTCCCTAGCCACCCATAAAGAATCGTGAATAATTTCTGTAAATTTACAGCACTAACGATGAAAATCGGGCACTAACCAGCACTAACGCAGCACAAACGATGGGCGTTTTCAAAAATTGATTATCTCTATTACTTCTTATAGTGGGTGGCCAGGGAGATATCTCCCTAGCCACCCATAAAGAATCGTGAATAATTTCTGTAAATTTACAGCACTAACGATGAAAATCGGGCACTAACCAGCACAAACGTAGCACAAACGACGGGCGTTTTCAAAAACCGGGTGGCTAAAAGTCGGGTGGCCAGGGAGACACACATCTAGCGAGGAGCCGTGTGTTTCCCCATTCATCTCTATAATATAACTGGATGGACTCATGGACATACACATTCATAAGCATTGCCAAGGTCAAAAGCGTGACGCTCAAGTTTATCGTCTGATACACTGTTGGGGGACAGATTTAACGGTTTCTTTCAATGTTCTTATGCGAAAACGTGTCTCTGATTAATAAAAGTGTTATTGTTTGAAAATAGTGAGGTATTATGTTGTATCCGTGTCTTGTTTGCTTCCAGTTGTTTCTTTTTTCGATCGATGAGTTTTTTTTGTGTGTAAATCCCTGGACATTAGTGTAGCTCAGTTTTGTGTATTTGTCGATGAAATTCCCCTTCTGTGTTGATGGAAGCAACAGCTCCCTTACATCGAGTCTGATAGGAGTCCTGTCTCGCGTAATTAACGCGTTTGCCTCCGCTAAATTTAGTCACTACTGAATTAACAACTTAGCCGGATTGTTGCTTACATTCTAGATAAGGCTCACTGCATGGTGTGCTAAAATATTAGTGGCTGACATAATTTCAGAGAAAAGTCCACATAATGTTAACTGAAGAACTAAATTGACTTCACAATCTTTTGGAGTTCCATCACAAAAGTAGCCACGTTATTCACAAAAGTCATGGCAACTGAAAACATGTCGTGGACTATTTACAACATTTTCCCTTAGTTCTTCCGTACAAAGTGCCAAGAGACGATTCTGTTTGTGCCTAAAGGTAATGGCTTTCTTAGCTGCAAAATAAGGAATTGAAAGTTTTTTCTTTCTTTGCTGTCGAAGATTCACAGCGCCTATCTTAGATTTGGTTACAGCATCTAGGCGGCTATAGTAGTTTCTCAATAGGTAGTTTCTACATTTAATCTTTTGTACTGCCATAAGAGGGCCGTATGGCATTGCAACAAGTAGTTTTCGATGCACACTACTATCTCCATGCCCAATTAGCTTCCCATAGCTGTAAAAAGAGCCTATTTAAAAACAACTATTCTGAATAAGAAAGAGTTATAAAAATATATTCAAAATATGTTTTTTAATCCGCTCACAAAGTTTGATTCAATGATTTGCTAAATAAAAAAGTTTTTGGCAATAAATTATTTATCAGTTGCATTGAAAAATTATCACTAGTTTTTGATTGAGTGCTCAAATTGAATAATTTGGAATTTTCGAAATAACCTAAATAATCTTTAACTATACTGACTAAAATAAAAATAAAAAAATAAAAAAACTGAAAATTATTTAATTTAGGACGTACACGAAGCCATCAAATAAATGTTTAAAGACTTAAAAGAAATTCGATCAAATATAAATGTATCTTACGTAAGGTTGTGCTTCTGAATACTGCTGCAAAACCCTTCAACTATAATATCAGATTCCATGTTAATGGAGGATTTGTTCCAGTTACGAAAACATTCATGTTCTGGAATATCCTGTTCTCGTCTTTTGTATGTTTCACAATACGAGCAATCTCTGTTTCTAGTGCTAGAAAACAAAACTTTATTCGTACGATATCTTACGATTGATGCCTGCAAACAAAGAAGTAACAATATATATTATTTTTGAAGTTCCGTGAGTATAACCATAGATACATATTACAAATTTATTGTTTCAATATTCTTTGTATTTAAAAACTTACTGTTCCAGATGAAGCAGTTAAGTTTTTGCCATATGAGCATTTACTACTCCAAGCACCATCTGCTATTACTGTTATAATAAGAATGCCATCATTGTTAACACTTCCATCAACTATTTCCAATTGTGCTTCTTGTTTTGCAGCTTCTGCCATTGACATTTCCGCAACCGTATCATATGCTTGGCTATTCATTGTGATAATTTGCATAAGTCTATTTGGCCATGCATGGTATATTAAGAACCGATGCAATTTCTTGAAGGCGTGAGTAGCCTCCTCCAGTAGATACCATTGCTGATACCACAGAAATATTAATGTTGTAGCGTGTCAAACATGTAAAGTTGACACCTACACAATTAGGCTACGTAAAAATACGAAGTTATAATAATTATATTGGCAGAATCCAAAGAAGAGGAGTAGATTTGTAATATTTAATAATAATATCCTTCAAAACCTACTGTTAACGACTGGATGGCCTCGGATATGATCCACGTGCTCTCAATAGAAAATACTACACGTCATTTTAATAATACAAATCTGCTTAAAAATACTAAACTTACAATAGTGGAATCCAAAGAAGATAAGTAGAAAATAACTAAACCTAAGTTAGGTTCACTCCCACGTCCCTCGAGCGCCACTATCATGGCGGCGTGTCTTTGAACTTCCCTTTTACCCACCCCGCAAGCTCCTATCGTCAGTTTGTGTTATCACGTCTTTTCTCTATTTCTTTTTGTTCCGTTCTAGTCAAAAAAGGGTATAAAATAGGTACTCTCAAATTTACAAATTATTATTCCATCACATCACGTCGTTGAAGAAGGAACTTCTCTCCACGAAGGGACCGGTGGCCATGGAGTATAGGGCGTGGTTCTCACCGCCACGCCACTGAGGAATATCCCCTACGATTTCTTAAGTATAGAGGTGACGTCCATCTAATAATAATAATAATCATATTTAGCACCGCGTCTTACTACCCGTTCGGGTTATACGCTTTAAGTACTAATTACACTAATGGATTAGGAATTGGGAAGGTTGGATTAGAGGAAGTGAACCCGCATTTGCGTGGAGGGACAGTGGCAAACCATTTAGGAAAAACCACTCCCAGTTCACCCGACCAAGATTCGAACCTCGATCTCCCCGTCCTCAGCAGTCGAGCTCAACACGACAAGCGCGTTAGCCAACTACGCCACCGAGGCGGGTGACGTCCATCTAACTTATTGTTTAGTTAAAAGATTAGAAATTGTTTATTTATTAAGTCCATCCGACTTATTGTTTATTTCAGACTTAGTATAGTCGAGGCGACTATTACGATTATTTTGACTTCTTGTTTCAGTCAGAATGACTAGATTTTGGTTTTGTATTATTACAACTCTGTTGATGTTGTCACAGCAACTCTAGTGTTGCTCAAGTCCCTCAGACTTGTTATATTGGTCCAAGCGGCCATGTTTTTCTATGATATAGCTTCGATATAGCAGCCTTGAGCTTCAGATGTAATGAGGACTTAGTCCAAATGGTTGCTATTCTCAGTGAGCACGACATTTCTCTTTTAAGTCCTTAGAATTACACAGTTGTTTTTATGGCTACAACCAAGTTGTCAATCCTTTTTTTAGGACCCAGTTGGGTTAGTGTGTTCAATGTATTGAACTATTCCTGTTGCCACGCTTCGCGTGTGGTATTAACTTGGGTGCGTAAAGCGTGGAACTCCGCTTGTTTATATATGGGTTCCGCGCGGATAATACCTTTTTCTCTTCACCCGTTTTTGGCACCTATCGGCCTTGTATGAATTATATTAGTATTGTACCCCAGAGAGTGGGTCAGTAAATACATGTACTATTGAATGCTGTGACAGTACCAATAGGGAAAGGGCCGGCCATAGTACTATTGTGTGTAGACACCTGTATGTTAGCCATCTACCAATGTAATTAAATAACCTTTCTATTGCAATTCATTATACTATGTCTCTTAACGAATTTTCTTTTGTCCCAATCATGCAAGCTAGTTTAAATTATTAATGTGTTAACAATAATAAATGTATATAATTTCCAGTTAACGTTTGTTTATAATTATTACACTGTTTTTTTTTTAGAATCACCTGACCGTAGCCTGGCGTCAGTCCAGCTGTTTTGTAATGGAAAATTGCTTTTCAAGCCTACTGCATTTGATTTTTCCCGCGTTGCGACAAGACAGTGTACCGTGGCTACAAACTATAACCGCATACCTTCGCCACCAAGAGTACACCCAGCACTTACTCCAGTTAACGTCTATACGAAGCAAGAAGTCGTGCCTGCCGACGACTGTGTCCACCACTAAGAGTAAACAATATCTGGGGCCGGTCGGGAACGTGCAGTGTTTCCTCTGGAATAAACTCACGTAGTGGTCTTTGCGCAAGCGCGGCCTTGTGGAGGTCATTGGAGTTATAGTGCTAAGTGTGTCCACCCCTCCATCTTCTACTACATCACAGCTTTGTGCGCAGGCGCTGATGAGGTAATCCAAGCGCTTATTTGCGGTAAATGTCATCACCTTACGTCATGTAATCCATCCTCATTTCCTCCGCTGTTACAAGCAGGATATAAGCGAATGCTCAGTGATTCTCTGTACTCTTTACGTCTATAAGTTCTTAGGAACACCTTAGAATGTAAGTAGCCGAAATGTTGGGGATTTAAATATATTTTTTTGTAACTATAACATTAGTGGGAAGGGTTTTGCGTACTGATATTTAAATATGTAGGCACCTTTTGTGCACTGGAAGAAGTTGAGTTTAATTTATATTAGGTTTTTGGGCGGTTTCCATATTATACAGAAGTCGTGGAAATTGTCTTATAAAATGTATTTATTGTGGTTAATTTAGTTGAGTTGAGGTTAGTGTGTTAGTTGACCTTTTGTCTTTCTGCGTTGAAATTGTTTGTTAAAGTTTTGCCTGAGAAATAGCCTTTACGCACTGGCGTATAAGTTACGTACTTTATTTACAAGCCAGTCTTCTAAGATTCGAATTCAATGTAGTTCTTATATATTTCTTGCAGAACTCCTATTGAAAGATTGTTTAATACGGGCACTATTAGAGTAATATTTTTATGTTGTAAACCGACTTTACTGCCCGCCTTATTATTAATTATTCGTAAACTCTGATTATTATTTTGATTGTTTGTAGAGAATTTATTTTATGTTATTTATTAAGCGACAAATGTCTAGCATAGAACTCGCACCCTTGTGTTATCTTATATAGTCATAAACCTGGAAATTTACTAGTTTTCAATTAACTCTGATTATATTTTTGGTCAACTGGAGACAATTTATTTAATTGTACCACATATGGCCTACAAGGGTACATTTTACATTTAGAAAACAGAGGCATTTTAACAAAATAGATTTATTTAGTAAACAATAAACAAATTTAGGAAATACAAGTTTTACACGAATATAGGAATATTAGCGTGTATTAAATTTCTTCCAAAACAATTAGACTTGAGAGATTACTTGTGGCTACCAGGGCAGTACAGTCGCCAGGCCACATGTAGAAGCATTTCTAAAAGGAGAGTAATTGGACAATTAGTCAAAGAACAGTGAAGATCACATTTAGAAGATAACATTTATACAGTCTTGCCTGGTATCGTTAAACATTTAAGGAATCCATAGAACAAGTTGGATACTCAGCTGATAAATCCAGCTAATTGATGGCTATGAAACAGGCGTCATTAAAGTACTACGGCTTGGGCTTTCCCCTACGGTACTGCCAGAGCATTCAACAGTACATTAGTATCTATTAAGACCAATACAAACTTAGAAGCCTAATTACAGGCAAAAATAAAATAGTATTATTTGCGCGGACCCCACTATGACCCTAGTGTAATTTCCCTGGGTTGCGCACCGAAGCTAATATTCTCCATGAAGAGTGACTACAACACCAAATCTCTATTACATTTAACTGAACTGCATAAGGCAAAAGAAAAATAGACATCCTGGTGGTAGCCATCAATAACAAAGAACTAATGTTCATGACGTTTAGGACGTCATGATTAATTTTGACTCTAAGATTATAGGAACTTGTGACTTAGTGTAAGTCCAAACTTTAAAAAGGTCACTTTCTAAGCCAGAGGCTTTTACGTTAGGACAGTGTCAAAGGACACATAAATTAACCAAGGAAAAACTTATATGTTGAAGTTAATTACGTATTTAACCAAAATCAAAATATTCTAATAGACATTTTCCAAAAGGCTTCTCACTAAATATTAAAATAAAATTTCCTTCAAAACATTTTCAAAACTTAAATTTCTCTTAACTATACTAGAGACCAAGTCCTAAGGACTTGATGACGACGGGTGATATAAATACCCCAGATACGTCGTCAGAGTTAGCGGCGAGTTGGATCGGGTGATCCATCATCCTCTCTATACTGCTAAGGTGGTGAATCCGACGTCCCAGACTCCATGTTTCCTCTCTTTGCTAACGGGCAGAGTTTCCTTGTTGACTCTTTGCTCTGTAGAACCGCTCTGTACTTTGATACCGCTGGCTGACCTATATATACCCTCAACCTGGCTCGGACATGAAGAAAAGGGAAGGGGTAATAAATTACGAAACACAGACAGAAACAAGGAAGAATGAAATTGTGGAGAGAAAGGAAACAAGAGAAGCTAGTCATGAGTTTCTCTGACTGACCGCCAGCGTCGCTAGGTGCGCAGCAGGTCTCTGCGTCGACCCCCAACTTCAGTTCTTCTCTCCAACTGAACTAGTCGTGACACACGTGAGTCGGCCATGATAGACAATTCTGTGGTTTCAAAAGTGAGATAGTGATATCCGTAGACATCTTGCCGAGGTGAGTTACTACACAAGCATCTTATATTAAAATATATCTGTATTAATTTACTTATTTAATATCCACTATTATTTTTAATGAGAAATAGTGATATGGATGTATTTTTACTATTTTTTTGTGCACGGTGTGGCCAACGTACTTAAGTATTATATCTGACATCATCTTTTAGCAAAGGCTATGCATTCACGTATCTTATTCATAAATACAATAATATTAGTCCTCTTCTTCGATATTTAGTACAGTAATTACCAAAGGACAATATTTTTTGACCAACCACGTGTGTGAATGTAGGACGATACGTAATTTTAGTAGATCAGAAAATATAAATTTAGAGGTAGTTTGTATTAAATATGTTGATATAATCTCTATCTTGCACAAAAACACCGAAATATTGAATTTTTACTTGTAGCTGTTCAATCCATCTGATTGACACGCTACATAATGATTAAAAGTCTTATGTGTTACGTAGAGGTCGCAACCTAATGTCATCTTAATATGTTATGTATTCAAATATCAATCTGTTATAAATAAAATTGCCCAAAGGCCTTAATAGTTTGTATTCCTCATTTTTTTAAACTTTAACTCTAACTCCCTGATACAAATAAACATGGACACCTGAGTTTGACTGGATTAAGTAAAGGTCATTAAAGGTCCCTGAAGATTTATTTGTATATTTCTCTTAGTACAACACTCTTGCTGTGGTGATAATTTGGTCTAAAAGGAATAGGAATCTGCCACCACAGGAGAGGGTTGAACAGTATTAATATGGAACTTCTATCTTATGTTTTTGTATATCTATTGTAATTAATCATATATTTTATTTTTCTGTTATAATAAAACTATTTTTGTTATTCTAATATTTTTTTCTATCTGGTTTAAATAATTACATTGTATACCCGGTAGAAAAGTATGGTTCAATGTCAATGTCCTCTGCATTTTGAGATGGTGTCTTGACTTTGTTCCAACAAATATCACACTAGAACGTATAAATACTGTTGAAACCACTTTGTTCTTCTTTCACGAGTAACACATTTTCAAATGTGCAGCATGGCCAACTGTACTTACAAAGTGTGTCGCTTTTAACATTTTTACCATATATTGAAGGTAAACGATGCGTCTACCATGTATGGTAGTTTCGTCCAATCGTTCTGTCTCTTCATTTTTTGACAATCTTGAAAGAAGCGAATTAATTTTGTAATCACAGCAAGAGTCTTCTTTACGCTTCCTAAACAAAATAGATACGATCATTTTAAAGGAATAAGAATAATTTTATAACTTGTGGGTTAATAAGTTTATAACAACAAAGAGTACAAAAAAAAATGTTAGTATATGTTGACCAAACTCAAGACTATGCTTCATACTACTACCAACTCATATATTTAGCCTGATTTTTATTAGTTTTTAAATATTGATTCAAAAGTAAGCTGAAATACAGTTCTGAAGCCTTAAAACAATGTAACCATTTAAATGATGAGAAATTACTACGAGTTGGTAGTAGTGTTAAGCATAGTCTTGAATTGGTTCAAAATATAATGATACTTAAGAATAAATGAAAAGGTTTAACTATGAATGGGATAAAATTCCTGTCTACCTTTAGCTATATAATAATACTAATAATAATAAATAATGCTTTTTAGGTTATGTATAGGGTAGTTTTAATTTCGGGGTGGCTAAAAAATAATTGTTTTTGTTTTACTTACTTGTTTGTTTGTAAGCTATTTGTTAGTTTAAGAGTGTCAATACTGTACACTCTTCCTCTAATTCCAGATCGCATTTCTGTCAATGTTACACCTTCATTGCGAAGATTTACCCCATTGCTCATGGTTGTCATCGTTAATTCGATTACTGCAGAAAAAATACTATAACAATGTATTGAAAGTTTAAAATAAATTTTTCCTTCACGATCACCATATCAGGTAATGTGTTAGTGATTTACTAAATTATTCAACAAAAACAAAAAAACGTTAGCATGAGATGCTGTTTTAACCTAGTTGGTTGATAACATGCACATATTTTTTGTTTATTTATATTTCAAAATCAAAATATACTTAAAACAAGATTTTTTTCCATCATTAGGAGTTGAGATTGAAATAGAACTCGTATCCGGAGTAAAATAATATTAACAAACAATCAGTTCATTTAAACGTGAGCGTCTGATAAAGATATAATAGTGTTTTTACCTTTACATTGGTAACGGTGCGAATTCATTATCATTCCAATAACTGCATCCACTGGGAGCATTCGGTGTAAAAAGTGACCTTCGTGCTTTTGGTTTCGGTGAGGATGTAGGATCAACGCTCTTAGAATATCTACAAATAAATATATTTTTTTAAATATTTGTAAGAAAATATGAAATAGTGTATTAGTTACTATACCCACCAGTTTACGTGACAAAAAAGAATGTTACATACTTGGAATTATTTGAGCGATCATGTATATCTTTCAACGACACAAGAATGTCAGAATGGTCGCTTCCACATTCTTCTTTGGCAACATGACAAATATTGAGTGTACCTAAATTGTCATTTACATCTCAGGTCACTACACATAAATTGTGTTTGGTAGTTGCAGACGGTTGGGTCTCAACGCAATGTTCAGATACACTTGGCTGTCCATTGGCATTCGGTTCCTCAGCAAGGTTGGTATCATTATTCGCCGAGATGATATTTTGTTGAAATTTCCTATATATACATTACACCAGGGGCGGCTCGTCCCTAAGGCACGGAGGCGCGCGCCCCCCAACCCCACGAATCCCCAGTTCCTTTTAAAGTTATTATTCGCACTCTCACGACAATTTTATCTTGCCATAATAGTTTCAAGAAAATATGTTTTTGGTTTAAGTAATAGCAGGCAATGTTTTAAAATGGCATGCAGTCGGGCGCGAGGTGGTCAGCGCCTGATATTGTGAAACCAAACCTTCCCACCCCTTCACCTCTTGTCTTCAAATGGCATGCATTCAGGCGCGCTACGGTCAGCCCCTGACATAGTGAGACCAAACCTTCCCTCCCCTTAACCCATTGTACTCCTCCTGCTATAGCTAGCTAGCATTGCTTTTTCTTCTTTTGAAGGCGCACTCCCTAAGGTTGAAAGCTTGTTAAATGTGTATAGCGTGAACCAGCAATAATTGTTGTCAGTCATCCTGCGTGCTCCTGCATCTTGAGGATGTGTGTGGCGTATGCGTTTATAATAATATTATGTAGAGTTATTTTAGGATAATGTGTATTTGAGTTATATGTTTTAATATTTTTTGTAACTAGGCTTAATATGAATAGTTCAATTCAGGCGCTTGAGACAACGAATATTGCAAGATTAACTCTTGATCAAAAAAGAGAATTGAATTCATTAGGTAGGCCATGTCCTGAATGTTGTATGGAACAAAGTGAAAACATACATACCTATATATGCATGCACATTACACAGCTGCAGAGTTTCTACAACACATCCACGTCCTTTGGGGAAAGTTTTTTTTATATTTCCATGTTGTTTGTGATATTAATTTTTGAGTTTAACTAAGTGATTATTTAGCAAAATATATTCAGAAAATTTGTGTCTTCTTTTAAATATTATTTAGAGATAATTTATAAATTAAACAGGCTGCGCCCTCCAGCGCCTAAAGTGACGAGCCGCCACTGCATTACACAAATATTCATTTAATGTTAATGTTGATATTGCCTTATACTTATATTAATTATTTTATAAGCCGAATAAAGATTTTACTTCTTTTAATTCATTTCTAAGTTCTACGTACCAGTGTAATTTGTGTAAGTTTGTGTCCGGGCAATATGCTTAAATAATATTTATAAGGAAAACAAAATGTTGATTCGAATTTTCTGAAACTCTTTGTTTTGACATTTTTAAAATTGAGATGTCTTTATAACATGGTTTTAATTTTAGACGAAATCAATTTAAAAAGTATGTAAAGTTTAATCTGTAACAAACATACTTAAAATTATGTTTTTAATTTTTATTTTACTAGGGAACTGTGCTACAAATTTTGGTTGTATCCTGGTCTGGCAAACTGGGATTTTTTCCTGATCATTTCTCATCCCATCCAGGCAAATGTGGGAATACTTTCTCTAAATCTACGTATTTCTTATCAACCCTACTATCCTGTTTTAAATTTATGGATAACATTGAAGGATTTTAAGACGGGAAAAGGGCTTAAATATTCTAAAATACAAATGAATGATTAAAAATAATATTATAAAATAAATATTATTCCCGAATTTAATTTTAAAATGCAAATAAAATATTAAAAATGCAGTCTAGTAATAATATTTGCAAAGATAAATTATTTCGTATCTGAAATAGTTACAGAGACATGATCAAAATTATAAATTTACGATTTTGTGCAGGGTCCTTAAAATAAATGTCACGGTAAAATTAAAATAGCCATTTTGTTGGTAATTTTAAACAAATCCTTAATACACATTTCAAACAAATTCGTTAAAGTCTATTTTGAGAAAATTGATTTTTTTTTCTCTTTTTGCCCTTGAAACTACCCTTAATTTTAGGGTTGGATGTCTCATTCCAAGAACACCTCAGGGGAACCCTTGGAAAAACCTAAAAATACAGTTTTAGCCTGGTTGGTAAAATTATTCAAGTAACAGACAGAAATTGCAATAAAATACTTTTTTAGGTTCATGAAATGTCTAAATCCATCAAAATATCGAGGGCAATCCCCCCCACCTCGCCTACCCCCTTTACGACCACAATACTTTTTCTATATGAATGGTGCGAAAAAGTCAAAATTATTTTAGTAATTAAATTCTTTTGTTAAATAATAATTGTCAAAATGAAATATAGGGACCTGTGTTAATTTAATACATTTTAAAAGGTTGGTGGTCAAGTCATGTTCACTATCCAGTTCTACAATTGATAGCAAAATAGTTTCAAGACTTTTTCTATTATGACAAGTGTATTTCTTGTTAAAATTGCCATAGTCCAGAGTGTATTAGATAGTCCTATTTTATCAACACCAAAATATTTACTCTGTTTACAGAGCAGATTACCAAAGGTAGGGCCAAATTGTTAGATTGGCGAACCCAACTGAACCATGGAGATCCGGTCTCGAGATTGAATCTCGACTATGTGCAACTGGTATTATTTTCACGAAAGTGATCATGAGTCAATGTGAATTTTATTTTAAATGTCCTTTAAATCCCTAAACTTTTATATTAAGTCATTTGTAGGATCTTTTTAATTTGACCAAAAAAGATCCAGAAATAACAATACACACTAAATACCATCTTCGATTATGTTTCCACTACTTGTAATAATCTAAATCGTATTTAAGTCATTTTGCTACCAATAAATTATAGTTTTATATTATATTTGTTTGAAGATATTTTCTTACTAAATGTGTTTGTTATTTTGTTTATTTGTGCATTTAAAACAAGGGTTGCTAAGACTTTATCCATGAAGTAGAGGCGAGGAAGGTAGCTTAGAGGAAATGTACCCAACTTAACTTGGAGGGAGGATAATAAAACCATAGTGGAAATCACACGTTATAAACCACCCTCAATGTATACAGCTATGATTAAAAATCCAATCACCTTATCAACGCAATCAAGTGTACTTCGAATATTATTCAGCCACTGACAATGGCTTTTGATATTGATTTTTGTTTGGTTAGATATCAAAAATAAAATTAATTTAGTCTTAAAATATTTTCACGATATAAAGCTTAAAAACTTTTTTCAGCTTGAAAAAGTATTGTTTTTTTTTATAAATACCTCGTGGACACGTTTTCACATTACTATATTTATCTTAAAATAATATGAGTGGGCCAGAAACCAAGAGTCGTGGATTGGAATTTTTGTGGTCCAGTCTAGTTGATGAATAGGTTTCTTGTTACCATAGGTTCCTTTGATGTTGATTAGCCACCATGCACACATGAAATAACGCATTGATTTGGCGAGTAGACATATTACTTTCTTATGAGAAAATAGGGACTGGACAGTGGAAACCCATATATTTGATCTAGACTTTTAATTTCTTGGCACAGCTGAAACTTAACATTGGTTTAGTTTTTAGGGTATTGAACACACCAAACATTAAAATAATAACATATTCAATATAAATATGAATCCCTCACTAACACCTTAGGGCTCATGTGGGACCTGCGAAAGACATAAATTATAAAACTCGATTTTAAAAACAGCTCAATTACTGTAGGACATCTTTGCAATGGCGAAGAAGGGGGAAAAGGGGTAGTTGAAAAATAATTTACATCCCAAAGGTAACCACATATGATACGGTCGAGAAGGCAATAGATTGAACAACCTAGCACACCCTATCGTTCCAGTTTAAACTTTGACCTTTGACCCCGACGTGGAGAGAGTGTGTATTGTTAAGATTACGCAATGTCGTTGGTTGCTACGCAATGTGTTTTAACTCTCTGATTGTCTGTTGGTTTTCCCCCTCCTCCTGAATCCCTTTCCAGATATATTGGTTCTTGTTCCAAACATGTTAGTACTTGTAATTTTCTGTTTTAATGGTTATTTATGTATACTATTGCTTTTTTTATTTGGGATTAAAGGTTTTTTATTCATTGGTTAAGATTGGAATGGTACGTTGGAGTTTTTTTTATTGGCATGTGGTCTACAGTGTTGGGCAGCATCGCTAGTGAGCATCCTCTTTGTCCGGGAGCTGAGCATAAAGTGTGACGGCTGAACAACTGACCGGGTGAAGAGTGCATAAGGGGCGAGGCATCGCTAAAATTTTCTCTGGCCGGTCACTTAGAGATGAGTGTGGCCGCCGAGTAGCTGGCAGTCGAGATATCCCCGTTTACTTCCCCTCACTACCCCTCCATAGAGGTAAATGTAGCAACCCCCGGCCCCTATGTGGTAATGGGTTTTCAAGGTGTCGCAACCATTTGTGTGGTAATGGGTTTTTTCCTGGTGACTCATACGTGGCGCCAATTTGGCGGGTCGACAAGACAAGTTGGGACCAGAATAGATCGTGGCCGTGAATGTGCCACAATGGGTTTTACCTGATGACTGGCGCCAGGTTGGAGTCTTGACAAGACGAGTCGAGACAGGAATAGATCGTGACCTTGAAACTGTGAGCTAGGTTTTACAGACATCATATATAATAATTTATTATTCACTTTTACAGGAATGACGCATATATTCATTCATACGTTCTTCTACATTGTCACTTAGATGCGTTAGTAAAATAGTTTTTAGTTCAAAATCCAGCATGTAATAGTCGAAACCGACAACTTGACGTGTATAGTAGGTAGCACTGATAAGATCCTGGTTTTTGATGTGCGTTTCCACCGTAGGCTGTTTGAGATAGATGACATCCGCTGATTATGTTAGCGTATCGCATACATCTACGACGAGTGAGTCGATCAAATCGTTGCAATAGCGTGCGACGGGTGTCGACCACATATCCCGTCGGTCGACGGCAACGTCGATAAAGTCCCACACATCAGAAAGACGCGCCCAGCTATATGCTTGATACGCGACCCGTTTGAAGCCGGCGTCTTGTTTCTCACTGATGACAATCATATGGTCCCCGCACATGCGTCTCAGAGAGATTTCATGATTATTCAGCTTAATCTTCTGAGGAGGTTGCGTGTTGCTGAAAATTTTTGATACGACCGACTTGTAGCTGCCCAGTTCTTGCCAATCTGTACGGTTAAACACCACACAGTTCCATCCGCATTTTTCTAGCTGGACATAGGGCGTAAAGTTGTTCTTGACACTCATGCCGACGATGACTCGCTTGGCATCGACTTCATCAAGCGAAAACAAAGTGTTGAAAATACTGGTGATGGCGAACGGCTTCACCGGCTTTGTTTTGCGGGCGCAAACGTCTTGACCTTCCATGATGTTTATTCGTTTCGACAACTGTCGCGGTTATAATCGGCACACCACCAGGACGCCCCTTTTATAGGCGCACGCTGATGGATACAACTTCTTGAGGGGTGGCACGACCCTACAGTCTTGAAAAATATGTTGTAATATCTAATCACCTGACCATCGTTGCCTGTAAGTTTGGTGGGCGCAAATAGGCTTAGGAAAGTTTTCATCGGAATGTTCTGGGCGCGATAGAGAAGGTACATGAGACAGTAATTGACGTAAACGTATGCGATGCTTTGAAGTCGTAGCGTGATATGAGACGTGCCGGAAGTGATTTTGCGTATAAATACAAGATGTGACTTTATACGGGGTGGAAAAACATAACTGTTAAAATATTCTCCCACGCCGTTCTTGTCGATAAAGATGGTGACCCAATGCGTCTCAGGATTGGTGTGTGGATTAGTGTTGATGACGAGAGCCGCGTGTCGAGCTATTCTTGCGGGTAGTTGATCAGCAGAGAAAACACCCGACCGTACAGAACGGACCCACGGGTTTGTTTTCAGTACAAGTCTTGTGGTGTGTTTGTCCATCTTCAATCATCCAGTCTCGAAGTCCCCAAACGATGGAGGCCGAACAAAAATTCCATACAGAACTATGTGACATGCTCATGGAACGGCCCAATTTAAGATATTTCAAATACGAGCCTCTGTCGCACAGATCTAAGATAGGTGTAGACCTGTATTTGACTAGAAATATTTTCTTTTCTGCTGAAAGTTTCTCGATTGCGTATGGGGTTTTAACACCCAATGTAGAAGTAATGTACCACATACAGATAAAACACTCTGTTCCTTGACGATAAACTCTTTGCAGCTGTCGATGAAGCTCTGGAAATCCATAATGATGTCCATGATTTAAATGACGAGTGTAAGGGACGGGTGGCCGTTTATATTAACTCCCATAATCGGTCACTAAGTTTCTGTCCTTGTAAATGGTGATGATGTTGGCAAACTCCCCGTACACGAAACAGTTGACGGTTTCGGTGAGAGTTCTGTTGAAGCTCACTTGGTTGCTCAGAGAGCCATGCCTCGTCAAATTCCAATGCGATGTAATGTGGGCGGACAGATTAGGTGTGGGATCGAAAGCCATGAGGTGATATCCCTTAGGGAAGGTTTCCCGTGTGATGTCGCTACTTTCAATCATAAAATGGATACCCGTTCCAGAAAACAGTGTGTGGTAGGACATGACATAGTTGCACTTTGAAAAATCTGTCTGTAGTGGTGTCGACGTTACTTGTTCACTGTCCACGTACAGCGAGAGATGGTTCATGCCGTCAGTTTGGAAATTGAA
Source organism: Timema cristinae (assembly GCA_039000515.1). Classification (NCBI taxonomy): domain Eukaryota; kingdom Metazoa; phylum Arthropoda; class Insecta; order Phasmatodea; family Timematidae; genus Timema; species Timema cristinae. The sequence goes on from JBCFYV010009882.1 coordinate 24,768,839, forward strand.
TGGGTTCTTGGTGGCGTCCCCGTTGAACGCCGCGTTTGATACAAATCCCACGATGCATCGTTTGGGTAACTGTCCGGTGAATACGTTATTCTGTAATTTCCCTTGCACACCCGTAGGAATAGTGAGTGTTTTTACTTCAACGCGTGTGATCAGATACTTTGCGGGACTGACCTTTAATGCTTTGGCATGTGCCAACAATTAATAAGGGTCTACTTTGACACGTCGCACTAGAAGGCCGGCTTCAGCGATGTGAACCTTAAAGTGAGGGAATTAAGGAACGGCTATAAGACTAAACCCATCCTTGGAATGGACCAACTTGACTCTGAGTTTGATGCCGTTCAAAAGGTATTTCTTTTGGTTAAACACGTCACCGTGTAGATACCCCAAGAGATCAACCATCTTACTTTTTGCTGTGAGACTGCAATGGGCCTTAAATCCCTTGTTGCCGGCGTTAACCTCCTCAAAGGTTCCGGTGCTGTCTGCGAACCACATACCACAAGTCAAATGTGTTCTTTTTACGTCACTGTTGTAATTGAGCAGCGTCTCAATTTACGATCTATAAGCATACGTGTTGCTGGGCGGTGAGACTAGTTTTTGGTTTAAAAACACATCCAACTTTGTGAATATCGAATGCAACCAGTTGTTGACGGGAGTGATTTGATCCACCTCTGTGAAAGTGCCACAGTCGGATTTCATGATAGCCACCCTGAGATAGAGCATAGTCTGTGAAAGATTGATTTAAAACTCGCCTTGTCCGGTAACGGTGAATTTGATGGGTGAATCATCGGTGAGGGAAGAGACAGGTTTGTACTGGAGCCATTGCCCACCTTTAAGACCGGTTTGCATGGGTGGGACGAAAATAGATCCGAGTTCACAGCTGGCACCTTTGCAGGACTGGGGTGTGTAGAAACATTTCAGCTGAAAATATCTACCACTTCTTTCTTGACCTTTTTTACGTCGGGTAACGACAGAAGTCTTATGTCGGTGCTTCTTACGACGCTTTTTATAGCTTTAGCCGGTCATCAGTGTGTCGATCTTTAGCTCCACCTTGCTTTTCAGGTTTGTTCCAGCCTCGCCGACACGGTGCCTTAGAGGCTTTTTGAAAGGAGGACGCTGATTGGTGACGTCGGAGAGAACACCGATACCCGTATGAAGCCACTGTTTTCCAATGGCTTTAGCACCGCTTCTAAGCAACGGTACGACGTTCTTGAAAGGGCAACTGAAAAAACATCCTATCCCGTGCCGACGTCGATAGGGAACACCGTGGTAGATCGAAGATATTCCTGTTTCAGCCTGGTTGACGTAATATCTTTGGTAGGGACAGTTCATGTTGAACAGAGTCTAAAATTAAGTTTCATGCAACCTTTTCCTAACTCGAATGATACAGGATCATAAGTGTCTGTTTTTATATTGATTTACAGGCTTTCAACTTCCCTACTAAGTACGGGCATGTATTGCAACGGATCATAGCTAATTGTCTTATGTATGCCGTAAAGATAGTTTATGTTGTTTATACTGACGATACGTAAAAGTGGTGCCATGATGCCACCAACGGGCTGAGGATCGACGATATCCGTGTAAATGTACATTTGCGAGGGCAAGCCTAGTGGAATGTTGGCAGTGTACAGCGACTTTGGAACTTTTGATCAGATTAGTCAGAGAATCGAAAGTGAGCTGTAGACTTAATTGACGAGATAGAGTCAGTAGTTGTATATTGGGTTAATAATAAACAACGTCCACATTTATGTTGGGGTTTGTGTAATTGAAAACAACGCCGGAATCCCTTTTAAACACCACTTCTTCGTTTAGGGCTTTGATCAATTCATGGAGAGTGTTGTAGTTTCCAGAAGGGATATGATCGTTAAATATTTGTTCAACGCCATTAGCGTCCAACCAGGTGTACCTTATAATACTTTGGCCCTCGGGTACGGTTGTGAAATAACACGGATATTTTAATTCGGCCAGAGCGACTTTCCACTGGCCTTCGATTGTAAGACGGTAGGTTAGTTGCGTGGTGAAATTCGCGAGGTTAATTTTCAAGAAATATCCCATTGAGATGTCGCTCGGCAAAGTGATGTAAAACTGGTCCTTCATGGTAGGGCGCAAACGTAACAGGCAGGAATCCCAGAGTTAAACTTGGTGGGGTAACCTTTTCACTGAACGTACACTCACTTTCTGGCGCCTTTACCCTTGACAACTAGTATTTTATCAACTTTAAAAGTTTCGGGAAGATGTATGCATTGCAATTCGAGTTTGTAAAAGGTTCCCTCCACCTTCTCGCCAACAAGATCGGCAGTCTGTAGACGAAAGGTTGTCGCAGCATGACTCTGCTGACTTTTAATATTTCTTCGTTCCATTTGCTTTTGTAGCCCTTTTCAAACAGCATTTTGGATTTGCTAATACGCACCATGTCACCGACTTTCATATTTGGCTTACTATTCGAGCTAGGACGCCGTTTGTCTTGCAGGTAATCTCTGACTTGAAACACATGGTTTTCTGAAAGGTCGGCAGGCACCATCTTGATAATGGAATGTTTTGCACCGTTGTAAGCGTTGACTAGATCTTGTAGGACATCCACATACCGATACGTGTTATTTTTTGTAAAGTAGCACCACACGCGTTCTTTCAGAGTTCATTTGAACCGTTCCACGATGCTTGCCTTCACGTTCAGATTATGAGTGGTGTAGTAATCTACGCCTTCTTTCTTGAGAAATTTCCGTACTAGACATAACATGAACTTTGTCCCCTTGTTCGTCTATAAAATTAAAGGTTTAGGTCCACTTTGTTTGAAAATGTCCCTAAAGACGACTCACACCACGTTCCCCGTCTTGGATGGTAGCGTCCTCGTCTATGCCATCTTGCTAAACACGTTGATGTCGGTGAGCAAGTACACTGCACCGTCGTTGTATTTTCCGAGACTTCGCATATCGTTGAGATCATCTTGCCAGAGGTCGTCAATGTTTGAAACCACGTACTTATAGCGTGGAAACATTTTATCACCGGTTTGTGTAGGGTATAAGCATCCTGCGCACGAAGCCATTCTCGTACTTTGTCGGGATCTTTTTTGGACGCCTTTATGAGCAACGCCGCCCCTTCAAACACTGCAGGATGAGAAGGGCCGTAGAAAATATCGGCTAAATGGGCCATTAACTCGGAATGGCAGCCACCTGTTTTCGTCCACCCTCTTTAGTTTCTTTTTCTTAGGGCGTTGCGACGGTGTAAGTGGTTGGGGTATGAACGCAGGGTCTCTAATGGGCGTCAAACTGTTCGGATTTACAATACATTATTAGGAACGTCTATTTTTTGAAGTGCCGTGAGAAACTCTCGCTACCCAGTCGGCTCGATGTGTCTTATTACTCTGATCAGTTCGTTGACTAAATCCACAATATTTAATCCACGGAGAGGGGTATCATGAACACTCACTTCCCCGTTTGAATCCCAAGAGATGCAACACAGGTAAATAATAAGATATAGTAATAGTTCAGCTATTTTACGTGCCTGTACTGGTACAGTATTGAGTTCAGTAGGGATGAGAAGTACAGACACTTCAGGGTGGTCGCGGTGGTGGTAGTATTTTCAGGTGGTGGAGGGTGTTGACTAAAGTGCAGATAGCGCTGTAGCACTTGTTGGTATAAAGTCCATTTAGACTTGTCAAGTTTTGAAGCGAGGATTTTTTCCATTTCCTTGTCCAGCTCAGAGACCTCTAGATTTGTGGACGATGTCACTTGTTGATGGTGTTTCTCGTAATGGTGTAACGTTTCTGGGGACACCAATATCATCTTTTTCGTGTGTTCCATTATCTACTTAGTGAATAAGGAACCAAGGACACCGCTGGTTAAAGGGGCTAAAGGTAAGGGCAGGAACGCTCCTCCTTTCTGAATGAGTAGTCGTCTCTTCTTCTTCTAGTACTCTCCTCGTTTGACCAGTTTGCGAAACACCTCCTTGTGAGAACGTAACTTTGTCTTTTGTGCACATTTCAACGGCACTCGCCCTTTTAAAGTGCTCTAGGCACACTCGCAAACCAAGTCAATCAGTTTCTTGTGAGCCGTTTTTAGCAAAGCGACACTTTGCTGCGGGTTCATGCGATACATCGCACGTAGCAGAGGGGCTTGTTTCAACACTTTAGGACTCATTCTTAGGAAATGTTCTGTAATCGGGATGTGTCGGTGTTTTTATAGCTTTTGCGTGGTAGGTACACGCAGCACCCGACATTTGTGCGGGTTCTATATCAGAACCATTCGGGTGTACCTTGTTTGAAATCTAACAAAATATACCCGTGGAGAGTACATGTAACATCAGCATAAGCCTATTGTAAAACACGGGAATTTTCAGGGCAGACTTGACGTTCAAAGTGTTTAATCTGAGCTTTATCCCTGAGATTTTTTAAAAGCACTATATAATGTGCGTTTAAGGAAATATCTCTTTGGCCCTTGCCCTGGTGGATATATATTTTGTGTAAGGTACATGACGCTAATATTTTGATGGTGGCATCCTTTGGATAAATGATCGACGACCACTTTGTTGGCTACACGCGTCAGGTCATCAAGGATAATCAGCTATGGAGAGTCATTACAGTTGTCATCCATTTCCGGTAAAACCTTTCAGAATATGACGTGAGGACTTGACCCGTCTTGTTCGTATCCCTGTTGCCATAAAGCATAATATCAGGTGATTATATCAAATTTAACGTAACACATTGTGTCCAAGTGATGGATAAAGTCTGCTTCAAAATGTGACTTTCCACAGCCGGAAAGGTCGCTGATGTTGACCGAAAATGATTGTTTCAACTTGTCTATAATGCTTGAGACTGAGCTTATAAGCTAAGTGAACTTGTATTTATAGGATAGGAGGGAAAGGTTGTAGACGTTAAAACACAAACATAGCAGTTTATATAATATTTATTCACATAAAAATAGTTTACACCGTGAAAAGTATACTTGGAATATATATTTACACAAAACAAAGATTTAGAATATAGCTCACGCCATGAAAAGTATACTTGGAATATTTATTTACGCACTAATGAAAGTTTATACAAATATATCTCACACCATCAAAAATATACTTGGAATAGTTATTTACACAAAAATAAATTTTATAAAAATATATCTCAAACCATCAAAAGTATACTTTGAATATTTATTTACACACAAATAAATGTCTTAGAAATTTGGCTCTCGGAATGTATTATTATTATTATTATTATTATTATTATTATTATTATTATTATTATTAGCTCCACGTCTTACTACCTGTTCGGTTATATACGCTCTTACGCTAATGTGTATTGGTAGGGTGATTATGAGATGAAATGGAGGACCTACAATTTAACGTGGAATCCGAACCATGGTGGAGGCCTGGCATTTCCCACATTCACAAGATAACTTGTCAGAGGTGAAGGAAGGGTTTGGAAATCAGATAAATCTGTGCCGGGACCGAGGATTGAACCCCGGCCGCCAGCACAGAATTCTGACACCTTAACCCTAGACCACCAGGTCACCTTATCTCTCGCAATTAAAAGTGTACTTGTAATATTTATTTACAAAATAAATTATAGTTATAGATTATATCCACACCTAGAAGTAAATTATACACGTTTAGGTGTAGAGGAAACAATAATCAATTTCTTGAGCTCGTTGTGGGAATATTGGCATCGGTATTAATTTACAAAGTCCAGTTTAAAATTATTTTAATATATGTACACAACCAGATGGTTTCAATTTAAAATATGTACACGGAAATAATTGACTAGAATTAAAATATATACAAACAACTAATTCTATTTGTCTAGAAATAGATAGGAAAAGGATTGTAATGGTGGTAGAAAATATTAAAAAGTATCCCGAGTGCATAAGATAAATCAATAAACAAATATTCGTGTTTTCATGCAGAAAAATATAAGAAAAAAACCCAAATTTTTGAAAAATTGTATGTCAGTGGAACTGTCCTGAGTGAAATAAAAAAAAAGGTTATTACTTAACCCGTCTAAATGATCACCTTTTACTCATGGCGAGTACGTATATAAGGACTCTGATAACCAAACGGCAACGTATTATAATAATCGGTTATCCGCCGTTTGATGTACACGGGCTGGTAGACTTTAGTCTGCGAAACGGTACATACAGTCACAAGATCTTTTCTTACAATTTTGTGTGGTATCTTTATGTATCTTTCCACGGCCTGTTCGGTGACCATCGATTTCAAAACGTTCAAATTAACGTTGTTCCGGTTGCCATAGTTTATGGTGATCCCGCGAACATTGCACACTGTTTGGTTTTGGCAGGATTGCCACCAACACAAACTCGGTACGCGTAATTATTGGGACCACCAGATACAAAGGCGCTAATCTAGATTCCCGGACCGTAATTTTGAAGTTCGTCAGTGAGGTCAACTAAAATGTCTCCGGTTGGTAGACTTCAAACGCCGGGGCGTTCCGTGAATCCACCGCTATCTGTATCATGATACAAAACGCGGTCCCCCGATTTTTCAAGGATACTGTATAAGAGCAACCTAGCCATAGCAGTCGTGTAGCATGCCACCACCACACTCGTGTTAGGTTAGGGCGCAACGCGTCACGCGCATCCTTGTAATTGAGGAACATAACCTCATCATTTGTATCAATGACGTAATCCACGAGGATGTACGGATCCGTCAGGTACTTGTGGATGCCCTGATAGTCGTTGACTAACGCTACGTGTGTTTAATCGGGTCTATGCCCAAACATTCCCCATAGCGAATTTAAAAAGAGTTTAGCCAGATTGCGGAGACCAGGGTTTTTACAAACAGAGCCGAAATAGAATTATACACCTTCCCTTTCCTCATAATTTTGAATGTAAGCAAATTTCTCATCGTGAGTTAAACCAATATGGCCATCCGATGGCTTTTTTTTAACTTTCAAAACAGGATTAATTTACCCGTGAAACAATCCACCAGAACTTGTCTGACTATCGTAAACAGATACATTATACTCCCACAATTCGTGTACTGCATCAAGGGTGCAGCCTTTCTCAACGGCTTTCCGGATCTCGTCAATCACCCAGACGCCGGTCAACCAGCGATCTTTTTTGCCGTTGTGCTGACACGTGGCTTGACTTTTCTCCTTTCCGCATTTCCTGCAGAAGATGAACATTAAATTGTCGTGCATCCGTGTAGGCAATACGGGCATGAATAAATCCCGCGTAGGCGTCACTGTAACTTTGGCTATGCCTTCTACTTAATCTATAGACCGACAATTTGTTTCCAAGTGAATTTTTGGGTGGCCGACGGGGTATTTTTTGTACTTGCAAAAGTAAGGATACAATGAACACACACCCAAATACTTGATCTTCTCTTCACAAGAAAGGTCTTCTTCGTGGAAGAGTTTGATAAGATTTGTACGCCCGACAAAGAATGCATCCCTGGTACTGAGGGGCTCCTCTTTATACACCTCGTGCCGGAGTACAAATTGTTTCAAGTTCTTGTCTGTGCGTTTCATCACATTAAACATACACTTCCACATCTCTACGACCGTGTATCCGGCATTCTTAAACTTTTCTACGCAAAACATTGTCGATTCATAGTGCGTCTCCATAGTCTCGTGGGGACTATTTTTGATAGGGGTGGTCCTGTCGGGATAAAAAAAGAGGTCTCCAATGCCAATAAAAGCCCTAGAACTGGAAGGTGGTGGTGATATCTTCAGCTTTAACAACGCCGTATACACGGTGCCCTGACACATCTAACACATATTCCTCAAGGCCTTTACCTGCATGAAGGATAGAGACACCGCGTCGGTGGGCCTCCCAGCAGAGCCATTGTGCGGCTACGTGTGACTGTTGATCTGCACACCGGTTGGCACCGTTAGGGATGATACCTATAGTATTCTCCTTAAGGTGAATTCGGCGGTAAACAATCATGGCCGCTCCTGCGATCGTACACGCCTCTCTGAAAGGATCCCCCTTTGCTTTTTCAATAAGCATATCTCTAAAAGTTACAATCTGTTCATCTTAGGAATTGTTTTATGAAAGGCCTTTTTCCTTACCAGAAATCTATTATATAGTAGGATATTGGTAGGAAAAAAGACCTTTCAGAGAGTAATTCCTACACTTCCAACTCACGCTTAAAATCAAAGACATAATATTCTTTGACCAACTTGTTATACCACTTCTCAAAGTGCTCCTTTCCCTCAACCGACCTATCACCAATACCGTAGTCCTCCTTTGGTGGCAAGGGACCCCTATACCACACTTTTTCTTTTTTATAGAAAAAATTTGGGAAATGTCTCTTGGCCAAAGACTCGTCCAAGCCGAATATCTTGGGTATCTTGGGCAACGACATCGGGAGAAAGTTTAGCGAGTCAATAAAGTGGAGCGGCCCGTAACGCATAGACATGAATTTCCTAACGTTCATTAATAGCTCTGGAGTTCATATTTTAACCTCCGTCATATATTTTAAAATAAAATTTCCATCATAGGATTTCGCATAATGACCTAGAAGGGTGATATCCTTAAATTTTGTTTCCTTAATTTGCTCTTTAAATTAAAAAAATTTGGCCAATGTGTTATCACCCTTGAATATGCGAGTTCTATCGCCCCCTCATTCGGTGCAATGATGGTAATTTACATCTATATGAAGGCAGGCCTTGCAACATGGTTGTACGACACAGAGGTTAGCCTGGTTCAAGTACGTATTGACTGCAACTTGAAGAAGCGTTTCTTGTTTGCATTCAAAATCATAGAACACAAGCATAAAATATATATTTTCCAGTGACGGCTTGGATGGGCCTTGCTTCATATAGCAGAACTGACCAAAAGGACGATATGTAGCGCATACCCTTCAAAAAGTCTCATAACACCTTTGTGAATAACTTGATCTTTCTAAACTGAAATATTTCCCGAATACCTCACAAACATTTTTGACATCACAGACTGACATGTGAACTCTACAAAAACCTGGATGTTTACTGTTATCAAAACATGATTGGTTTGTGAAGCCACGCCCCCATCTTTACAGGTCAGAGTTAAACCTCCATTGCAAACCCCTTTAGCGCAGCATTTTTTGCACGCGGACTCGCAATTGTGTACATTCTGTTTACTGAACGCCACCTGACACTCGCGGTAAATTTACGATCACTTAAATACGGCTGTCAAAGATGTTATGACATCAAAATGGTTTCGCTTATCGTCGTGAAAATACATATCAAGGTAGCCCTTAAAGGAATGTTCTGGGTGAGTAGGCCCCTCATATAGGATCTGCCTACCTCGACGTTCCCTGACCACTGTGATTTTATATTCGGAGGGGTATGTTTGAAGTTGTTTCAACTCGCGTAGCCCACCACATTTTAAAAGATTCACACGGGCATCACGGCATAAATCTTCTGCTTTATATTTTTTATTATTGCGGCCCTCTTTTATGTGCTTATAGGTGTTAACTTCCATGCATGCTGGCTCTCTTTTAATGTCACAAACAGCCTTGGTGACAACCAATGCACGGGGAAGACAAAGTGTATCGTCGCCTTTTTGAATCGTAATGATTCCTTTATTTCTTCTACTCTATGTGGTATTGAGAGTGAGTTTATCATATTTATGATTACCCCTTTCCCCCCACCCTGCTCTGTAAAGTGGTGGAACTTGATATACAATTGGGACGAAGTGAGGAACGAGGCATTGCTTCATAACACTCGTTCTACATTAGAGAGCACAGCCTGCGCGTCAAGCTGACCTGCCCACCTAAATGAATTAAATACAGGTCTACGGAGTCTGTGTTCACAAATAGAAGACCTACGTAATCCTCGGCGCTAGCTCCATGATCCTGGAGACGTCCTAGCAAATATTTGATTTTCTACTTGAGCCACGTTTGAGCCTCACGATCGCCTTCTGGCGACCCTAATTATATGATCAATTCACGCCCGACATAAAAAAAACAGATTTACTTGCTTAATTCTCTCCTCGACGATTCGAAGAGGGATACCATTCTACAAGGTTCCACCAACCTGGTTTACCGGGGCACCAAATCCCGATTGTGGCGCCGAAGTTCGTCCCGCTTTCGCCACCGCCACTGTTTGCTGAAGGATCGCGGACCCCGTCTACCTCACCGCAGAATGGGCTCGAACACCGTCTCCCTGGCTCGGAGGCGGTACTACTGCGTTGTGGTGAAGGGGACTTACTGCCTGCGGCTGGAGTATCGAGCATTTATTTCCAACCTCTATTTGAACTATAACATAAAAGCACGTGTAAAATTAAGCGTTTTAAATCAAATTGTTCCAAACATACGTGTATTATTTTTCTCTTTAAAATGATACCAAAAATGTATACAACTTTTCGATTTCAATCTACTTTCGGTATTAATATAATATGTTACAATTTTTCCTAAACATAATTGTTTAACTGATACCAACATTCACAAAGTGTGTGTATAAAATACACTTGAACCCTAGCACAGCTACAAATACACTCCAGCGCAGTTAATTTATCACTATGAAGGGTTAAACCTTCATTTTCATCCATGCTAAGTATCTAACCCGGGACCCTACACAAAGTGTGTGTAATAAATACACTTTAACCATAGTACACTTAACCCTAGGACAACTACAAAATTTAGTCCAGGGCAGTAAATTTATCACAATGAAGGGTTAAACCTACATTTTTATCCATGCAGGGAATCGAACCAGGACCCTTGGTGCGTCAAACAAACAAACAAATTATTAGGCGCAAATATATAGGATTTTGCCTCTCTCAATTTAATGTTCGGCTAAATTAACAATATAATTTCTCCTGTTAATTATTATGCCTGTATATATTTAAATGCATGTAAAAATATATTTTGGCCCGATAAGGGAGCACAACCACATGCAAGAATTCTAGCTTTAAATAAGGTATTGTGGGGGAAACATATCTTTACACAAATTGCTAAAAATAGATATTGCTTTTAGAAATTGGTCAGAATTAAGTTTTCTCTTGGTGGAAATAATTTTGTTTTAGAATTAATTAAAAATCTATTTAATTTATATCCGTTACTATTTTCCAGTCTAAGCCCTGAGTCATTTTTTTCATTTATAAAATGCTAAGACTATAACATCCACAAACCCTATCCGCTGTATGATAATTTATCAAACCAACCAACATTTTTTAACCGTGTCGGGAAATGAACCCGGGACCAATAATGTATTATACAGACACGCTATCGAATGTGCTAAAGTAGTGGCTGCAAATTTGATCCAGCACATTGCAAACGTGAATTTAATAAGTGGCTAACACGACAATTATAATTTTCTCTTTTTGAATGTTTGTAATGACAAGAGCTAATATACCCGAAACGGTCAGCTGACAAAAGGTTTTGGTATGCTGTCGAAATAACGGTGATTTGGGGGAAGAGAGAGCACAAATAACTGTCTATTTCTAAACTAATGGCTATAGTATAGTTTCTTGTAGACGGTACTAAAATATAGAATGGAAAATTTACATATCAGCTGGTCTATCAACTCTAATTCACTCCAAACATCAGGGATAACACTTCCAGTGGCGTCGGGCAGAACACCGCCCACTTCACCGAGCTGGACCGATATAGCCATCATTTCCACTTCGCTGCTTTCAGCACACGATGGCCGCACACATGCTGCGGGCGATACGTCGTTTAGCTGACCCAATCGCTGAGTGGTTGTGTTTGTACCTCCGGGTCCACCCTTTGACCGCTTTCCAGATCGTATGGATCCTAATAATCTGAAATTAATTAAATACATATTGATTACTATCATGGGGCGGGGGGAACACTGCCATTTCTCTAAAATATATAGTAGGACGCTAATTACCCAGTTGTTATCATCCAGGCAAATTCCATCCTCGGTAAAAAGTGCCAAAGGGTCCAGCCTGTCGGGTGCCGAAGGCGTAGGGATTGCGTCGTCTTCTTGACAATCTGTCAAAGAAGCAAATACCACTGTACACCAAAAATGTAATAAGCAAAATAGTTACCTTTAAAACATACAAAACACTTTAAAACATACCTGAATTTATCGAATTTTATGGAGCGTTGAAACTCATCTTGATGATTATCTCTAGCAATTACGTATTGAAATGGCTGACTGAAATGATTTAGAGGTTTATTTATAGTCGCTTCAATGGGTGTGCCACCTGTAAATATGGCAGCCTGTATTTGCACAATAAAATTATTTCCGCATAGGTGATCCACGTAAAGGAGCATGTAAATACCGTTAGATGTCATTCGTGCTGTCGCACCAAGCCTTACTGTGTATAAAAGGGAATTATTTTAATCAGATTGATATAATGATTAGAATAACAAAAAAGATTTATTATAACAGAAAAATAAAAGATATGATTGATTACAATAGATATACAAAAACATAAGATAGAAGTTCCAAATTAAGACTGTCTTGTTGCAACACGGGAAAGAACAAATACAGTAGGCTTGAAGAGCAATGTTCAATTACAAAACAGCTGGACTGACGCCAGGCTACGGTCAGTTTATTCTAAAAGAAAAACAGTGTGATAATTATAAACAAACGTTAACTGGAAATTATATACATATAGTATTGTTAACACATTCATAATTTAAACTATATTGCTTGATTGGGACTTAAAGGAAATTCGTTAAGAGACATAATATAATGAATTGCAATAATAGGATATTTGATTACATTGGTATATGGCTAACATACAGGTGTCTACAAAATATCGTACTATGGCCGGTCCTTTACCTAGTGGTACTGCCAGAGAATTCAATAGCACATGTATTTACTGACCCACTCCCAGGGTTACAACACTAATATAATTAATCCAATACTAATACCCAGTCAATAGGTACCAAAAACTGGCAAAGAGGAAAAGGTATTATCTGTGCGGACCCCATTAAGAAACAAGCGGAGTTCCGCGCTTTACGCACCCAAGATAATACCACACGCGAAGCGTGGCAACAAGAATTCTTCGATAAATTGAACACATTGACCCAACTAGGTCCCAGAAAAGGATAGACAACCTTGTTGTATCCATAAAAACAAGTGTGTAGTCTTAAGGACTCAAAAGATAAATATAGTGCTCGTTGATAATAGCAACCATTTGGACTAAGTCCTCATTACATCTGAAGCTCAAGGCTGCTATATCGAAGCTATATCATAGAAAAACACGGCCGCTTGGACCAATATAACAAGTCTGAGGGACTTGAGCAGCACTAGAGTTACTGTGACTACATCAACAGAGTTGTAATAATACAAAACCTAAATCTAGTCACTCTGACTGAAACAAGAATCAAAATAAACATAATAGTCAACTCAACTATACTAAGTCTGAAATAAACAATAAGTCAGATGGACATATTAAATAAATAATTTCTAATCTTTCAACTAAACAATAAGTTAGATGGACTTATTAACATCGCCTCTATACTTAGGAAATCGGAGAGGATATTCCTTGGTGGCGCGATGGTGAGATCCACGTCCAACACTCCATGGCTACCGGTTCCTATGTGAAGAGAGGTTTTCCTCGGAGGCGCGGCGGTGAGAACCACGTCCAACACTCCATGGCCACCAGTTCCTTCATGAAGAGAGGCTTACCTCGGAGGCGCGGTGGTGAGAAACACGCCCAATACTATGGCAACCGGTCCCTTTGTGGAGAGAAGTTCCTTCTTCAACGACGTGATGTGATAGAATAATATAAAGTTAATCTGAGAGTACTTAATTTATACCATTTCTCTGACTAGAAAGGAACAAAAAAAGAAATAGAAAAAGACGTAATAACACAGGTAGTGATAGAATGGACTAGAGCTTGAGGGGTGAGGAAAAGGGGAGGTTCGAAGACACGCCACCACGACAGGCGCTCGAGGGTTGTGGGAGCTAGCCTAACTTAGTCTTAGTTATTTTATACGCGTGAAGATGTAGTAGGTGGATGTGTCAGGACGCACCCTGTTGCCATTCGTGTTGAATATTTTGATAGAAGGCATGTTGGCGTTATCCGATCCCATCCAGTCACGATGAGTAAATTTTGAAGCATATTATTCCTGAATGTATTAGCTTTAATTATCTTCTTTGAATTCCACTATTGTAAGTTTAGTAGTTTTATGCAGCTTTGTATTATTAAAATCCTTTGTAGTATTTTTTATTGAGAGCACGTGGATCATATCCGAGTCCATCCAGTCGTTAACAATAGGTTTTGAAAAATATTATTTTTAAATATTTCAAATCTAATCCTATTGTTCGGATTCTGCCAATATAATTATTATAACCTCGTATTTTTACGTAGACTAATTGTGTAGGTGTCAACTTTACATGATTGACACGTTACAGTGCTAACACCTTCGGCGAATACGGTAATGTCAGCGAGCCACTGGCTAGAGGGTCCGATATGCCGTGACGGGCCGCTATCCACCCACTTCCTTCGTTTCCTTTGGGTACACATCACGCCCTGTGACGGGAGTAGTTAGGGTTTAAATCCCCGCCTATAAGGTTCACAAACACTAATTTAATCTTTCAAACCCTGACAAATGCCGGTGCACATTTAGCCTGGTCACAAAAAATCATCCGGCAGGCAATCTTGACTAAAAAAGAGATGGATTTTATTTGCGAGACAAACCCTTATTTGATTCTGAGCCAAAGGACCCGAGCTCAATTCCCGTGTCAATCTGGAGTAAGAATAAATAATAGCTTTGGATATTTGAAACCACCTACATTTTTGAAACACCCGCGAAAGCAATAATTTTACTATTCTGTCTCAAAAGGTCGTTGATTTTAATCCCGTGTTCAGGTGACAAAGATGCGCAACCTGGAAGGTCGACAAACGCTAATTTCACTTTTCAAATCCTGACAAATGCCTGTGAACATTTCTCCTGGTCTCCCCACGACTAAAATGTGATCATTTAGACGGGCTGAATAATCACCTTTTTTTTTCTTTCAATTTAGACAGTTCTACTGACATACCATTTTTCATAGATTTGAGATTTTTTTCTTTTTATTTGCATGAAAACACGCAAAATTCTCATTGATTTATTTTATGCACCCGGGATACTTTCTTATATTTTTTTTACCGCCAGTACAATCCTTGACCTACCTGATTATTTCAAGTCATATTGAATTAGTTGTTTGTATATATTTTTAATTCTAGTCAATTTTTTCCTTATATATATTTTAAATTGAAACCATCCAACTGTGTAAATACATTCAAATACTCTTTAAACTGTACTTTGTAAATTAATACCTAGCCCTAATTCAAGATACGAGCTCAAGAAATAGATTATTGTTTCCTCTACTTCTAAACGAGTATAATTTACTTCAATGTGTAAGATATATTCTATAACTATCATTTTTGTAAATAAATATTCCAAGTATACTTTTCATAGCGTGAGCCAAATTTCTAAAACTTTTATTTGTGTGTAAATAAATATTACAAGTATACTTTTCATGGTATGAGATATTTTGTAAAAAACTTTCGGGACTAATAATTATATCACTTTTAGCAGGAGAGGCATAACTATATATTTGTTGATGTGCCAAAGGTCCCAGGGTTTGAATCCCGTCTCAAGTTGGAGTATATTAGCGTTGGCTATTTGAATCTACATGGAACGCTGCACACACAACGAGGAGGTTCTTTGGCTTAGGGACATTCAGAGGGCTACGACCTGTTGATTCAAAGGACTTGGGTTTCATGACTTCCAAAGGGGTGGAGAGGGGAAGTTATTGGCACTCTCTTTCAACATCGGGTTGTTGAGACATAACATTTTCTCCCTCCCCCCAACCTAAATGGCTCTACATTTTCACATCACGTTCGTTACACATGGGTAGTGGTTAGGTGAGATGAAAAGAGAAATGGAGTTGAAGAGGGGTATGACGAGATGCGGGGAAGTGAAAGGAGGGTCTGCTCGCATTCAATGGTACGCTGCCGGTAGGAAAGGTCGTGCTGCCACGGACTGTACGTTCCCTCGCGCGTAGGTTTGGTGATGGGGGAAGTGAGGCGGGTGTCTTACGCGCTCTGCGCCCGGCCAGCTGTTCAGCGGTCACATTCTATGCTCTGCTCCCGGACAAAGAAGATGTTCACTAACGATGCCACCCAACGCTGTGGACCGCATGCCAATAAAAAAACTCAAACTCCCCGTCCCAATCCTAACCTATGAATAAATAACCAATGAGCACAAATAAGAAAGCAATGAGTATACAAAAAAAAAAAGTATCAACATGTTTGGAACAAGAACAAAAATGTCTGGAATTGGGGTCAGGGAAAGGGAGGGGAAAAACCAATAGCCAATCAGAGAGGGATAACAACATTGCGTAATAATCACAATACTCACTCTCTCCACGTCGAGGTCAAAGGTCAAAAGTCAAATTGGGGTGACAGGGCGTGCTAAACTACTCACATATGCAGATGAAAAATCACCACTTATATTTCTTTGTTTATTTTCTTCTGCAGCTATTCGCTTTTCACATTAACGATACCATTGATCAATCTCGTTGCAGTTCTTACAAGGATGTTTTCATTTCAACTCTTCAATACATTGGAATTTTTCTTCTGCTTGTCCTTGGAATCATTATCCTTCTGGTTATTTGATAACATTTATTCTTGTTTAACTAGTTTTAGTTGTAGGGCTTTTACCTGCAGTGCAATTGATGAAGTCTTCCTTTCCATTTATGTCCATCTTTTGTCCTCACAAATTATCCTTGTGATTAAATTCTTCTTTTTACGCTCATCTTTAGCTGTGTACTTCCATGCCCCGGTCAATTCCCAGAATTTTGATGGCAAAATGCTCAGAAATTTAGACATAACATCTGAATCAGATGGTTTTTTCACCTACATCATCAAGCTTCTTAGATGGTTTCAAATTTTTCTATCTGGTTCGCGACAGGGACACCATACTTGATCCGAAAATCGTAAAATTGTTGCCAACAATCTTGTTTCGCATCTTCACTTGTATCTCCATACAAAGAATGTAGTCTATCCCAGATCTCTTTCGGTGTCCTACAGTTTATTAAATTCACATGAAATGTCCGATCTAATGAGCTCAATAAGCTCACTGCTGTTTTTGACTTACACTTCTTACATACTTACCACCTGTCGACTTTTGCTGCTTTGTTGGGCTCTGTATCTGTCCCTTCTACCAAATCTACCAAATCTTGAGCATCAAGTAAGATTGACATACTAAATTTACACAGTGCAAAATTTGTGCTGTTGAATTTTGCGAGATCGTATGTGTTCTTCTCCATCATTACTGCAAGCAGAGAAAAGAAAATATACTGGACGCAGTACACACCTACCGACAACACCAACAAAACTTATTTACGCCACGGACAAACCTTACCGATAACACGAACAAAATTTCCCTCAACTCGCACTTCATGATATAATGGCGCCTCAGTGGAATCGTGCTGGGCAAATAACCTGTTGAGTTAATACTGTTCAAATAAAAGCATATCAGCTTTTATTTCATTCTGTGTTGTTATTTATTTTTATCAGCCATTAAACGAGTATATTATATTACTGATTGAATTTTGTCTAATAACTACCGAAATTAATTAATCACTTTGGAAACCACAAACTCATGGACAAACATTACAAGTTTGTTAAATGCAATGGAAAAATAAAACACCGCGAATGCTCAACATCACAATAGACCAGAGACAGGACAACAACTACATATGTATCATCATAGTCAAGGACTAAATAATGTCAACAATCTCGAATGCGAATTCTCTGAGTAACCTTGGCTAGGAACTTCACGATTTCCTTTCGCTTCAATTGCATGCCACTGAAAGGATTTCCTACAATGGCCTTCATGCTGGTAAGTCCAACGTCAAGTGAGGTGTCACAATTAACAATTTATGTTGCCGCAAGACCATTTTAAATCAATACGAGCAACGGTGATGATCGCTCCTTTGGGTTGTATATTCGTAATTGGTTAGTAATATTCTGTGTGTCGGATAGGACCTGGCTTTGACGGGATATACGTAGCTCAACATGTTGTTCTGAAGTTACTGTGGTGACGCCAATGAAAGCCTATATCACATCTCATACATTTTATGTGGCTGGAAATGCATGAACCCACTTCACAAAAGTCGCACTGGACAAGCTTTGGCCATGCATCAAACAATTAATTGATTTAATGCCTCGCATTAGTGTTTGCTCAAATGTCATAACTGACTCTGTGCTAGACCAAAATTTATTAGTTCTTCTAATTGTAAATTAGCCTTCTGTAGTTGATCTTTTGCATTCTTCTGGAGGCAGATCATTCTCGAGAGAAATCATTTGCTGAAGATAAATTTGGGGACATTTTGCTTAATTCAAATGCCCTGCAGCATGAAAGAAACTTAGCAAGCTATAAATGCACAATAAATGAAGTTCAAAATCGTCTGTGCGTTTTGCTCTGACACATATCTATAGGATATCAATAAGCCTCTACTTAACACACTCATTATCACTACATCACATTATCACTCGCAATTAAAATAAAATAATTGGCTCACACATCTGCACATAATGTAGAGCCTACTGTACTACGATATTGGTTTGGCAATTGTAAAGTAAATATGTCCGCATCGTAACACATCACACGTTAAATAGCTGGTACAGATTTGAATGCTGCGTGACTTCAACTATGGGAATGCTTCCCACAGAGCGGAGCGACAGTGCACGTACTATTGTTGTACTTTATAACAAGAAAACTGTAATATTTAGAAAAAGGTGGCCCCCACAAAAAATAGATAGAGACTTTTGTATGTAAAATTGAACGTTCTTTTACTAAGGGAAGGTGCTTTTGTCATTAGAGCAATGGTAACCTCGAAAATGACAAATAACTGAAATTTGGCCACCATTTTTCAATACGTCAGTTTCCCAAATAGATTTTCTGGGGCTTTTAGATATTAGTTTATGGGTACTTTCTTAACTTATTTCCCAAGTTCTATCTTGTTATTATGTTTATCTGTAGCTTAAAATGTTTTTATTTCTTCTCACAGGGATTTCACCACCAAAAATATTACTTCTTTCCATTCTTCGTTCACTTTTATTTAACCATTTTGATCACTAGTATTAGAAAATGCGATCCTAAACGAATTAAAAAAAGCTTTTACATAAATCACCTGAATTGGATGACATAAAGTATTAATAGTTGCGTTCACTAATAATTGAGTATATTGTCAATATTGATGGGATTGGAATTCTTCGTCAAAAACATTAAAACCAAAAAACCAAGACCATCTAAAAAAACTCAGATCTTAATGCAATTATCGATTGTAGTCAAAATGGCGCTGATATACGTTGGTCGCATTGATCTCTATAATATAACTGGATGAGCATACACATACACATTGCCAAGGACAAAAGCGTGAGGTACGATTTCGAACCTCGCTTCCTTGGCAGCGCGCTGCCGCCGCCAAGATGTAGCAGCACTAGCAGCGCCACCTCGGCGGTTTGGTGCTTTTCGTATCTCGCTTCCTAGGAAGCGGTAGCGCGGTACAGATGGGATATATATTGATAAAACACACATATCATGTCATCCATTGATGCTAATAATCAGAAATTAATAAATTTATTATAAGAAGAAGAAGACGATGACAACGTTCTGCTACTATCTTTATTAATGCAAAACCTAAAAGAAAATCCAGGAAAAATATATACAAAAATCGTAAAGAAGATGGTTGTTTTAAAATATTGATAGAAAGGCATTTGAAACTAGATCAAGACCTGTTTAGACAATATTGCAGACTCAACTATGATCAGTTCGATATGGTGTTAGGTTTGGTCGCTTACGATTTGAAGCCCTGTACACCACGGAAATGTATCAGTGCTCAACAGAAACTTTTCCTAACACTACGGTAAGTGATATTTTCACGAACTTCTTTTTGTAAAAAAAAATCAGGTTGGATATTCGATTTATATTATGTGTTTGCAGTTTTATTATGGTTCACTCGAGTTTTCAAAGAAAATATTTGTCAAAACTTTAGTGAATTCTTTGCAAATATTAAATTCGCTAAGAATTTATTACTCCTTTTATTAATCTATCTTGAACCATATATAGTTTATTTAATTATCTAATTATAAATGATTTACCTAACCTATTAACTGGTATCTTAATAATTTTTTTTAATTTTCTTTTATTTGATTAAATTGTGTACCCATCTAAAACTATCCGATTATTATAATTATATATAATAAAATTAAATTCAGAATATTATTCCATATCCCCCATTGGATTTTAAATTGCAGCGTGGACTACAATAAAGTAAATTCGCTTTTTTATAAAGTAATAATTTTTTCCTTGTATTCACAACCTATTTCATTCACGTTATCAATTAGTAATTTCAATGATTAAAACATAATATATTGTCGAATTCAAGTTTTATTAACATAAAAACATTAACAAATAAAACACTTTTCAGGGCATTTGTTGGTAAATTGATGGGTAGTCCAAGTAATTGATATTTGTAATATTATGAAGATTTAGAGCCTGTGGATCTTGATTTGTATGAATGTCAAGGTATGAAGCTAATGACTCTTGTGTGTTGTTTACATCATTTGATGAAACTGAGCTCGAGGGAGAGAGGATCAAAATATATTGCTCACTACCTGGAGTGGACGGAGAATTGATTCCGGCAGCTTTAAGCTCAAACTTTGTTAAAGTATTAAAAATTTCACTTTTTGCCTCTATCATCATTGCAGGAGGAAACCCATTTAAAAATGTTTTGATGTGTTCCCCAAATGTTTCTACTGGGATCTTCAACCTCGTTAAATGGTCCATATCCTTCTGCCACTGCTCCTCTCTTCTTTTCATGAGTATAATGAGCTCATTGTGTTGATTATTATCATTATTTTTCCTTTTTTTGATAGCTTTAGCTGGCTTTGTCATCTCAGTGGAAATACTAGGTGAAAGATCTTCTTGATTACTCGGTGTATAATTTTCTACACTGGTACTCGGTATAGGCTGTTCTTCAGTACTTGGTATATCAGCTGTTTCTGAAGTTGGGGATGGTGTCATAGCTTTATTGTTATCTTGTGTTTGTTCTTGTACATTGGAAATTGTGTTTCGCTCTCTAAGTTCTACATTTAAAAATATTAAGCGATCGTAGGGATGCCATTTTGTAGATCTAGTCGCCGCTGAGCCAGTTCCCTTTTTGTCTTTATTTCTGCACCTGAAATAAGAGTCACGTTGTGACTTCCACCGTTTCTTGCAATCTTCATCTGAAAAGAAAGAAAACAATTTTTAATGATTTTGAGGTACTTACCTTTTATTTATTTTTTCAGGTTCATGGCTACAGGAGAATCCTACAAATCACTGGCATTTACATACCGCATTTCACCGTCTTATATTAGTGTTATCGTGAAGAAAACACTTCCAATATTGAGTATAAAGCTCATTCCAATTTTCATGGCTAATCCAACTGAGAAGGACCTAAAAGGTATATCGGAAGATTTCTGGAATAAATGGAATTTTCCAAATTGCATAGGAGCGATTGATGGTAAACATGTTCGTATTAAATGCCCTGATAATAGTGGGTCTCTATTTTTTAACTATAAACAACATTTTTCTATCGTTCTTCTGGCGCTTGTAAGTGCAAATTACAAATTTATTGCAGTGGATATAGGCTCTTATGGAAAAGAAGGTGATAGTGGAATATTCAAAAAATCATCTATGGGCAAAAAAATTGCAGACAAGCAATTCAACATCCCCGAAGATAGTTTTCTACCTGGTAGTGGTGACACAATAGCCCCATATGTTATTGTAGGGGACGAAGCCTTTGGTTTGGACACATTTATGATGAAACCTTATTCAAAAAATGACTCCAAGAACTGTTTAATGAAATCTGTTTTCAATTATCGCTTATGTCGAGCAAGAAGAAATACTGAAAATGCATTTGCAATCCTTTGCCAGGTTTTTAGGGTATTTTACACACCCATTTCTTGTATGCCTCAAACATGTGATTGTCTCATTTCAGTTGCATGTTGTTTACATAATTTATTACGTGATGGATATCTTGACAAACAATGCCACCCACCTATCGTTACATCTGATAAAATTTCACTCCCGTCAGAAAATATGATACCATTTGATCGAAGGGTGGATACGCAAACGCTTGTGGCTTTGAAGTTAAGGACAAATTCAAGGACTTTTTCTCAAGTCCCGTTGGGAAAGTACCTTGGCAGGAAAATATAGTAAACAGAACTAGTTAGCGTACGTATTTTTATTTAAAACAACATGAAAATGTATGTTTAGATATACACACGAAAAAAAGTATATTTAAAAATACATCACAGAAGTCGTAGCTAAAAGAAATGAAATATTGCCCTGATTGTGTGTGGATATTTTCTATGTATGAGTATATGTTTATAGATGAATGACACAATAAAATGTCTAATACTTACCAGGTTTGTTTAATTTTAATCCAATCTCCTTTCAAATATTTTCTCGCATTACTGCGTCTTTATAACCAGCCACACTGGCATCATATAAAACTGGATATTTTGACACAAACTCCACTAGCTTTTCGTCTTCCGACGGGGAAAAAGACATTTTTTGAACGCACAACTAATCTCCTACTACAGCGGCGTGGCTGCACGCTGCCAGACTGCTCCTGGCGCGGCTGGGTAGCGCCGCTCCCTACGCGGCGCTGAACTGTTAGCGCTGCACAGGCAGCGGCGGTGGAGCTCGAATAGTATTCCTACAAAATGCATTAGAGCGGTGGTGATCTTCGCCGCCATGGCAGCGAGGTTCGAAATCGTACCTTAATGTTTAAGTTTATCGTCTGCTACGCTGTGGGGGGACAGATTTAACGGTTTCTTTCCATGTTATGATGAATAAAAGTGTTATTGTTAGAAAATAGTGAAGTATTATACCACACTCTCTTGAAGAAACACTTGCTTTAAAGGATATACAATTCAGTTTTACAGGTAATACTGTACAGATACGAATAAAATCTTTAACATATTTAAATAATGATGTAGTTATCAACAATGTTGTTTACAGTCTGCCAAGACTACACTTATATTTAAAGATTGTTATTAGCCTATATATTGGTTTCATAAACCATATTACATTGAAAGTTCGATAAATATAATGAATAAATTATCTTAAAACTTGAATACATTTGTTTGAATGACAAACTCAGTGTAGAAGTCTCCGGTTCAAATGATAATTTAGGTTATATGCTTATAGGAAGTACGGTATCTATTAAACCCTGTTTTTAGTAATAATCCCATTCTGTAAGTCTTTATTTCGTACCAGAATACTAACATATATATAATATTTTTATAGGATAAACGGCCATTTAGAACGGAAGTAGAAATTTTCTTCTGGGAGGTCTTTTATCCTACCTAAACACAATTATAGGGTAGGATTCTGGTATGAGATAAAGCCTAACAAGCGAGCTTCCTTCAAAAATCATCGTATATATTAGGCTTCATCAACTTATTTAAAGAAAAAACAAACCGGTTTTGAATTTTGTTAGGTTCTTCAAAGCTTATAATAACATAATTATTTCATTTAACTAATCACACATTGATTTATTTCATATAGTCAATCAATTAATGAACGATGTCAAAATGCCACATTGCCTTGTATTGGTGTAAGACAGAAAGATATACATGAAAGTTTCCTTCTCTCTTAGACAATGGTATGCAGACGACAGCTCGAAAATTACAGCCACAGACATCCTTCCAGTTATATTATAGATATCAATGGTTCGTCGTAATTGGCTGTACCCGGTAAACTTTATAGTATCTGCCTTGTCAATTTCGTTAAGTTAATGTAGTTTGTATGTTTAAATCTTTTTTTTTACCGATTTTTAAAAGTAGTATTAACAGTTATAATATGTTAGTCGTGCTGTGTACCTGGATGTAAATCCAATTACGGCTTACAGATACTTCTGCATTTAGAATCCCTAAAGATAGAGTTTTGAGAGAGAAGTGGATTAAATGTGTCCAACGTGATAAATTTGTAGTGATAGATAATATATTCGTGTGCATTAAACATTTAGTGGACAGATTTATCATTAGAAAGGATGTATTTCCTGTGATTAATGGTGAATCTCTAACTGTTCCCTGTAAAAAACCAAAACTTTGAGATTATGCCTATCATAGTAAATTTCCAAGTCAACC
>JBCFYV010009882.1:24792988-25064571 GCA_039000515.1 Timema cristinae
GACTCGTGTTAGACTGGCTTACTGATGACAGGAAGATCGATGTTTGAATTCGGTTGGGTCTACTGAGAGTGGGGTTTTCCTTGATTGTTTCCCACTTTCCTTCCTGCAAATGTGAGTAAACTATGTCTAAAATGTTTCCTTCTTCATTGGAGTAACAAGATGAGGTGATATATATATATATATATATATATTTTTTTTTTTTTTTTTCTAGACGCCGAAAATAAAAATATCTACAAAGTTCATAATTCTCTCTTTTCATGTGTGAATGGTCTGCAAAGTGGCAACAGTGCATGAAGACTTTCTGTAATAGGGTTGTTGTTGCCTATTGTGTGAGGATGACATCCTTCTGACAAATAGGTAGTGGATGGCACAGAGGGTAGATGAGTGAATACAAGTTTTCTGACCATTCACCAGGCTAGAATTTAAAGTGATAGAGTGAAATGCATTTAACTCCCACCCTAAGTTGGTTTGGGATGGGTGGAGGGGGGGTAATCATTTGGCCACTTTCTTCATTTTGGATGCTCTGTAGCAGTCTGTACTGATACAGAAGAAATATAACATGACTGTGGCTTTAATTTTGTATTGCAATAAACAAAGATGCATTATAATATGTTTAAACTAACTACTTGACAGTATAGTTTCATTTTAGAATAGATGTATTTAAAATTAAATTAATTTTAAAAGCTTAGTGTGTAGAGCTAAAGTAGCCCCATGGCTTCTTTGGTGCTGACTGATAGTTCACAGCTGACTTCTGACAGTCAAAATTTAGTTATATACCTAAATTTTGACTGTCAGAAATGACAGCTGCTAAACACATGTTTTTGCAGATCATATGATTTGGCGTAGGGATACATAATTTGGTTTGGTAACTTTCAAAGCTGTCAGCTGTGAGATATGAGCTGTCACTTAGCACCAAAGAAGTCATGGGACTATTGTAACTAGAATTATTTGGACAGCTATATTAGTATACAATTAAATTGCAGCTACTCATGTCCATACTGAATCTGTACATGTTCACGTTCAATGTAAAAAGGCTTCTGATATTTTGGTGCTTGTTTTTTTCTTTTATGTTGTGAACTCATCCAGTTGGTATTATTAGTTCCATAGGTGAGAGGATCCTTAAAATGTCAGTCCTATGAACCCATGCAAAGTCATTCTGTGTTAACTTGAAGGATGTACTATGTCCATCTGAGTGAAAAAATTGTATATACCAATCTTGATCCTCATTTGTCTCTTTTACAACTCCAAGCCACCATTTTCCATCACATACCCAGCTACATAATCATTGATTTTAGGTAGTGGTTTCTTTGTTGGTTCCATAAAAGTTTTTGATCTAACAAAATCTTCATGTAACGCTGGTCCGGAAACCAAAGATATGGAAATCTTGTATTTATCAAGTGGAACAAAGCAATGGTTCTCCCTTGTACTGGGTATGAATTCCACCTCAATAAATCTGAATGAAAGGTCATTCTCAGTATTTGTGATGACAGAACTATCAATTAGAATAAAAGTTATACCTTTGATATTTTCAGTGCAGAAGGTGTACATTTAACACACTGTTAGGGTCGGTCTTATGACTACCGGATAAATATTGCTATTGGGAGGTTCAAGTTATCCATCAGATAAAAGTTATCAGCCACTTTAATGTTTTATGTGTCTTATGAACTGAATTTATCTGCCAGATAAATTCAGATATCTGTAGGATAAATATATTTTTATTCAGAACACACAAGGCTGGTGCGTGCATGCGTATAAGCCCTGCTGATAGCACTACAACCTAGAGAGTGGTGACACCACTCAACATTTGTTTTATAATGGTGGCTAAACGAGTGCGAGTAAACAAATGGCGTCATGTGGGCGCAGAAGCTAAGATGTCTTGCAAGTACTAATTTCGTTGTCTGCCAAAATGTGGGCAATAGTTGGGTTCAGCATTTACAAAATTTCATTTATTGTACTCACATTTTGATAACTTGTTCTTATATAAATAAATATAACTCTACAAATAGCTTGTCAGTTTATATAAAAGTGAATTAAATGTTCTAACTTTATATAATTAGAGCCAGGGCCTGTTCTGTTCTAAACACGTGAACCAAGATTTTTAACCTAAAAACAGATTCTGATTGGCAAAACTTCATTAAAAACAATGTGTCACTATGGCAACAACCATTTTAACTTCCAGATATAAAGTTATCAGGTACTTAAACCTCTCGATAAAAATGTGATGAATAGATACAGTTTATCTGGCAGTCATAAGACACTTTTAACTTATCCACCATCTATAAATATTTATTTACCAGATTAATATTTATCCAGGAGTCATAAGACCGGCCCTTAGTATAGGATCCACGTGTTCGCTGTAAGCTGGCTTTAGCAACTAAACGTTTCACAGTACTTGCCGCTATACCATTTCAAGGCCCTTTACCATGTGATGTAGAAAAAAAAGTGCCATTCAGCATCAACACCAAAATCATTCTTATCATGACAAGGATTGTAAAAGTTTTTTCGATTCTTATATTGGCCGCCAGCACCATCAGAGAAGTAAATAATTTTTTTCCGATTATAATTAATTTTTAGAATCGTTTCGAAAACTGTCTATAGCACTGGCAGTGTGTTGCAATCAGATATAAACCAAACACTTTTTTTTAAATCTTATTTCACTAAGAAATATACCTAGAAATGGATGCTTGTGGCTTATTGATTTACTCAGTGGTAACTTCGTATTTCGTCTTGCACAATAAATTTATATTTTTCTGAAAATTATCTTATTACCACACATTCATAGCAACTAAGTTCTTATTTCCTTTTTACTTTCTCGCTATCTTACAGGTAGGAAAGTAATTGTGATCATCAAAGAAATCGAACTCAGATTTTGATGAATCTTGACGTTTCATGACCCCCCGAATCCAAAAGTGGTTTTTGACTTTCCGTCTTCTGTACCTCCAACTAGAGCCTAAACTATTTTTACCAACGGGCTAAAACTTGGTATCTAGGGTTTTCATAGGGTTAGACCCGAGGAGTTTTTGGATTTGGATATCTAACCCTAAAATTAATTTACTGAAGGGCAAAAAGAGAAAAAGTCGATTTTCTTAAAATCGGCTCTAACGATTTATATTAAATTTCATTTCTAAACATTTATAAATATTCCAAACAAAATGGCTTTTCTCAATATTTCGGCAAAATACTTTAAGGTCTCCAGTCTGATGCGTAAAATTATCTTTTTTTATAATACTCCTGTTTGTCCAAAAATAGGGTTGAACAAGGGCAAATTGACTGCCCAGGAATGATTTTAACATCCGATTTTTTGTTCTGCTAATTCAAGAAAAATATTTCCCTTAATATTTTTAAAGTTTTGTGGAATTTAAAATTGATCAAAAGCTTTTAACACCAAATAAATCAAAGGGTTCTTAAAAACTTTAAAATTTTTAATGAAAATTGCACCCCACAAGAAATAGTTTAAAAATGAACCTTAATTTCAGAACCCCCTTTTCCTTTCACAAAATTCACCCAATGTTTTTTTGGCCCACGGGAAAAAAATCTTTTCTTAGGGAAACTCATTTGAAAATATACCTACCCCAGCACTCTATATTTTATTTACAGTAAATGGGCTACCACACTAGGAACAATCTATTTTATAACCCAAGAACTATGTACTTACTGGAAGTTAGAAACAAAACTGCAGTACCACAATGCTCCTGATGTGAAATTTTGGGGGAATTTTGCTAAACCTGTGAGCTTTATGCAGCAGCACCTTCCAACACCCTCCCAGCCAACAAACTAAACCCGTCTGAACCCGTCAGACCGGGGACTTGACTGCACAGCACATTTCATACATCCTCCCAGCCAACAAACTACCAGTCCCGGGAAACCCGTCAGACCCCGTGAGCTTGACTGCAGCAGCAAAATTTCATACATCCTCCCAGCCAACAAACAAACCCCGTTCTGAACCTGTCAGACCCGGGAGCTTGACTGCAGCAGCACAATTTTATACATCCTCCCAGCCAAAAAACACCATCTAACCTGTCAGAAAACCCGTGAGCTTTACTGCAGCAGCAATTTCATACAATTTTCCCCCCACCAACCAAAACTTTCCAGTTTTGAACCGGCAGACCCGTGGCTTTTACTGCACAGCACATTTCAAAACATCCTCCCAGCCAACAAACTACCAGTCCCGATGGGAAAAATTTTTGTCCTTGGGTTCCTTCCTCCTAATTGTACCTAATAATACAGCTATACATATCAATGGAACTACTTTTTTACTAAACAAATTTTTAAGAAATTTAAAATTCCTACAGTTACACCCAAATTTTTATTTTAAAAAAAAGGTTCAAACAAATGAAACAATTGAAATTGTAATAAAAACAAAAAACCCTCAGCCATGTTAATGTTACATTTAACATTTCTTCTTATCATTACGACTGCAACAGACATCCAAAATAAAAAAAAAGTGGAAAATTAATTCCCTCCTTCCCCCCCCCCCTTAAAACTAGCTAAATAAATACAAGAAATTGGGGTGAAAAAAATTACATATTTTTAATTTTACTTATTTTTTAGATAGATAACGAAAACTAAAACAAAAATTCAAAAAAAAAGCAAATTTATAATTTTTTGAAAAATGAAAAAATTTAGATCCAACTCTGGGGGGTATCCTTTACTACAAATTGTGAAGAAGTGGAAAAAAAAAAAAAAATAACGATCTGGGGTTTTTTAAAACTAATATTTTAATGGCATGAAAAAAGAAGGGTGAGCCCACGTGCAGCTTACCCCCCCCCCCTCGACACATTCGCTGCCACTCTGACGTCACCTGGGTTTCCAAAAAGCTACCCAATTTCACCCTTTTTTAGTTTACATCAGCGCAAATCCATTCTACAAATTTTCCCCAACCAAAAACAAATTCAGGGCCAAATTGTGCAGTATATGGCTTTAAAATCTTACAAAAAACAAAAGGTATTCAATTAAGTATTTTTCCGTTTTACAAAAAGGGGAAATATAACGCAAAGGGGTTTGCAGCATGCAAAAAAAAAGCAAAAAAATTCAAAAGGTGATAAAAAAAGTTTCATTTAAAAAAAATAATTTTTTTAATTTTTTTGCTTAAAGCTTTTTTAACTTTCAATATTTTGTCCCCGCTAAAAAGCCAACACTTCGGACCAGAATCTTTTACAAAAAACAAGCGAAATGATGCAAATTATTCGCCGAAAAATGCCGAAAGCTAAAAGACTTCGTTCCAATTTCCACCTTCCACTAAAAAACACAAAAACCAAGATAACAACGCCAGAAAGAACAAAAAAGAAAAAAAAAAATCTTTGTTCGGAAAATTTTTGGCAACAGCTTCGACAAATTCATGGTAATTTCCCTATTGTACTATTTAAAAATTTTTGTTCACCCGGCTAATTGGCTTTTAGGGCTGTGCATAATAACAAAACGCAAAAGGGGCAGGGATGAGAGACTATTAGTAAAACCCCCCAAGTACCCCGGCTTAATTCTAACCCCCTGACCCACCATCACCCGTAAACCAAAAAAAAAAATTTAACATTTATACCTAAAAGCTCCAATGGGGATTTTACTTTTATCTAAATTGATTATAAGACACCAAAAATTTTTTTTCCAGAAAAAATTTTATATATTTATAAACTACCGTCAGAGGATTTCAGATTATTAGCTTTTTATAAAAACATTGTTCCTTATTTTTTGTTTAATTTTTTCAGAACTATAAAAACAGGAATCCAGTTTTAAATTGGGGAAAGTAAAAATTTTCCAAAAGAAAGGTCAACATTTTTGCAACCTGAACCTGGTCCCATAAAATCAAGTCACCTCCTAATGATCTACTCAATCTAAATAATTAGTATTTGAAAACAAGTATATCAAAATTCTTATTTTGTAAAACCTTTTCGTGAATATTCAGACATATTATTTAAAGAAGGAATTTTTTTTATAATGGTTATAATCGCAAAAGAACTACAATTGAAATACCTGCGGGAATTTTAAAATAATGCTTCTCAATTATTTTTCTTCACATCATTTTTTGGGGAAAATAAAAATGATATTTTTATTTTAAATAAAGCAAATGTAAATTTTAAATTTTTCCAAGATTTAATTTCCCCGGGGCTTTCATCTAAACCCTAATACTAAAATTGTTTAGGTTAAAAAATTAAATTTTAATATTTACTAAATTAAAAACATTAAAACACAAAAAACCACCCCAAGCGCTACGGCTGGGATTTGAGCCCCGACCAAAACCTTTAACGGCAACCTTTACAATGTGATCTAGTGATTCCAGGCCACGTGGGCTCCCAAAGAGGATGTACTACTCGTTGAATGTTTTAGTTAGGGAAGTTCTAACCCTTTTTAATTATTTTTAGAACTTTTTTTCCCAAACAAAACAGTACTTTATGCAATTAATTTTTAAAAAAAACGATGACCTAACACATTCATTTTATATTAGACCCCAAGGTAAAAAACTAGAATTCTGTTTTTGAGCAGATTAGTCAACCCCTCTTGTTTAGATTCTCGGTGTTTCGGTGAAAAAAAATAATTACATTTTTATAGCATTTCCTTGTATTGTATCGTAAGTATATAAAAATACATTAGCTAAAAAATTAAATATGACTAAAACCAAAACAAACGTTTCAGCTCGCAAAAAATTTAAATTTCCGAAGAGATTATTAGAAAAAAAAAAAAAAAAAAAAAAAGAAAGAAAAAAAAAAAGGCTTGAAGAAAATTCTGTTTAAAACCCAGCAGGAATTTCTTTTAAAGTCAACAAAAAGTTAGAAAAGAAAAGTATATGTTTTGGAAAAATTTAAGGAATTAAAAGCCAAAAAAATGAAAATGCCGATGAAAAGGTTAGAGAAATTCGTCACATTATTTTAAAACCCCTGGCCCAAACGAAGTATCCTAACAAGAATAAAAAACTTCATTGGTCGGGGAAGATATTGCAGCAGCGATTTCTCTTAGGAGCATGGGGGCCCAAGGCTTTTAGATACCCGAGAAATCATTAAATTTTTCTATTGCCATCATTTCAACTTTGCATAAGTGGGGCACTAAGATCGATGCATCCAAATACTAAAGATGTAAAACTTTTAAGGAACTAAAAGCCACAACAATTTTCCCAAAAGAAACGTGTAACAGATTTTCTTATGTTTAAATGCAGGTTTCAACCTAATCTGCTTTTAATCAACAAAGGTAAATTTCAGGTCCACATTCAAAGTTCAGGTTGTTATGGCTCGGGGGATTATTGGAATGGAAGCAGCCAATTTTTTATAATTTCGATACTCCAATGACAGCAAAACTTGCTAAGAAAATTTTAATTTATAAACTAGAATCTTTTAATAATCCTGTTTTTTTTGTAACAATGACATGGGAGGATCTGACAGAATGTCTGGAAAAACTGGGAAAAAGCCAAAAAAAACTTTTTTTCAACAATCCTCATGATGATTCGAAAAAAATTTTTCATGTTTGCAGATATTTGAAACTTGCCGGAACACTTATTGATAAAGGGATTTACTACCCTTCAGTAGAAAAGATTCGAAGACATGCATACAAACGTTGGATAGCTCAAAAGGATCTTAAAATTGCATTCAAAAATAACTCAACAACTTTTTAGATGTTTCCAAAACCAGAGGCAAAAAGTAAAAACTTCCACACACTTCTATCAAAAACACAACAAGCAAAGCACTTATTTTTCTGGGAAAAAAAAAAATTCTAAATGAAGATTGGAAAATAAATGTTCACTTTTTTAAAATTTTTAAAACGACTTTTGATATTATAAATTCCCAAATTTCCTTACAACCCGACAAAAAAAAACTCGCATAATTGACAAACTTGAGAAGACCGAATTATATCAAGATAAACCCTTTTTGTAAAATCATTAAGAGTGCGGGGCACGGAATAAATCCTTTTAAATTTAGGAATAAAGTTACAAATAATTCATTAAAAAATTTTTTTTCAATATTTGAAGGCCAAATTTGGCTTTGTAATTTACAATACAAAATTAATCAAATGTACTTGAAAATTTTTTTTCTTGTTTAGAGGAAGGGGATATACCAACATCAACCAAACTTACTTGATTTTAAATATAGATTAAATGGTTATTCTTGGGAAAAATTCCTCTTCAGTGTTCCAAAAAACCCAAAAACAGATGGAAAAAATTGACAAAGAATGTGTTTCTAATATATTTACAAAAGACTAAAAAAAAGAAAGTGATTTGAAAGAAAAATTGAGGAATTTACAACAGCTAAAATTCGAAAGGTATTAAAAGAAAATTGAGTGTGAACATGAAAAACAATTCAGAAAAGGAAGAGCATTTCGATGGAATTGAAGTGGGTGATGATGATTTATTACAAGAAGACAATAAGTATATCATTAGAGGGACTGAGATACATAGCAGGCTCGTAGCCCATAAAATAGGTCAAAATATCCAAACCCAGGTAGCTTGTGAAGAAACAAGGAGAAAATTGGATAAAAAACAATCCAAAAGGGGGTATTGCGAAAAAAAGCTATACATTATTAAAGCTAACAGTTAGCAAGCAATATTCATTCAAATTCGTGGTGATTTCCCCTTTAGTAAAGAAGAAATACTTAAAAATGGCACTGAAGCTGTAGGAAAAGACAAAAAGAATACCAAAGAAAAAATTCATTTTTTTTTAAGACCAAACTCAATTCGTATGGGTATATATGATAATAAAAGTACCACCAAAGAAATATTATTTATTTACAATACCGACCTTTACCTTTGAAAATACTGCACTCCCACCCAGATGACTCGGCCATAGGGGTAAAACAAAGGGGCAAAGACTTCACCTTCTTTCTTCAATCACGTTTGGGGTTAGTTAAAATTTTCCCAAAAAACTTTTTTTTCCCATTTTTATCAGTCGTCAGACACTTTTATTCAAGTAGACCAATGCTTTAAAAATGGAGACAGAACTGAACTTTGGGTTTTCAAGTGTATTTTTTATGAACAGGATATAAAAAAACAAAAACCCCTTTCAACTGTTTTTTCAGAAACTTCCCCCCCAAAAAACCCCACC
This sequence comes from Timema cristinae, assembly GCA_039000515.1. NCBI lineage: Eukaryota > Metazoa > Arthropoda > Insecta > Phasmatodea > Timematidae > Timema > Timema cristinae. The sequence goes on from JBCFYV010009882.1 coordinate 24,802,009, forward strand.
CCCCTTTTATAAAAAGGTGCAATTAAAATTACAAATTTAGTTTTGTTCTTCAATTGTGTAGCATATTATTTATTTAATTTTTTTGGGAAATGATCCGAAACCACTTTTCAACATAAATTCTCGGGAACAACCCATTACAACTAAAACGTTTTTAATCGAACACAGTAAAAAAAGCCTACACCTACGGGCATTGGGCCCCCCTTTTTTATATCAGTAGACTTATCCCAAATATTTCCTTTTTTCTAATTTTATTTTCCGCTTCTTACACATTTAAGAACGGTAAGAAATTTCCGGATTATAAATTGAAATAGATATAATTTTGAGTATTTTACAACAAAAACTAACCTCACAAATTAGAAAAAAACATATATTTGAAAAAATGGGTTACCCATTCCTTTGCTTATTACACCCTTCCTTGGACATTAAATTTCATTATTTGATCAAATTTCAAAAATCTAATTTAAAACACATGAAATTAGTTTAAGGGTTATTGTAAAACTGCTAATAAAAAAGGTTTGGGGTGAAGAATGAAAAAATCAAAAAAAGTTCCCAAAATAGACCCCAAAAGAACATTTTAAAATTTTTTTTATTTCAAATAAAATTAAAAATTCGCAACATTTTCATTAATGGTGTTTTTTAGGCAAGGCAATAATTGAAGCTTATTAAAAAACCCCAAACTTTAGCTTAAAAGCCTTCCATAATCTATAAAAAAATTTACAAACACTAACCATTAAAAATTTTTTTTTCTATTTATACCCATTTGGCTAATCATATAGCCTATAACATATCTTATTGTTAAACGAAATAAGAAACCTTTTAAAAAAACCCTTTTACACCCACTTTTTTTTAAAAACCAAACCCAACTCATGAAAAATCAAAAAAAATAAGTGTGATATTTATGATTTGCCCACGATCAGAAAAAAAAATCAAGAAAAACAAATCACCAAAAACTCTTCATAAAAATAAAGCCTAAAAAATAACTCATTAAACCAAAAACAAAACCTCCTGAGATTGTAAAATCCCTTTGAACTATGTTTTGGAATTTTTGGACATATGGCAAAAAGGGGGCAAGGTGGTGTACCAACACGACTTTCTGGTCTAGATTTATTTACATTTTTAAATACCTTCAAAAAGGACCTGCCGCTTCTCTTCCCTTCATTAACCAAGACTTACAATGTTTTATGTTTAACTTGCCACTCCGTATTTGTTGCACCATAGCGTTTTAACTACTATGGACTCTCTCCCGGGGAGTTGGGACTTGAGTGCGCAAAATTACATAGGCATTAATATTTTAAAATATTTTACAAATGAAGCTTGTCGAAACATTTATTGTATTGAAAACTAGATTTATGAACTATGTGCTTAGACAAAATACATTTGAATCACTAAGCCCTTTAATCAGAATATAAATGTCAAATGTTTAAAGATGCTTAATTTGTAATTTAATTTATCAGGCCAACTTTTTTGCTGTTATTACAATCATTAATACCTACACTGGTGTTCCGTGGGTAGATACATAAGTTTTTTTTTTTGCTGTTTACAGGCTACAAAAATTGTGACAAGGCTGAATGGACTGAGGTGACGATCCTATTTATGACTAATTCTAAACCACTGGTACTTAAGTCTAGGGAACATTCAACACAAACAAACATTGAACCACTGGCACTTTAGTCCGTGGAACATTCAAATAAGCAAACATTGAACCACTGGTAGCCTAGCCCCTGGAACATTCAACATTAGCAGATTATGAACCACTGGTAGCTTAGCCCCTGGAACATTCAACATTAGCAGATTATGAACCACTGGTAGCTTAGCCCCTGGAACATTCAACATTAGCAGATTATGAACCACTGGTAGCTTAGGCCCTGGAACATTCAACATTAGCAGATTATGAACCACTGGTAGCTTAGGCCCTGGAAACATTCAACATTTGCAGATTATGAACCACTGGTAGCTTAGCCCCTGGAACATTCAACATTAGCAGATTATGAAACCACTGGTACTTAGCCCTGGAACATTCAACATTAGCAGATTATGAACCACTGGTAGCTTAGCCCCTGGAACATTCAACATTAGCAGATTATGAACACTGGTAGCTTAGCCCCTGGAACATCCAACATTAGCAGATTATGAACCACTGTAGCTTAGCCCCTGGAACATTCAACATTAGCAGATCATGAACCACTGGTAGCTTAGCCCTGGAACATTCAACATTAGCAGATTATGAACCACTGGTAGCTTAGCCCCTGAACATTCAACATTAGCAGATTATGAACCACTGGTAGCTTAGCCCCTGGAACATTCAACATTAGCAGATTATGAACCACTGGTAGCTTAGGCCCTGGAACATTCAACATTAGCAGATTATGAACCACTGGTAGCTTAGGCCCTGGAACATTCAACATTAGCAGATTATGAACCACTGGTAGCTTAGCCCCTGGAACATTCAACATTAGCAGATTATGAACCACTGGTAGCTTAGCCCCTGGAACATTCAACATTAGCAGATTATGAACCACGGGTAGCTTAGCCCCTGGAAATTCAACATTAGCAGATTATGAACCACTGGTAGCTTAGGCCCGGGAACATTCAACATTAGCAGATTATGAACCATGGTAGCTTAGCCCCTGGAACATTCAACATTAGCAGATTATGAACACTGGTAGCTTAGCCCCTGGAACATTCAACATTAGCAGTTTATGAACCACGGGTTTAGCTTAGCCCCTGAAACATCCAACATTAGCAGATTATGAACCACTGTAGCTTAGCCCCTGAACATTCAACATTAGCAGATTATGAACCACTGGTAGCTTAGGCCCTGGAACATTCAACATTAGCAGATTATGAACCACTGGTAGCTTAGCCCCTGGAACATTCAACATTAGCAGATTATGAACCACTGGTAGCTTAGCCCCTGGAACATTCAACATTAGCAGATTATGAACCACTGGTAGCTTAGCCCCTGGAACATTCAACATTAGCAGATTATGAACCACTGGTAGCTTAGGCCCTGAACATTCAACATTTGCAGATTATGAACTAATGGTCCCTGACACATCTGCGACCAAATCAGTGTTGTCTGCAGCGGTCACTTTGGTTTCATTTGGGTTATGTCGGAAAGTTTATTTTAATTTTTTGTAATATGGGTCGATGCACAAGAGTCTAGAAACACAATCTTCATCTTTAACCTTGTCCTTATAGGCCAAAAAAGCTTTCTTACTTTGGGTGTAGAAGGCTTTTCACTAGGGTGATCGCTGTACCTAAACACACTTTGGTGATTCCTGCCATCAGTCCTTTGTCTACAATGTTTGGCAATATGGCCAGGCTTGCCACAACTAAAACACTTCATAGAGGCTGTTTTCTTCTTGAACTTACTTTTTGAAGTGAACAAGGCTGTTTCGTTGGTTAGGGTTGAATCATCCATTTTCACATCTTGTAATAACTTCACTTTAATAGCATCACCTGTAATTTTTGTGCCACAATTTTCTAGGGCCATTATCATTGGTTTATAACTTTCAGGTAAACCAGCAAGAAGTAGTGTTCCTGCCCATTCGTCACTTACAGGAAATTCTATCTCGTTTAATTTGTATGCAGTTGATACAATCGTGTCACAATATTCGTCCACAGACTTACAGTTACTGAGGTTGGCAGTGACTAGTATTCTTAGTTGCCCCACTCGCCTAGTCAAGCCGGAGTCTTCGAATGCTCTTTCCAACGCATTCCATGCTTCAGCCGCGTGCGGTCTTAGCATTTTTTATATGAGAATAATTTGTTTTGTCCACCAAACAAAATTATTCTAGATAGAGCTTTCCTCTCTTTATTCTTCCAAGAACACACCTTAGCTTCATCTTCTATTTTGGGAGGGTTTTTTCTCTATCACTTCAAACAAATCATCGGTGCTCCAGATAACTTTCATTGCAAATTTCCAACTGGAATATTTTCTCTACCAATTAGTTTTTCTACTAGCGGCAATCCAGATGTAGACGCACTCATGTTTACAATTAGTAGTGTAAAACTTTTGTTAGTGAACACAGCTGCCGCCTAAAACTAACCGCTGAAAAACGAACGCAATTTTATTTCTCTTTATTTCACTTCACCATCTCACTCGCGCACTGTAATACGTTGCCTGGGCCATTAACCTTTGTTAGGATTATTAAATAAATGCCGAGTATATTAGAGATAGTTTTTTAGTTTACTTATGAGAAATGGAGGCGTACAATAAACAAGTAACGCCAAGACGGCCATTTTGAGACTGAGTGAGTTAATGAACAGTCTAAACAAAAGAAGCACGCTATACAGAGAGATAGGTAGCCTACATCACAATAGAGGGATGAAATACATTACTATTCTAACAGTAAATGTAGTGGTAAATCATTAGAAAAATAACTGCACTTTAGCCCGCATCGGTGATTGAATGATTCAGAGATAGACTGAATTTTGATGATAGCGAAACCGGTTACAAATTGCTGTCAAGTGTACTGATTGCCTGAGAAGTGTTTTAATAAATTGTTTATTATTTTTCCTCCACGCAAATGGAAGTACATATCCTCTAAATTCTGCATTTTCTCTTTCTTACACCTTTATGAAAATATGTGGAGAGCTGAGCGTGCTAGTAAATACGTGATACCACGACATAAAAATTTGGGCCACGATTATTACACAGTAAATTTTATTTTAGTTAATAATAATTATGTCCCTACAATACTTTTTTTAATATATTTTTATTTTAAATATGGTAAAATACGTGAAGAAAGAATGAGTAGACAAATAAATGGGAAAACACTCCTAGCATACCTGAAAAGGATAGACAATATTAACTTCCTAAATAAAAGCTGACCACGTCAGTCGAGATTATTAACAATGCCTGTCCCAGATTTTCATCTTATTTTTTGTTCGAACTATCCAAATTTAATTTCACTATTTTAAAGTGACTAAGAAAGGAAGAATTTAGGGGAAATGTTCCCACATTTGCTTGAAAAGGAGTGAGGATATCATAGGAAAAATACCTCGGTACGTTCGGCCGAGATTATAATCCCAACTTCCTTGTCAACAGCAAACAGATTAGATGACCTTGACATAATTCCACATTCCAAGCGTTTTGGCCGTGTTTATTAAACACTTTATCTCTATATTATGTTTTATATGACGAGAGCAATACACCCAGCAGGATTTGAACTACGACTTCCCATTCCTCAGAAAACTCGACGAGACAAGACAAGACTCACGCCTTTGTGTTCCTATCAGGGTGTTAAAAAGAATGTTGTTTAGGACTTATGCCGGCATGCCATACAAATTTAGGTCTTGTGCTTGTTGGCTTATGAGATTAGTCTTGTGGGATTAGGTCCTTATAAAATTAGGTCCAGTGAAGTTAGGTCTTATAAAATTAGGTCTTGTGCCTTTAGCACTGCTTCTTGAACAGTTAAGGATTTTTAAAGTAATATATGAAAAATTAATTTTAAGTCGTGCTTTTAGGTCCAGTGCTTTTAGTCCAGTGCCTTTAGGTCTAGTAAAGTTAGGAGCTATAAAATTAGGTGTTATAAGTTAAGAAATTTAGTTAGGAGTTGTGACTTTAGGTCTTATAATTTTAGGTCCACTCCCACATGTCCTTTTTATCCTCCCTCCTATTTTCATCTCATTCCTATTTCCTCACCCCTACCCTTCCACCCCCTTCACCAACCCCACTTTCCCTTCAACAACTTTTTTTTTTCCAACGACTATATAATATACTATCGACATTTTTATGAGGAATAAATTAAATTTTCAAAATAAAATATAGCCTATGTTACTCGCTGATAATGTAGCTTTATATTGGTGAAAGAATTTTTAAATTAGGTCCAGTAGTTTTTGAGTTTATCCATTACAAACAAAAAAAATCAAATCTTTCCTCTTTATAATATTAGTATAGATTTGTTGATAAATTCTTCCTAAAACCAAACTATGAGTACTATTTAATATGTTGTATATTTTTAAATGATTAGTTATTCTTATGTAGACAATTATTCAAATACCTTTTAGAATGTTGGTAGCAATGATATAGTCTATAATCGTGTATCTTCATTTTTATGAATGAGTATCAAATTATTTATATGAAGTTACTCTAGTAAATATATTTAAAAAAGGACTAAAACAGTTTTAAGTATCTGGATATATCATAATGGAAGACTAAAATGTGGGCCTAGTGAACATTTTTCGGTGATAGTAAAGTTGAGGTCAAATCTTGTTCATATTAATTGGGGAGTTGTTCCTAGCTCTAGATTAAATGTTAAATAGCCCTTGTGTTAAAACTGATACACTAATTTTTTTTAATCAACAATCAGTATATTTGAACCTGATCATCTATTGTTCCCCAATGGTCAGTTTATTCCTTAGAAACAGGTCTCGTCTTTTCTGTTTTTAATGTGAAATTTATTTTGAAGTAAATAAATTATTCTTGAATGTATAAAGTTGGTCAAGAAAGGCTCTATTTCAGTAGTCTTTTTGACGATGTTTGATGACACCATAGAGAAAGGATATAATAGAATAATGATACTTTTCTCTATGATAACAGCAATCTACACATTTATATAATGTTGGCCAAATATTACTTTTATTTTTGACTTGCAGTATGTGAACGTGAATATGGTATCTTTATTTCTATGATGTTTATCAAGGTTGAGAATGTGTGGCTCCTAGCCAAAAAATTGCAGCTCTATTCATCAAATGTATTTTCTTAAATATACAAATATGAGCGTTATATTATTATTTTTCCAACCTACCCTTCAAGAGCAATTACTCATTCACACCGCCTTGGTGGCGTAGTTAGCTAACTATTGAGCTAGACGCCAAGGACGGGAGATTGAGTTTCGAATCTCACTCTGCTCACTCTGCTCTCTCACCACATTGCTCTTCATCTGTCTGGCCTTATTGGTTTCGGTGAGGTTGGGCTTTTCTATTGGTTAGATTGTTGCTTGGTCTAAGGATCGTAGTCGTAAACCCAGCTCTCATCATTAGTGATAATTCTGGACAAGAAGGTTGCATCATTAGAGCAATCTGACAAAGCTCATTGCAGACTTTGATGTGCTGCTGCTTCTGGTCAGCTGTCAGGATCCTGGCACAATTTGGTGGCGACAAGGTGCATGCCCAACTCTGAAGTTAAAATTTGTTGGCATGTTCCAAACTAATTCCCATAGCCTCAGCAGGGTCTTGGATGGTCTGTCGCTGATTATGATTAATCTGTTGAAGTTGAACCATGGTGGGTGTTGTGCAGCTGCTGGCCTCCCTGTGTGTTCGTCATCCTCAAATGATGTCCGACCACCTTGAACCGGTATAGCCATTGAAACACTTGTGTACGGCCCATTTTTCCTCTCCGAGCCCTGTTGAATCATTTTTAGAGTCTACGTCACACTTTTCTCGAGATTCAAACAAAATTTGACGCATACACACTGTTCTTTTTTTGGATTCATCGGGAGAATCGCCGCAGGCCAGGTACGTAACTTCAAAAAATATATGTGAAAAATCAGCACAACCACCCAGATGTGTACACTGAACTCCCAAGACATGCTAGTGTTACCATATAAAGTTGAATAGCGCTACTACAACTGCTGTCCAGATGGCAGCACCAGTCCGGACCTTTTTTTCTACACCCTCGTATTGAGATAGTTTAAATTTTTTGTTTTATTATATGGAAGTATTTAGCCAAATTTAGTAAGTCATAGAACAAAAAGCATTGTGTAACATTTTTGGAAGAAGCTTAAAATGCAGAATTGACACTATACAATTTTAAATCAAGAAGCATGGGGCTTAGAACTCCAACGTTATCAAATTCGATTTTAAGATAAAATCATACACTGAAATTAATGAGCATTCAACAGTAATAAATACAAATAAATAATAACACCTAATAATTATAGTTAGAATAATAAACACTAATTACCACAGCAAAGTTACTAATTTTTTAATAAGATACATGAACAATATTTGTGTCATGACTTTTCTATAGATAAATACATCATTAAGTACAAACAAAATATTTTTTTCTAAAAAAAACACCTTAACTTTATTGTAAAGTATGTGCGTATCAAAACAAAAGTGTTTGAATTTATGAATAAATGGTTTATGGGTTTATACAAAACCTCTATTTAAAAATTAGATTATTTATATAACAAGATAAAATTAAAATTAATAAATACAAACTTTATAATTCCAATCTTAACATGCTCATTAAGTGACCTGGCGGTCTAGGGTAAGGTGTCGGACTTCTGTGCTGAGGGTCCGGGGTTCAAACCTCGGTCCCCGGCACAGATGTATCTGATTGCCAAACCTTTCCTTCACCTCTAACAAGACGTTATTAATCACAACTTGTGAATGGGGGGAATGCCAGGCCTCCACCGTGGTTCGGATTCCACGTTAAGCTGTAGGTCCTCCATTTCATCTCACAATCACCCTACCATTACACATTTAGCATAAGGTTTTATAACCTGAACGGGTAAAAAGACGCGTGCTAATAATAATAACAATAATAATAATACATGTTTATCTGTAGCAAATTAAAATGTCACACACAAAAATTTCTATAGCTCACAGTAAATAATTTTAAAGGGAAACCATGAGACTAAGGGTAAGTTAAAATTTTAAAAATGATATTAATTTATTAATTTTGTTTTTCAAATTTAAAACATTGTAGGAAACACTTTTCCCTGAGTGATAAATTAGTTCTATCAATTAATTTAAATAATCATTCCTCTTAATACTCACTTTGGCAAACATAATATCAAAATATATTTTATGTTGGATTAATATTTTACTTAAATAAAGTTTAAGTGAATAGGTTTGATTTCTTAGATTTAAAAACCCCAACCATGTAAAACCCGTGTTAGATTAACAAACATTGAGGGTCTAAGCAAGTAGTGTTTCTTGTGCCCAAAAATATATTAAAAGTATGTGTTCACAACAAATACGATGCATATTAGTATTCAGTAACCAAAGATAAATTAATGGTCAATCCTTTCATATTTAGGTGCAGGTTGGTCTCATTTTGAATTAGATATTGTGTTGTCTTGATTAAGTTCACAGAACTCAAAAAGTTTCAAAAGTTTATACTAATGCCCTGCAAGACATAGTAAATGAATGGCTAATTTATTTATTAATAATGACATATTTTATTTTTCTATTATTTGTAAACTTAAAACAAACCTTTGCAGTTATAAAAAGGCAAATGTATTTTGATTGCTTTATTATTAATTTAGTTTTTATAGATGCAACAATTGTGGGTTAAATTTCAGTATGAATTGTACTTTTAGTGTGTATGGTTTTTTGGCCTAGACATCTTTTAGAAAGGGAAAAAGTTCTTTTCATTATATACCTTCCATGTCTCTAAATTTGGGGGAATTTCCTTGGGGAAATGTTTGAAAGGTGATGTTTCATTATAATGAAAATACCTGTTTATTAGCATATTTCCAACAATTCCTGTACTGTAAAATGATTGTGACAATATTTATTATTAGTATTTTAGTTATATAATGCAAAAATTATGAACTCAGAATAACTAATTGTGGGTTTCCATGCAACGGGCAAGGGGGGGGGCCCCTTTCCGCCCCGGAATTTTCAATTTTATTTCAACACATAAAATGTTTTCTTTTTTAAAAAAAAACATTGCTAACAATTTTTAACCTTCTAGTTTGCCTTACAATTAGCAATCAAGACAATAATCTAGAATTTTTTGGATTTGCTTTCCAAAACATATCTTCCCCTCAAAATGCCAGGTGGTTAATCATCGTATTACCATTGCAAGGACAATATTTACTGTAGAAAAATCGTTTAGTTTTAGTACATGCACAAAGTCAAAAAATTTGGGTTTAGATCAACTAAAAGGGATGATTGCTTATCCGGGTTATGTACTACAGTATTTTTGATGTGCACAGAGAAAAAAAAAACTCTACTAAATTGCTTTTGTAAAAAAGTTTTAAATCAATTTTGTAATTACCGTAACAAAACCCTTTATTTTTATTTAAGTAGCTAGTGTTTTTTATATAATGCTGTAAATGAGTTCATATTATAAGATTGTGATGAATTAAATTCTTTAAAAGTGTTTATTTGATTCCACCAAAATAATAAAAATAATAAATTTTGCAACATTATTATATTTACTTTTTATTGGTCTTAAAGTTGCACTCATGTTAAAGCAACAACCTGCTCTTTGTAATTTCTATTTTATTAATGTCATAGTCTCTAAAGAAGGTTTAATAATGATGAACAAAAATTGTAGGACTAAACAAACTAGCATTTACCCATTACTTCGCACCCATTAAATTGGGTTCACACTTGAAGCTATGCCACGTTAAGCTATACTATGTTTTAAAATCGCTAGTCAAGTATTTAAACTAACCAGTTCATCCACCACACTATGCTATACTATGCTATGCTATGCTGCACTAAGATGTCAAATTTGGGTGTACAAAGACTTTAAAAGTGCCTTAAATTTATAGCAATGAAAATTAAAATCGAACTCTCATAAGTAAAAATTTACCATTAAAGATTGACATTTTATAATACAGTGTGATAAAATAGATCTATGTTAATAAAATGGCCAGGCGATTTCTTCTATAAAAAACTATTAAACAAAAGAAAACATTTACAGTACTGCTATTTAGGCATTGGCTGTTTGTTACTAATGACGTAACTTCCGTTCCGCATACACTATTTCAATCTGTGAATGGACGAACTGACAGAGATTGTGTTGCTGTTTTTTGCTGAGGAAAGAGTAGAGATTTGGGAAATGCGATTTTTCGCTGAGTAAGGAGAAGTTGTTGAGAGGAAGAGGTTGAGTGTATTGCGGTTGGGACTGGAGGGGTTGGGGAGGAGTGGGGGAAGAGCCAGTAAACTAAAGTCCTGTAAAGGTTGTTCAAGGGTGTTCAAGGTATACAGAGATTCAACAAGCTATTGCCCGTATAAGTTTGTCAAGTGAGGTTATGTGTTAAAGCTGTGGACGCAAGAGTTTGAAAAAGTAAGTATTAAAAAAAATCTTCCTCATAAGGCAAAAATCAAATGGCTAACATTTCTGAACTGATTAACCATATATTTTAAATAGAATAAAAATTTTTAAACAGTAGGATCAAGATAAGTTAAATATTTACAAACGACTATTCAAAAATGTAATTTTTAAATGTAATAATAAATATATATATTTTATAAATTACTAAGGCGATCATATTGTAATCTTTACAAGATCATCTATACCAAGTCATTATGCCAAATACCAAATATCCGCTACTTAGATTTAATAGTTTGTGGGGATACCTAATAATCTAATTCCTTTGGTTAAAATTTAAATTTCGATCATTTTAAAAGAAAAATTAAAGACAAAAAAATATATTTTTTAAATTATAACAAAACCCCAAAACTTGTTATTTGGATCCAAAAATTCAATTTCTATAAAATGTTCTGAGACTTCAACACCCTTTACATAAGGAGGAGTATAAAAGGGAACAGAGACTATTTATTCAAATATTTTAAAATCATCATTTTCATCATGATTGAACTGTTGACTTTTTTGTCCCTAGTCTAATAAAGCATTTTTCTTATTTAGATTTCTCCATTTCTCTCACTTTGGCTACTATGACAAATTTCATTATGCCTATAAATACTTTTTTTGTCTAGATTATTTGTTCCCAGTCAATTCAATAAGGACAAATGCTCAAAGTTTTTTACATTTCATACACTTAATGGAAGCCTTCCTATTTACTGTAACTGTGTTTTCATCACTTTCATCGTCATTAGGCACTTAAGTAGACATCTTCACTGCAATGGTTTGAAGTATTTTAGCAGATGACTGATAACATATTTGAGAATGTAATCTTCTTTAGAAATAGTTACTATTATTGTCTCATAGCTTAATGTGCTAATAATGTATTGTTTACCCTTGACTCTTACAACAAATTTACAAGTTTCCACAAGCTAAGACTACCAGAAGTTTCATTACTCACGACTTGGTGTAGGCCTACTTGGATTGTACCATGAAAACGTTTAGAGGATTTTTTGGTCTGGTATGTAAAAAACACATTTCCATATTGGCCATTAGATATTGATATAATATTTATACTGATTTTTTTCAGTTAAGATTTTTATTAAAAAGTTGTAGATGTTCTACAGCCTTACTGTCTGAAACTTTCCTTCTCACTGTTGTTATTTCACATACTGACACAAACCCCTTGGGAACATCTTTCCCATGACAAGCTTCCAAATAATTCGATTTGAATTCCTTTAAAAATTTTAATGGAATGTATCTAGTTTGTGGCATTTGATTGTTGTATAGTTGTATAGTATAGTTGTGAATGCGGCATTGTTGCATACTGTGTGGCTGGGCTATTGCTTAATAAGTGGAGTGTGCTTTCTAATAAGTTTCATTTAAAAATCATTATGGGTTCAAGTGAGCCCAAATTGTGTTTAAGTACATTGTGTTTGAAAGTGATTTTGAATGAATGTATTATTCAAACTCACATCTCACCATTGTCTGTCTTTGTAAACAACAGTGTGCAGAGAAGAATCTCAGCAACCTTTAAACATTAGTTTTTGATATTAAAGAGTCTGAGGCATTGTATATTCCATTAAAAATAACAGTGGTCATGGTTCCACCCAACCATCTGCGCTTGATAGGTTGTTATCTGGTAGCACTAGTCTTGCAATCTACCAAGGAACATACAAAACAAGAGGGAAAAGCGCAGATAATTTAAGCAATCTAAACTTTATTCAACAAAGATAAATACTCATTAAGTGGTGACATGTTATTGCAAACAAAATAGCCAAAGATAGATACAAAACAACTAAGTATTAATCTCAAAACCATGGCGAATCCCATCAAACAGCTGAACAAAATTATAAAAGTTATATTATTCATAAGGAATATAGAACATGGCAAGTGCATAAACAATCTGAATGACATTACAAGGAATGATGCTCCACCAAAAAGATTGGATGTGTTGAAGTATAGGAAATTTATATTACAGCGAATATAAAATGTAGTGACGTCTGTGGTGCACAATTGTTGCGCAGTGGAAATTATAATGTTGTGTGTGCGTTGGACTAGAAGAGACAGTAGTAACATGATTGTTGCCGCACACATATTCTTTCATTTATCTTGTATGGGATAGTTTTTTGTTCATAATATTTATTAATGTTTATTTCTTATTAGTAATATTCATATCAAACTGCTAATTAGTTATTCTTAATTGGTCTACAACCTCTGAACATAAACCTTTTATCTTATAATTCAACATGGTTGCAGAGTGGGGTTAAAACGAAAGCCCCAAGAGGGCGGATGAAATGAGAATTCCTGTTTTTGATGGCAAGGACTACGAGTGTTGGAAAAGATAATCATGATGATTTTAAAATTGAAGAAATGTGAAGAGGCAGCGACGAGAGAAAAAGGTACAACAGATAAAAAGAGGATGAGTGGATGGTAAGGACTTAAAGGGAAATCGATGTGATTAAAGCGCTATTTCGAATAAAAGGCAAAGAGATGGTGTATGGAATTATGAAAAAGTTTGAAAAAAATGTACTTAAAGGTATCTAAGGTACTGCAAATTTGTATACGAAATAGATTAGATAAATTGAGATTAAAAGACTTTGAAGTTTCAAGTCCCTTTTTTACTGATTAAAAAAGTTAGTGAACGAACTTAAAAGTGCAGGTGCTAATGTAAGTAAAAAAAGAAAACTGAGCTATATGATCAAAATGCTTCCAAATTCGTTAAGCTATGTTGATAAATTTATTGATGTACTGAAAGAAAGTGATCAAACTGTTCAATATGTAAAAATAAAAATAAAAATGGTTCAATTAAAAGAAAGAGTAAGGAAGTAAAAACAGTTCAAGTTCATTTAAGGCTGAAAGAAAAAGACAAACGGGTTTCAAGTCTGGCAAGTATGGACATTTTAAGGCTCAGTGTACTAGCATGAGCCCAAGAAAAGCATTTTTGTAAGCCCATAGGGGGCACCCAGCAGAAAGTAGGCGGATGCCACAACATCAACATCAACAACAACAACAGCATCATGCGGCGATGGCAGAAGAATAGCGGGTCGAGGCTCAAGTCAACATCGTCGATCTGGGTGGTTAGTAACAATGGCAAAATCAACAAGGACAGTAAATTGAAACGGTAATACGACTGGATATGTTATTAAAATGTATGGAAATGTGATTTTTTGGAAATCTAAGAAACAGTAGTTTAACAAAATCATCCACATCAGCAGAGTATGTTACATTGTCTGAGTGTGTTAGTGAAATAAAAGTCGTGAAAAGGGAACTGGTGGTCTAGGGGTAAGGTGTCAGACTTCTGGGCTGGCGGCCGGGTTCAATCCTGGGCCCCGGGCACAGATTTATCTGATTACCAAACCCTTTCTTCACCTCTGACAGGACACCCTGTGAATGTGGGGAATGCCAGGCCTCCACCGTGGTTCGGATTCCACGTTAAACTGTAGGTCCTTCATTTCATCTCACAATCCCCCTACCATTACACATTATGCGTAAGTGCGTATAACCCGAAGGGTTAGTAAGACGCGGTGCTAATAATAAAGTCGTGAAAGATATTTTTCTAGAGTTTTAATATTGAAATTTGTGACCCAGTAAAAATGTATGAAGTTTAAATTTTGGTGCAATAAATATAACTAAGCATGGTAATTTTACAAAAAATTATAGAAGTATATAGAGACAAATCATTTTGTAAACGAGAGTTATGTTAAAGGAGAAATTGATATTGTTAAAATAGATTCTGATAAAAATATGGCTGATATTTTAGGTCAAAAATAGTTTGAAAATTCAGATATGTAATGAATGTGATTAAATTGGTTTATGGTCAAGGTTGGACTGTAATATAAATTTAAGGGGGCGTGTTAAAGTATAAGTAAAAATTTTTATTACAGCGAAAAATAAATGTAGTGCGTCTGTGTGAACAATGTGTACGCAATGGGAAATGATAATGTTGTGTGTATGTGGACTGAGGAGAGACAGTAATAAAGATTGTAAACTGTGCATGTACGCTCTCGTCTCTTGTATGGGTATAGTTTTTTTTTGGTCTTACTCTGTATTAATGTTTTATTTCTGATTTTTAATAAGCATATCAAACTGTTAATTAGTTATTCTCAATTGGTCTACAACCTCTGAACATAAACCTTTTCTTGTTATAATTCAACAGGATGCAATATAACTTATAAACTCAATTATCTTAATTACTTAAGGTAATTCAAAACATAAAGGGCAATGAGAGATGCCCACCCCCGCATAACTTAGACAAAGAGAAAAACGAAAGTGCCCAAACCAAATATGTTACTGGGTTGAAGCCCAAATTGTAGGAAGCACACAGAAATCCAAGATCCATACAGTCGGCTCTGTAAGGACAGACACATCACATTCAACTTTGGCTCGCCAGGGGTCAAACCTCTTAAAAATCGGGTCTTAAAACAGATTACCTATCTTTAGATTAGGAAAAAACATCTTTAACCAGCAAGTCCTCTCAAGTCTAGTAACCAAATTAAAAAGCCCTTTTGAGAGCTAACCTCAATCCCCATAACTTTAATTCTTTCAGGTGAAACCCATTCTATAATACAAAGTAACTTGAAATATATGATTTTTGGGGCATAAATCACAGAAACAAGCCTTTTGGAATAAAAAAGATATTTTTTTTTAAATAATCCAAAATGAATAATATTTATGTATGAGTT
The DNA here is from genome assembly GCA_039000515.1 of Timema cristinae. Classification (NCBI taxonomy): domain Eukaryota; kingdom Metazoa; phylum Arthropoda; class Insecta; order Phasmatodea; family Timematidae; genus Timema; species Timema cristinae. The sequence goes on from JBCFYV010009882.1 coordinate 24,817,693, forward strand.
AGATATTAGGTATTTGTGCACTAGGAAATTGCTTTTTACAAATCATTTTACCTTTATTTTGTAAATCACTATTTTTTTAAAAAAATTACTAACATGGAGGTGAAACAGTATCTATGGAGGTGAGAAAAACTATTAATGGAAGTGATAGTAGAACAAATAATTACACAGAGCTTCAATCAAAGAAATAGAAATTATAATAATTAACTACAATACAATGTACATAGACCCTAATGAGAAAACTATTTTTAATGTAAATGAGTAGGTTATCCACCTACCTACCCAGTAAAATAATATTAAATAGAGGAACTCTTCAAAGTGATATAATAATGTTAGTGTGTTTAAAAATACACTTCACATATGAATGTGCACATGCGCGCACACACACACACATACACAAAGATACATAATTAATGCTTCATTTCTTAAGGTAGTTTGTCTTTAGTCTAACATAATTGTTCAAACTTTGATAAATCTCAGTAAATCTGTACTGCTGCCTTTTATTCAGTGTTGGGCTAATCAAAATACACTGTATATCACTACTATCCACCAATGAAATATCATTTTGGGGGAAAAATAAATAATTTACTTATAGATTTTCTAAAAAAATTTTACTTTGTACTCATTCATGTTGTCATCCCTTGCTGCGACTTCAGGTGTAACTGGTCGCGTCTGTCGAAGTGTAGTCTACGGGTGACGTTAGCTGCTAGGCACTGATCTCGCGGGTCTAGTGGGTGGGGGTAAGGAAGGGAGATAGGGAGAAAACATAGGCGGGTTGTGGGGTGACTCGGGTATGCAAATGATAGCCCCCAGGGCTTAAAGGGGAAATTGGAGTAGGTGGAGGTTGGGTGGTTGGTGAGAGGAGAAGACAAGGAAAGGAACTAGATAACTCAGGGGTAGGGACACCTTGGAGAGGTTGGAGTGAAGTGGTGACGTCCGGGGGTCCAGGTGTTACTGTCGGGGTAGTATGAAATGGGCCCTTGGGTGGAGTATTGTTTGGCGAGTGTCGTTTTCTTCAGGGTCTTCTGCCGGAGCGGTGGGTGTAGACCATCCCATGGAATCGCCGGTGATAAGGACATGCAGATGGGAAGGGTGGAGAGGTAGAAGGAGGAAGTCCCGGCAACACGGGTGTCACGGGGGGGCGGTAAGATGGAGTCCTGGCAACATGATTCGCGGTGGAAGGGTAGGATAGAGTCCCGGCAACATGAGTCGCGGTGGGAGGTAGGATAGAGTCTCAGCAACGTGAGTCATGTGGTAGGTAGGATAGAGTCTCGGCAAAATGAATCGCGGTGGGAGGTAGGATAGAGTTCCGGCAACGTGCGTTGTGGTGGAAGTTAAGGATGACAGTGAAAGGAGAGGGAGTTAGACAAAATTGCTCTTTATAAATCACGACAATTTTATTAGCTCTTTCGTATAGGTGGGTCAGCACTGAATCGGCTCCAGAAATCCCGTGTTATATACCCTTCACTGCTGCCTGGCCTTGTCAATGGGGGAAAGGGGGCTTCCCATTGGTGCTTGTAAACGGGAGAGACAGTACCCATCACGCGAGCCAATAGAGAGAGAAGTTCTCTTTGGCGCTGAGTACAGTGGGAAATCATCACGGATGGCTCAAGAACATGGACTGTGGGGCGGTCCAGGCAATAGAGAGGGTGGTTGGCGCGGCCTGTGCAAGTACGAAGGAAAGATATAAGAGCCGAATGAACAGTGAGGCACAATAATGTTCTAGATTGATTTTACTATTGCCACATATGCTTGACTGTTTTCTTCCCACACAACTTTACTGCAACATAGTCGCTTTGCATTGGTTAATTTTACAGTCACTATGATCTGGTTTTTCATCAAGATCTGTTTTGTTTATATCCAAAGCAGGATGTTGATGAAAAATGTTTTTTGCATGAATTAAAAATATATAATCAAAGACTTGTTTAAGATAGATAAAGGTTCTTCTTTTGTACATTCTACTTCTTCTAAACTATTCTTGGCATAATCTTTCTTTCCCTTTAATCACAGTTTTAACTCATTTTGTAACCCACTTTTGTTACATTGTATTTTAATTTTTTTTCAAAACTCTTTTTCATTCAAAAACTTTACTTTTACATTTTGTTACAAGACCTATAATGCATCTCTCTTCAAACTGATCACCTTCACAATACATGTTTTAGAATGTCCTGGGGTGTCGCTTCTTTTATGATGTTTAGTTGTTTGTTTTTAATTTGGGAACAACTAAACCTATATTTGCATGATTTGAGCAAAGGCAAGTGTCTCTTTTTCTAGAGCTTGGTTTCAGAATCCAAAAAGGCTGTATTTAGCAAATAGTACTTACTGTAACTGATGTTGATTTGGGGGTGAGAAGACAGAACCTCTTGTGTAAATTTTCAAGAGTATCATTAAGATATCTCTTTTGTTTTTTGCATCTTTTCAAAGTTATGGTTTCCTTTTTATCAGCACAAAGGCTATTACACCTCTTTCCAAAAATGTTGTAACTAAAATTTTAGTGTTTTCAAGTACTTTTCTTTCTTTCCTTTATGCAAGCTCCCTTTTGAACTCATCATTCTTCTAGAAGATAATAATTTGAGGTATTTAATGTATCTATATTTCTTTATTTTCTTCCCAAAAAGAGTGTCCACAAACTTTCTTTTCTCTTGGACATTTTTTGATTTTTGAAGTTCTGACTCAACTGAGAGGAAATCATCTCACTGAAGAGCAATTTTGTTCTTACTTGGCGAGTAACAAATTGTCCCTTCAGCATACTGTCTCCTTTCTTCCTTGGAGTTTCTTCTTTAGGTATCTCAAATCTTTGAAACTTCTTTATGTATTTGCTTGCTTTATTTTCTGCCTTTTTGAGTTTCTCGTATATAACATTTTTATGTTCCTTTTTAAGTAACAAATATTTTATTTACTTTTATTCAGCTCATTAGCAGTCTATTTGACTGTAATAAGTCACTCCACCCTGCTTGGTCTGAACAGGACTTAAAGAAGGTGTATCATCTTGTAATAACTTTTATTCCTTTCTCTCATTTCTTTTAGCTTCCTCATAACTGGTAGGGTCTTTTTTTTTTATAGCTTCTCAAAATTTTCTTGTGCCTTTTTTCTTTTCATTGTGCTTTTTTATTTTCTCTACTTTTGATTTCTTAACCTTAGACAAATCTTTATATTTACTTTCATTTTGTTTACCTTAAAGTAATCTGCCACTCAAATTCCTGAAAAAACAAGTATAGGATTATGCTTACTCAGTAAATAACACAGTTGAATGTTTAAATGAACAAAAACCAAACACATTTTGAAACTCTCAACAAATAGAAAAGGAAGTAGGGCAGACTAAAATTGCCATCACCTCTGTGACAACTTCTCACCTCTTACGAAGATGAGGTGACGGAGGTGAGGACCATAGAGGTGAGAATTGCCTACTTCCTAACCTCCACAAAATGGCTGTGTTAAGTATATAAACTAAGAACTTAGCTTATAATAAAATCTATTTTTACTTCAGAAATACATGATAGTAATAATCTTATGGCACTTTAATTACCTGAAATTACAAGGAAATGGAGGTGAGAATTCTGACTAACCAAACAAGATTTGAGCACTTAAAATCACAATATCACTTACATCATTCATTCCCGCAACACTTGACAATCTGAAATGTAACTGTCAGTTATTCAAATATATCCAATGAGAGTTTCATGGTTGACACAACATTCTGTTGGCACTTATAGCTATTTAATGATTTACCCACGGAGATGAGGTTGAATTGTGAGATACACCTATTTGTGACAAATAAAGTGATATTTTAAAAGCCTAGTGCCATTCATTGAGTAATTAAGTATCAATTTGAGTTAATGTTATTTATCACCATGATGCATTTAAAACAAAATATTTTACATGCTATTATGACCTCAAGAAAGACTGTGGGATATGACACGGAGGTAGATCTCACATACTGTGGATAGGTAAAATGGTATAAATTTTCATAAAAACACATTAATATCAGTGCACCATTATAAATGCATTTTTAAACTTAATAACAGGTAAAAATTTATTTACCTCAAATTAAAAGATGAACCCTTATTTTAGACGCAACCTATCAAAGAGGGTCTAAAGTATGCAAAAATAAGAACTGGGCAAATAGGAGTGAGCAGCTTGAGTAATTAATAAGCATCTGAGTACATCAAGAGCACCCATGGAAGCGCAACCCAATACAGTTGCGAAAAAATCCCAGACGGTCGGCTCAGGACTTTTTAACAATATTCAGTGTTACCCAGAAAACAAAGTAATTAAAGAATGATAGGTTATAAAACCTAAGGGTAAATCCTATAGCTAAAGTATTGAATAAAGTTGAGAAATCCATTACATTGTTTTATATATATTATATATATATATATATATATTATATATATTATGAATTAAATAGATAAATACGCTTATATATAATAATCCTAAAGAAACTTATTAATATATAATAATTCTACGCCCATTGTAACCTAACAAAAGGGTAAAACAAAATTATTTAGAAAAGCCATTAATTTGATACTAACAATATTTTATGTATATCACATGAAAACATCAAATAATTTGCTATTTCTCACTTGAGATTCTTATACATAATTGCTCAAAAGTTTCTCGAGATACTTATTCTCCAAATATTTAACTCGTAATAATTTAATACAGTTATTCGGAATATTGATCATAAACTTCAAACTTATGATATAAGAACAATTTATGTTAAACTAGCTTGTCATACTATAAATTAAAATGGAGATAATATCAACAACTTATAATATTACACCTAACATTAGCCTGGACAAAGAAAAATATTTAACCAAAATAATGATCTAACGTTTACATCTATCATTTCACTAGCGCTATCCAGAAATTCAGTATCATAACTTATATCCTAATATGTTAATTATTTAAAATGCAATAAAAAGCTAACTAAAATATTTTGCATTTAGTTTGATCAAAGATTTAACATGTTTGAAATTTAACCCGAAATAGTATTGCCATTAAAATAATCAAATTTTGTAGAAGTTACATCCAGTCCAGATAAATATTAATGCTGAAATCGAATGTATGCTTACATTTCATAATAAATAAACCAAAGCCTCAGCTTCATCCTACTAAACCAGAGCAATGTCTAAGAGTAATCATCATATTTCTCTGCCAGTCTTTTATATGATTTGCACAACTCCAGAACACGGAATGGAGGGATAGCAAGGGGGGAACCAAAGACAATCAAACAAAGGGAAGGATCTACGTATGACTCGAGGCTTCCACTCATTTCTCGAAGATATTTGAACGTATGGACACTGGGGTTTTAGAGTCATCTTTTTTCTAAGTTCTTTGGCTTGTCTTGAACTCGCTGCTTTGATTCTTGAGAGGAGCCAGTTAGTTGGTTGTGGCGTGATGATGTGATCGGGTGTGTTGTCTCTCTATCTCTCTCTCTCTGGTTAGTGTGCAGCGGAGCCAGTTGAAAGGGTAAGTAGATGTTTTGGCCGACTTGTTTTCTTTTCACTTGTAGCTAATGCTACAAAGGAAAGCATTTATTTACTTGAGGCAGTGAAAGGCACATTTCTGTGAGAATCACCCATTTTCAATTGTGAGCAAAGATCATAAGTGAGTCAAAAAGGGAAAAGCCCAACATACAAGATAAATCCTCAATAAACACAATGGCCCATATTAGGGCCAATAGTAAATATTCATCATATTCGGGAGAAGCCCATACTGAATTATAGTGGGAACTTAGGAGTGCAAGTGTTTAATTGTAATAATGTTGACCATTACAACTAATATATTTTCTCATAATGTACAAATTAAGATTTACAACCATTCCATTACAGTTATAACCAACACGAAAAAACCCAACCACATTGATATAAAAAAAAAAAAAAAAAAAGTACTGCTGCCAACCATAGAGCATGAAACATTTGTAAATATTCCTTTCACTGCAAAAAATTTTTACCTAGTAGTATGACCAAACATTCTGCCACCTTGAAAATATACTTTCAATGAAACATAAAAATAATTAAGATATAAACTAAACAAGTGAAATGAGTTAAGCAACAGTTGGTTCAAAATAAATAAAAGTACATCACTATTACATACAAACAGAATACTATAAAACACAAGTATGTACATATATATGCTTAGTTTTCTTCCATTGGAAGCGGACATAGTTTTGTGATGGCTCTCTTCAGCGAGCCACCTGCGGTCTTGAGAGTGACACACGAACTATTCCATCTGTGCCAGGATGTAATTCCAGTACTCGACTCAGTTTCCAACTGAGCAGAGGGAAATTGTCCTCACGAATGAGAACCAATGTTCCCAATTGAATGTTATGGCCATTGTGTTCTCCATTTCTTCCGCTGCTGGAGTTCGGCTAAGTACTCTTTGGACCACCTGGCCCAAAAAATGCTGAGAAAGTTGTTGCGCATGCTGCCAGCGTGATAGTCGATTCATCTGAAGTGATGCCAGGCTTGGATCTGGAGTGGTCACCAGTGAGTCTCCTATCAAAAAATGAGAGGGGGTAAGAACAGCAAGGCGGAAGGATCACTGGACAGAGGTGTTAAAGGACGGGAGTTTAGACACGCCTCTACTTGTGTTAAAAATCGTGCTTAGTTCCTCATATGTAAGCGTTGCATTTTCCAAAATTCTGTTCAGATGATATTTGACAAGCCTAATTCCTGATTCCCATAAACCACCGAAATGGGTGCTCTTGGAGGTATAAAGTGCCATTCAATGTTGTCTTTGGCTAGAGTGGATGTCACTTCCGTTTGATGGTAATCAGAAGTAAGTAGATTGCGAAGTTCCATAAGTTCATTGTTTGCTCCGACAAAATTGGTAGCGTTATCAGAATAAATATGAAGACATTTGCCTCGCCGTGCCATGAATCTTCGCAAGGCTGCTAAGAATGATTCTGTAGTTAGATCACTCACCAGTTCAAGGTGAATAGCCTTGGTAGCGAAGCATACTAAAAGAGCTATGTAACTCTTTATTTTCTTCGCTCCTCTTCTTCTTCTTTCTTGTAGTATTGGTATTGGACCACCATAATCAATTCCTGTATGCAGAAATGGACGAGAAGATTCTATTCTGCTCTTGAAAAGTTCTCCCATCATTTGTTGTACGCCTCTGGGCTTGGCCTTGAAACATTTAATACAATGTGCACAATTCTTCCTGCATAAGTTTCTACCATTCAGTGGCCAATACACTTGTCTTAGCGCACTGAGCATTGCTTGTGGCCCAGCATGAAGTTGTTTCAAGTGTTCGTTGCTGGCTATTAATTCTGTCAGTTTGTGTCCCTGAGGTAGCACAATTGGATGCTTCGGATCTGGTGTGAGGTTGGATTTTTGTAAACGTCCGCCCACCCTGATAATTCCATTGTTGTCTAGAAAAGGGTTCAGGGAATTAAGTTTGCTCTTTTGATTAACTTGATGATGGGATCTTAGATCCGAAAGTTCTTTCTGGAACCTTTGATGTTGCACAATTTTAATTATGGTTGTTAGTGCTATCTTGGTTTCATTCACTGTAAGTGATCCCCTTCGACGTGATTCGTTAGTATGTCTGGTGTTGTAAATGAATCTTAAGCAGTATGAAACTATGTGTACAAGTGTGTTAAGCGATGAGAATTTATCAATTAACGCACAGTCTGGAACTATGCTGACCAGCGTGGTGTTATTCTTCCTCCTCTCTAGCACCTCTTCATTTGGAACTTCCAGAGAGCAAATAGGTTTCATCCATAAGCTAGAGTCCTGGATTAGCCAATCTGGACCATGCCACCATAAACTCGAGTGAACTAACTGCTCAGCTGACACACCTCTAGACACAAGGTCAGCAGGGTTTTCATGCATTCTAACATGTCGCCAATTTTCAATTTCAGTGATTTCTTGAATTTTGGCAACTCTGTTTGCCACAAATGTATTCCAGTTTGATGATGGTAATGCCAACCATGCTAACAATAGTTGAATCTGTCCAGTAGAGAAACATTTGGTGATGTTTTTGTTAAGGGCTAATAGGTACGATGGTAAGTTCTGCCAATAGTAATGCTCCACATAATTCTAGTCTTGGCAACGATGATTTTTTGAGTGGAGCTACACGGGACTTAGAACAAATGAGGTTGACTGTACCGCAACCTCTTGAGTCTGTGCTTCTTAAATACAAACATGCGCCATAAGCAGACTCCGATGCATCTGAAAAACCGTAAATCTCCAACTGGACGGTTGTGTCACCTGCTAGAATTCTTCTCCTGATTTGCATTTTATTGAGACTTGTGAGCGATAAAAGGCATTGTTGCCAACTTGAGTGCAAACTGATTGAGATCGATTCATCCCAACATAATTTTAACTGCCATAATTATTGAAGGATAATCTTGGCCTTCAGGATGACTGGTCCGATCAACCCTAATGGATCAAAAATATGAGTTGTCACTGATAAAATTGTTCGTTTTGTGACTCGATTTACTACGTTCTTTGTAAATTGTTAACCGAGTAGTGAAAAGTGTCACGCTTTGGATCCCACAGCAGACCCAATGTCTTGATGGTGCTATTTTGGTCAACTTGAAGAGTCGGATTGCTCTCTTTATCTTCTGGAGGAATGTTGGCCAACCGCTCTTCTTAATTAGCACACCATTTCCTTAAATGAAATCCGCCACGTTGTAAAAGTGCTATCAGCTGATTTTGAAGGATCACAGCTTCTTCAATGGTGTCCACTCCTGTCATGAGGTCATCGATGTAGAAGTCCTTCCTTACCACCTCTGACACCATGGATAATGGTCTTGTTCGTCTCGTGACAATTGTTGCAAAGTTCGTGTTGCTAAGTATGGTGCACAAGCTGTTCCATATGTTACTGTTAGCAAGCGATAAACTTAATGAGGCATGCTAGGATTCTCTCTCCAGATAATCTTCTGTAAATTCAATTGCGACGAATCCATTTTGATTTGGCGGTACATTTTTTCAATGTCTGCCGTTAGCACAAATTTGTGCGTTCTGAAGCGTATGATAATAGAAAAGAGATCATCTTGCACAGTTGGGCCAACCATCAAAATATCATTCAAAGATGATCCAGAACTAGTTTTTGCTGATGCATCGAATACAACGCGAATCTTGGTTGTTGTGCTCGAGGTTTTGAAAACTGGGTGATGTGGAATATAATATTCCACACTTGATGGTGAACAAATGTCTTGATATTGTAATAGTTCCATGTGCCCAAGAAGTTCGTATTCACGCATGAATGCTCAATATTGCTAATGTATTTCAGGTTGCCTAGCCAGCCTTTTCTCTAATTGATCAATTATTAACTATCAATCTTGGTTTAAATAATACACTATAATAATAGTTAATCTCATGTTTCAGTGAACTGAAGAAACTTTCAGAGGAAAGTTTAACCAGGCAGCCTGAGGAAGTTTTTGACATTATTTGTAAACTAGGAGAAGGGTGAGTAATACACACACTTTCACATTGTTTTAGCTGACAAATATATACTTAGTAAAAGAGCAGTTTCAATTTAAATTGGTCATATATTAGTTTTAAACCATATCATTTTGTATCCTTTTAATTTTAATGAACATTTTTTGTACCATTTAAACATATCCTGCATAACATCTTAATCATCCTTTAAATCTTTTGACTTGCATACTTATTGTTTGAATTTAATCATGCCACTAAACTAAAGGTTTTATTTATTTAAACCAGTTAGGTTAATGAGAACAGTCTTGTATTGGCTTAAAAACCACCCTACATCACATCTGATCATAGGAGTATATTTTTGTCTTTAACGCGCCATATATGATTACAGGCTTTACAATGTGTGTGTTTAATAGCAACTGAACTAAGTTAATATTAAAGGGCTGTTGAGTTCACCATATAAACAAAATTAAACTTTGTTTCCACCAAAAAATATTTTATTTATCTTGTCAAAAAAAAGTTTCAGCACAAAAATGCCCTTTTCGCCCGTTCCCTATATTTCCACCCTAACTATGCCACATTAATTATAAGTGTCATTATTATCAAATTATAGCATCCTACTAGGCAATCTGTTTATGGGTTCATTTATGTGAAATCCCATGTAATTTTTTTGAAATTTTTTATATGCTAATATTTTGTATCTAGGCTAATTTTTGTCTACTTAGACACACCAGAATAAATGTTTGCTAGATTTTAAAAAGGCTATTACGGTCAACGCCCCATTCTCTGCAGTAATGGAGGGGACGAGTTCTGTGGTCAACACAGAACTGCGGATATTCCGAATATTGAGTAAAACAAGAGATTTTAGCACATTCAATTAAAACTAGTACTCAGCTATCGTGGTTGCATTTATGAACACATCATTATATTTCACACACTAAGATTATAAAAAAAACACTTTAAATCAAGTCACAGTATACTCAAAATATAAACATCATTCAAAAATTCATATTAGTCTTCTGCTTCATTGCAACTGCTTCCTTTTCCTTATCCTGCTACGTATTTACTGTAATATCAGCTTGTCAGATAGGAGTGTGTCATCTTCCAGTTCTAGATAATTAAGCAGGTTATCAGTCCATTCCCCCTTGCATAAACTTTTTGTGTCTCTGGCCAGTATCTTTTCCCTGGGGATTTACGGAGTACAACAATCTGTAGCCCTATGCTCTCCATCAATATGGCGTTATTCATAAATGTATCCCCTGCTGTTGGTGATGCCATGGTTAAGCTCCAAAGTGGATAATTCGCCTGTGGATAGTCGGGGAGTTTACTGTACTAATATTCACCTCTTGAAAGAGGACTTTCAGTAAAGTTATTTAAATGTTGAGTGGTTTTGTTCATTCAAAACTTGAGCTTAAATTCTGCATACACATTTAGCAAAGAACAATTTTCTGATACCTGTTAACAGAAGTGGCTCTGAACCACAAACAGATTTTTTTATATCATGAGAAGGGGGGGTGGGGTCGAGGGGGGGGGGGGGGGGGGGCAAAATGAGATCTCGCACCGCCTGAAAAACTTGCTAGGGTCACTCCTGTTTCTATGTAGATAGCATTTGCTAATCCAACTCAAACAGAGGATCTACATTACTTAATAATTACACTAGGAATGTTATACTTATTGAATGAATGTAGCCTGTATCTCTATAGGCTTGTGGCTCTTATTAAATGTTTCTGTTTTCAGGTCTATGGTAGTGTTTACAAAGCTCTCCACAAAGAGTCGGGCCAAGTCTTGGCCATCAAGCAAGTGCCTGTTGACACTGATCTTCAAGAAATCATCAAAGAAATATCTATCATGCAACAATGTGACAGCCCTTGGGTTGTCAAGTACTATGGTAGTTACTTCAAAATACTGATCTCTGGGTGAGACCACTACACTGGTTTTTCATGTGGGGATTTGGCTATCCTCGCATATTTTTCTTCTATAACATACATCATCATGAATTGTTTCCAGCCTGTGGCCGGGTCTGTTTAATAAAACGACTCCATCTCCCTCTGTCCTTTCACCATTCTTCCTTCTGCACTCACTCACACTCTCCTCCTCTCATTTGCACACTTGCTGCTATCTCTTCCTTTATTCTCTTACTTTGTGTCTCTTGCGGTCTCTTGCCTACATATCCATTAATCTTCTTGGAATCCTTGCCTCTTCCATCCTCATTATGTGTCCATACCATCTCATCCTTGCTTCCTCAATTTTCTCATGTAGCCCGACTCTTGACCATACATCTCCTTTCCTAATCCTATCTCTTTTGTTGACAGTTAGCATGGTCCTCATAAAATTCATTCCCATGGCCTTGTAAACCTCTTGTAAAAATATTAGGAAGCGTGAAGGGGAAATCAGTTAAGAAGTTTATCTAACAATAACAAAGTTTGTTTATTTTATTTAGAATAATCAAAAATGGTAAATACATGAAAAGAACAAAATATAATAACATGGCGTGAAGCGCTTATCCTCTCAGATTTATAAAAAACTCAATTAGATAATGGAATTACAAGACTTTGCAATACCTGAAAATAAAAAGGGAAACATACAGTAATTAGTTGGTTGTCAATACAACACTAATATTAATAGAAATCATGGAAGTCTATGGTTCTAAGTTGAATATCCCACACATTTAAAGAGAAACACAATAACTCCGCTATTACTCCTATCTGATATTTATACATTTATTAACATCAGAACTAATACAGGAAATCACCCAAACACACGCCTTCGAGCAAAACGCAATAATCATGATCACATATCATGTTAAATTGAAATTTACATAGCCCTTACAGAGAGTCAAAAGTTTATGGTTCCTTTAGCTTGAGTAATAGACGCTAAAAAAACTGTACTTCATCGTAACCCCTACAAACATTCAAACTTATGTAATAATAACAAGAAAAATAAATATGCGCCTTCAAATCACAAAAAATCAACATAATGTTGAACGGTAATTTACAAGACTCTATCTTAGGACCAAGTCCCAAACTAATCTAAAAGTGTCCTGAGCTCTACCTTTGATCAGTTAACAAGATAACTTCAAATACAATATATAAGATTTTTAAAAAACATGAAGTTATAGTAAGGAAGCAGATATAAATTGATTAAAGAATTCAATATAATTCAATAATTGATGAAACCAATAGATTATTAACAGTGAACCATAAACAAGTTTATAAAATATCAGTGTGATTTAGTAAAAGTGAATAATATTAATTTTCTATATAACTTAGATAAAAAACATTGAGTAAAAACACATTAAAATGTGAGTCAGGTCACAACACATAACATTAAAAATATAACACATTAAAAGTTAACATGAATTCATATACTGGAAAAACGTTAAACTTGGTATAATGTTGAATGAAAATATTATTAAGATTGAGTTATTATAATAAGATTAACTGTAATAAATGACAATTGATAATGCAATAAAAAAAATTTAAGAAAATAAATTTTATTGAATTCTAAATTCCTTAGCCGAATTTCTTGCTCCTTGTGTGGCATCCGAGAGATGGCCTTAATTGACATAAATGTGACATGTTTCGGCGTGCAACGTCGCCATCCTCAGACTAAATCAAGAAAAAACAAAGAAAGAATGATAGGTTAAGGTTCAAGACAATGGGCGTTGGTCATAAAGAAAGATTAAGTAAAACAGATTAGAAATTGACTCTAAAATTAAACCAATGTGACGAATGAAATATCATATTTACCCGTGTGTGTACTGCCAAGTGAGCTTCTCAGGTTGAAAACCAGAATAAAACTGATTAAAATCAAGACAGTTAAATAAAGGAAGACAATATGTAAAATTAGAAACGTCTGACAGTCAAAGATAATGATAATAGTAAAGAAGGTACGAAGTGACTTTGTGTGAGGGTAAGTTGTTGCAAGTAAAAATACCGTGGTACTGAATAGATAGATATAGATGTGATGTGGAAAGAGAAAATGACGTTGAGAATAAGGAAAATGGAAGGTCCAAAATCTTCTCGACACTGGCCCGAACAGGTCATTATCTACTGAAAAGGAGGGCTGGAACATAGGTTATTTTAGTCTGGTATGTTGGGGGAGTTTTCTTAAGGTGTTGATTAGGGTTTGATTTTCGAATTGTGTTTGTTCATTAAGGATATTTTTGCTGTTGAGCAGTGCGGTTTGAATAAATATGTTTTCAGCAGTGTTCATGGCTGTACCTTTAGAAGAGCTATAAAGTAGTTTCATGCAGTTTTCCATGGGGGTGGGTTAAAGACCTGAGATTTTGAGATGTTAAGAGAATTTAGATTTTTTCTTGTCGTATTTGAAATCATTGATATGTTCAGAAAACCTAGTTGAAATCTGCCGACCACTTTGGCCAACGTATACACTATTGCACTGGCAAGTGAGCTGATAGACGCCACTTTTTTGAAATTGACTAGTTGTATTGAGATTGGAATTGTTGATATATTTCTTGACATTGTTGTTGGTACTATAAGCTTAACATCTTAACAAAAAATTTAAAACAAACAAAATTGTCAACGTTAAATCTGATAAAGGGAACGCTATTGTTCTCATGACTCTTAATGATTACATTTACAAAACCATGGATTTCATAAATGACAATAACATCATTGAACTAAAAAACGACCCTACCACCAAATTTCAAAAAGCTATAAAAACTTCTCTTAAAAAGGCACCCCTTATTGTCTCGCCTAAAGATACCTTCAAATTCATAAACATGAACCCCAAAGCACCCAGCTTTACTTCTCTCCCCAAAATTCACAAACCAAATATCCCTATACGACCTTTGGTCAACTACCAGAACGCCCCAGCTTACAAGATCACTAAATTCCTTGCCAAAATATTACAACATAACTTACAATTAACATATTTCTTCAACGTAAAAAGCTCTTACAACCTGATAGACAAACTCAAAATATCTCCCTAAACAAACAATATAAATTTCTATCTCTAGATATCTCCAACCTATACACAAATGTCCCTGTGAATGAGACCATAGACATTGCCACTAATAATTTGATAAATAATAACGCGTCTTCTGATTACACCAAGCAGATCATATCTATCCTTAAAACCGTTTCTGATCAAAATTACTTCCAGTTCAACAATAAATACTACTCCCAAAAGGATGGCTTAGTCATGGAGTCTCCCATCTCAGTTCTAATGTCCGAAATTTTCTTACAATACTACGATAATAAAATACTTGATAAACTTAACACCATTTTGGACGTCAAATTCTATTGCCGTTATGTTGATGACATCTTGTTAATTTACGAACAACGTCCCAATTCACCTTTGAATGAATTAAATCATACTGTCAATACAATTCATCCCAACCTCAAATTACCATTGAACATGAAATCAACAATAGCATAAACTATCTTGACATTTCCATTTTCAGAAACTTGAACAACCGCTTCGAGTACAAAATTTTCAGAAAACCCACACACACAGATACAATCATTCCCAATGACTCTAACCACCCTCTTCTCACAAAAGAGCAGCTTTCAACAGCCTCATATACAGACTACTCCATATACCTTTAAGTAAAAAGAATTACAAACTTGAACTCAATACTATTAAACAACTTGCCATTAATAATGGATACTCTCATTCTCTTGTGTACCATATCCTCCAAAAGCAAAAAGCCCAGTTAAAACGCACAACCACCCTTACTCCCTGCAATGCCACACCCACCAATAAAACCAAATGGATTAAGTTCAACTACACTGGAAATAAAATTTACAGAATCTCCAACATTTTCAAAAACACAAACTCAACATAGCTTATAGTACCAACAACAATGTCAAGAAATATATCAACAATTCCAATCTCAATACAACTAGTCAATTTCAAAAAAGTGGCGTCTATCAGCTTACTTGCCAGTGCAATAGTGTATACGTTGGCCAAAGTGGTTGGCAGATTTCAACTAGGTTTTCTGAACATATCAATGATTTCAAATACGACAAGAAAAAATCTAAATTCTCTGAACATCTCAAAATCTCAGGTCATTAACCCACCCTATGGAAAACTGCATGAAACTACTTTATAGCTCTTCTAAAGGTACAGCCATGAACACTGCTGAAAACATATTTATTCAAACCGCACTGCTCAACAGCAAAAATGTCCTTAATGAACAAACACAATTCGAAAATCAAACCCTAATCAACACCTTAAGAAAACTCCCCAACATACCAGACTAAAATAACCTATGTTCCAGCCCTCCTTTTCAGTAGATAATGACCTGTTCGGGCCAGTGTCGAGAAGATTTTGGACCTTCCATTTTCCTTATTCTCAACGTCATTTTCTCTTTCCACATCACATCTATATCTATCTATTCAGTACCACGGTATTTTTACTTGCAACAACTTACCCTCACACAAAGTCACTTCGTACCTTCTTTACTATTATCATTATCTTTGACTGTCAGACGTTTCTAATTTTACATATTGTCTTCCTTTATTTAACTGTCTTGATTTTAATCAGTTTTATTCTGGTTTTCAACCTGAGAAGCTCACTTGGCAGTACACACGGGTAAATATGATATTTCATTCGTCACATTGGTTTAATTTTAGAGTCAATTTCTAATCTGTTTTACTTAATCTTTCTTTATGACCAACGCCCATTGTCTTGAACCTTAACCTATCATTCTTTCTTTGTTTTTTCTTGATTTAGTCTGAGGATGGCGACGTTGCACGCCGAAACATGTCACATTTATGTCAATTAAGGCCATCTCTCGGATGCCACACAAGGAGCAAGGAAATTCGGCTAAGGAATTTAGAATTCAATAAAATTTATTTTCTTAAATTTTTTTTATTGCATTATCAATTGTCATTTATTACAGTTAATCTTATTATAATAACTCAATCTTAATAATATTTTCATTCAACATTATACCAAGTTTAACGTTTTTCCAGTATATGAATTCATGTTAACTTTTAATGTGTTATATTTTTAATGTTATGTGTTGTGACCTGACTCACATTTTAATGTGTTTTTACTCAATGTTTTTTATCTAAGTTATATAGAAAATTAATATTATTCACTTTTACTAAATCACACTGATATTTTATAAACTTGTTTATGGTTCACTGTTAATAATCTATTGGTTTCATCAATTATTGAATTATATTGAATTAATCAACAATATATAAGCTCAAGATATCATGAGAAAATGGGTGGTAAGCCCGAGACACAAAGTTTGCCATAGTGTGGCCTGAAAATACATCCATTAAATTATATATACAATTAAAGAGAAATTACCCAGACTAATTGAAATAAATCTCGCATAAGGAGAAAGGCGACCACATTTGCAACGAATGGTGTGAAACATTTCAAAGTTAAAGTTTATATAAGTCAAGTCCTAGATAATAATTTTGATAAATATCTCCCCCCATTACGTCGAAAGAGAATTTTGAATATTTAAATAATAGATCCCGGCCCTTAGATGCCGTCCTCACCTAGGTCAGTCGGTGGTATAATGAGTGACCATTGAAAACCAACGCCCCAATATATACTCATAAATGTATCCACAAAGAGAAGGGGTAATGGAAGGAGGGGTAGAAAGAACAAAAACGAAAAGAAAAGGAAGGTCCTAGCAACAAGTAGAATTTTCGAGGCTATCATAACGCCAGAACTGCCTCTGACGTGGCCATGTGGAACCTCAGTCTTCGTTTCCAGCCGGGCGTGGATCGAGCCCCGAGCAGTCGGTCGAAAGCTCCATTCAGTCAGTTGTGTAGAGCGTTGCAGAGTGGAGGTCAGAGCACATGCTCTTTTGTTGAAGTTCATCAATGGATTTTGGTGAGTGTTGCCCCATTTGAAATAGCTTTAACTTGTAACTCGTTACAGCCTCCACTCTCATATTTTCTCTTATATCCAAAGTACAAGTTTCTGCTGCATATGTAACTATGAGTATAAAGTATGCTCTATACAACACTTCCTTAAACTTAAGGGGAGCTTCTGTTTTCTATAGTAGGTCTCTTACGCACCTTTTAGAACAACTCTCCCTGCCACCCTCGTCTCACTATATCTCTTCTGCTTTACCTTTTGCCTCAATCACACTGGCAAAATACTTTATACTCTTTACTTCTTTCACATCTGCTCGATCCAGTTTTTTTCACCTTTATTGGTCTTGTTCTATTTCTTGTCATCACCTTCACTTCAATTTTTGACATACTGAATTTCATTCCACACACTTTCACTTCCTCATTCCATTCCTGCAGTTGTTCCTGTACTTCGTCTTTCTTTTACCCCCATACCATAAAGTCATCTGCAAACATCATTGCTGTAATTTTCTCCTCACTCAGTTTTCCTACCACTCTATTCATGATCATTTCCATCACCAATACAAATAATGGTGAGAGGGCACTCTCCTGCTTGACTCCATTTTGTAATTGGAATTACTCTGTCCACCCTTTCTCCATCTCAACACAACTCACATTATTATCACTATACACATTCCTTACTCTCCAAGCCACTCCTCTTTCTGCCCCAGCCTCCTCCATTTCTTTCCATACTTTCTTTCTAGCCACACTATTACAAGCTTTTCTTCATCCATAAATTCCATTACCAGATCATTTCCAAACTCATATATCTTTTCCATCAGCTGTCTAATTCAGAATATTAAATCTATTTTCAACCTTTTTTCTCATAACCCATGTTGCTCTTCTCTCCATTACACTTTTCCTTACACATACACATAAGTGTTTTGTAAATATATTTTTGTACACATTCACACTCTTTAACTACAATTAACATATTTTCAAACAGTTTTATGAGGGAGGAGAGTTTGAGAGATAAACGCTATTACACGGGGAAGAACAGGTGAAAATTGTTGGTATGGATTGAAGGGGAGGGAAAATAGCTAGAGGTGAATAACAGCATGGAAGCAAACTATGAGAGAAAGGCGTGGAAAGGAACTTGGGTGGAAAAGGAAGTTACATGTTTTGAAATACAAAGAGTAGAGAACATTATAAATTGGGATACATAAGTATTTTCTTTACAGATTGAAAAGCTACTTATACTTAAACTAAAACTTAGACTCCACCATAATATTATTTAGCCAGAATTATGTTAGCAAAATATTGGCGCAGGTCTGGACACTAATATAAGCCTCTGTGAATGTTGTAATGGTATGTGAATGTATTTGTGAAGTATTTATGTTGGCTTGTTAACCCTTTATGAACTAATTTATTTTATGTTGTGCATGTCCAGGAAACCATATTTGAAATTGCACTGTATATTTTGTTAGAAGTATATTTAAGCATAACAGCCAGGATGTTAGTATAAATAATTAAAAAAAATATATTTTGAATCTGGCAATTTTTTAAAACCTAATCACAGAGTTTATTTTAGTATTTTGAAATTATTTTAGAGCATATAAAGGTATTTTAAAATAACAGAAATCTAATATGGTCTAAAATGTTATATTTTAATCTTCACTGCCACAGAGATTTATGTTGAAGAACCCTGAAAAAGGAAAAAAAAAGCCTATATCCAGGTGAATAAAAAATATATCCACACTTGTCATCAATACTAATATTATAAAGAGGAAAGATTTTTTGTTTGTAATGGATAGACTCAAAAACTACTGGACCGATTTTAAAAATTCTTTCACCAATATAAATCTACATTATCAGTGAGTAAAATAGGCTATATTTTATTTTGAAAATTTAATTATTTATTCCTCATAAAAATGTCGATAGTATATTATATAGTTGTTGGAAAAAAAAGTTGTTGAAGGGAAAGTGGGGTTGGTGAAGGGTGTGGGGAATGGGGGGTAGGGGTGAGGAAAGAGGAATGAGATGAAAATAGGAGGGAGGATAAAAAGATGGAGGGGGCTATACAGTGATGGTAGGAGTGTATTTTAAAAAAAAAGTAAAAAAAAAAGTTTTGTTTTTATATTGACATGATGGATGATTTGAAGCTTTGTTTTACAGGATTCTTTACAATATTTTTTATGGGGAAGGGGCCTAGTAGAGAATAAACTTATATTGATCTGTGATATAAATAAAAATAGAACTTAAGAATAAATCTGACATCATTGACAGTTATTGCTTTTTATCTTAAACAGTATGGTACAGTTTGAAGCATTCTGGAACATGAAGTCTCACGAGAGACAGCTCACATTCACAAGTTTTTTCACTTCTTTTTTTGTGGTTAACAGACTGAAACAACCCATGAGTGCCCCCCAAATGAAACATTCCCCGATGTTTTCTCTCTGCGGCACTGGTTCCTCTTGTTTAGTAGGCGTGGTTCTCTCCCCGTACTTCCTATTTGCGTTCTTACATACATGCGGATCACATTATTACGCTCTCCACGCGCAAATTTGTAAATCTATTTTCTAAGAAGAGATGTAAACAATTAGTTAATTTCGTATATTACTTGAGCTTTTATTTTAATATCAATTTATAACACCTTGTTAATAAAAGAGAAGTATACATTTTACATACTATGTTTCTGATCTATTGTTAAGTTTAAATGCGTATAAATTCATCTTACTACATAATATTAGTTATATTCATAGTAATTTAGTAAGGAGAATTATATAATAATTATTCAAAGGAATGCCTAATAAAAGCGGTACAAAAGGATCTAATTAAAAAATGAAAAGATAATAAGATGAAATAAGTAGTAAAAGTTAAAAAGACAGCATGGAAATTAATTTAAAAAACATTGAGTGCTTATGACAAGAACCTTTAAAAAATTAAAAATATAGAATAAAGAGTCAGAATATAATATATGGTTACATCAATATAGAAGAGAAGATGGATTGACCGACAGAATAATAGTAAGACTAGTAATAATAAAAACTTTTAACAATCCTATTAAAGAGTGTAAATAGAGTAGGAAATAAGAAACAATTAAATTGGGTAAAATACAGGAAACATGTTCAAATTAGGACAAGAAACATTACAAATAAAAAATCACATACTATAAGGTTACAGGTTAAAAAATTAAAACATTATATAAAGAAAGATATATCAAGTAGGTGACCTGGTGGTCTAGAGGTAAGGTGTCAGACTTCTGTGCTGGCGGCCGGGGTTCAATCCTCGGTCCCGGCACAGATTTATCTGATCGCCAAACCCTTCCTTCACCTCTGACAAGGCATCTTGTGAATGTGGAGAATGCCAGGCCTCCACCGTGGTTCGGATTCCACGTTAAACTGTAGGTCCTTCATTTCATCTCATAATCACCCTACCGTTACACATTAGCGTAAGTGCGTATAACCCGAACGGGTAGTAAGACGTGGTGCTAATAATAATAATAATAATAATAATAATAATAATAATAATAATAATAATAATAATAATATTATTATTATTATTATTATTATTATTATTATTATTAGCACCGCGTCTTACTACCCATTCGGGTTATACGCACTTACGCTAATGTGTAATGGTAGGGTGATTGTGAGATGAAATGAAGGACCTACAGTTTAACGTGGAATCCGAACCACGGTGGCGGCCCGGCATTCCCCACATTCACAAGATGTCTTGTCAGAGGTGAAGGAAGGGTTTGGTAATCAGATAAATCTTTGCCGGGACCGAGGATTGAACCCGGCCGCCAGCATAGAAGTCTGACACCTTACCCCTAGACCACCAGGTCACCCAATAATAATAATAATAATAATATAATATCAAGTATATTAATGAATAAAAATAATTAACAGTTTAAGGTAAAAATGTTGATAAATAAACTGTTGACTTAAGAAGAGTTAAACTGTAATAATGAAAGTGAACAGGGAATATTATGCAGAAAATTAAATTAATAGAAGTTAGAAAAGTTAATTATAAGAGTAGAACTTGGAAGAAAAAACCAATTATATAGAATAGTGAAATAAATGTTAATAAAAAGTTGTTGACTATATAAACGCTCCTTAGCTGATATTTAGTTCCACTCCTTAAGCCTTGAATGCCAAAAGGCAGGTTGACTTGACTACATATTTCGACGTACAAATGCCATCTTCAGGTCTGAGGAAAACCAATGTAAAATTAGTATAAAGACGAAAATTAAGAAATCAAAGGGAAATTAGATGATACCCATAAATAAAATAAATAAATTATTGAATCATTTGAAGGAAAATACCGCTAACCTTAAAGGACCAGGTTAAAGAAATATGCAAAAGGAGAAGAAATGCATAGATTAATATTAATAAGTTGATTAATAATAATAAACAATCAAGCTTACCTCTAAATTAGGGGTTGATGTTATCCCTGTCACTCCAAAGGTGTAATAATTTGAATAAGAAATTATAAGCTAAAATTACAACTTAGGAAGAGAATAATCCAGAAAATATGAGTAGCAACATGAAAAAAGAAAATAAATAAGGAAAAGAAGGTAGCGCTAGGGTATCAGTAGAAATGGGTCAGAAATTGATAGACAAAAGAGATAAAGAAGAGAGATGGCAAAAGAGGGAAGGAAACAGGTTCAAATCTTCACGACCTGGCCCGGTCAGGTCTCAACTACAATGGTAGAAGGGCAGCGGAGAAACAGGATAGGAAAGGGGTTAAGATTGAATAAATGGTGGAAGATATTTGATTGTATTGATTAAAGATTGGTTTTCAAACTTGGTTTGTTCGTTGAGGATAGTATTATGATAAAAACTTGCATTGTAGATATGGAGATTTTCGGCATAATTCATTTTGTGACATTTGGTGGAAGGTAGAAGGCGTTTCATACATTGGTCGATAGGGCTGGGTTGATAGCCTGAAATTTTTAAATGTTCATCAAATTTTGATTTAGTCCTGTTGTATTTAAAGTCACTCAAGTGCTCAAAATACCGTTTAGAAAGTGCCTGGCCAATTTTCCCAATTTAGGCAGCGTTACAATCACAGGTTAATTGGTAAATCCCACTTTTGCTATAGATGTTGTGAGTATTAAGGTTGGAATTGGATAAGTGCTTTTTGACAGTGTTGTTGGTTTCGAAGGCAATCTTGATGTGATGTTTCTGTAGAATTCTGGAGATTATATTAACTTCTTGGCCTGTGAAATTTATTTTAACCCATTTGGGTTGAGTAAGGTTATCAGAAATATTTACCTCTTATTTCATCTTATTATCTTTTCATTTTTTAATTAGATCCTTTTGTATACTGCTTTTATTAGGCGTTCCTTTAAACAATTATCTTACTACATGTTGAATCTAAATGTGGGTAATACTTCGGATCACATGTTAAGTTTAAATGCATATGAAAGGAAACTCCCCTGAGCGCTGTCTCTCCGAGAACGTCCAACCTCCCCTCATCGCTGACATCAGAAACACCTTTTCATATCATGTGATATTATTAACCAATGAAATGAGTTGGCGTTCAGTTCTCTGCCTTCTGATTGGCTGGACGGTGGCATCTCAAAGTGCATCAGAAAATTACGAAACTTGTTTGAACAGAAATAATTCACCACATCAGTGATACCAAAATATTGATAAGATACAGCATTAGACGCTGTCTCTTTTCCCTTTGTTAACTGTCTAATTCATCCAGTAAGCAAATTTAATAAAATAAAAATGTATTTACTTTAAAATTGCCCGAAAGGCTTAAATATTTTTTTAAAAAAAGAACTAATTGAAACAATATTATTAGTAAAGATAAAACCCGAATTCAAAATATGAAATATTAAATAGTAATCTTCAAAATTGCACTTTCATCCTTGTACAAAGTACTTAGAGAAACTTGCTAACACTCTCTTACATGGAAACAGATTAACAAAATAAGGGTGACCTAGCGATCTAGGGGTAAGGTGTCAGACTTCTGTGCTGGCGGCCGGGGTTCAATCCTTGGTTCAGGCACAGATATATCTGATTACCAAACCCTTCCTTCACCTCTGACAAGACATCTTGTGAATGTGGGGAATGCCAGGCCTCCATCGTGGTTCGGATTCCTCGTTAAACTGTAGGTCCTTCATTTCATCTCATAATCACCCTACCATTACACGTTAGCATAAGTGCGTATAACCCAAACGGGTAGTAAGACGCGGTGCTAATAATAATAATAATAATAATAATAATAATAATAATAATAATACTATTATTACTATTACTAATTTTAATAGGGCATACCTTATCCTTGAATTTAAAACAAAATATGGGCTCACAATTGAGAACATTACAACACACTTGGCAGGTTCTAGCAGTGGTATATTCTGAAAAAATTAATAGGTATGCTGTACTCTAAAAGCTGCAGGGAGGATTTGGGGGTCAAAGACTCTTAACCACCATTGGCCAAGAAGGTCCGCGATGCTTCCCCTGGAAATATTTAAACATGAATACCTCTAGCTTAGAACATTGGATCTTAAATATTAATTTTATGTTTCTTTTATACTCGCATTCTACCTTGGGAAACTTCGCACCTCCCAACTCCCCTTGTTTCTCTTTTTTAACTTATTTATATCTTTGTTTTAATATCCACCTTTACAGCCTATTACATATTCTGACTTCATAAAAGAACACCAGAACTATACTCAAAACACACCAAAATGTGAAACTACTGATGATTATCATCCACTCAAATTGTAATGGAATATCAAAACACACCTCACTGCAGTTCATCGCAATACCTAAATAATCTAAGATTTCAGTAAAAATGTCAAAGCTTAGAGTTATGAGACCACTCCTGACTGTATAAGAGTGGCATACACTGTTAAATTGGTTGAGTGTAATTAAAATTACACACAGGTAGCATTTTCATTTTTCATTTATTTGAGGTATTATATTGCAAAGGGCACTTTCTGGTCCAAGTGATTATATCAGAACACAATTTAACTTAAATCTAGAACAAACCCAACATCCAGCACCCGGCCTTTAATTCATCACCTTGAGAGGGGAAATCTAAATTTTACCAATAATATTCTTTTAGGCCATGCCAAACTCACAATGACTAATAATCAGATAATGTATGCTGCAAAAAATTATAAACTTATAAGCAACAACCATAAGAACCAGTAAATACTTCATACTAGAAACAAAAACACTGTCTAACTACTACAGTTAAATTAGCCCCACATTCCCCACCCTCCCACCCCTACTTAACCTGTGTATACTCTAAAATGATGGTAAATATTTTTGCCAAATACATGATGAAACATGTGCCTAGAATGCATAAACATAATCAAATATGTATTTAATTATTGCATAGCTTAAAGCTTGTTATTTATATGATTATTTCACATATATTATTTTCATTTATTTTATTTTACTTTATTTGAGCTATACTAGCCTAGTAAATAATCATTGTGATCTTGATTCTTGAATATTTGTTCAATGGTTGGAACACTGTTTTACTTGCAATAAGTATTCAACAGGTCCTGGGTTGTAAACACCCTAGTTCATTGGCCAATGTTTGTTTACAAGGGGCAAGGGGGTGTTTTTCAACCCCATAGACATTGATCAAGGTCACTAGAACTTCTCTAGCTTTGCCTTCTGTTTTCAAGCAGCAGGTCCTGAGCTTCATAAGCTGGGTAGGTAGACCCTTTTGGAGGAATAATTACTTAAAACACAATATTCTTGAATTATGAAGAAATATTTGTTTACAATTTAATAATGTATAGTTAATTTACACATGTATATTTATTCACAATTTAAACATTACTGTTTACACAGTTTGCACAGACATTGGATTTAGAAACTAGTCCATATAATCATGGGTATGCTGCGCAGGACTAGCCTACCCATACCACTGGGATGGTTTTTCTTTTTTATCTGTGGCTGGAATGTGTCCTGGGAAGTGTCCCCAGGCTTTTGATTGCAAAAGCAGGGAGCATTTTACTTAAGAGGGTCGGCCATGTTGTACTCTGGTAATTTAACTGATTGATTCTAGTAATTGTTCTGCCAAGTCCACACTCTATTTATAAATGTTCTTTTTTTACTTCCTACCAGTTTCTTAAATAACTTTTGTGTGTACAACATAAAAGTTTAAAATAGCAATATTCATCAAATAAAAAAGTTGAACTGTAACCTTTCATAAATTTCCTCATTATTTGTAAACACGCCAGAACTTATTCTTTACGATCACACCACCCATTCCTTTGTTGTATTTCTTCACTCAGCAAGGCTTTACTATGTTTTCTTGATGGACCAAGTCTTGCTTTCTTTTTCAGCCTTCTTTTTCTACCTGTATCAACTATATCAGATTTTTTGTGCTTGGCTGATAAGATGTATACATCCTTTTGATCATGCCATTTCAGTGCGCTAGCTTGGCTAGATCTTGTCTCCATCTGGTCTGGTGTCAATTTATTTTTGGGCATATTTTTAGGCATATTTTTCCCATTTCCTCTCACTGTTCCCACAACATTCATCTTCCTTCTTTTCAGTTCCATGACAAGGTTTGGTGAAGAATACCAATTATCCATATACAGTGTATAGCTTTCTTCAACGATATGCTTTCTGAGCTCTAACATAACGTTCTCACTAGTAGAAAAGTTATCTGCCTTGAACAACATCCATACCGGTATATATTTCGAAACTGGTGCAATACCCAAAAGCAGAGTCACATATCTTATATAAAATTTTATGTTGAAATGAGCATACTTGTAGGGATTGAACTGTGCATATGCAAGTCGCCCTCTGAATTTTATAATACTTTCATCTATTGCCTCATCCTCCATGGGTGTGTATACAACTTTGAATTTGTCACCAAGGAAGTCGATAACATACCTTAATTTTGAAGTTCTATTGTTAGAGTTCGCAGTTTATTGTCAGAGAAGTGGCGATATATAGATATCAGCTGGAACCTAACATATAACATAGTTTTCCTTTCAATGGGGGTTTCAGTCACAGCTCTTTTGGACCAGTTCCACTTCACTTTAGACTTTTTAATTTGGATCATTAGAATACACAATGAAAAATATGTCCTCAGCTCATCAGGAGTTGTCACACCACTTGTCATCAGTGATTTTTTTTTAAATAGTAAACTGCACTGGAAAACTCCTGTGCGGCATATTCATCAGTCTCTATACTCGGTTTCAACCAAAAATGGTCACATAGGAACCAGCAACCTGTTGCACACGTTGTTTTGGTGCACAAGGGGTCAACCAACATTAAAAAAGTTACTAGCATTTCTTTTTATGAAATGAAGGCTGTCTACCTGGGTCGAGTCAATAAGACTTTTGCATATGACCTAAATAGTTATTAAGACACAGGTCAAAAATAATATAACTGTGTTTATGTAAAGTAATAGGGACTTCATTACCCCTTTTCTTTAGTCTGTTGGCTAATATTTTCAATATCACAAGGCCAACATTTCCAAATTTGTCATACATAAAAGAATGCTGGGTAACCAAACATAAGAGAATGACAATACTCTACAGTGTCTGACATTTAGTTCTCTCAATGTTGTCTCATTTGGCAGCTATCAAACTTAGACCAAATTTAAAATACATAAACACTCACAAGGCCACTTCCAGTTTATATGTTTTTGATCTTCATGCCCACGGTTTTGGGTCAAGGATGTACAGAATAAAAAACAAATATAATAAATGTTTAGATTTAAAAAGTAGCATAACATTTAACATTATCACCTTTTAAAGTAGACTTCCTTTTATGCATAGACCGGACTATAATAACCATATAATAACCATCGGTTAAATTTCCTAAAATAAAAATACAATTATTATTATTTTGCTATACAAATTTTAACTAATTTTGTGTTCACATAAATCCTCAGTTTTATATGATTAACTTTGTATTTATTATACTATCTAAGCCCTACTCAAACCAGGATTGTCAGGAGTGAGTAGCAGAGGCCGAAATATTAAACAAATATTTCCATGCTATCTTATTATGTAATTGATTATGTAGTAATTAAAATCATTATTTGTTGTGGAACAAGTCCATAGTTAAACTAGCTGGAAATAAAAATGGGTCAGCTAAAAGAAAATGAAGCACAATCTTAGTTAAGCCTAACCAAGTGTCTAGGATTGATGTTTTAATTCTAAGTCACACAAATTTGTACATTTAAACGTATCTAAATTGTAGTCATATTGAAGTAAAAATTACTTAACTAGTATACACATCCAAAACGTATTAATGTGTATGTGTAATTGAGCTAGGGGATATGTATTAATGAACAATTTTGATGTGGTCAGCCTTTCTGCTCTTTGAATGTTTTGCATTGTCAAATTCCCTGGGTCATATAACCAAATGTAAACATGCTCATCTAATATTCAAAACATCTTAATTGCAGTGTCAAAGTATTATTTGTGTCCTGGTCGCCAAAAGTGATGTATGATGAGATCTTAAGGAAAAAAACAAAGCTCAACAATAACTACACAAATTGCTAGCGCTAATGTTGAACTAAGCTATTTAAAACATGACAACAATATTTATAATGCAACTCTAATGGGGTTTCGACCAATTTTATGTTATAACTAGCTTTGATAGTCAATTTATAAAATATTTGTTCAGGTGAGAGACAAAATATATTATAAAACTAGAATTGCGAGATAAACTTTACACCATTTTTCATCCTGAGATAAAGTTTTGACAGAAAAGGAAAAAATAAAGTTTAGGGTCTCAATTACTTCACTCCACATTACTTTAATTTATTTGTTACTTTATACATCCTAGTTTAGGGTCTCAATTACTTCACTCCACATTACTTTAATTTATTTGTTACTTTATATATCCTACAGCAGCCCTGGGCAATCTACATATTCTTTTGTGGCCCGCCAAGCTATCTATCTGTGAAATATATATACACAAACACACACACACATAATGCTATAAAGTGCGTATAACCCGTACAGCTAGTAAGATGTGGTGCTAATAATAATAATAATAATAATAATAATAATAATAATAATAATTCTATAAAGTTAAATTTTAAATATAATCCTAGAAACAAAAGTATCCTGTCAGACAAAATACCCATTCCATGTTTATGTTCTATCTCTTGAGACCAAAGTGTTGGCAACCCTGATGGCTCCAACAGCCTAAGTGACACCACGCCGGCTACGATAAACTAAGTACTGAACGCCAGGCTGGGTGGTTGTTTCATGCACGTTACGTTACGTATGTCAATAAAAATTTAAAAAAAATAATAAAGTTTTTAAATATAATTCAAAAATTAATAGAAAATGAAAAATTGAACAGGAGTGTCATGTTTTCACTGAATAGTGGAAAACAAAATACTATTTTACTGAAGTAAATAACAATGCTGTTTGCCTTCTTTGCCAAGACAGTGTATCAGTGCTAAACAAGTAGAATATTAAAAGACATTTCAATACCAAACATTCTGAATGTGGTTCAGACTTAACTCCAGAAGCCAGAAAGAAAGCAGCAGATAAATTAACTCAAAATTTGTGCTCACAAAAAATTTTTTTACAAGGCAAACTATGGAACTAAAAGCAGCTACAAAAGGCAAGTTTTACTAAGTTTTGAGAACATAAGTCTATCTCGGCAAACAATAATGAGAAGAATTGAATGTATTGATGAAAATTTGAATGAGCAACTATTATCAGTATCACAATTGATCATATGTTACTCGGTTTCTCTCGACGAGAGTACAGACCAAAAGAATACTGCACTTTATGAATTTTCATACGCGCATGTACTCCTGAACTTGAAATTATTGACGAACTTCTATTATTGGCGTCTATGAAGAACCAAACATTGGGAATTGATCTATTTGAAAAAAGTAGAGAGCTGCTTGGTAAAATATAACTAGCCATGGAACAAAATGATAAGCTTAACAACTGACAGAGCACCGAGTTTGATGGGCAAGAATATATGAGTGTTAAAGAAAATTCATGAACAATATGCTGATTATAACTTAATAACAATACTTTTTACTATACACTGACAAATATTGTGTAAAAATATGCTTAAAGTGGAACACATCACCTTTTGCGTTATTAAACTTGTTAATTTAATCTGATCGAGAGCCCTGAATCAAAGACAATTTATAAGTTTTCTTCAAGATCTTGAATTTGAGTATTCAGATATTATCTATCATAGCGAAGTTCGATGGCTAAGTTGGGAAAGGTTCTTTGCAGAGTATGGGATTTAAAAGATGACATAATTATCTTTTTAGAAATGAAAAATATTATGGACTTTCCTGAATTAACTGATCAAAACTGGCTTTGTGATTTGGCATTTACATTGGTCATCATGACACACCTAAACTTTTTCAACTCTGTGCTACAAGGAACAAATTTATATGCCCATAACATGCTAATAAGCTTGAATGAATTCCAATTAAAACTATTGTATTCACAACATTTATTGATAAAAATTCTTGATCACTTTCCAAACATGCAAACACTGACAATATGAGAAAATAGAGTTGAAGAATGTGCCAAAAGGATCAACGTTTTGAGCGATGAATTTTCTCGCAGGTTTGCCGACTTTTGTAATATTGAAAAAGGTATGTTGATAGTTTGCAATACATTTTCATTTGACATTGATAATGCACTTAGTGAACTGTAGTGACCTGTAGTGTAATCCTGGCTTAAGAGAATCACACAGTTGTGAAGAAATTTGTAAATTTTACAATTCTCTTGATTCTGATAAATTCACAAACATTCAAGATTTTGCTCGAAAAATGTTGGTCATTTTTGGATTGACCTAACAAACATTTGCTATAATGAATCTCAATAAAAACTCCTTATGATTAAGCATTTCTGATGAACATTTACAAGCAGTTTTAAGAATTGCGATGACAAAACTTACACCTGAAATCAAAGAAATGATGAAAGATATGAAAAAATGGCATTCATTAATAAGTCATGTTTTATTTGAGAATTATTACTTATTTTTTATATGGTTCATCTATTTTTATATTGTCTATATAATTTTCTATTTAATATAAATTTGTTACAATGTAAATTAATTGTACCAAAAAATCAAATTTTATCTGTTGGCCCATTATAATATTTCACTTCTCAATGTGACCCTTCAGCCTAAACATTGTAATACCCTTTAATCCAATTTTCTGTTTATTAGATTGTCATGGAATACTGTGGAGCTGGTTCAGTTTCGGATATAATGAGGTTACGCAAGAAGACTCTAGCTGAAGATGAAATTGCAACTATTCTCTGTGATACACTTAAAGGTCTTGAATATCTACACCTTAGGAGGAAGATTCATCGGGATATTAAAGCTGGTAATATTCTGCTAAATACAGAAGGCCATGCTAAATTGGCAGATTTTGGAGTTGCAGGCCAGCTTACGGTAAGATATGTTTGTTTATACATTAATTTAATAAAAATCATTGCATATTTGATCAATTATTAAAGTTATGATTTTGAATATTATTAAGTACTTTGTAAACCAATGTGCAATTTCACGACTTGAGACAAAGTTAACCAATTGTCATATTTTCACACTCGCTGTTTAAGAAATGATCCTTCACTGTTTTATAAGTAGAAAATTATGTTGAGGATGGGGGTGGAAGATTCACAGGTTTCTGAAACTAGCAATTGAGAGATCTTGGCATTTTAGGATAATGAAAGTTTTTAAAAGTTATTTAAAATGCAATGATAAAATTACATATTCATCCATGATAGCTGTAATATTTCTTTGTAAATGTCTTATAACACAATAATAAAAAACATGTACTTAGGTACAGGAATGGGAACAAAATCATGTTCTTATTAAATGTAACACAATATATGTAATTTAAATCAAAATTAATATTAAAATAATTAATAAACAACAGCACTAGATTATTTGGTCATATTTATTATATAAATATAAAATTTAACATCTAAATATTTTCCTCCTTAAAACCAAATATATTTATTTAAAAAGTCTAATAAGATAGGGCAGATGGAAAATAAAGTAAAAATGTTAAGTTGATTAATCTTTAATTTTGCCATTATAATAACATACAATATGTTAAGGCTATTTATAAAAAAAAATACAAGAATTTATTATTTATTTAAGTTGCGTTACATCCTACTTAGACTTGTTTATATGTTTTTGCCATCTTAGTGGGTGGGGAGGGGCCTAATAGCCTTATAATCAAACTTAGCAAAATTACAATTTAGGAATAAAAAAAATCCCTCATACTATGTTATAGTTGTCATAAAATAAAACTACTTACTGCTATGACAATATTAAGCCAGTCCATGAGATGATATTGTCAAGAAAACTATGTTAAAACTTGTATTTAGGTAGCAGTGGGTTATTTGCAAATTTATCCTACTTTTATAACCATACCATGGTCCCATTGTCCTTTAACATGAATCAGGATAGTGCTTGCTAAATGTTGGAAACCTCCCACACCTCTGACATGCAATCTTTTCAACTATTACCACTAGAGATTTCTTGTGTTTAGTTGAGATAAACTTGATGGTTTGACAACTGATTGCCAGTGACTAGTTACTACCATATAATAAACCCTAGATCAGTGATTCTTAACTTGGTAGTAATTATCCCCTTTTGGGTAAAGTGGTTATCCAATAGGGGTAACACAAGACAAACAGGCTTTTTATGTATACCTATATTAAACAATGTTATGCTTCTAGACTAGAACTAGCAATTCGATATATAAAAATAATTGTACATAAACAATAATACCAACCTTCTCCATAATATTTTACCTGTAAAATTTACAAACATGGTTTTTTTTATGAATGTTTTCCTCAATAAATATTGTTAGTTTGCAACAAGTTTTTTTTAAATAAAGGTTAGAGAAAGGTTCTCGGACAGGTCATAGGGGTGATATGAGTGAAAAGGTTAAGAACCACTGCCCTAGATAATATTATACTATGCTCATATTAGATAAGATTAATTTTTATTCAATACTAAACCAATCCTTTAATATGATTAAATTTTGGAAGTATACAAACCAATTCTCCAGATGTTGTTCATGTATTGTATAGTTTCTAAAGTGTTTGCTAAATTAAAACATGTCGAATCATTTTGCGAAGAAGGCTTTAAAGGTATATTTATTTCTGTTCCAAAAGACTTAAGTACTCAAATTTTTGTGCTGGATATTTAGTTGTGTGTTTACTCTTTCTACAATGTATAAAAATTATTAACAAATTTAACTATATAAAGAAACATTTATTATGCTCTTGTATTACACTAGTCTTTTTCCCCTCATCAAAGCTGCTGCTTAGTAACTTACTAACAGCTACTGACTAGATTAGCATTTTTTCAGGATACAATGGCCAAAAGAAACACTGTTATAGGGACACCATTTTGGATGGCTCCTGAAGTTATCCAGGAAATTGGCTACGACTGTGTGGCAGATATTTGGAGTCTAGGTGTGTATTAGTTTTCATTGTTAGTAATATATTTGCTTATGTATTTGTAAAAGTAGGCCTACAATAATAAATGTTTTCAAAACTTTATAAATTTCTTTTGATGTGTTAATTTTTATTTCCCATGATTTATTTAGTTACACTTTATCTTAGAACAAACTGCTAAAATGTGTTCAGCATTTTTAAATGAAATAATTTAAACTTTTAATATACTTGGGGGGGGGGGGGGAATTCTATATTGTTAAAACCTGATCCCAAACCTTTCATCAAATATTAAAATTAGAATAAGAACAAATTCCTTTACAATTTCAGTTTTGTTTTGCAAATCAATATTGATAATAATGAATCCTATGTAAATTTCATTTATTGTATTGTAACTCATTATAGGTTAAATACAATTTCCTATGTTGACTAATTTTTTTTTTACAAATTAATAAATAAAACTGACCTATTTATTAAATATTACTACACCTCTATTTTACAAGATAGTAATAGCTATTGCGTTGCAGGTATAACAGCACTAGAAATGGCTGAAGGCAAACCTCCATATGGTGACATTCACCCTATGAGAGCAATTTTCATGATTCCTACCAAACCACCACCTTCTTTTCGAGAACCAGATCATTGGTCCCCTGATTTTATTGACTTCGTAGGCCATTGTTTAGTGAAAAATCCAGAGGAAAGGGCAACTGCATCAGAATTATTGCAACATGAGTTTATAGGTAAGTCTGTATTATTTTCTTCTTTTGTGTGTGTGTGTGTATCTACTATCATGGCAAAACAAATAAGAAATGATTTATAAAATAATATAGCTTGCTTATCACTTAAAATTATATTGTATGTGGGTTAGTAAGATTAAATTAGTGCTCTGCGAGTACTCTGATTTTGAGCTTTGAGCTATGCTCTTCATTTAAGCTTGGGATCGAGATTGAAAATTTTGTAGGCTTGTCGTTTTTGAACTTCCGCTTGATGTACATACAAACAAATTTTTAAAATGCAATGGTAAACATATGCTATTTAATTTAGATGATACCATTTATAAATCATTTGGTAACTTAACAGATGGTTAAAATTGATATCAAATTTCACATCAATAACGCAATAGAGATTTAAAATGTCTTTTTACCGTTAAACTTATTTGATATTATCTTCGATTGCATGGCCATGACAAAGCATTGAAAATAAAAATAGCTAAATATATAACTAGAAATTGAATAATTATTATTTCTATTATTTTGACTAATTCACTTTCTAAAGTAATAATCACAGTCAAATTAAACGTTGAAAATATATTATATTGAATGTTTTTGGACTTATACTTTAAACTTGTATTAATTAATACGCTTAATGGGGCATTCAAGTATTACGTAAGCACCTTAGCTTTGCTTATTTTTGCTGACAAGGGGGAGTGGTATCAGAACATTGCTTGCTTAGATGGAGAAAGACAGGCAAAATTGAGAGAGGGCGCATCGCAAGCCGCTTGGACCTCGGGCAGCAATTAAGATGCTGAGTGGCTAAACGAGGAAGACGTGTAGAAGCCTATAGAAGTAAGCCAAAGCTTGAGTGAACTAGTCCCCCCAAATAGAAACATTTTAATTAAAAGTGTTGATACGTGGATTCAAGGATCTTGGTCATCAGATTAAATGGAATTTAGGGTATTTTTATATAAATAAAATATTCATGTATTCACTAATAACACTTTTTTATATCTTCAATTAAAAGTAAGTAAATTAATCTTTTATATTTTTATAACTTGTTTTAATTTTACCTGGTGGTCAATAAATTTAAATTCATTGTAGACCAGTGTTAGTTGTCAATTATTTTGCAATATTAATTTACACCTCTATTTTAATAATTAACAGCAATTTATAAATTGCATTAATTTTTTATTTGTTTTTATCATCGTGTCTTACTACCTGTCCAGGCTATAAGCATAATTGCATGTAAAAAAGAATGGTTATTCCTGTGAACAAATGAAAAAAGTTGACAAATCTTATAAAAACAAGAGGGGGATTGCGCATGTGCTCATTTTTGCTTACAAGAGGGGGAGAGAGGTAAAAAAAGGTGCTTGTAATACTTGAACATCCCCCCCCCCCCCATCTCTAAAACTAGCACTAGTATAGTTACTATTTGGTTATAGAGCGATGTTGGTTAACGTGCCTAAAATAAGTGTTGATCAACATTGCAATAAAAACTATTCCAAACTTACCACATATACAAAAAAAAATAAAAAAATAATATTTCAAATTGATTGCTAAAAGTTTTATTTACCATCTTATTTTTCATTTTAATGTATGAACATCAACTTTTATAAGGACAGGGTTCATTTTTGTTCTACTTTTGAGGAAAAACTCCTACTTTTCCTTTATTTTTGATCTCCAAAAGAAAGAAACCGTTTGGTTTTTAGAGGTTGAAGTGTGGATCTTCCTTTTTGCTGATAAGTTAGCAAAACAAAATATTGTATCATAATTTGTCACGCTGTTTGAATAAACTCGATGTGTGCCTGAAAGCTTGTACAGTGTCTTTGAAAGTCAATGGTTATAAAATTGTTATAGGGGGTAGTGTTATAATGAACTATTTCCAACTAGAATAGGCTAAAGTAAAAGGCTTGTTAAGCTATCCATGTGTTATCCCATGGAAATACTTATGTTGAGCGAGGATTCTCACTAGCGTCAAACTATCTTACTGACAACAGGACCTGTCTCTCTGAGGCATCCATCAGTGCCATACAGTCTACCAAAGATGGCCTTAAACATTACAACTAACAGTGTCACAAAGTACCATTCACGAAAGACTTCGATAAGAAGGGGCGTGGGGCCCATAAGTTGTGCTTGGCTAGACTCGAATAAGATAAGATAATTGAGGTTGAATGAAAGAAACAAGAGCAAGAAGATAAAGAGAAAATAAAAACACCAAAGTGAAGAGTATCAAGCATATAGGAAAGTTTTGGAAAAGAAATCGTAGGGAGCTAAAGAGGCAATGCAAATAGAGAACCTGTTGGAAAAGCAAGAATCAGAAGCTTAAGAAGTAGTTCAGTCTTACAAGTCATTAGTGGCAGAAGTGGATGAAAGAATTAATAATGCAATGAAAACCAATGATCAGAAAGGTTTGCAAATAGCTCAAACTATGCTAGAAGCTCCAGGTAAAAAATTGAAAGATATTGACTGTGCTTTTGAGAAAATATGAAACAAACAAAATCCTATTAAAAAGAGAAAGACAACAATGTTGGACTACTATTATGCAAGTCAGTATGAATTAAAGAAACCCAAAAATAACTGAATGAGTGATTGATTTTTTATTTTATTTTTTGCATATAACCCAAGAAGTTAGTAAGACACAGGCATAAAAAAATATATTTTTAATATGATGTTTCACAGATTATTTTTAAAATATATTTTATTTTTAGGTGGAAGACAATTTATTTTAACCTATGTCAGCTTTTGATGAAAATGAACACAATATTGTAATAACTATCATTATTTTGTTTCACTATTATTATTTCCAAATTTGGATTTGTAATGAAATGATAAAGTAAAATAAATACTGTACTAAAGAGAGAATAAATTAAATTGGGGGAGGGGAGGAACTGGTGGGGGGCGGGGGGGGGATAAAAGGCGGATTGCAAGGAGTTGATGATGGCTGAGTTCCTCCTTTCTTCTTTTGTAAAATACTTTTTCCTATTTTTACTACGGGTCCAATAACATAAAAACATGGTTTTTAATAATTTATTGGTGACCTGGTGGTCTAGGTGTAAGGTGTCGGACTTTTGTGCTGGGGGTCCGGGGCTCAATCCTCCGTCCTGGCATAGATTTATTTGATTTCCAAACCCTTCCTACACCTCTGACAAGACATCTTGTGAATGTGTGGAATGCCAGGCCGCCACCGTGGTTCGGATTCCATGTTAAACTGTAGGTCCTTCATTTCATCTCACATTCACATTAGTGTAAGTGCATATAACCCGAACAGGTAGTAAGACGTGGTGCTAATAATAATAATAAATTTTATTTTGGCATTACGAGGTGGATATAGTGTCCTACTTTTTATAAAATTCGCAGTCCTACTTTTTCATCAAAATTTTCTACTTTTCGACACCCAAAATATGCTATGAGGTCTGTAAGGATTAAACATTGAATTGAATTAAATTTCAAAAAAGATAATTTCTTGCGAGAGCCCATACAACGTACATGTGCAACTGTGCATAGAGGAAAGGAATTGAAACAGAAGACACGAAAATGAGTGATTATTACACTAAGGATTATTAAAAAAAAAAAATGAAACAACTCAAATTTTTTTTTTGTGATTCTTTCATTTTCTTAAAGGGTAAATTTATTTACGGAAGTATATTTTGGGGAAATATTAGCTTATTAAAATGTCAATTTTACAAACATGTTTTTATTGTTAGTGTAATTTTAATGTCTTTAAAGACATGAGTATGGAAACCACTTAATTTTTTTTTCATTTTTTTTCATTTGAGGGTTCTTATTTTTAAATCTTGTTTTTTAAAGTGTTATTTCTAAATTAAAAACCCTTATTCCCATTTTTAAACTATTTTTCAAAAGTATTTATTATTTATTTAAATAAGTGTCATTCTTACTTCAAAAACATAGTGTTTTTTTAAATATTTTTTAAAATTATCAAATTATAATTGTTATTCTATGATGACATTCTATGTTTTTTTTAACTGGTGACATTTTAAATATACTATTTTACTTTAAAAATAAACAAATATATACTCTAAGTATTTTAAAATTTTAAATATACTTGCACTCGACTCAAACTTTGAGACCTTTTTGAAATACTCGGCTTGAATTCGACTATAATGAAAAACCCAAGTTTGCAGACCCCTAAACTAAACTGGTATAGAAAAAGTCTGTTGTTTGTCAGTTTGAATTTAAACACACAATACAGTCAAATTTGTTACTTGGAATAAAATAAAAATTGGAATATATTAAATTTAAATGTAACATGATAAACACATCATAAGTATTAAAGCTCTTTGAAAATTGTTTATTACTACAATAAGATGATGAAGTGATGTTTACTTAATTTCCCTTATGAATATTTTTTTTGGAGCAGCTAAAAACATATTTTTCTTTGAAAATATTGATTGAAAGTCACCAACCCTTGTAGAATTAATTTTTATTTGCTTTGTAAAATCATATAGTTAACCAAAAGAGTTATTAAAAACTTCTAGTTTCTAATAATACTTGCTTGGCTTCATTTCCTTTGCTTTTTCTGACTAATAGAATAAACAAAATATTTTTTAAACACTTCTTTTTGTTCATAGTTTTGATATATTAAAGTGGCATGAAATAATAAACTAAAAAGTGTTATAGTCAGACTCTTATCTTCTTATAACCGTAAACTATAATATAACTTTAAGAAAAGAAAGGTCATGCAAAATATTTGTTTCAAAATATAAGTTTTTATTTTGTAAACTTAAGTACACAATTACAGGTTGTATGAAGTTATAAACCACCTTTATTTTGTTCACTTTGCCATCTTTATTTTGGAAGTGATGGCAACCTTTTAGAACCTCTCGTTTGTAAATAATTTTTAAGTTGGGTCTATAGGTAGGGTGTCAGACTTCTGTGCTCAATTCTCAGTCCTGGCACAGATTTATCTGATTGCCAAACCCTTCCTTTGCCTCTGACAAGATGTGTAATTAATCACAACTTGTGAATGTGTGGAATGCCAGGCCTCCACCATGGTTTGGATTCCACATTAAATGTAAGGTCTTCCATTTCATCTCACAATCACCCTACCATTACACATTAGCGTGTGTACAACACGAATGGGTAGTAAGATGTAGTAATGATAATAATAATAATAATAATAATAATAATAATAACAATAATAATAACAATAATAATAACAATAACAATAAAAATTTAAGTGAATATGGACACAGCGCTGCTACCACAAAAAAT
The DNA here is from genome assembly GCA_039000515.1 of Timema cristinae. Lineage (NCBI taxonomy): Eukaryota > Metazoa > Arthropoda > Insecta > Phasmatodea > Timematidae > Timema > Timema cristinae. The sequence continues at coordinate 24,856,241 of JBCFYV010009882.1, forward strand.
AAGGTTCCAAATGGTTTTTTCATAATCTTTTGTTTCAATATTGTCATTATATGGTGAACTGTGTTCTTATTTTCATTGTAAAATCCATGTTATATTTGTTCCCTATATATTTCTATCCACCTTTCCTCTACCTATGTCCATATAATGACAAAATGTACCTCAAAAAGCGAAAATAAGTTTTCCTTAATTAGATATATCATTTGGGCAATTATGGTTTCTTCCTCACTTTCTTGTACGATTCTCTCTCACATTCCTAGCTTTCATATATTTTTCATTTTATTTTATATTATTATTGATTTTTTTGATATAATTTAAACTAGTTGCCACTTTTGTATTGTCATGTCTTTAAACCTAAGTTCCTTATAAAAATAGTATTGCATAAGATAATGTTGCAAGAGATAGGACATTCATATTTATTTTTAGCTAAACTATAAAAATACATTTCTATTAAGTTTTTATCATTTTAAATCTCACTGTTTAAATAAGACAATAAAGTAAGATACTTATTAGTTGGTCTATTTAGGAAGTTTGGACCTATTTTGGTTCAAAAAGTAGGGTGGTCCAAATATGATTTTTCACTCAATTTACTAATATGTGTGTTTGTGTGTGCGCACACACATGCATGTGCCTTTAATCAAATTTACAAGTGCTGATTATATTACTGATGTGGGGTGTCAGGAGTAGGATTGCATTTTTATTCTTATATCACTCCATTTTGTTGGCTATTTAAATTTTAGGACATTCTGAAGTGAGAGTACCAATCTCTTTGGATATAAATAGGTTATTATTTCTTAGATTGGTACACCCGAATTCATATAAGTCTTAGTTTGACATATTTATTCTATTGTAATAATATTTAATATCTCGCCTACAAAATATATTTATGATGAGTAAGGCATCCTATAGTTTATTAATTGAAACATGGTGTCTACTAGGTCACGAAAAAGCTATTGTTTACAAAAAAGGCCACGAAAGTCCTGAAAAGTCATGAATTTGCAATATTTTGTTCATAAAGTCACGAAAATATTTTTGTTTGAATTTCCCGTGCATCATAACACGAACGCGTCAAATGTCGATCTACCCACTTCCCATGATGTCATGCACTAGCCACAAGTTGCTTGATTGTTTTTACCATGATATCAAGGACAAGGTTAACGTTCACCATCTAATTAAAGTTTAATGTTGCTTGTGAGTGCATTATGCCTATATATGAATTATATATTGTTCGACTGATTACTGAAGTAATTTTATGGTCAAAAAAAGGGCACCAAAAAGTCACTTATTTTTGTTTCTCTAACTCAGTACACATCCTGTGAAATTAATAAAATAGGACTTAGTAATGTAGTATTAAAATGGACATCATAGAGGAGTTTTTTTTTCTTTTAACTTGTAGTAGTGGGATACTATTGTTGTAGGTATTTATTTCCAAAAATATTTTCAATATAAATTAATTTCCAGTCTCATACACACCTGGTATATAAGTGAATTTTGTTTAACAGAATAAAGTCGGCAAATATTATGGGGAAATTTTTAAATGGCACAAGAATTTTCAGGTACTTTTGTGACAGTTTGTAAAATATGAAGTAGTAAATCATAAATAAATCATTATAATCTATAAGCTTGTCCTTACAATTTATGCTCGTTTGCAAAGATCATTGACATATTTGTCTTAAATTATTCAAATCTTTGGTCCACTCTTATGGAAAAATTACATAAATAGGTTATGTTCTATCACCAAATTTGTTTTTGGTTGAGTTTAATGTCAGTACAGCTACAGTCTGGATAGCTAGATCTTATAACTTTAGATGAAATTGATTTCTGAACAGTAAAGGACAATTTGAAGAAACTAATGAAAAATATTCAAAGGATTTAGTTCCAATATATTTAAATGCCAAGTTCATTTAATATTTTATAAATTTAAGTCTGTTGAAATTAGGTCCAGTAAAGCTAGATCCAATGAATTCATATTAAATGAAGTTGAATAGAGTTTAGCATATGTGCCTTAAGGCCTAATAGCTTTGAGTTGAATGACACATGCTTGTTGTATTTTGCTTAAATCGGGTTTTGGTCTGTATTGTGTCCGAGAAATATTTGACTATTATTTCAACTATATTTTGTTTTGTTTTTAGGTAATGCCAAACAACCCAATATTTTAAGTCAAATGATTGCAGAAGCGCGAGAAATACGTGACAACCAAAGTTACAGAAATAATGCTGTACCTGCTTCACCTAAACAAAACCATACAGAAGAGTCGGTATGCTATTTTTATGATATTCAAATAGCAACATGAAACTATAAAATTATATTCAATTATTTACTTTAAAGAAACACGTTAATCATATTTTAAAATATAAGTAGGTTCTATAGAAAAATAATATCTTGTGGTTAAACTGGGAATCATAATGATAAATTTTAATTGGGACTAAAAAAAAAATATTTTATAATTTGCAATATATTTAAAAAAAAATTATATTTCTCATAAATAAGATGACTATCCTCTATAGTTTAGTTGTCATTGAGGTTAAATGTGTGTCATATGATAATGAATTAAAGTATACATCTATAATGGGTGATATATATTGATTTACTATATTCTGACAGGGTTCCTACGCTCTGGAAAGTCAGGGAAAGTCAGGGAAAAAAATAATAGTCAGGGAAAGTCAGGGAAGCTTTAAAAAGGTCAGGGAAAGTCAGGGAAATGACAATTCATGTCTTCATGTCACACTTAGAAAAAACAAAGAAAATATTTTTTCTATTTACTGCGTCATAAGCCACTGCCCCAATGAAGAAAGCTGAGGGGCACTTACCATGCTCAAACTTGCCCTAACACAAGTTTTGGTAGCATTTTATTTCAGAATGTGAACGCAGAGGTCTCCTAGCCTGCACATGACAATTCTTTTAACTTTAGTGATCACTTGTTTTTGTTCTTGTTCAAGGTTTGTCATCGTTATAGTTTGATACAGTGCACCAGGACTGATTAGACTACACCAGCAATGTCTAACAAAAAAAACCGTTTTTAACCAGCTCTGGCTAAGCCCAGACCATTTTCCTGAATTCTCATACTGGATAAGTGGTGTTGAAAGTAATAAGCTGCAGGCATTTTGTAAAGTGTGCAAAAAAATTATAAACTTAAGTAATATGGGAAAGCAAGCATTAGCTTCCATGCAAAAGGACCAACTCATATCAAAACTCTTGAAACTTTGACAAATCAACGCTCTCTGTTGACTTTTTTTTCAAAAAAGTCAAGTGATTCAGGTTCATCGAGCTCCCCAGTTTCAAGAGAATCTCTGGCACACAAAGACATTCTACCTAATGATGATTCTGCTGGTTGCTCGAAGAGTTTTTCTGTTTCATCGAAAATCGTAACGTCGCAGAAGGAAGCTGTTGCTAAAAGTGAAATTAGTGTAGTGCCTCAAAGAAACCATAACACTTTTGTTATAAAAGATGATATAACTAAGGCGGAAGTCATTTGGGCTATGCAAGTTGTTGACAAAAAAATGTCTTTCAATTCGTGCAATAATTTAAGTACAATTTTTCAATTGATGTTTCCCGAGTGTTCCATTGCCAATGCCTTTACCCTTGGTGGAGACAAGGCTGCATACTTCATTGTGCATGGCTTGGCTCCATTCTTTCATAATAATTTACTGGACCGCCTAAAATCATGTAACAACTTTGTAATTTGTTTTGATGAGGCATTGAATAAAGTTATTCAAAGAGGACAGATGGACATTGTAATTAGATTCTGGGACAAGGAAAATCATAAAGTCATCAGTCGTTACTTAAACAGTGTGTTTTTCGATAGGAGCACTGCTGAAGAATTACTGAAGCATTTTCTGGATGGTATTTCTCCTCTTCCACTCTCTAAGTTGATACAAGTGTCAATGGATGGCCCAAATGTCAATTTAAAGTTTATAACACTTCTTCAGGAACACCTCAAATCTGTAACAGACAATGAAGTATGTAGTTTGCTAAATCTGGGAACATGTGGGCTTCATGTTGTTCATGGTTCCTTGAGAACAGGAGTAGAGTCTGTTGATTGGGATATAAGTAGCTTATTACGTCACATGTACTACCTGTTCACTGACTCTCCAGCTCGTCGAGCATTGTTCACCCAGTTGACAGGGTGTACAACTTTTCCATTGAAGTTCTGTGGTGTGCGTTGGTTAGAGAATGCGAAGTGCTTTCAAAGGGCATTACAAATTTGGGACCATGTTATTAAGTTTCTCAAAGAAGCAAAACTTCCTAAAACAAAACCTGTAGAGACACTGAAAAGAGCAGCCTGTGATCCATTCCTAAAGTGTAAACTAGCGTTCTGCAAGACAATTGCAGATGAATGTCAGCCTTTCCTGCAACGGTTCCAGACATCAAAACCAATGACTCCATATCTTTTTGAAGCTGTAGAGAAACTTCTAAGATACCTTATGAATCGTTGTGTGAAACCTGATCTTATGAAGTGCACGGGTCCAAAGTTACTGTCTATTGACACAAAAAAATCAGAAAATTTGATCTTAGCAAAAATATTGATATAGGATTTGCAACAAAACGTTTGTTAGGAGAAACTGCGATCACAGTAACAGAAAGACAAAAATTAGAATTTATACATGAGTGCCGCAGTATGTTAACCACCATGATTGCAAAACTACAAGAAAAAAGTCCCTTAAAACAGAAAGCTGTGAGAGGTTTGTCTTCATTGGATCCTTGTGTTATTCAACATTCACCTCAACTGGCCCCGAAGAGATTTTCTTTTCTTTTGGAGGAACTCAACCATGCCAACATCATAAATGATGTTCTGGCTGAAAATGCCAAGAAAGAATACTTGCATTTTTGCAACCTCAAAAAATCTGAGCTTCAAGAAATATTTCGTCCTTGTGATCAGTTTAGTGATGAAGTAGGACTTGACACTATTTATGGTAGCTTTCTAATAGGAGAAGCAAACTACAAACATCTTTGGGAAGTAATAAAGATTTGCCTTGTCTTGTCGCATGGGAATGCAACTGTTGAAGGTGGTTTTTCAGTCAATAAATCTTTACTGGTTGAAAACATGCATGAAAAGACAGTCATTGCACAGCGTCACATTCATGATGAGATACAAGAAGCAGGAGGGATTAAAAATATACACATTAGCAAAAAGATGTTGGATTACGTGAGAGGTGCTCGGAAACGCTATCATGAATACTTAGAGATGAAGAAGCAAGAAAAAAGTGAAAAAGACAAGAAGAAGGCAGAAAAGAGGAAATTAGATATACAAGTTAAAGATTTAGAAGGAGAAAGAAAAAAATTAATGATGGCAACTGAAGAGAAACGAGAAGCAATAGACGTGGAGTTGCAAGAACTGAAGAAGAAGCAAGCTTCACTTTATTAAATATAACATAGTTTCTTATTGTATGACTATAGTGATAATTTTAATAAAAATAAAATTGACTTGAGACATGAATAATATGAAAGCAGACAGAGTTCCTGTTGTAAGCTATTCAGTTCAGGAAATGTACAGTTTAGGTAAAATAAAACTGTAATGATACCAAACTCTTTAGTATGTTCTTAGTGGCCTGTTATCTAATACGTATTTCTGCACATGATACCAAAGGGAATCAAGTTTGTTACAAATTTTTGATAGGGATTATTTTTCCATCATTTTCCCTCAACTGATTGGCAAGATGTCTGCTTTCTTATTCTTCCATGAGAGGTGAGGCAAGGTCGGCTGTAAGGGGGGAGGAGGCCGAAATAAATTTATTTAAATTAATATTTTCACGTGTATAGTACCGTAAAGTTATAATGGAAATTTTATGAGAAATTGGTCAGGGAACTTGGGAAAATAGTCAGGGAAAGTCAGGGAAAAGTCAGGGAGAATATTTTTACAAATACTGTAGGAACCCTGTCTGAATAGAAGTATTTATGATTTGTTTTAGTAGAAAATGCTATTAGTAAGAGTCACACTGTCATAAAGAACCCGTAACGTAGTGGATCATAAAGCAGCTTTGGATGGTCAAAAAATACCACATAAACATTTTTAGGCACAAATAACTCGAGTGTTGATATGCCTTTGGGTACACCCAAAAAATACACTGTGACATGGGAGTCCTTGGTTTGATTCTTATGTCCATATGTCACATTTAAATTTATATCGGAAAGAAATAAGTAAAGATTTTAGGCGCAAAGAACTATGGAGTTGATGTGCATTTGGATCCTCCCAAAAAGTGCACTTTGAACTGAGATTATTATGTCTAGATGTCATTTTTAAATTTATATTGGAAAGGAATAAGTAAAGACAATGTTTTTGACAGAACAACAGATAGCAAAATGCTATTTATTGGTATCAAAAATTATCAAACTGGCTCATAAAATATTTTCTGGGTAATGAAGTAAAGTTAAATGGTCAACAAAATAGATCCAAACAATTTGAATAAGTTTTCTTAGTCCAGAGACTTTAGATATTATTTATTTACTTTAAATTACCATATTACTTTTAGCTAATATAGCATTACATTATTTTGGAAAAACTTACAAATATATTATTCTTTAAAATTCAATTCAATTAATTTTGGTTATGAAACTTAAGAATGACTCCTCCTTAAAAGTTAACTTTTAGGAAGATGCTTTGCAAAAAGAAAAAAATATTCTAGTAGAATTTACTTTTTAAAGCCCTTTTTAGCTTAAAATAAGATCTATTATCATTTTTGAAGAGTAAGAACTGGGAACAATATTTTATATTATTGCTCTTCTATGTAAAGTCAGGTGTGCTTGCTCTCCCTCATTTAAGATTTTGCTTTTTAAACTGTAAAATATAACATTTACAACACTAATTACATTTTTAGTGATTGGGACTGTTGATGATAGAAAGATTTGGGCTCGATTCCTGGTTGGGTGAACTGATGTTTTTTTTTATAAAAATGTTTTCCCATTCTGCCTATATGCAAATATGGGTGCACTTTCTCTCTAATTCAACCTTTCTCTTCCCTAACTCAAGATATGTTGCTAAAAAAAGTTAATTAATCTTTAATGTAGCATTGGGTTAGATCCAATATTGTACAAATCCAAATATTCATTTAACTTTCGAATATCAAATTAACATCCAAACTTTGGAAAAAATAATGAGCCTCAGAGGAAATAGAAATGTAATGCAATAATAAAAAATAAAACTAGTAAGTAAATGTTAAAAAAAAAAATCATAAATACATTCATTTGAAAATGAAGTGGCTCAAATGGTTAAATAATTTTATAATGGAAATTAATAAAACTAAAGAAAAAGGAAAGATAAAATAAAGGGAAAATTTAATAAAAAAGCCTTCTTAGGGAAAGAGTAAAAATGTGGAAAGAATCCAATGCACAAAGATGACATCTTCTTCCTTTCTTCTTTCTTCTATAGTAAAAGTAGTCATGTGCGTGCGCACACACACACACATACACACACTAATTTTAACACAAATTTAATAAGGGAATGTTGCCTTTATTAAACAAAAAGAGAAGAAAGAATTCACTCTGGATTCAAATTGTAGTAATTAATTCATTGTTTGAGCAAAGTGTACGAATACCTTTTTCAAAATAGAATAATACAATGTTTTAGTGAAGTGTATTCCCTCTTCTCTTTTTAAGAACCATGTAGCCGAAGCTATTATTTATGCTTTTTAGTGAGGAACTCTCCATCTAGATATATTCTGAAAATTGAAAAATGACACCTGGACACGGCTAGAGTATTGGTGTACTAAATAAAAAGTCCTGGGTTCAATTCCTGTGTCCAAGTGTCAATTTTCAGAATATATCTTCTCTTTTTGTTTGATAAAGGCAACAATGCAGAAATATTACTCAATTTGTATTAAAATTAGTGTTTAAATGTGTGTGTGACTACTTTTACAATAGAAGAAAGATGATGTCACCTTTGTGCATTGGGATTATTCCCACATTTTTCTCTTAGGAGGGCTTTTGTAATTAAATTAACACTTATTAGTTTAATTTTCCTTTTTATTTATTTTTATCATTTTCCGTTATTATAAAATTATAAATACATTCAGTATAACATTGAAACATCAGTTAAATGATAAATCAATGGTTTGGGTCTGGTTAAGATCATCCTATAATTGTGGGGGTTTTGAACCACCAATAAGAAGTATTAGGGCTTTGAAACAAATTTCAATTGAAAAATTGAATTCATTTTTACTTTCTCAGGTCAGGTGATTGTGAAAAAATTGTATCTCTATATTATGATGAATTTTTACTTTTAATGGAACCCAAAAAAGTTGATTTTACAATTCTGTCTGTCCCCATGTCTTTCAGTTTCTCCCTGGCCATGGATCCAAAATAGTTTGATGGATTTTTTTCCAACTTTATATTTAGATATATTAGGGCTTCACCTCAATTATTATTTTTTACCTTTTCTTCTTAACCCTTCAACAAAGGATAGTTAACTGATGAGTAATCTTTTTTTGAATTCCAAAGTATCAAAAAATGGCTCTAATGGTTTTGTTTAAAATACATATCTAGAATTTGTTTGCCATGGAAAATAGCACTATATAATTGGTTTCGAGCAAAAATTTGTAGAAGGGTAGTTTAGTGATGACTGACTTTTCAAAAACTTTAAATATTTTACAACTGGCTCTAATTATTTCATTCCAAATGTGTATCTTAGGAGTGTTTGACATGTCAAACAACAGTGTTTACTTGTTTTTGGTTTAAAACTAATTTATGGGTTGTTCACTCAAGACTAATTATTTTTAAAACTTGAAATATTTAAAAGATGACTCCAACGATTTGGTTCTAAATGAGTATCTTGATAATGTTTGACATGATAATTAACACTCTATATTTTTTTCGAGGGTAAAAACTCATTTAAGTGTAGCTTGCAGATGAATGATTTTTAAAAAGCTGGAAATATTTTAAAATGGCCTAACGATTTGGTTCCAAATGGGCATCTTGGGATTGTGTGACATGACAAATAGCCTTGTACACTTTGTTTTGGTTAAAAATTCGATAAAGGATCTTTTACTGAGGTGTGATTTTTGAAAATTCAAATTATTTTGAAAATGGCATTAACAATTATTATGCTTGAAATGTTTATCTGGGGAATGTGTGACATGAACATAACAAATAAAGTTGTACTTGTTGGGGGGGGGGGGGGGGGGGGGGGGGAATTAAGGTATATGTAGTGTACTGATGACTGTTTTTTATTTTATTTCAAATATTAAAAATAAGGGATTTGTTTTAAAGTTGGTATCAAGAGACTATTTTACATATCATTAGTAATTTATCTTATTTTATCCAAACAAATTAATTTATGGCTTACTCAGGACAAATTATATAAAATTTGAGTGTTTTGAAAATTGACTCTTAATATTAAATTCAGAATGTGAATATGTGGATAGTTTTTAATTGTAAATAAGAAATAGCTTTGAATTTTAGAAATAAATAATTTTAGGGTAGTTTATGTACAATTTATTTTTGAAAATTAGAATTTTGTTAAATATATTTGAATAAGAATTATTTGTTTTAAAATTGACGTATAAAGTGTTTATTTTGATTAACAAGATGATGTGTTTGTTTTTATTAATAAAAAATATTTCAGAGTAGTTTACTAAAAACCTTTTATTGAAAATTTTCTGCGAAGCTATGATGATACTTATTATGTGAAAGCTTGTGGCATTTTTTTTTTTTTTTACGGATCTGAGGGGTTTGATTATTAGAGGGGCCCATTGTTGCTTCATAGAAAAATATGCTTGTTTTTAAAGGATGATGATGAACTATTAAACAACAAGACTATGGTACAGTATTCTGAAGACTCTGGTACACTTGTTCCAACCCATGACCTTTTGGATGTCATGTTGTTGACGAATCTCCATTCTACTGCACAGAACAATCCCAATACCTTGATTGAACTTCAGTCGAATTTTGGAACAATGGTCATTAACAGTGACACAGAGGAGGAACCCACAATGAAAAGTGAGTCATAGTCAACTTTAATACAAGATGCATTTAATAATTTTTCATATTTTTGTGTGAATTTATATTATAATTAAACTACTTCTATTTTTAAGTAATAAAGTTTCTTATTAAACAGTTGCGCTGTTCAAAAATAATCCCATTAATCCTATTTCCAAAGCACATAAAGTGAGTTTACTCGTCACTCTTCATATTTAAATACACCCAGCGGTTGTGTGAAGACCATTACTTCAATTCAAAGTGAACACGAAATTTGAATATTTTTTGTTTGTGGTTTTATGTTTGAAAAAATATTTTTGGTTTATTTAAATAATGAATTAAATTAGATAACTTAAATTGGACGAAAAATGTTTTATTGCACAATTGTTTGTAATATTTAGTTTTTTCCCCCTGATAAATCAAGTTATTCTCAACTTACAACTCAGGTGGTAATAAAAAAATTACTTGAATTTTACCGCATTCATATTTTGTGTACCATACATAACAGCTTACTGGCAATAAGTTTGACAAATATTGACAGATTCGTAATTGTTGAAGTTTGAAATTTTTTTAAGCGAAGTCGAAGCTGATATTGGTTTCAAAGCTTTGTTGAAGTTTCAAAGTTTTACACAGCCTAAGATACCTAGGGGAAACTAGTAAGTATATGATTAGAGGTAAAATGAAATAACTACCTACATAATCTAATTAAAAAAAAAAAAACACCATAATACTACCAATAGACCAGTTGACATGTACATTGTTGGTGGAATCAATTCAGGACAAGTTGGATTTAATCTTAATTTGTTTGATTGGGTGTCATAAAACACATACAGATTTTGCACCCCCTGATTGGCCTGAATTTTGTGGCAATCTTTTAAAAAAGAGCCAAAAATAATTATACCTTTTTAAATATTTGGGATTATCTCGGTATAAATTTTAAAGAAAATTAGGCTATAAATGAAATTATAGATAAGTAAATTATCTACAAAGGTTTTGTATACATTTTTGTCTTATGACTGCTGTTTTGAAGCAATAGGTGTTGAAATATATGCTTTTTTTAATAGGTGTTTTTACATTTCTTTTATTATTGGAATTTTACAGCTACAGAGTTTGTTTATTTTACCGCTTTATACAATTTTTAATGATTCCAATCAAAAAACATTTGGTTTACTGTGTACTCGTTTCTACAGAACCTATAGGTAGAGTAGTGAATGCGTTTTTTTCTTTGTGGTATCCCCAGGAGGCCTAATCCACAACACTGACATTCCTTTTCTTTTGAAGTTGATAGTTCATCAAATTTTTATTTTTTTTATTTTGATGTTTGCTAGGCCTTGATATTATCTTGACTCTTTACAAAATCTGTCTCATATTCCGGAGCTAGTTTATAATTTTTGGAATATTCCATAGTGTTTTATTTTTCAATATTGTATATCCTAGTTATCTAATTCATCCACGCCCACACTATTCGAACAAGATCTGCCTTGGGATGTACCACACATTATGGAGCAATGCAAACCAGCTTTGTGACAGCTACAAGCTGCATTACAACCTTAAGAGTGCAATCAAGCTACAGCTTTGGTTGCTGATAATTATGCTTGGTTTGGGAATTTTTATTAATAGCTTGTGTGAAGCATTAATATCTATATTTAGTTAATGATTCACAGTTTTTGACTCCATATAGAAGTGTAATTTTTTCTTCTTTTCCGATGACCTCTGGAGACATATTTATATCCTTTAAAAACTTAACAGCCCTTTGTACAGTTCTCGAGAAGCTTAACACACTTCATTTGCCCCTGCCGGTGTAATGTGAAAGTAGTATTGCCACTACTAAATGAGAAAATACAAAATATTCTTCCTAAATGATGGATCCACAAAAGTATTGTAGGGTGTATACATCCTGCTCTGAGACTTTCCTTTGCCCAGCTTAAATAAAAAAAATGTTAAACTAAGTTTCACATAAGGCAGTAAGGACGACCAATAAATTAATGGACCTGGTTATTATAAATACCAATTTGGGTTATTTTGTGCTTCAATTGCAGCAGTGACAAGGTACCAGCATCTTCAGCAGCTTGCTTGACTTTAAAGCCTTCAGATGTAAATTATGTACACAGCGTCGAGATTATATTACTTTATTTCCTCTTGTTCGACAAGAACTTCCCTTGGGATATAGATGCTATCGTTTTTTGGTCAAAATGAACCTCCATGGATACAAAAATTTCACTTGAGAACGCGTTCAGTAACGTTAGTGCTTTTGGTTGTACCATCTTCCATGTATCCATTGTATCTGGTGAGACGTGTATTTTGACATAGTTTATGTATTTTTCCAAAATTCCAGAATAAACTTCTTGTTGGTGCTCGATTTTTTTGTGGAGCAGAAATCATCCTTCATACATGAACAGTTATTTCTAAATCTCTTTGTTTTTCAATGAGTGCAAATGCACTCTACAAGGCTGAGGTCGGTGACCTGGTGGTCTAGGGGTAAGGTGTCAGACTTCTGTGCTGGCGGCCGGGGTCGGTCCCGGCACAGATTTATCTGATTTCCAAACCCTTCTTTCACCTCTGACAAGACATCTTGTGAATGTGGGGAATGCCAGGCCGCCACCGTGGTTCGGATTCCACGTTAAACTGTAGGTCCTTCATTTCATCTCACAATCACCCTACCATTACACATTAGCGTAAGTGCGTATAGCCCAAACGGGTAGTAAGACGCGGTGCTAATAATAATAATAATAATATAAATAATATTTTAAATAGATTAATGAGAAATTAAAACAAATTATTACTTACACATAGTTTTGTATATTAATGTTAATAAATAGGTGGGTGTGATTAGGCTCTATTCATTTGCTTTTGCTCTTGGATACCCGGCCCCGAAACACAGTTCATGTGCTGGTGCAGAATGTATAATGTTGATATACATACTTGGCATTAATAAATAGGGATGTGTGAGAAGCACTTTTTCAATTTGAAAAATATAAAAACATGAATATAAAAAATATATTTTGAAACTAAAAATAAATATAGAATATATTTATTAAAGTACATATAAAGGGTGCATAGTAATTCGCGGATATGAACAGTACCACATGATCAGGTGGGTCCTTGCAAAAAAATCAGTAGTCACCGTCGAATAGACGTTTACATAAATGCGAGGTCATTAGTGTGTAAGCAGCAATGAACTTTACACATCTATATATTGGGATATGGTAATGGCAATGGGAGCATCTAACGTCCAAGCCGTACCTGCACCGCAGCTGTGCGCTGATCGCTTTCCCAGAAGACATAATCCTCATTCAAACGTGAATGTTTTTCACCATTTGGAACAGCTTTGTCGGGAGATAGGTCAAATGGAACCAATGGATGCAGGACGGCTACGCAACATATGAACAACGGGTGTTGATGATGCTGTAAGAACTACCTTCCAACAACAGCCAGCATGCAGCTCCTGAGACGTAGCAGAAGCTATGCACATGTTGCAGCGGTCAGTTCTTCAGGTTTTGCTAGATGAGGGCTACCACCCATACTATTATGGAACAACGCAGAATCTGCTCCAGGCTGAAGTGCCTCATCGGGTACAGTTTTAGTAGATGATAACTGGCTACTGCAGCAGCATGCCGCGAATCTAGACTTCATTAGACACATTATTTGGACTAATGAAGCCTCTGTCACACGAAAGGGAATAAATAACACCCATAACCAACACATGTGGGCAAGTGCTAACCTGCACGTGTCTCGTATCTATCAGTATCCATCATGAATGTATGGGCAGGCATTGTTGAGGATGCGATTATGGGCTCCTATATACTACCAGATCATTTGGATTCCCACGTATACTATCTTTTCCTTGACACGATTTTACCTGGGCTGCAGGAGGACGTGCCATTGCTTGTGCGACAGTGGATGTGTTATCAGTCTTACAGGGTCCCTGCACACTATGGGGCACAAGTGCAGCACCTACTAGGGAAGTCTCACTCAATCAGTGGATTGGGAAAGGGGGCCCGGTGGAATGGCCACTAGATGGGGTCACCTCAAAGCACTGGTGCACCCACCTGACGCCCGACATAAGTCACCTGAGGACATTGGGGCATGAATCAATGCAGCTGTTAACGACAGTTGGTGGTGACATGATTCACCACATTCACACCAAATACATACATCATTTAGCGCAATGTCTAGCCCTGCAAGGATCAACCCTCGAACACCTACTGTAAACTAACATATTCGTTTGATGTAAGTTTCAGGCACAGCTTTGCCACATCACCCGCCCTCTAACTTTAATGTAGTTTTTCTTAAAATGTATGGGAAGAGCATATTTTTTTCAAGGAGTGTTTTTGACTTATATATAACCACCTAATTATATTGTACCATCCGTATCCGCGAATTACTACTCACCCCGTATAGCTTAGGAGAGTGCTAATTGTTGTATGTTTGATTAATAAACTTGGCAGGGTACTGGTTGGATGTCACCTATCAGATAATTTCAGAATAACTAATTGGTTGAAATAAGGAGATGAACTTTTGCTATTACTTTTTAATCTAGCCTTAGAGTCTGCTATTAGGGTAATGCGAGAGAGTAGGGAAGGGTTGACACTAAACCTTACAACACAGCTAATAGGATATGCAGATAATTCTGCTCTGTTGGGCAATAGTAAACAAGCATTTGAAATAAATGCAGAATTTTTTATTACAAACTATTAATGGAGGAAATAAGTTTAGAGGTGAATGCTGAAAAGAATAACTATATGATCACACAGAAAACACAGATTGGGGACAATAATATAAAGATTACTTCAAACAACATATTGTTTGACAAGGTTAATGATTTTTATTATTCAGGAACAATTTTTACTAGAAATAACAAGATTATATTGGAAATTAGGAAACAAATACAGCCGGGAAATGCATGCACCTACTCGGCCAGTAAGTTGTTTACATCTTAGCTCCTTTTAAAGAATGTAAAATTCAGAATATACAATATAATCATTTTTTTGGTTGTTTTCTTTGTGTGTGAAATGTGGTTTTAACTTACAAAATGAAAATAAATTTGGTGTGTTCAAAAACAAGGTGCTTAGGATAATATTTGGTCCACAAGAATGAGGCTACTGGGGAGTGAATTAAGATTACAAAATGAGTTACATACCCTGTATTCATCACAAGGCATTATAAGGATAATCAAGTCTCTTAGATTTTGGTGGGGAGGAGATGCAGTACAAATGGGAGAATCTAGAACTGTGTTCAGGGTGTTAGCTGCAAACTCAATGGGAGGAGACTATTAGTAAGATGTATAGATGTGAGGGTAACATTAGAATGGACCTGAAATAGTTAGGTTATGATTAGGTGGATTAGATAGAACTAGCTCAATATAAGGATAAGTGGCTTAATTTTGTAATTGCGGCAATAAACTTTCGAGGTCCTAATGCTTGCTATATATAGTAAGTAAGAGTGCTTTTTGACGTTTTGACTGACGGGTCATGTCGAGTGATACAATATTTTAACACTTTTAAAACCTTACCCTCTACGATTTTTTTTTTTCAAATTAGGTTCACCTAATGTAACCTCAGAGATAGTATAAAATGCAAATCTTTGAGATTTTTATCTGCAGTAGTTTTTAAGCTTTTCAGGCTAGAAATGAGATTGAAGGCTGGGTAAAAAAAAGTCTAGCTTATTTCATAAGCTTCCATATGATATGTAACAGCAGCACTAGTTATGGACAATTTTCAGTATACTGTCATATAATACAAATTTTGGCCTTAAATTTCTCATAAACCTAATTTTTAAAATTCTAAAAAAAAAAAAAAAAAAAAAAACATTTGAAAAAATCAGACATGAACTTATGTATTTTAACATCATTTGTGGAAAGTCTTAATCTTATTATTTAAAATAAAAGTATATTAAAAGATATCAGTTGTTTATTAATATTTAAAAATAATACTATTGATAATGTGTTTATTGAAAATAAAATATATTAATACCAGGGACATCACAGTGAATTTTAATTCAAATAAATTTGTGATATAATAGGGTTTTGATTTGCATTTTATCTTTTGAACCTCTCAATTTAAAAAATGGTTACCACAGCATATTTAAGGTTTTACTCTTTTATTATCAATAAAGAATCTAATGACCAAAAGATTGTTTGTATTAAAAAGTTTGTCTTTTGCATCTTACATTTGTAACATTGTAAATAAAATAAATGATTGCCATCTGTGTTCAGAAGATCGGCAAAAAATGATCAGTATTGGCCTGGTTGGCAAAAAGGTTAGTTGGTGCAGCCCTATTAGAAACTATTTTGATATATATCAATATAACTACACACAGTCCTCAACTGTACAATATTCATAGCCTATTATCCAAGGGTGTGGCTTTAGGTTGCATTAAAGTTTTATATGTAATCTTTTGTTGATATAATTTTGTGCGGTTCTCAAAGGTACAACATTTGTTATATATTAACCATGTATGCAATTACAGGCCTTGTTAAGGTTATATAAAGGCTTTTGTTGATAGAGTGTTTGTCTACTAAGCTAAGGGTTCCGGGCTCGATTCTTGACATGGCGGAAAAGTTTACCATTTTTGAAATGTGGGCTACGCCTTTTACAATGATGAATTAATGGCCGCGGTATGGATGTTGTGTTTCAAGATGTAAGTTAGTTTATATGTTATGTGGTAATATAAGTAGTTGTTTAAAAAGTGCATGTTAAGCACCTCAAATTTAAAAAAAAATATGTAAAAATGTGCAGCCTATTTTTGGGTCAATATTGTATTATCAAATATTGATAAAAATAATTTATTCTCACTAGGATTATTTTGAAAATATCTTAATGCAGCTATTTGCTTTTTCATTAATTTCAAATTTCTTGAATTTTTGAGAAACATTTTATACATTCAAGAGACAATTAGGATTTGTATTATTGTATTAATCCCCAAATTTTGATAGTCTCACATTTCTACTGTCAACAGTCATACATTGAGAAACAAATGTTTCAAATAATTTTTTACTTTAAATCAGAGATGGGTCAAATCCACTATTTCTTGACTCTGAATCTACATTTTATTTTCGAATCTCGAATCCGAATTCTAGCAAATTGTTAGAAATTTTAATGATTTACAAATAGACATACATTACACAATATAGGCCTAAACTGTAAATTAAGATTTATTTCAATCATGCTTTCAATTTTAATCAACCCCAACCACCCCTCGCAAAATACTGGTTAAAATCCAGCCAAATTAAAAATCTAGACTCATATTATTGTTTAGAAATAAATTAATCAAAATTTGAGTTTCTTTTAATTACTTTTTAAAAGTGTTGGTAGAATATGTTAAGTTTCTAATAAACATGTTAAACAGATACATACATGTTAACAAATTAGGTCTATTTACCTTTTGCTCAACTTTAATCATCATTGAAGGTTTATAATTTATTTTAATAAGAAAATAAAAACACAAACAGACTCTTTTTTAAATGCAACATGCTTAGCAATTAAACATAATTGGAAGTAGCGAACTCAATAATATTAAATATTTTAAAAGATTATTCCCAAAAACATTTATTTCTGGAAAATTGTGTAAATCCTATAGATGTTTGAAAACTGTAAACACCATATTAAATAAGAGATACCCACTTCAGTGACTGAGTGGTCTAAGGTGTCACTACAGTGTTAATTTGGCCTGCTGATAGCGGAGCACTTGGGGTGCAAATCCTGGTCCGGTCTATTGAGGGTAGTTTTTCCTAAATTGTTTCCCTATCTTCCAAAATAAAAATGCTGGTAGATAACCTCTCAAATGCTTCTTTCCTCATTACTACCCAATTAGATTATCATATATGCGTATAACATGAACAGGTAGTATGATGTGGTGATTTCAGTAATAAAAATAACAGATATATTTATAGTCAAATTGTTCTAGTCTTCGAAATGAAACTGCTTTTAAAATATTTTATTGCTTCTTTAGCCTTTAAATTTTAAAAATTAACCAAAGCACAGTGGCCAAATTTAGCACATTTAATTTTAGTTATTTTTTATTTTACCTGCTTACTATTAAACTCAAATAAATGGTACGGCAAAAGCGTAAGCTACAGTAGCCCCATGGCTTCTTTAGTGCTGACTGACAGCTCACAGCTGACTTCTGACAGTCAACATTTAGGTATATACCTAAATTTTTACTGTCAAAAGTGACAGCTGCTAGACACATGTTTTTGCAGATCATCTGGTTCGACGTAGGGATACGTAGTTTGGTCTGGTAACTTTTTAAAGCTATCAGAAGTCAGCTGTGAGCTGTCAGTCAGTACCAAAGAAGCCATGGGGCTACCGTACATACTCTCTCGTATAGGTTATTATAGTTAGTGACAAAATCTTAAAAAATAAGTTATCTCTAATTTTACCTTAAATAATTTTTTCTCTGATAAATAAGTATACATTATTATTTATCACTACTTTCACCAGATATTTAGTTGAAAAAAAATTCAAAAGTGGTACAACAGCATTAACCTGGAGTCACCACTTTGATATGCTAATTACTCAAAATGGGTTCGGGTACAAAACTTTCTCTTTGTGGTACAAAACGGTACAAAACTAGTACAAAACTTTGGCATCAAAAAAAGTTCAAAATTCAAAAGTGGTACAACAGCATTAACCTGGAGTCAGCACTTTGATATGCTAATTACTCAAAACCGGTACGGGTACAAAACTTTTTCTTTGTGGTACAAAACGGCACAGAACTAGTACAAAATTTTGGCATAGAAAAAATCAAAATTGGTACAACAGCATTAACCTGGAGTCACCACTTTTATATGCTAATTACTCAAAATGGGTATGGGTACAAAACGTTGGCATCAAAAAAAGTTCAAAATTTAAAATTGGTACAACAGCATTAACCTGGAGTCACCACTTTGATATGCTAATTACTCAAAATGGGTACGGGTACAAAACTTTTTATCTGTGGTACAAAATGGTACAAAACTTTGGAATAAAACAAATTCAAAAGTGGTACAACAGCATTAACCTGGAGTCACCACGTTGATATGCTAATTTTTCAAAAACGGGTACGGGTACAAAACTTTGGCATCAAAAAAGTTCAAAATTCAAAAGTAGTACTACAGGTTAATGGACGTCTAGCTGGCTGGAATGGATTAGCTAATTTTTCTGCTCGAGAGTGTGATTGTATCTTGACGTTATATCTCCCCACGTTTAGTCCAACTTGGTCGCCTACATACTTTACGGTCCGGCACATCAGTTCTTGGAAAAAGTTTTCTTGCTGCCTTTACTGATTACCGTCGCGGTCGCCAGTCTCCCAATTGTTTAAACAAACCAGTAATTCTGCCAACCTGATGGCTGGAATCCACCAGTTTGTATAACGTTAGCAACGCCTTCTATTTTGAAAGCTGAAAGCTCAACACACTGCCAGGGAGGGTAGGCAGGGCCTTAAGAAAGAGGAGTCACCAGTACTTGATATGTACAGGGCATTAACAAAAGATTGGTTCTAAGAACCAGTGGTATAAATGCCGATCATCGGCTAATTGATTGTGTCATTACTGGCTGATGATCTGATTGATATTTGGTATTGACACAGCTCTAAATTTTTTAAATAAAGATAATACATTTTGTTTTAATTACTAATTAGCTAATAAGGTTAAAAACTTAACTATCAATTTAGCACTAAGCCAACCCTTTCATAAATTTCCTAATGAACCGAAGCAGAATAACGGTTTTTCAGAAGCCTTACATAATTCACTAAATAAAGTCAGTATACAAATAAAACGTACATGACTTTTCCACTCTATGGTTCTATATGTTACATATTGTCAAGCATTCTGGTTAATTGAGGTATAAAGGGTTACTGCATGATTTAATAGAGACTGGGTGACCTGGTGGTCTAGGGGTAAGGTGTCAGACTTCTGTGCTGGCGGCCGGGGTTCAATCCTCGGTCCCGGCAAAGATTTATCTGATTTCCAAACCCTTCCTTCACCTCTGACAAGACATCTTGTGAATGTGAGGAATGCCAGGTCTCCACCGTGGTTCGGACTCCACGTTAAACTGTAGGTCCTTCATTTCATCTCACAATCACCCTTCCACTACACATTATCGTAAGTGCGTATAACCCGAACGGGTAGTAAGACGCGGTGCTAATAATAATAATAATAATAATAATAATAATAGAGACTGGAGACATTTCCCTGAATATTAAAACAAATGACACATCTACTATTTATATTTCTGATTGTAGAATTTATAATCAGTGGCATTCCCATAAAACATTGTCAGAGAAACCAGAAAACACTATATGTAAATAAATAACTTATTTATTTATTAACTTATAATGTTTTATTATATTATTATTGTGTGAAAATCTTAACTTGTGATTCACATAATGCTAACTTTTGCTTTGTGTAATCTTTCTCTCAAAGGCCATGGGAAAAGTCCTCATAAGGAAAAACAAGGTGTGTCTGTCAATTATTTATTTGCTAGCAAATAATTCCCTATTTAAAAGAATTGACAGGGAAAAAAGAAGGAAGAGGAAAGATAAATCTAAGGTAAAAAATTATACAGTTTGGATATTGTCAAATAATGTAGGGCCGAAAATTTTCAATTATGTAAGGAAATCAAATTTTTTTTCACCAATTCTGACACTACTAAAGATATAACTAAAAATGATCAACCAATTTTACAATCTCAAAAATTGTAAATTGAAAATGGTATTTAATGTCTGTCTGTTCAAGGCCTGGAAAAGTACTTAAATTACTCTGGGCCTTGAAAAGTCCTGGAATTTCCAGGTTTCAATATTTTTGAAATGGTTGTAAAGGCCGTGATTTAAGATGTACTGGGACATGAAATATCTAGCGCATGCTTTTTGATCAAGCATTAGCTGTTGTCTGCTGTTTATTTTACTCTCCGCTACTCTTCCCACTTCTTTTGTTTTATTTGTTATCTTATCGTGGCATCAACCCATGGGTTGTGATCTCTATAGTGGCAAGGGGAAACAGTGTTAACTTCTCTGGCAAACACATTAGCGCTACTTTCGAAATACAATGCCTTCTCTAATTTCCTATATTTAAAAACTCAATTCCTGTGCATTTGCCAGTTTTTTATAAGTTGCTTTAAAACCCTCATTTGTAATAATTCTTTGAAGATTTGCAACTACCTATTAACACTTTAAGTACCTATAATTACAGTTTTGCACTAAAATGCCCGCCAATAGCTATTAGTTCATCTTTCAACCACCTTAGCGCTCAAATTCCTGTTCTAGCCATACTACAGGGAGTTGCTATTCTATAACTATTATCTATGTTGCGCCATTTTGGTGTCTGTAAACATTCCTGTGAAATTTTGTGTCTAGATGGTAGCTGTGTAGTTTGTTTTATCTTAATGTGTTTTATTTCTATGGAAATCCTTAGTACTGGTTCAGTTTGCTTCGTTACCGCTGTGTTTATTTCCACACAAAAGTCTTATTAAAGTGTGATAGCAAGTAATCTGTCATAGATAAATAAACCTTGTTTCATTATTCATGAATGGAATTTTGTTTAACTTTTAATACCGTGTGTTACGTAAAGGCAGGCGCCTTTTGCTTTGTTTTGTTTTTATTTACGGGCCAATATGCTGGGGAATCGTACTTTCAATGATTTGTGGTTACATAATCCCAAATTTAATAAATTGCTTGTAGAAGTGCCAGACAGGAACAAAGCCAAATGATATGCTCTTCAGTATTTGACATTGCCAAAATGGAGGTGTCCACTTTAACAAGTCACATGAATGGGAAAAAACATTGTAGTCTTGCATGTAAAAAAAAAACCTTTAGGAATTCACTATTTTCTTGGTGCTACACAACCAGAGCAATCTTAGAGTCCTGTGGCTCCTGACTCAGAACCACTACCACAAGGAAAGCAGATAGTAAGCTCTTCTTAACTGGACAGGAAACTCTAAAGGCCGAAATTATTTGGGCCTTGAAAGTATGCAGCAGTCATTATTTATACAAATCATGCGAAGATATCTGACTATTATTTTAAAAAAATGTTTTTCGGCAGTGGAATTGCAAAAAGTGTTTCATTGGGAGAGACAAAATGTGCATATATATGTTGTTTTGGCATTGCTCCTTATTTTCAGTGTGCACTCATGGAGAAGCTTAAGAAACAAGATTAATATGTTTTGTTATTTGATGAAAGCCTCAACAGAAAGCTTCAGGAGAAGCAGTTAGATTACCATATTCGCCACTGGGAAGCAGATAAAGTGCAGTCTTGCTATATCCATTCAGATTTCCTGGGCCATGCTACTGCAGAAGATATGTTCACTTCCTTTGAAAAGTTGATTTCTGAAACTGGTCTTCCGAAACAGTCTACTGCAACTATCCATGGATGGTCCAAATGTCAATTGGAAATTTTATGACCTGGTGTGTGATCAATTGAAGAGAGACACAAACATGGCAGTAATTCATACCGGCAGTTGTGGGCTTCATATCATTCATGGTGCTTTTAAGCATGTCTCATTATCATCAACCTGGGATGTGGAGCGAGTTTTATCTAGCCTCTATTACTTATTTAAGGACACACCAACGAGAAGAGAATATTACATGAAAGTAACTGATAGCAGTGTCTTTCCCAAAAAAATTTGTGCCATAAGGTGGGTTGAAAATGCAACTGTTGTAAGACGTGCTCTTGAAATGTAGCCTCATGTAACTAAATATGTGCAGTTAGTTACTGACAAGAAACTTCCCAATCCAAACGCCAAATCCTTTACAGTTGTGAAAGAAGCGACCAGTGATGCATTGACTCCTATAAAGCTATTAATATTTCAGTCAATTGCAAAACAAGTAGAAACTTTTTTGACAATGTACCAAAATGATACGCCAATGCTTCCATTTCTGTAAAGAGACATGTTGAAAATGCTTAGAAACTTAATGGAGAGATTCATTAAAGAAGATGAAATAAATAAAGCAACTACCAGTAACAAACTGGTTAAAGTTGAAGTAGGGAAAAAAGAAAACCAGCTGCCAGTAACCAAAATAAACTTGGGATTCACTGCAGAAAACAGAGTCAAGAATTTGCTCCACAAAAAAATTGTTAAAGAAAAGGATGTTCTTCAAGTGCGAATGGAATGTCGTGATTTTCTTATTGAAACAGTAAAGAAAATCTTGCATAAGTGCCCATTACAGTACTCAATTGTGAGAAACCTTAGTTGTATGGATCCTCGAGATATGAATGTGGATACTAACTGTGTAACCAAGTTTGTGTCAGTGCTTAAGATACTAGTAGAGGCTCAAAGATTGAATGTGATTCATTAATTTCATCATATAAAGAATTTATTGCAGAGTTTGGCTTTTCTTCTAAATTTCAAAATTTTATCCCTGGGACAAACTGTTTGGGGTCACTGTTATGTGCTTGTGCAAAGCCTAGAACAAAATATGACAAATTGTGGTGTGTGATGAAAATGGTAGTTATTCTATTACATGGTCATGCAGCAGTTGAGAGAGGCTTTACTGTAAACAAGCAAATAGAAGTGGAAAATATGCAACAGCGCACACTCATTGCACAGAGAATAATTTGTCAACAAATTGCATCAGTTGGTGGTGTTACTAATATTGCATCAGTTGGTGGTGTTACTAATATTGCATCAGTTGGTGGTGTTACTAATATTGAAATCACCAAAGACATGATTATCTCAGTTGCTGGTGCACGACAAAAGTGGCAAAGGAGGCGAATCAAAGAGTGAAAGAAACTGCACAGAAGAATTCAAAAAGGAAAAGTTTCACAGAAGAAATAGATGAACTCAAAGCAAAAAAACAAAGGCTTCAGGCTGATGTAGACACACTTATCAACTCTGCTGATAGACTGTCAGAGCAAGCAGAAACAACAGGAAATCTAACATTTGTGTCGAAGTCTAACAGTTTCAGAAGAACAGCAAGAGAAAAAACTGCTGCACTGGCTGATATCAACAAGCAGCTATCTGATAAGTTAAATGGATATAAAAACATTTAAATGTTGTTTGGCTGGATATTTTTTGTTTAAACTATTTGTTACTTGTTCTGCTGATTCTAGAACCTATAAAAAAAACTGATATTTTAATTATTATTAGTACAAATATTCATGCTTAGACTCCTGTATATAAAATACCATAAATGAAAAGCATGTGCCAGCAGAAAACCTTGTTAAATTATGAAATCCATACTCATCTTGTGGAATACTGAACCAATAAACCAAGGAGAGTGAAGTAAGTGACAACAAAGTTAGATTTCTATTTTTATAGTCTCATCTATTCATTAAATTTGGTGAAAAGTTATTGTTTCCCATCTATTAAAAATTTGGTATGGCTTATACTTTTTTTTATTGGTGTGTTTAGCTTTTGGCAGTACGAGAAATAACAGTTTTGGCCTTAAAAAGTCTTTAAATTTATGTTTCATATGTGTGTAAAAACCCTGTAATAATAGTGTTTGAATAAACTTAATGTGACTTATTGTTAGCAAGTGATAAGGGTAATGCGCGAGAGTAGTAAATGGTTAGTTAACATTAAACAGTAAAATGCAGCTATTAGGGTACATAGATGATTTAGCTTTGTTGGGCAATAAATAGTAAGGAAGATGCTCCAAGAAATGAAAAAAAAAAAATACTAGAGGCTGTTAAGGAAATACATTTAAAAATGATCACTGAAAAGACTAAGTATATGATCACAGAGAAAACACATATTGTGGTTGATAATTTAGAAATTACTTCGAACAACATCTCATTTGACAGTGTTAATAAGTTTAAATATTTAGGTACAATTTTAAATAGCAATAACTTTGTTCGCTTGGAAACTAGGGAAAGAATACAGTCGTGAAATGCATGCTATTTATCAAAGAGTAGTTGACACTAAGTAATGTAAAAATCACAACTTACAAAACAATAATTTTACTGGTTGTTATTTATGGGAGTGAAACCTGGTCACTTACCTTACATGACGAAAATAAATTTAAGGTGTTTGAAAACAAGGTGATTAAAAGATACTGGCTCCAAAAGGAATAAGGGTACTGGGGAGTGGAGGAGATTACCTAATGATGAGTTACATAACCTCCTTGCCACCAGAGATTTTTAGGATAATAGTCTCTTTTAGACTATGGTACAAAGGACATGCAGTGCAATTGGAAACTTCTAGAATCTTGTTCAGAATACTATGGCAAACCCAATGGGAAGAGACCATTGGAAGGAAGGAAATTCTAATTTCAAAAACATTTACATAAAAATTTACCCGCCTCGGTGGCGTAGTTGGCTAACGCGCTTGTAGTGTTGAGCTCAACTGCTGAGGACGGGGAGATCGAGGTTCGAATCTCGGTCTGGTGAACTGGGGGTGGTTTTTCCTAAATGGTTTTCCACTCTCCCTCCACACAAATGCGGGCTCACTTCCTCTAATTCAACCTTCCCAATTCCTAATTCATTAGCATAATTAGTACTTAAAGCGTATAACCCGAATGGGTAGTAAGACACGGTGCTAAATATAAATATACAAAAATTTGACTAAGAAACTAATGAAAATTTATTCCTTCTCATAATATTCTCAGATAAATTAAATATTTTCAATGAATAAATGTAGATTTGTCAATTGCCAATCATTTGCTATAAAATGTTCTTCAAAGTCTGCTGGTATCAAGAAACAAGTTTAATTTCTTTAATTTAATCATAAAAAAACAAGGCATTTTTATTGTGAAACAAACCAAGAGTTCAATATATTCGTAAGAGTTAAGTCAAAACAATTATATGGAGATCTATGCAATGATCAGAGGATTATGAATACAAATCATGGTTTTGAAATTAAAGTAATCAATGTTACCTTCGACAGAGCTATAATGGATCTCCTGAGATGTTTTGAGAGTTTAAATGAGATTGCTGATAACCTCACCGCACTGCACCACAGCTCTAAAACCACAACTGATGAGGAATTGAACAAAGCTGCAGAACGTCTGTACAATGGGTATCATTCTGATTTAATGTTCTCCTTTCCTATAATTTATTTGTGAAACTGCAAAGAGCTTACATTTCTTTAATAATGAAATTAGTTGAATTGCTAAATATTCAATATTACCGCCTAAACTTTCAAAGATATTTATACTTTTATTTAATTATTTTTAACTTTAACAGTAAATGTGATTACATTGGAAGTCGTTCTTAGAATTAATATTAATAAATTGTTCTTTGTGAAGGACAAGATCAATTATCAAGGCAAACCTTTATCAATTAAAAATCAACAAGTGCATACTTTGAATATCAAAAACATTGTAATATAAATTTCAAAAAATCAAAATTCTTGTAGTTCTAGTCAATATATTTGTGGTGATTGGATTAGCACTGGAACTCAGGATTTCAAGATCAGGAGGCTAGGATCATAAAGAGTAAGTAAATCCTACCTTATAGTTTAAATTTTAGTTGATTTGGATTATTTTTTTAGCATTTTTATTACATTATCCTATGCAGAAAAGTATCAAGCCTTTGTTAATAATAATTAGTGCTGGGTTGATGCTAATTATTAAGCCTATAATCGGCCATTATGGCTCATTTGGTAACCCCATGATTCACATTTTGCTCATAGTAAATCTATATTGCAGTGGTTGTGAGTAGGGAATGATTATCCTTACAAGGTCATCCACAAGGTCAACTAGCAAAAATACGTCGAAGCCAAAAGATGAAAGGAAAAGGGAAGTTAAAACTTGGGTTGTTTCAAAGTAAACAAAAACTCTGTAAGATTCAAGGGATGTTAAAACTGGGGAATATTCACTGGAAGCTAAAATTGTGGAAGATTTAAGAGAAGCCAAAATGGGGTTAAGAGTCAAGGGAAGCCAAAACTGGGCTAGTCAAGGCAAGATAAAATTGGAGAAGATTCAAGTGATGATAAATCTGGGTAATAGTCATAGTCATAGGAAGCTAAAAACCAAAACAATTTTTTTTAGCACTCTGTCTTACTAGCCTGCTTAGGTCATACTCATATCTACTAATTATTCTAAGGAATGAGATGATTGAATTTAGAAGAAGTGAACCCATATTAGCATGGAAGAAGAGTGGAAAACAATCATGAAAAAAATCCCTCTCTGCACACCCAACCAGAATTTGAAACCCAATATCTCTTTCATCAACAGTCTAGTCTTTTGCTAGAGTGACACCCTAGACCATGCAGTTACCGAAGCAAGTAAAACTAAAGAACCATTGAAGGTTGCAAACTACATTACGGATTCAGAAATGATCTTTATTACAGTGCTTAGATTTATCCATTAGTTGAAACTTATTAAATTATTTCAAAATTAATTATGCTTATTTAAATTTCAAGAATTTTAATGTACCAAATATTTTTTCTGTTTTTATTATAAAATTAATATATATTTTCCATGATATTTAATGGACATATTTAAAATAAAATTCCTATTTCATCTATCACAAACATAACTATGATAAATGCGGTTTCAATTTGACTGAAACTAACTATCTTTAAAAATGTGCTAAGACCAATGATAAAGGGAATTATATTTAAATTAACTTAAAGTTTTCATTTAAACTAGTATAAGCAAACCAACTATACTGAACAAAATAAAAATGACCCATGGGAAAAGCTGACTTTTTTAATTTTATCAATAAACATTATCTTTGTAATATTTAAAATTAAATAAACCAAATGATTGGCATCGATGCTCTGCCTAATCAGCAACAAATAATAGGCATCGGCATGATCAGTAATATATTTGACTAGCCCATCTCTAATAATAATATCCCCGCATTTGTAATTTATTAAATTTTTTATCTATGTTATCTCATATGCTTATAAATAATTTAAGTTATTCCACTTTGAATACAAATTCCTTCCTTTCCAGATCCATAGAGAATGTTGCATTAGGGCCTGCTTACTCATTCGGACAGTGGTGTCACTCCTATCTTGTCATCTGTTAGTTAGGTCAGGGCTCAAATCCAAACTAGGTGTACTATGGTGGTTTTACCTCAAAAGTTTCCCGGCATTTCTTCATGCAAATGCGGGTAAATTTCCTTTAAATTC
Source organism: Timema cristinae (assembly GCA_039000515.1). Lineage (NCBI taxonomy): Eukaryota > Metazoa > Arthropoda > Insecta > Phasmatodea > Timematidae > Timema > Timema cristinae. Next base: position 24,884,140 of record JBCFYV010009882.1, read on the forward strand.
CTCTTTCTTCATTTCTTTCACATTAGTGCAAATATTGGAATAACTTTATACTAAGATGTGGTGCACAGACAAAACTATTAAAAAGATAATTAAATATTGCCTTTTATGCCAAAATGTTTTCAGAAATTAAAAAAATAATTAAATAAACGTTTTAACTTTAAAAATTAGCTCTGTTATAACCAAGACTATATCTGAGCTAAAATTAGTATAAAATGGTGGTAGTCCTAGTTATAGTACTTTAACATTTATATCTCTATATGCAGTCCCAAATGGTGGCAAATGGTCCTCAATTTAAGCATATCATGCTGCATTCTACTTGTAGCCTACTTTATTGTTTCATCAATGCTTTGAGAAAGCTCTACAACTGCACAAATGAGTTAAGTATCCGCATGTACACTTAAAATGTTCCTTGACCATCCTGATGTGGTGTAGGTCTAGGTGAGGGATTGATGACGTGTCTCAATTCTCATGTATTCTTACACAGCCAGGCAGACATTGCAGTATTAATAACTATACAGTATTTAAAACTCATTATATACAAATATTGTTTTAGAGCTCAGTGCCATTTATTTAATTGGCCCTGGCTCATCATTAGTCATCACTTAAATGAAATAAAAATTATGATAATCTTTTTCATGATAATTATTATGATAATTATATTATTTTATTCTTAAATGATTTTTAATATAAGTTTCATCTGTGTATTTATAATATAGAGTCTTAATGAAAAGCTTTGTTTCTTAATTTAATAATAAGCAATTTACTTGTGTACATTTTTTATTGAAAAAGTACCAATACCCCTTTGTTTCAGGGCATGATACAGGTCCTGGAGAGCTGGGGAAAAAATATCGACCATTGTTTTTGGATCACTTTGATAAAAAAGATGAAGAAAATATACAAGTAAGTTGTAAATGATAAAATTAAAAATGTGTTTTTAGTTTTTCTTAAATATTTATTTTAAAAACTAAAGTTAGCTATAAATTTTACTTGTCTTATTACCGTGCCCATTATTATCGGGCTTTTTTTTTAATAAACATACTGCGGGTACACTTCCTCTAATTATACCTTCCTTATCAAATTAGTGTGTAAATATGCTGCTAATTCAAAAGGGTAGTAATATGTAACACACAGCTGCTTCAGTGGCCGCATGGTCAACACGCTACTCTTGTGTTAAACTAGACTGCCACTGACAGGAAGATCTAGGTTCAAATCTCGATCAGGTGTGCTGAGGGTGATTTTTCCAAAATGGTTTCCCACTCTCCATCCGTGTCAATGTGGGTACTATTCCTCTAAATATAACCTTCCTGATCCCTTAAACTATTAGCGTAATGAGTACATAGGTGTATAACCCAATTGGGTAGTAAGAAATCTAAAAAAAAGTAACACAAATTTTATTTGTGTCTCTTAGTTATAAATAATAATAATAATAATATTTAGCACCGCGTCTTACTACCCGTTCGAGTTATACACTTTAAGTACTAATTACGCTAATGGATTAGGAATTGGGAAGGTTTAATTAGAGGAAGTGAACCCGCATTTGCGTGGAGGGAGAGTGGAAAACCATTTAGGGAAAACCACCCTCAGTTCACCCAACCGAGATTCGAACCTCGATCTCCCCGTCCTCAGCAGTCGAGCTCAACACGACAAGCGCGTTAGCCAACTACGCCACCGAGGCGGGTGTCTCTTAGTAATTATAAAAATTAAAGTTACATATTTTTAGAATTTGTTTAGGTAATAATATTTATGTAATACATTTTTAAGTACCCTATACCTGAAAATTGGCCGCCCCCGAATATAGGCCGCACCCTATTAAGTTGATTGCTTTGAAAGGGGGAAAAAAATGTCTGAAAATGTGTCTACTTGGAAAGTAATTGAATACACCATATTTCCTTTAGCTTTCCTAATGTTCATATTATTTACATGTCTTATTTAAAAGATTTTAATTGGTTGTTATAACTATATTGTAATGATTTGCTGACATGCTTTTTAATCATGATCTATAATGTGTAATTTATTATTCATTAACACAGCAACTTCATTCTGACCTCAAATGTGATTAATTTGTCCATTGAAAAGTTACTCCCTTCAATCAACCACAGATACAATTTTGTACGTTTTTTATATTATATAGTTTACTGTATTTACAAAATAAAGTGTAACAAGAGGCTATGATATTTTAGGATTTGCTAGATGTTGACGAACTATACCGAAGATGTCATCTTCATTCCATAAACAAACAAATGCAGTACTAATTAGCCGTGTTGACATGGCTCGCAAAAGGATTGGCTAGCTGAAACACATAGAATCCTTCACTTAACTTTCACATAACTTGAAATTTCTCCCCTGGCAACTCAAGTTAAGTGAACGTTAAGTATAAGCTAAGTTAACTACATTGTGTCGACTTCTATTTAAAAATACTAGTTGGAAGGATATTTACGTCATGTTATGGGAGTATTAAGTGAAAATTAAGTTGTTCGGGATCCTGGGATAGAAGAAAAGTATTACAATAAAAGATATATCTCTTTAAGAAAAACCTCTTTTTAATTTTTGAGTTATTTTATTATATTTGAAAGGAGGTACAGGAATGGTGTATAGTAACTTATAAATTAAACAAACATAATAGGGCTTTTACAATGAAAAGAATAACAAAGCTTGCACTCTTAAATTGCTGCCACTGGACAAAGAAGTAAAAGATTTATTTTGAAGAAAATTGATTGATGCTGTTCAATCACTCGACCTAGGTTTAATTCTATCAGAATTCATCAGGATGGATTCTGGAATGTGCAGCGTAACTTCCTAAAAGAGGAAAAGATAGATTATTCAAGAGGCAACCGTTACTTCTTTGTCCAATGGAAACATTGTAAAGTGTTAAACTTTGTTCTTTTCATTGTAAAAGTCATTGTGTTTGTTCCCTTTTGTTTTATTCGTTCCATCTTTGCAGTATCTTATTCCAAATTTAAAATATAAGCTGTGTTCTAATTCTAAATTAGTAAACAAATACATTGTATTCTTGTCACAATAGAATAACAGCAATCAACAAACAGCAACCAAAAGTCTCGGAAACATTTGTGGAAAATAGTAGTAGCAGCAGCTATAGAAGGTTTGACTTTTTCATTCTGTCAGCCATTTGGGCTTAAAGTTTAATTTTAATAACTATTTACTATAATAGTTATTTCATTCAGTGACTCATTTGGGATTCAAGCTAAAATTTAATAATTATCTATTATCATAGTTATTTCATTCAACCATTATGACCTAAAGTTAAATTATTTTTATTATTATTCCCACCCAAGTAAAGCAGTCTTTTGAGGAGCTTCTCATATCTACATCAGCTAATCAAGAAGCAGTTTCAATACAGCTGTTAAAGTCCCTGATAAGCATGGTTTATAAGTCCCTGATATGTTTAGTTTTAGTTGAAACTACTACTCAAATTGATTCTACCTAATCTACTTCTCACCTATCTAATTCACAAAAATCACCCAAATTAACTTTTAGCCAAGCTTTAAATTCCAATAAAACAAGCTCTGTTATTGACTCAACGATTGTTACTTAATCACCAGCTGTATTGCAGTTTGCATCATCAAATGCTGAAGATGAATTTACGGTTGTGACGCGTTGAAAAAACAAGTCAGCAAAGTCTTAACATGGTGAGGATCTGCCGGTTAAGTGTTCGCGTGAATGTAATTTTCTGACTGGTAACACGAAAGCCACTGACCTACAAACAATTACCAAAATATTTTTAAAAAAATCTCAATTTGTCATTCATTTTCCCCTGTAGTTCCTCCCTTGATGTTAAAACCTATTTGACTAAAGAACTCACTCTTAAATACCTTGTCTATTCAAAATTGAAAACTAAGCTAAACTCGTATTCCTCCTTCCATATTTCTTTCAGAAGAAAATTATTTCCCCTTATCTTTAATCGTGGCATTTGGCTGCCTTATTCCCTTCTACGGGAGGCTGCTGCTGGCGCAGACTATCAGTGAGAATCCCCCTATGTGTTTGCCCCTGTGAAAGCCACTGTTGCATCTGACCATGACTCACATGATACTACATATATAACCGCACTCATGACCATCGATTGAGGCCTGGAGGATGCCACCCAATCCAACTCCTAGTGAATACTATTGATATTTTATTATATTATCAAAATGTTCGTGGTCTTCGAACTAAACCTAGGGAATTATTTACTAATGTTTGTTTGAATGACTTCTCTATTATTTGTTTGGTCGAAACTTGGCTCTCTAGCGAGTATGTTAATGTAAATTACTTTCTACCCAATTATGATGTTTATAGATCTGATAAGCTATATGATGAAGCTGCTAGAAGCTTCAGGCAAAAAAATGGAAGAAAGTGACTCTGCTTTTGAGAAAATAAGAAAAAACAAAAGTAAATTCAAAAGAGGAAGACAACAATGTTGGACTACTTTTGTGCAAATCAATATGAATCAAAGAAACCCAAAAACAACTGAAAGAGTGAATAAATAATTTTTTTGGCATATAACTTAACTTGAACGGGTAAAAAAAATTTTTTATTACTTTTCACAGATTATTTTTTAAATATATTTTATTTTTAGGTTAAGGACATTTTATTTTAACCTATATCATCTTTTGATGATAATGAACATTATTGTAATAATTATCATTATTATTACTATTTTGTTACACTACAATTATTTCCAAATTTGGATTTGTAATGAAATGGCAAAATAAAATAAATACTGTATCAAAGAGAAAATAGTTTTAAAAGGGGGAGTGAGGGGGAATCAAAAGAGGATTGCAAGGGGTTGATGATAGTATAGCATTCCTCCTTTCTTCTTTTTCTTTTTTTTTATGAAATACTTTTTCCTATTTTTGCTACAGGCCCAATAACATAAAAACATTGTTCTTAATTATTTATTTTATTTTGGAACTATAAGGTGAATATAGTTTTTTCAACATGTCCTACTTTTTCATCAAAATGGCCATCCTACTTTTCCTAATTTTTATCAAAATGTCCTGCTTTTCCTACTGTTTGACATCCAAATTATGCTATGAGGCCTGATACTTGTTTGAATAAAGTATTCCATTCAAACTTAGGAATTAATGGCAAGATTATAATGGATCCTTTATTAATTTCAAATGAGTTTGGGACCTACTTTCATTCTGTGTATAATCCAGTCTTACCTATCTTACTCTGCCCTTTAATTTAAACTAGCGTGTCCTTGTATCCATGCCATATTTCACTCTTAGATCTTGCTAATACTATCAAATAGTTGAGTTCTTCTAGTTGTGGTGGAACAGATAGGACTCCAAGTTTTATTGTTAAAGGCTGTGCCAACATTTTCAGCCCATTTTTAACACGTATCTTTAACATTAACATGTCAAATTAAACTTTTCCCCTTTTATGGAAACAATCTTTGTCGTGCCTGGATTTGTATGCAAAATGCATGTTCTTTATTTTTTTTTCTTACAAATCTAAAGGTATGCAGAAATTATACACTTTTTAAGTCACATCTAAATAGATCATTTGGCCAGCGCATATAGATTCATAGGGTACCCGTCATTTGGCCTAAAGTGTAGGCTAAATGCCTTTTAGGCCAAACGCCTTTCAGGCCAAACGCCTTTCAGGCCAAACGCCTTTCAGGCCAAACGCCTTTAAGCCAAATGACTTTTTGTAAAGTTAATTTTTAGACCATATATTAAAATGTGTTTTGCTGTCTCCGGAAACATTTGTTATGATTTGTAGTGATGCTAATAGATGGCGAGGTGTGTGGTGTTTAATTAAATAGTATATACTACCGTTTCAAAATATATAAGTCTTTTCTCACTTCCCAAGGTATTAGCAGCACGTCCATTAACATGTATGTTGAACTTTTTACATTCCCAAGGTTTTGTACTAGTTTTTGTAGCGTTTTGTACCAGAAATAAAAAGTTTTGTACCCGTACCATTTTTTATTAACTAGCACATACATGTGTTCACACCATTTAAATAATTTTGTTTTATTTTTAATTTTGAAATTTTTTAAGTGCCAAAGTATATTTTATCAGTCTTTCTTAGTATATTTGTTTATTAATTTTGCTAACTGAATTAATCGATCATTCATTTTTTTAAATCATATTAACTTACTCGAGTTTGCCCACGGCTTTGCTCACAATTAAGTTGGGTAAATTATCTTATTTTTTAGCAAAATCATCTAAACCAGGTTTTCTCAAACTCTTTGCTCTTGAGCCTTACATGAACATTAAAAGTAATTGTTAAGACTCTTATTCTTAGAATAAAATAACTTTTTTTACGGTAAAATACTAAAATGAGACATTTATTATTTAATTGATTTCTTTATTTTCTGATAAGAGCTTTGTAGAAGTTTATTAAGAATAGTAAAGTTTTGTAATGGATTATTATTATTAGCACCGCGTCTTACTACCCGTTCGGGTTATACGCACTTCGCTAATGTGTAATGGTAGAGTGATTGTGAGATGAAATGGGGGACCTACAGTTTAACGTGGAATCCGAACCACGGTGGAGGCCTGACATTCCCCACATTCACAAGATGTCTTGTCAGAGGTGAAGGAAGGGTTTGATAATCAGATAAATCTGTGCCGGGACCGAGGATTTAACCCCGGACCCTCAACACAGAAGTCTGACACCTTACTCCTAGACCACCAGGTCACCAATACCTGTAAGATATTAATTAATTTTATTGCTTCATAAACCAAACAGAATATTAATTTTTTTAGTTAATCATAATTTAGCAAGTCGAAGAAAGTAAAAAATTGGTTCACACCTCATCTGAAATCCCTTCGCTTCTCGCAGTTGAGAAACCCTGATCTAAACTATCAAAAATACAATTTCAAACACGTATGAGGCGAGAACTTTGTATGTTGATGAAGCCACAAATTAACTACTACCTATAAGAAGTAAAATCAATTTTTTATATATATATGCAGTCTTTGCATCAATATTTGCTCGCTTACGCGGAAACATTGTTGAAATGAACACCAAAAGAAATAGTTTAAATTTACTAACTAAACATGAATTAATTTGAAAGAATTACTCTAGTAAACACCTCATCTTATCAAATAAATGGTTCTGTTAGTAATTGTTTCTATTAGTTTTTGAAAATTTTCCCTTCTCCTCCCCAATCATAATTTCTCTAACTCCCATTTAATCACATAGTTTTAAGAATAATTTCTTTATCTATAGTTGTACTTCTACCTGCCAACCAAATTTCGATTTTCAACTATAGATAAAAGGTTTTTTTAATAACTCCCCCGCCCCTCCCTTGATTTCACCCCTGCCCCTCCCTTGATTTCATGGAGTTACATTTTAAAATGTTCAGACTTAATAGTTATTTGGAGTGGTGCATTTATGGGCATGCCAAAATTCAATTTTTAACGACACTGCACTGAGATGTAGTAGTTTCTACTAATTTTGTAGATTTTGAACCCCCCATTCCCCAAGCCACTTTGAGAAATTTAGAGTCTAATGTTATTTTGACTATCTGAGATTTGATTTATCTTTATTTATCTATCAAAATTTTGTTTTTTTCCTCATCTAAAAAGGTTTTTTTCTCTTATATTATCTATCACCACTATTTCTCAGAATGTAATTTTAAATAATAATAATAATAATAATAATTATTATTATTATTATTATTATTATTATTATTATTATGTAAATGTCTATTTGTATTGTTTCCCGTACCTTATTAATAAATTTAAATTCTTCACAATACAGAGAAGTAATTAAATATATTAGTTTTGGAAATGTTGACCTCCCAACTCCCCTTCCTCCCACCAATACTCAACTCACTGAGAAATTTCAAATTTTAAGATTTATTTGGTCATCTTGATGGGTCCTTCCTTTACTAAAGCTAGTAGAGTTGTAGGGAAGGCTCGTTCACTTTACCGGCCAGCATTCAGCTCTACTCTAACACGCAGTGCTGCTGTAACGTCTGCTCGTCACCTAGCCAAGCTTGCTTCTGTTCAGATCATGTGACTTTGCAGTGCCACACTTATTTTTTTATTATTATTTGGCACCACGTCTTACAACCCATTCGGGTTATACACCTAAGTACTAATTACGCTAATGGATTAGGAATTGGGAATGTTGAATTAGAGGAAGTTAACCCACATTTGTGTGGAGGGAGAGTGGAAAATCATTTAGGAAAAACCACCCCCAGTTCACCCGACCGAGATTCAAACCTCGATCTCCTCGTCCTCAGCAGTCGAACTCAACACGACTAGCGCGTTAGCTATCCATGCCACCGAGGTGGGTGCGCTTATTACTAACTTCTTATTTATGTCAAGTATGCTACCAAAGTCAATGTGAATAGTAAATCTTTGTGTGTTTTTTGTAATATTTCCTATTATTTATGCGTAAAGGGTTACGAAAAGTGTCATACCGATACTAAAAAAATGCCGGTAAAGCGTTGTACCGTATGCAATAAAAGTAATTTAAGTGATATGGTGTTATACACCATGACTTCCCTAAAGATTCTGATGTCAGACGAAGATGTATTCCCTTCTGAACGAGATGGAAAATGGAGTCATGATTCGTATTTTATTTGCTCAGAACATTTTTTCACTGATGAATATGAACAAGACCTTCAGGCCTAACTGCTGTACTTTCCTAAAAAAACCAAATTAAAATTGCCCTTATTTGTGGTGTCTCCAAAAATGTTATCCAAGGGGAAAATATCACCCGTGAATCTAGGCATTATATTATATTTACGAAACAAATAGTAAGTGATTTCATGGCGGGTAAACATGTCACCTTCAATAGTTTTACTTTATGGAAAAGTCCCCTTCTATAGTGAATTTAATGATTGTTTAAATAGTTTACTTAACTGCAAGATTTCACATATGCATTTTATAACCTTACTAGATAGCTGTTGCCCGCGGCTTTGCTCGCGTGGAAGTTGATTATATACAAATACGAAAATATACATATGTATTTACAGATTAATTTAAAATATTATGTTACGTTGATGACCATAACTTGACCTCAGATCAAAAATAATGCAAGTCCGATACAAACTTTCACCCCCTTTTTGAATTTGAAATTTGAAATTTGTCAAAACATTAAAAGTAGTTAATGATATGGCTGAGCGTGGTGTTAAATTAATAACCGACTTTAACAACCTTCTGACAAAAGATGAAGGCCAAAAGCAATATGTCCTGCAAGTTGTAAGCAAATACCGAGCATTATATCCTGACGTTTCAAAAACTACTTTAACAAAAGTGCTAGAATAGATTAGATAACTATGTAAAATTATCAACTCATGTAGGTACTACGTCTGTATCTTTTCTGTGTCTGTTTTGTATTTATTATATACCTGATTTTTATATTTTAAAATAAAAAATGTCATTAGACTTATCAGTATTACTTGTTTTTTTATTATATTTCTACTTTAAACTCAAAAATATACCAAAAAAAAGCAAAATTTATCACTTAATAACAAAATATACGAAGTATGCTCCTAGTGGTACCAGGTCACGTTTTTGGGGCTAAAGGCTGTTGTAACTCGGTTTGACTTAAAATAACAACAATTATGTATTGAATATAAATTTTGAAGAACAACATTATCTTTCTTTTGAGATATTAAGCGTGTTTTTATTATTTACCGTTCTGGAGTTATGGCTCCATATGTCAGCTTTTTGGCCAAAAATTTGGATTTTTTCAAACTTTGAGCGACGAGCGGCACGGGTTAACGTCGTTTAATCGAGCTCAAATTTCGGCTATCTCAATATCTGGAAAGTGGAATCGTTTTGTGGGGTCCAGACGAACAAAATTCTGACATCGATTTTTTGCGGTCACCCTAATGTTTACATATTGTAGGTTTATTACCATCTCATGTGTAATATTATGATACAATGGAACGCTCTTACGATAACTAGGAATTTATAAATAGCTAACATTACCTGTCCTTTTATTTCACCAGGAATCGAAATAGATATTTGTTTATTAGTTTCAGAGCAGTAACACGTAATTGAACAGCCACTGTATGCACAATTTGGTCTTTGATTCATTATTATAAAATTATAAAATAAATATGATATAAATATAAACTTTATAAAAAAATATACACATGCAATTTAACTAAATTATTAGACTCACACCTGCCTCTGTGGCATAGTTGCTAACGCGCCGTTTTCGTGTTGAGCTAGACTAAAGAGGATGGGAAGATTGAGGTTTGAATCTCGGCCGGGTGAACAGGGAGGGGGTTTTCTTAAATGGTTTTCCACTCTCCCTAAACACAAATGAGAGCCCACTTCCTCTAAATTAAACCTTCCCAATTCCTAGCCCTGTTCTTGTGTATAACCTGTATGGTTACTAAATACAAACAAACAAAAAATTAAGCAACTCGTGCAAAAGGCATGAAGCAAGGTAGCGATTCAGTGCTCCACAACTTGTGATTATCAAGGCAAAATGTGTTTGTACTTTGCGGGATCAACAAATTAAAGAGAGAGTCGCCAAGGAAACAATGCTCTTCTTCTATTATCACTATTAGGAAAGGGAGGAAGTGGGCTGGTTTAACCCACTCTTCGAGGGCGCCGGTCTAGTGAGGAAAGAGAAGATCCTTCCTTCAAGTTGCTTCTTTCCCTATTAACAAAAGTAGGAGGAGGGGGGAGGAATGCATTTAAACCCACCCTTCGAGGTCACCTGTCGAATATGAAAAGAGAAGGTGAATGCTTTCTATTGGAGAGATATGGAACTAAGCACTTGAGTTGTCAAGGTTGTCAAGTCTTTTCCCCTACCAGAATAATTCTATGTAGTAGGTTTCTGGTAGAATAAAAAACCTATGCCTGGATTTCTAACATAATAAATGCATAAGTCCAACATTTGTTGTTTGACGTAGACTTTTTAACATTGCTTGGCAACTTCTATAATATATATACACATTCAACGTGCCTCCACCCTCCAGGAAATAATCCTGGATCCGTCCCTGGTTATGTGCATAGGTGAGAATTATATAATATTATAGGTAGCAATACTAATAATGAGTGTCTCATAACTATTTTAAAGCGTTGTGGCGCTAGGCAATCTTTTACTGGCTCAATATGATCTCACTGAAATATATTTTGAAATACCCAAAAGCTCATGGCTTTAGGCAGAGATCCTTTAACCACTTAATATAGTGACATAATTTCAGAATATGTATCAAGAAAAAACAAAATTAAATTAAGCTGTGATCTTGGTAAAATTATGTTAGTAATACACTAAATATCTATGAATAGTGGTCCTGAAAAAAGTATTTTGGCTCTGGAAAACCTGGAAAAGTCAGGGAATTTAAAAATACAATTTTGCTGGACACCCTGAGTTTGCACATTTTATCTGGTGTCCCACATTCTAGTGGGGGATTCATGGCCTAGTTGGGTGGCACTTTTCCTATTCTTCTTTAGGGGAGGTGGAGGGTCCTCTTAGTTCTCCACTTACGTCTAGAGAGCACTTCTGGTATCACTTGTCGGATAGCCTTTGTATTGCGATGGTCAACTAGAAACTGGCTGCCTCACCGCCTAACAACCACTTCTTTAAATGACCTGAAATCATAACACAGTTGGAGACTCAAAGTAATCTCCTTGCATTACTCACTTTCTATTTTATATTAAATTTTAGTAGCATTTTCAGAAACTCACTGTGTTGCTAAAATTGCATTCGAAAAGCTTAGTCAGGTATTAAATAAAAATCCTGGCTACAAAACAGTCTCTCAAGTTAGCAAAAAGTTGTCTGATTAGAAATGTGAAATACAGGAGGAATTCACCAAGGAATTGGGGTGTGTCTCACGTGCACCTGTTACATCATGTGATGTCAAAAGGACATTTTCATTTTATTAAAAATTCTTCAGTGACAGTCATAAAAGCTTTACAGAAGAAAATCTCAGGATGACTTCCCTTATATACTGTAACAACCACGAGAGTTAAGATTTTCCACACAATAAATGGTTTATTTGATTTTTGTTCATTTGTTTTTGCACAGTATATTGGCATGCATATTTTACTAGCATTTGATTGTGTATACAAATCCAGTCTCTAGTAATTATATATATACCTATTTGTCTCTTAAAGACTTTTCTAAATTATTCTAGAAAATAATAAATGTGCATACTTTCCATCACCTAAAGAACTCTCAGAACATCAACATGGCTTTATAAAAAATAAATCTACCATCAAAAATTTAGTGGAATTTCTGGGACATGTTGCCCCTTAGGTCTCTACACAGAGCCAGCTTGATGCTATTTATCTTGACCAAAGTAAAGCATTTGACTTAAATTCTGTTCAGTGTAGGAATTATTTTCTGAAAGTTCTTTTTTCCTACCAGAAATCTATTATATAGTAGGATATTGGTAGGAAAAAAATACCTTTCAGAGAGTGTCAGCATAGTATGATTCTCTCTAAACTTATTCATTTGGGTCCATCTCACTCATATGTAAATTGGTTTAGCAGTTATTTGAATGAAAGATAATTCGCTATTAAAATTAATTCACACACCTGCAATACATTTTTAGCTTGTTGTGGCGTATTACAGGCCTAGGAACCGGTCTCTTATTTAGCTTTTAGTCTCTTTTCTTGGAGTTAGTCTCTTATAGGCTCTTTTTTTACAAAATAAGCCTATTTTCACTCCTTTTATATGTCTTTATGTGCTCACGAAATTAAAATTTAAAATCATGGGTCCAGGAAAAAAATTGGAGAGTTAGAAAGTAAGATATCACACACAAAGAACAAATCTTGAAGCAACTTCAGAGGCATCTGTTCAAAGAAGCCAATGAACAATTAAAGTCAGCAATGCAGAAGGGAATTTGCAGGATGTTAGTGTTGCACAGGTGTGATGGAGGGCATTAAAACTATGCAGGAAAATACGAATTGGAAACTCTTCAAAATCTTTAGATAAAAGAGAAACTAGTTTGAACACTGCTTTCTTTGCCAAAAAAACCTGATAATTTTTGACTTATTTTTTAATTATAATTGTAAATAATAGTTATATCCCTCATTTTTAAATCTCTTTTTAGGAATAAACGTTAGCTCTCTTCATGACTTTTTTTGGTCATTGTTGAAAAATAACAATATTTATGCTCTAGATTCCCCAAAATTAGCATTTCATTTGATAAAAAGTAGCCCGGTCATTAGTTTTACTTAATAACTAGCGGGTTCATCCAAGACCAGAAACAAATGAAACAGCCTAAAATGCCAAATGATAAATCATGTGTGTATGTGTATGTGTACACACACACACACACACACACACACACACACACTCCTAAAAATTATGTAGTACGGTACATTTTATATATATATATACACACACATACACACACATACATACATATTAGGGGTCTGCAAGGATGGGTTTTTTCATTCGAGTCGAGTATTTCTAAAAGCTCTCGAGTTTGAGTTGAGTTCGAGTATTATATATTCATAATTTTAAAACGTTAGAAAGTTTATTAAAACACATGTTCTTAAAAGATGAATATTACTCATTTTTATAAATAGTTAATAATTGTTTAAAAAAAATTTAAACAATGGAAATATCGGTTTTTAAATTATAAATAACACTTGTAAAACACAATTTAAAAATAAGAACACTCAAATAAAAATATAATAAAAAATAGTTAAAATGGTTTCAACATTCATGTCATTAAGGACATTAAAATTACTCTAAAAATTACAAAAATAAGTTAATAAAATGAATAAGCGCATGATGGCTTGGAAACAGGACAGTGTATAAATACATTACCTGATGTGAAGTAAGTGATAGTGAAGAAAGTCAACTTGAAAGGATAGTTAGGTTAGACCTAGATAGGAACAAACACACGTCTCTATTCATGTCTTCTTAAACTTTTCCACTACTTCAAAACTTCCACAGTTGCACATTAGTTTGACTTTTCTGGAATATTACTTTTTCATTAATGTCACTTCTTATGAAAAATAAATATTTCCTAAAATTCTAAACAATGTGCAACTGTGGAAGTTTGAAGAAGTGGTAAGTGTAAAAGTTCAGAAAGAAAATATATAAGTCTTTGTTTAGATCCAGGCCTAACCTAACTAGCCTTCAGGTTGGCTTCTTTAATTATCCCTTTACATTATTGTAGAGTGTTTCTACACTGTTTTGATAAAAAAAAAGTTAACAAAACTGATGTTTTAATAAGCTAATATTTACCCAAAATATGCTTCAGTAACTTAATTTATCGTATAAGAAAATGTAAGAATCATAAACAATTAGAAATTAGAAGTGTTTCATATTTTGTTTATTCCTTTTTGTAATTGTCCATTATCATGTCTCTTGTTCCATTTCCATTCCTCTATGTCTAGTTGCATATACACATTGTACAGGACCTCGCTAGATATTATTTTATTGAGGGGTGACCTGGTGGTCTAGGGGTAAGGTGTCAGACTTCTATGCTGGCGGCCGGGGTTCAATCCTCGGTCCCGGCAAAGCTTTATCTGATTACCAAACCCTTCCTTCACCTCTGACAAGACATCTTGTGAATGTGAGGAATGCCAGGTCTCCATCGTGGTTCGGATTCCACGTTAAACTGTAGGTCCTTCATTTCATCTCACAATCACCCTACCATTACACATTAGCGTAAGTGCATATAACCCGAACGGGTAGTAAGACGCGGTGCTAATAATAATAATAATAATAATATGGAATAGCAAATGCTTTTTTAATATAAATGTGGTAAGTTTGGTAAAATATTTATTGTTTTTAAACAGGTTAACCAACATATTTCTATAAGTAAATAGTAACTAAACTAGAGCTAGTTTTGTAGCTAAATGTATTCATTAACACAAGTTTTAGATATCTTAAGTTTGAAAACATTTAATAAAATATATTTTTGATATTACATTTTAATTTAACATAAATTGATATTTTAGAAAGGGACCAGGTCAAAATAGTAAAAATAATATTTCAAATTTTTAGTAATCTTCTTAGCTATTTTTATTTTCATTCCATTGTCATTGCAATACAAGTGAACAATTTCAATCAAGTATAATTCAAAATGGACAACAATATTGAAAAAATTACCCCTAAAAAGTGGTTTTAAAGCTCTATTACATTATTAATGTTAAAATTGATATTAATTTTTAACAATTTCTTAAGTAACCGAATGATTTATAAGTGGAAATGCTGATATTATCTCAATTAAATAGACTATGCCTACTATTGCGTTTTAAAAATTGATTATTAAGTACATCAAGAAGAAGCTAGAAAATGACGAGCCTACAAATCTTTCAAGTTTGAGCCCGAAATACGAGTACTCGCAGAACCCTAATATATATACATACACACAAACACACACACACTAACACATACATTATTTTATATGTATGTGTGTGTGTGTGTTATATATATATATATATAAAAAAACACACACATACTAAGTATATTCTACTCCATGATGTACATAATAATTTTTGGGAGTTTTGGAGTTAAAATGGTTGAGTTGACAAACTTGATGAAATTGAAGTGGGGAGAAAAACACTATGCATAAATTATTGCACAGTGGAACCTGGATAATTCGAACTTGAAGGGATGAAAAAATTTGAACAAATAAGTTTCTTAAAAGGAATTGAAAAGATACAAGGTTAAGTTTGCAACCAAGAACCAAGCTCAAAAACTTTATTTAACGAATTTGGACATAATATGTTCACAATTTCTTTAAAAAGTCAGCGATTTTAATTCGTTTTCCTGAGTTATTTCTCTCAATCATAGTGATATAGTCTGCCATAGTAATTTGATTTTAATTGCTTTATTGACTGGAAAATTGAATCACTTACATTGTTGCAACTTTAAAAAAAACCACATGAAATCTTGGATATGGTCATGGCTTCTGCCGCACTCGGGATAGGCCTTTCCTCTTCATCACCAAATGCTTCATCCTCAGCCTGGATGTTATTGCTGAGAACTTTGGCGACGATGTCCACATCAGTAAATTCACCACACACTGACACATCTTCATCCACGCTGACAAAGTCCACATAGGAGATAGCTGGATAAGGAGTAACTTCTTCCCAGTTGTCAATAGCTGCCACAGCTTCAGTCACAGTTTCTTCATCATTTTCTTTCTTGATAAAGCCAGCTTTTTTAAAACCGTTTATAAGAATGCTTCAATGGGCAGGTAAAAATACCTTGTCGCCTTTTGGGAGTAAAAAAAAATATTTCCCCTCTTCTCTTTACTTATCTTTCTTTTGGGTAGTTTGTAACACATTGGTGCAAGAGGAAGGAAGAAAGACTTGCTACTCAATGCCAGGATGAGTCATTCTCCAGTAAAAGCGACAGCTTTTCCACTCTTTTAGCTTAAATTTCACAACAGCCCACTGGCTTGATACACAGCCAATCTACTTCCAAATTTAGACAGTGATCGAGTTGTTTAAAATAAATAAGAACATTACTATTTCAAGTTGCTAGTAATGCTGATCTTGTATATTAAGTCGTGATTTACATTCATGTACATAAAATAATTAGATACTTATTCATGTACATAAATTAATTAGGTGCTTATAACTTTAGTTTTTAGCTTTGTATCTAAATATTGCAATTTTAGGTTAATTTTCCACAACCATCTAACTACCTGTTATGGATTATTTGCATGTGCACTAATTAATACACTAATGTGTTATTGAATATAAAAGTTTAATTTTTAGGGAATTATACCCGTATTAATGTGGAGAGTGAGTGGAAATCGATCATTCAGGACAAAATCCCCTTCTATACACCAGACCTGAATTCGAACCTTAACTTCCATGTTATTGGCAACCAATTCTATTGTTAGTGGGACGCCTTAGATCATTCGACCCTTTGGGAAAATCCCAGCCGGACAGTAGCTTGAACTCTTTTAATATTTAATCTAAACATCTTATAAAACCATGAAAAAAAAATTAAAATAAAAGCCCTCTCCAGTGGGTTCGTGAACAAAATCATCTCTCTCGTCTAGTCTAATTTACAGTTAATGGGTAGGTCGGGGCTGGAATTCCAGTCATGTGCTCTGAGATTGTTTGCCTTCAATTATTTTTCACTCTTCCTTTACACAAATGAGGGTATAATAGCTCTGATTGATAATTTCCACTTTCTTCCCCTTTAGTGTAATTATTGTATTATTAGGGATTTCAATCATTATTTAAAGGCAAAACTAGCAGCACCTAAATGTGTATCAGTTGCATAACAATTACCTTTTTTTTTCCCATTTTAAAGGTGAGGGGTGGTGAAAACTTTTATTTTATATTACGTTTAGCTATTGTTGGTACAATATTTTGATTTCTAGTTGGTGTAGTTAAAACTCTTATATGACAACTTTATAATCTGTCTTTATAAATAATATTAGATAAGATGGTGTAGGTAAGCGTGACCTTTCAATTACTCATTAGTTATACCATAAAATATTGACGAAATATTATGCTTGTGTTTTGATTTATTTCAATTTTACATTTATAGCTTAGTTTGAATGTTTCCAAATATTCCTAAGCCAACAAAAATATATTACAATAGCTATAAATAAGCTTGTGTGGATATAGTTTTTACATAAGTTTTATACAAAATTAGATTAATTTGTTGCTGTGTGATTAAAATAGCTTTCACTTTACGAGTATATTTACCATCATGTTTAATCTGTTAGTTTCAATCTCACATGGAGAGCCTAAACAAGGAAAGTAGTGTTCAATATGTTTTTACAACCAAATAAAGTTGAAGTAAATATAAACCTAGAATTAAATTTAGGTAAGGAATGTCCACACCTGATGAAAGGTTACAATGTCCACTATATGTTTATGCACCTGATGAAGGAATGCAATGTTAACTATATGTGCAGATTTATCTGATTTTCCAAACCCTTCCTACACCTCTGACAAGACATCTTGTGAATGTGTGGAATGCCAGGCCACCACCGTGGTTCGGATTCCACGTTAAGCTGTAGGTCCTCCATTTCATCTCACAATCACCCTACCATTACACATTAGCGTAAGTGTGTATAACCCGAACGGGTAGTAAGACGCGGTGCTAATAATAATAATAATAACTATATGTGACTTCACTATCTCCATGGTTCAAAGTAGTAATTCCCAACCTTTTTTTTAACCCTCTTCTGAGAATTTGATGCTGCTAAAGCTCTCACCCCCAAGTTAAATGTAATATTTATTCTGAAATCAATGATAAAATCCTTGCAGAAATACTATATTGCCAAATGGTCAATATTCCCTCCTTTGAAAAAAACACGAATACAAAATAAATTCACTTTTTATGTGGCATAATTTATAATTCTTATGAACATAACTTATGTTAAATGGTTATAAGCATAAGGAATTAATCAGCTTGTCAAAATTATAGAACATAAATACAGTATTTAATATAAAACAAATATTTTATTGCCTGTATTTATTAACATAAAATTATTCCTGCAATATCAGTAAATACCCATACGCTCCCGTACAACTCCCTTACAATTACTTACCATCTCACAAAACCACCAAAACACCCCCTGGAGGACGGTATCACCCAATATGGGAAACACTGGTCTGAGGCTTCATTCTCGTGTTATCATCGTCGTGGCCTGCTGATGTCGGAAACATTGGTTTTCAAATCGCAGTAGGGTATGAAAAACTACATGTATACAACAAAGCTTAGAAAAAATATGTTCACTATACGTAGTCCTAAATCACAAAATAAAGGAAAATCATGTTCACTACACGTATACCACAAAGGTTAGGAGAATTATGTTCCCTATACGTAGGTCATATCACAAAATAAAGGTAAACCATGGCTATAACATGTAGGGCCTATATGACAACACAAAGGAAAATCGTGTTCGTTACACATATACCACAATGCCTAAAATAAATGTTCAAAAAAGGTTTATCACATAATAAGAGAAATTTATATTATATATTACATCACAACATAAAGAAAAATTATGCTTTTACACATACCACAAAGTTTAGAAAATTATGTTCACTACACACATACAATAAAGTTTAGTAAAATTATGTTCAATACAGTACAACAATATATCACTAAACAAATTAAAATCACTTTAATTACACGAATTTCTTTAAATAAAGAAAAATCATGATCTCTTCACGTATATCCAGTGGTGGATCTAGAGTATGGCAGTCTTGACATGTGCCCTGGGCGCCACTTAACGGTGGTGCGTAACTAAACAGTTTCTATTTACTATATATTTTACTTTTTTATTCCAAATACTTTTTCATTTTAAATAATTTTTAGTTATAATATTGTAACAAGATTAGTGTTTAACAGCGGGACCGGCATGCTCTCATTGTTTACCCTGGCTGCGCTCCTTGTTCTCTCTGTCTCCCTCCTTGTCTAGCAGGTAGGCAGTGACCTTCTCACTTGACTGGGAGATTAAAGGGGACGGGGGAGGATGGAGACACGTCTGGAGGGGTCTGGATCCTTTTTATTCTGGCCTAGTATTCTATTAATGGAGGATTCCATACCCTTAGCTGGGACCACCCTTATATATACACGGTCAGCAATAGCCAGGTGTGCTCAGTTCTTGGTTCTCAACCAGTGAATCCTGGAGTGGACCAGCAAGTCCGGTGTTCATATGGCGCTGGGACCAGTGGTGGGGTGCCGTGGGTGTCTTGAATATTAAAAGGAAATTGTGCCATGAACGGACGTTTTAAGAAACTGATATTTGGATGTTTGACTATTTATCCAGTGTTTTTGTTAACAAGCTGTTTACTTGATTTGATGTAATTCTATTTTGTGTGTTTTCATTTGTGTATTGATTCAAGAACAATTGCCTATATTACCTTAGTCAGTGAACTGTTTAGTTATAATTAATCCAGCGTAATTTTATTGTATGTGTTTTCATTTGTTTATTAATTTAAAGACAATTACTAGTATTACTTAGCTCAGTGAACTGCTTAGTTATAATTTATTCAACGTTATTCTATTTATTATGTGATTATTGGTTTATTAATTTACATAATTACTTTGACTAACTAATTTGTTTAATTGTTTAGCTGTATATTTAACTCTGTGAATTTTTTTAGTGGTGTTTTTAATAATCAAAACCATGGGTGATCTGCACGTATTTTAATTCATGTGTAGCCTGTAAAATGCCCCAATATCCT
Source organism: Timema cristinae (assembly GCA_039000515.1). Classification (NCBI taxonomy): domain Eukaryota; kingdom Metazoa; phylum Arthropoda; class Insecta; order Phasmatodea; family Timematidae; genus Timema; species Timema cristinae. Next base: position 24,904,209 of record JBCFYV010009882.1, read on the forward strand.
CAAAAGAACTCGTGGTTCATGCGCGAACGGCCCGTGACCCGGGAGGGTCACGCGCACCCCACTTTACAATATTAACTACTAAATCGAAGGTTAAATATTTGTTTTTGTACAAACTGTAGCTAAATCCATTAGATTCATACTGAAAATAGCCTATATAAGATCACATGCTAGATCTCATGTCAGAACTTTGTGCCGTTGAGACAAAACAAACCAAGGGCGCAAAGGTCCCAAGGGCGTATTAAAAATATTGTTTGCTTTTAGCTGTAAAATAATATTTAAACTAAACAATTGTCTAATTATTTATCAATAAATAAATAAATAATATTATCTAAAATTTAGAATATATTTAAACAAACATTACTAACAACATAATCATATTTGTTATATGACATTCAAGGTTGCTTTGATATTTATTAAAGATTAAAGAAAATTTTAACAGAAAAGGAAGACAAGAAGGACGAAATGGAGCTACAAGAGTGTCGGACACAGTTTTAAGACAACCCTGCTGTGATGGTTGACAAAAGAGTAGTGTTCAACAAAGAATAAGTGAGACAAACAGGCTGGTATTGTTAGTGAATTGCGACAATCACTCACTCAACTTGGGTGTACCTACAGTCAAGCAGGATACAATGATGGTCACGTTTTTTGGAAACCTTGAAGCTCTTTAAGTATCAATCTTTCCTTCAAAACAACGCTGGAAAGATCGAAAAACTCTGCGCCTGTGGTTGGGAAGTCTGAGCCCAAAACCAGATGGAGTGCAAGGATAGAAGCAGTGAAGCCTGTTAAAAAGTACCTTTAGACGATACTTAGAGCTATCCATAACATTACAAACGATGTAAATGAAACCAGTGTAATAAGAAGTAACTTTCTTTGACTTTCTTATTTATGCCAAAGGACTGTGTTACGCTGAAGATATTGAGGATTTAAAACAGAATTGCGAACATTTGGAAAAATTTTACAGCTGTGATGTTGATTGACAACAACTATATGAAGACATTTTAGATTGTCGAATGTTTTTATCAAGCTGGGCTAACATGAAAATATCAAGACTTGAAGAGCTTCTAGGATGCATTGCTCATTATGCAGATGAGAGCGCTTTCCACAGTATTTGCAGTGCTATTCAGATACTGCTGACCATCATCAGCTGTGAGAGCTGAAACTAATATTTTCGTATTTGATAACCTTCATGGGTCAAAGCAGATTGTGTGATTTTCTCTGTTGAATGTGTAAATAGAAGAAACAAACAACAGACTTTAAGCACATCATAAATAAATTTGCATTAGTTAAAACAAGGATGGTACATTGGTAATTTTTTTATGTTGCCATAATGTGTTAAATATAAAATTAATGAGTTTGTCTTATTTTTGTGCAGATATTATGGTAAAGTTGTTTAAAAAACAGGTGTCAGGTGTTTGGACAGAGGCGCAATTTCAGTGCTTGCCTTAAGCGCTATTTTATGTAGATCCACCATTGTGTATATCACAAAATAAAGATCTCTCATGTTCATTTAACGTTTATTACATAATGAAGGGAAATTATGGTCAATAATGTTCACAATATGATGAAAAACAAACTGAAGGGAAATATTCTTATCTATCTTATTATAACCCACCAAGGAGGAAAACATAGTTTCAGCCATTCACAATCCAATTAAGATGTTTTCTTATTGATGGCTGGTCATCATTTTAAATATTTGTTTTCTCTAAAAGGTGTCCATTATTGACAATCCTCGATCATATCTGGAATAAAATATTTCTGGAAGAAAACTATACATATAAAATTTGATTGAGACTCAATTTCACTTTTCCAGAAGATGTCATCCCTCTTAATTTTCGTGAAGAACATTCCTTTTATTGTATAGACAACAAAGTAACACCACCGTCTTTCATTAATGTGTAATTGTCCTTGCACTTGGTAATATTAACTATCTTTTTTTTTTTTTAAGGTATCATTTCCTTGTAATGTGAAAAACTTGATTTTTTGGCATTTTCTGGCTTCATTTGGTGTAATAACTTTCACCGGTGCAGGGTATTTAATTTCGACGATAGGTGATGACCTAGAATCCATCGAGAGATGCTGCATTAATGATATATTTCTGTCGTCTACCAGCCCCATCCTTTCAACTTTTACTCCAAGAACTCCTTCCAAAGCTTCTAATGCCATATGTTCATGTTCAACACCATATCGAGTCCTTTCATTTCCAAAGAATGTTCCATGTATCATAGTCTTTACTTGATTTGCCTTTGTTGTGGTCTGTCTCATTTTGCAAATTTTACCAAACCATGAAGCTGTCACTCTCTTCCTTCGCTGTCTTCTTCAATCTTCATTCTGACTTTGTTCCCGACCGGTTCATAAATCAAGGCTTTCCTCTACTCTTCTGTCATATGAAAACTACAAATAAACTGCTATTTCTTCAGATTATAGTCTTCTTCAATGAGTTCAGCTTTATCTGGTTTGTCTAGAACCCCATAGTGTTCAACTGAACCTGAAGACTTCTTTTGTGGTTTTCTGAGGGGAGGGTACTGCAATTTTCGTTTGGTCCTTGCATTTCGACGTTTAACTTTCCGTGTGACAAACCGTTTAGTGTTTACTCCAAGACTGACAATAGCCATCTTTTTGTGCAGGAGTCTGTGTAGTGTAGGACCTTTGTTGTGGAAAGTAACTGCTGCTGTACAGCGAACTTGATAAGAGCGCCTCAAAGCAAAGTTTATGTACTTGCCACCGATGAACTTGGCAACTACATTATTAAATGACTATGCATCATTATTACTAATGTTTAAGATTAGGCTCCGAGCATGGAATGCCAAGGAATTATGAGCACTAACAATATCTTCTCATAAACCATATTTTATCAACTCTGGTACTAAATTTGTTTAACCAACTTTTGGTCCCTGATAAAAATATCCTTGCTCCCCACACCGAGAATGATTACCAAAAACATGACTTGGCCCTTTACTTATGTCTTCCTTTAGTTGTTTGACAATTTCATGATGAGGGAAAGGTTCTACTTAACAATATTTTATTGCCTCAGTTACAATGTATCATATTCTTTGTTTTTTGAGTGTTCTAATAATTTCAGGAACTGGATCAATTGGCTCTTTCCTCTTTTCTCGATTTCCTTTACCCTATTCACATAGTTGCGAAGAATGTAATTTCCACATTAAATCTTTTTTATCTCGAAATCAGGACCATATGGCTTGGCTATGCTTAAACGTTTCATGACACTGCTGTCCCTGTCTCCTAAAAAAATAATAAAATCCATTTATTAATTCGCTATCATACTGGTAAGGCAAGATAATTTATTAATAATAATTTTTGTTGGGTTCCTGATGAATAACTGGACTATGAATTAAAAAAACTTTTCGATGTTACGACTTTCACAAAATGTTCAAAGTGCAATGTTAAGTTACCTATAAGTTCGGCATACACAATTCCATACATTGATACATTTTCCTTGAACCCATCAACCATGATGTCAGCTTCCATCGCAGTGGCAGATTATGTCCAATTTTTATATCATATGTGCTCTCTTGCAGGTTTTTCCTGGGAAGATGCTCTTTCACAAATAGAGCAATAGGAGTTGCGAACACCCACATATATCACCTTTTTGAATTGAAGCCAACAATGCATGCCTAGTATCATAAACAAAATTTAGTGTAAGGCATATTTACTTACAGAACCATTAAATACTTTAAACTGAAAAGCAAAGACAAAATTGGGTTTTAAAAGTTTATTTAGTGATTACTATATTATATTAAATAATATATTTAGTTCAACACAGAAATTTCTACGTCTCAATACTATGTGTTTTTATATAATTTACCACTCCTGAGAGAGCGTCGTATTTGCTTTTATAAGATCTTTTGCACCATGCTACATCTGCAACAACAGTTATCATTGGTCGACCCTCTTTGTCCACATTTCCGGCTTTGTCAGCCAATGCCGCTTCCTCACGCGCGGCAGCCATCATTTCATCAGAAGCAATGCTTCCTAGGTGTTCACCTACTTCTTGGTGTATCTTTTGGTACATAGGATTGCCCATACAAGGCATATCTAGTACTGCAGACAACTCTTCCATCTGAGAAAAACCTTGGCCTGTGTTAATAATGCCAGCCACCATTGTGGTATTAACATTCATCGGTGAGTTGGGGTTTGCAGTATGGACTGTTTCGAGAACCCCACACATCTTGCACTGCAAGTGTAATGTGCTGCAGAAGCCATTCCTTGTTTCGCCTGTAATATTCATATTTGAAAATCTGCAGTTGAACTCTTTATGCTTTATGGCTTGAATACATTCCAAAGAGTACTGTAAGTCGACTATTCTGTGTCCTTCTATGACAGGGGGTGTTTTTAAAACATTTGTGTCCCTGGACAGAAAAAAAAAGTGCACTGAAGATTGAGGTATTTAATGCAAGGAGTGGAAATGAAACCAGAACCATTTATCACCTTCCCACTGCCACGACTGTACTAATATTAATTTTAGCCTTTGATATTTAATTAGCATCTACTTTATTACATTCATAATTCTAGATATTGTATTTCAGCTTATAATTTTATTTCTATAAGGTGACACTACTTATACATATTTATCATATTTAATCAGAGTAGCTTGGTAAAAATTTAATTAAAAATTTCGAATTAATTTATTGTTCACTAAATAAGTTAACACTAAAATGTGTAATGTAATATTTACCGTTGTGAAGACGATGGTGTCTGTGACACATCTTCCGGGAAAATATTCATTATAACTTCTGTTTGTAAATTAACAGTAGTAGAATGTATGGTATTATCTAGAGATGTGGGGTAAGGCGACTCTAAATGTGTAGGGAGAATACTTTCAATAGTGTCACCATCAGTTTAGCTACAGGATGGAATCTCTGAATGTCGAGGGGGGCTTATTTGAAATGTATCGATTGTAGTACTACTAAATATATATATATATATATATATATATATATATATATAAATAATATATTGATATAAAAATAATAATTTGTATTAAATAAATCTTTGACTAAAGTTTTTGTTGAATTTATATATTGTGCATTCTTTAATTCTTTCATTAAAAATACATACATCTATTTTACACTTTTATGTTTATAGTTAAACTGCTATTTTGTTTTTATTACTAAAGTTATTTTGAATAAATCAAATACATACAAAATACAAAGAAAATATTTCAGGAAGACTATTAACATACATTTTATGATTTTCATTGTTTTAGATTATCATTTTTACAAAATGTTATATCATAAATTAAATAAATAAACCAGTATAGTTTTGCACTACACTAAATCAATTAATTTGCAAAAGTGTTCCAATGTTTGCATTTAAAATATATGTATTTTACATTAAATTGATTTTACCTAGGCCAAAATAAGACCACAACATAATTTGCAATATACTGTTTTTATTAGTGTCTTATAGCAATCAGAGTTTGGCTGCGAGAACATAATTATATTTATTTAGATTCCATGGGGAATAAATTGGCAATGTTTTATCTCGCAATAAACACACACAATATTAATACCATGAGGGGTTAAATAAACTACTAATATTTTTTAACAAAGAGAGATATTAAATCAACTTGGTAAAATTAAATGTTTCAACGCTAGTTTGAGCTTTAACGATGACCTCTAAAATGTATTTTGTTATAGAAATTAACTCGTAATAAGTAATTATTTTGATACATTAAACTCCAGCCCTGATCTTGAAAGCAAGATTAATTAAGTATTTATGTATTCCTCCTCAATATCTGGGCTAGTAGCTTATATTATTTCGCACACCCCATCCACACCAATGCTCAAAATTATACTTTTCTCATCCCTGTCCAAGAAGTGTAGTTAAATAAGAATAGCCTGGAAGGGTGAAATAAAAATAATATATATTTCATCCCAACCGTATAGTTACTTCAAATGAAAACTACCCTGTACTAGTGACACATCTTTCGGCGTGATTTTTAGTAGGTAGCCAGCCATTGAATCACAGGTTGTGGGCGTGTATTTCTTTCTCCTATTGGGAGTCCTTTTCACTTATGTTTGACTTGGTTTTCTCATATAAACGTGAATTCCACTCTTACCCAAAAGTATTGTCTAAAATAGTAAAGTAAACAATTTGTTTTGACTTACAATTGATCTAAATTCTCTTTTTCTGTAGGGGTGTCACCATGAACCTCATCAAATGGTTCTGTCATGACAGTGACGGGTTCAAAGTATGCCAGATTATAGTTGGCACCTCTGTAAATGTCTAGTTCCAAAACATATATAAAACATATAGTTATAATACTAAGAAACAAATAATAAGTAATAGCTTAATAATTTAGCTGCGATCACATGCTTTGCAATTTATCCGTTACCAAAATAGAACCTTCTTTGCAAGTTGCATCTTTCCAACTCCATTAATAACTATAGATATATATCATAGTTGATTTCAGTCTCTATGCCCTACTTCTATGAATGTGGCACTCCTATTAACTGTACTTAAGGTGGGATCAAAGGGAATGCCAGGAAAACTAGTTTTTTTTTTTTGCAGTTTTCATAGCAAACAATTCTTTTTAGCAAATTAAATCAAATATTGCTCCAATACAAACAGAGTTTAATTTTATTCACATAGTGATATCAACAGTTGTTAAATTTCTGTCTTGAATGTCCTAGAATTTTGTGAAACCTTTTTCTCCTCGTTTAAAATGTTCATCATCAAATGATGCTGTGCTCTTAGCAGATATTCAAGAACAATTGTTGATATCACACTGTATATAAAATTAAACTATATGTTTCTAATGAAGCATTCGATTTAAAAAAAGTTTGTTGTGAAAACTGCAAAAACACTCAACTTTTCTCACGTGCTCTTCCATCCCACCTTAACTTGTTCACTAAATACATTAAAACACACAAATGGATTATGAAATCTAATATTTACCGTTGTGAATACAATGATGGCTTTGACTCATCTCTGAAGCATATGTCCATCATATCTTCTGTAAATGTGCTGCTGCTGCTAGGTCTAACAGTTATTGAATGTGTGGATATATTAGTTTGTGCGCTGCAGTCAGGCAGCTCTGAATGTAAAGAGAGGATACCGATATTATCAGATAAGATGCTGGGAGGTGTGCCCAAATGTGGAGAGGATCACTATGGATATTCCTAATATAAAAATGTAAACAACTATTGGTAGGCCTATATAAAATAAATTAGTTTTTAGTAAGGATTTTGTGGTCTTTTCATCCTAGGCATGATTAATTTGGTTATCTAGAAAATATATGTACAGCATTTTAGAACTTTAATATTTATTATTAAGTTTTTATACTCAAGCTTTTCAAGCAATAAAATTTATTGCAAGTCGACAAAAAGCTTATTATAGTCTATGCCATAAAATTATGTAGGAACTCACCTTTCTTCAGAAGAAGGAGACATAGAGTTGCAATCTATAGTTTCTATCTGTTCTTGAATATTAGATTTTTGCTGGCTCGATGAACTGTTACCACCTGTGTTAGTATGTGAGTCATTTGTCTTTACAAAACATACTCTGTAGATAAATAAGGTCACATTTTAAGAAACTTGTTTTTTATTAGTACTCTAAAACTACATCAAAAGCCTATAAACAGTATATTTGAACATTTCTGACAGTAGAAAACATAAAGCCGAGTTTACTATCCCGAAATGATGTTTTGTGTTTTGGTCATTGATCATCATTTACCAAAATCACCAAAATTTATTACATGTCTTTATTAAATAGTTATTTTCCTATAACCAGTAAATATTTTCTGTAAATTGAATATAATGGTGGTGTTATATACAATTGGTTTAATCTAATAAATCGCTATGCTTTGCCTTACATTTTACATAATTTGTATTTCAGCACGTAGCTCAAAAATCTCTGGTAAAAAGTGTAATTATCTCAGCATTTTATTTTTAGGACATATTATTTGCATGCAAAATAAAACAGGATTTAATTTTATCAAGCGTGTTCAAGTATTAATGTAACTTAAAACTTGTATTTTTTCTAAAAATCTAACAATTTAAACAAAAAATTTAAAACAAATTTCCAGTACCCTATTTTGTTATTATGAAGTCATGTGAACAAATATGTTTCTTAAATTAAATTTCTTATGAATTTTTAATAACACAGTTTTGGTTTAAAAATAAGCTTTTGTTACTTTTGGGGGGGGAAGACTAAAAAAAAAAATTACTAGGGACGAGGAAATATTTGATACGAAAAAGTGCTCTCACATTAGTGTGTGAAGATAGATTATAAAACCAAAGTGAATTTCATATTTAAAAAAACTACCACTAATGCACCTTGGTGGAGTTCAAGAAGCTTATCTCACCATGTAAGTCACTAATCCTTAAACATTTGTCAACATTTAGTGCATGATTAGTGCCTTAAATCCTGCATTCTCAGAATTAGTTCTTTATTTACAATGTGCTAAGAGGCGTACATTACCGGCTGAGGGAGACTAGCTTCACGCAGCCCCACCATTATAAGCAATAATTCAGAAACACGTGTCGATATTTAGTATATAATCCCTGCTTTCAATCAATAGTGCTCAGTAATGATTAGAAATTTTAGGTTACCGTCCAAAATGTTGCTTGAATTTACAGTATATCATTGTTAAGCTTCTAGATCTTGATACGACAATAAATGTTGCGATATTTAGGGTTTAACATTACGGGCTTTGTTTAATATATAAGGCAAATTCACACCTACCCAGATATTAAATATGTTGCTCAATGTTTTTATATTGTAAAGCTGATTTTGGAACTTTTTCAGTTGAGAATACTAATCAAGCAATAAACATTGTAATAATTGTTTTAGATTTAACCTTCATGTATCAGAGCTGAACTAGGCTTTGTTAAAATTAAATTTTATCTCGCATGTAGTGATAAAAATTTTGTGATGCTTAATAGATTTATAGGAATAATTATAAAGACCATAAAAATACATATTTTAAATTTAAGCAACAGAATTCAAATTGGTTTTCTTTAATTCACGGGACCATCTTAATGAAGCTTCCGGACGGGATTTTAACTCATTCCTCCTAAATATAGAAGCAACATGGCAAAATGAAACTAGTATGCAATTGTTGAACAGTGAACTAAATCCTGTTTTTATACTAATAAATCAATATATACTTACTTTGATCCAACAATAAAATGCTTCTTCCCCCTTATTCCATCCTAATTTTTTGCGGCAAGCAGATAGTCGAAGTCTAGTTTTTTCCCCCCTTTACGGTGGGCACTTTTGCTTGTATTATTGTTCATAGTCAGTAGTTTTAATTAATCGAAAAAACAACATAATTTTATGTTATAATTATAATAGCTATCATAAGAAGGCAAAGCATACACAACTGTTCGGAAACACAGGACCAGTTTCCAAACACATTGATTCATACATTTACAATAAAAGCAACAGCATATATTATTTTTAACATTTTTTAATGAATAACTAAAACTTAAAAATGTGTGGGCTCACTGTGCGTTGTCTCATCTCTCAACAAGGTGAAGGCAGACATCCAACTAAAAGAGTGCATGCGCATGGTGTCAACTGCCTTTCCTTCTTTCTCTGGCTATTCTTTACTTCCAAAGCGTAGATGGAAGATTTGGCTGCCCTACTTGAGGGCTGAAAAGCATTAGCTTTGACGCGTCAAAACACCAAAAGGAATTAGAAATTATCTTTTCTGTTGTGACTTTATCAAAAAGTTACTTTATTTGTTTCTGAAAGGTTGTATCCAGAATCATCTAGTAGTTACCCTCGTCTCAGAACTGTGACAACATTTTGAATTTTCATTGATTTTTTTTTATAGCTTATCAAAATGTAAGGTTGATAATACTAGATAAGCATGTTCCCACCTTTTATCTTCATTTTGGCTTAAGTCAAGTTTGTAAAAAATAAAACTCTACTTAACCATGGCCTATTTCTTGAACGTCTGTAATGCATTCCTTCGCTCCAGCAGGGTAGCCCCCTTAATGGTCTCAACTTTCACTTGGTCCCATGCTTGCTTACACATTCTTGAGGCTTGAAGAACACTAAGAAAATTTTTCTGAGTATACATATCTCCAGCAAGAATTTTTTCAACCAACAATCGTCTGTAGAAATGTTTAGGTTGTTAATTATTCCTTGGTCCATAGGTTGAATAACCGATGTCATATTTGGCAGGAAAAAAAAAACTTTTACAATTTCCAAAAGAGGAACTCTATGTATGAGCAGTGCAATTATCAATGAATAAAAGGATTGCCCGTTTTTGTTTGCCAAACTGTTTGTCAATTTTTAAAAGCCATTTTCCAAACAGATCACCTGTCATCCATGCTTTTCTATTTAACTCGCATTCCACTCGTTTTGATTTTACATTTTTGAAGCAAAGTGGGTTAGCTGATTTTCCTATCATTAGCAACAGCATATTTTCAGAACTATCCATATCTGCTCCAACTAACATTGTTGTTGGATCCTTACTAAGCTTTCCTCCCACTGCACCATTCACCTTTAAATGCAAGAGTTTTGTCAGGAGTACACTTGTAAAAAAGTCCCGTCTCATCGACGTTAAAAATGTTTATAGATTCTATGTTCTGGATCATTTTGCTTTCAAGTCGCCCTTACAATTATTGGCTGGACGCACACCAACAGCACCACTTTCACCACATACAGCTTTGAAGGAAATTCTGTTTCATTGTTTGAATACATCTAGCCACCCTGCACTCGCTTTGAAGTCTGTTTTTCCTAATTCAGACATGAAATGTTCAGCCTTTGCTCCAAGAAGAGGGCCGCTCACTGGGACTTACTTTTCTCGCTCTTGTTTGAACCACTTCACTACACAATTGTCCACATATGGGTTTTCTTAATCTTTTCTTATTTTGTTCACTCTAATTTTCATTGCTCAATTATTTTTTTTTTTTTTTTTTTTCAAAAATGTTCAAAGTGTGTTAGGGGGAATTCCGAAGGCCTTTGCAATTTCTGATTTCTTTTTAAGTCCCTTTTCCACTTCCTTTATCACCACTACTTTTTTCGCCAAAGTTATTGATTTATAGGACTGTGACTTGGACAGTGTCATCACATTACAATGTTGTGCAGTATGTACTAAACAAAACAAAATTGCACATAACAAGAATATCGCTACGACCGAATCGCTAAGAACATCACACGTTACCACTCTATAGAGGTTCGTTTTTGACAGGGTACAGAACTGTATGTGTAAACAAAGCTGTATGGGTGAGCGAGGAAGAGGGAGGGGCGTGAATAAGAGCACTTACAGCATTCCAACGTCACCTCCCCTGTTTCCAAAAATAGAACAACATAGCGCCGCAACTAGAAGTAGGAAAACAATACTGCACAGTACACAGTACATTACAACTTACGAAAAGTTCAAACTAACCAAAATAAAATTCGAATTATACACGATTTTTTAACATTGTTTTAAAACAAAATCAACGGGACCAGGCGAAAAATTTGAATTAGAGAAGATTTTGAACTACGGAAGTTCAAATTGATAAGGTCCCACTGTAAATGATACATTTTATATCAAACTAAAGAATTTTTTCAATTTTTTGTGTGACTTTTGAGGTAATTTTACATTCTAAAGTTTTGAGAGGAAAACTGTATTCTTAATTATCTAGTAGTTTTAAAAAGTGTGTATACTTGTACCTACACCTTTAATTTTTTTTTCTGGTCTCAACCGGCTCATTTTGGTTGGAATAATATATATTGGTGCAAAAACATGTGAGCAGCAAACATTTAACACTTTTGAGCATTTGGTGTTTTGGTCTCCTTATTGCCATTATAATCTCTTTTATTTCATTTTTGGGGGTGGTCTACCACTCCTAGCCCTACATTGATAAATATTTAAGCTCATCTAGTTCTTTACTCTTTGCGGATTCTCTAAAACTATTTACAATTATCAAATCACTTGCACATTGTGTGGACTTACAAAACAACATAAATAATATTGTACAGTGGTCTATTGAAAATGAAATAGCTATTGATAAATCTAAGACCAAATATATATCTTTTACTAGAAAAACTAATACAATATATATATATATATATATATATATATATATATATAAAAAAGTTGGTCACTGAATACATAGTTCACTCCCATTATATTGATGATGTAGGTCAGTGCTACTCAATTAGTTATCCAAGCGGGCCACTCCAAAAAATCATAATATTTGACGGGCAAGACATTTAATTCAATCTGACGGTAATTTGGGACTTTATTAGATTAAATTTATTTACTTTAAAAGGAGCCAGGTGGAATTAAACGTAATTTTATATTATAAATAATATTGATAAATTTAAGTGAAATTAAAAAATTTAAAAGTTAGATGATTTTCATCATCAAGATTCCTTTTCTTACTACTCAAAGTAGCAAGTGCCATTCTAGAAAACTTACAATAAGACCAATTACAAGCAAAGCACTCTGATATTACTATAAATGACACATGAACAATAAGCCAGGTAAATATCAACTGGCGAGACATCGGCTGCTGTTGGCTGGAAGATAGAAGAGGTGTGATACTTTTTCAGGCACCCTATATGCCAGCCACCTGCATTTTTCAAGGTCAAAAGCAAGATTAGGTTATATAGCTTTGCCGTTATGTGGTGGCGCTTGGAGGGAGTGATACTGGGTCTAAGGTGGGGGATGCACCCTGCTGCTTGCACTCCCTTGTAAACACACAATGTTGGTGGTGCCAAGGACCTAGGAGCTTGAAGGGCTGGATGTGGCCCGCGGACCGCCAATTGAATAGCCCTGATCTAGGTGTTCTCCTGGACAATAAACTTTACTTCGACTATCATGTTGACCATATCCCAATAAATGAAATTACTTGGACTTATTAAATTTATTACCTCATCATTTAAGAAAGTTGACTGTTTTTCATGTCTGTACCATGCCCTGGTTAGATCTAAGCTAGATTATGATACTGTTACTTGGAATTCAACTACCTTAACTGACTATCTTAGGTTGTAAAACATTCAAATAAAATTTGTCGCTGCATGCTTTTATAAATTATTTACTAACCTGATTTATTATGATTATGACATAATTTGAATCCTCTTAGGGCTCCAAACTATCCTCTTGTTTAGACTTTATTGTGATTTGTCAAATTCGACGTTTATCATAAATGAAAATCCAAACAGAGTTATTTAAGGAACTCCCTTATCACTAATTTATCCTGTAGATGTTTTGCCTCGAATATTTAAATCTACATTTTTTCTTTTGTTTGCTTAATGTTACTACTTTTTAAATAATTACCCCTTTAACTACTATCAAATTATTTATTTTATTTTATATGTTCTATTTTTTTGTAACTTTTCATCAGTATGAATCATTAATTCATTATATATCTATGGTTGTTTATTTCATTTTATCTTGTTAGGTAGGTCTACTTGTGTACTTTTCAGTGCTGTCCTGTTATAGCTCTCACTACTGCTGGCCAGCACTATAATAAAGGAAATTGAAATCATTGTTATCATCATTATCATAACTATCATTAACATTATCTTTATCATCACCATTAATATTATCATCCCTATTATTATTATCTTTATTGTTATAATTATTACTGTCATCATCATCATCATTAACACCATCATTACTGTCTAGGTTTATCTAGTTTTGAAAAACATTTTTTTAGACTAAGCATTTAAGGTGGAATGGAAGGGGACATGAGAAAAAGACAGTGATTTTTGCAGTTTTCATGGCAAAACGTTTTTTGGCTAAAATAAATAAAATACTGCTCCAATACAGACAATTTTATTCACATTTTGATAACAATAGTTCCTGAATATTCATCATGAGCGTAGCAGTATTAGATGATAAACTTTTTAAATTAAGAGAAAAAGTTGTCATTAAATTCCAGAACACCCTTGACAGATATTCAACAATTGTTGATAAGGCCATGTGAAGAAAATTAAATGTTTGTACTGTAGCAATATTTTAAATATTTTGGGCAAAAAATGTTTTACCATAAAAACTGCAAAAATCACTGTCTTTTTCTCACGCCCCTTTCCATCCCACTTTAAAAGCACTATCTCTTGCAGTGATTATAAACTATATTAGGATAACTACAAGTAGTCTTCAAAGGCACAACATTTATTATGAAATCTATCTAAAGGTGTGATATTAGGCTCCATTAAGCTCTTATAAAGGTGGTTTTAGAGAAAAAAGTTTGGCCTATTTTTGGATCACTAAGGCAGTTAAAGTCTTTGTCCTATCACACTACCAACATATTTTTTAAATTAATGTGAAGTTCTGATAATGTAAATACATTGAAATTTACCTTAATGGTCACCTTTGAATATTGGATTCTTCTTTTAATGAATAGTTTAAAATTCCCCAGCAAAATAATATGGGCTCTTTAATAACGGACAATTTTTGGATGCCGGATCTACAAAAAGATTTTACTCTAGTATTTTAATACAGTGCTTTATCAACAATAAAACTAATTATCAGTGAATAAGTTATGGTTATTAATTAGTATATGATCAATACAAACTAATTCAAAACATGTGTGCTATGTACAAATTAGGATACAGTCAAGCTATTCATTCTACAATGTTTGCCATTTATTTGTTGTCAGATATGAATACAATATAAGCTATTGAAAACAATCAAGGTAGGCATATATTTTATGCTTTGTTCTGCACAAATCATTATTGTGAGCAAGTAGTAAGTAGCTGGTTAAATTCATGTTGGGAGTTTGAATTGTGTTATTAATAAATATAAAAGCACTCGGCACCAGGAAAGTGTTTTTTAATTAAGCTTCAATGTAAGTTTAGTTTCAGTTTTTTAAATAAGTATGTTTCACTCACAGGTTTATAATGATAATGGTATTTAAGAAAGGTGTGTCTGAATTAGTGTATAGAGAAGACAAGAAAACAACACTGATAAATCATATGTAGAAAATTATTCTCATACCTTGCTGAGATTCAAGCCCTAACCTACTTGTCAACATCAAACAATTTTAGTGATAGTTTAATGCCTTGGACTATGCAGTTACGGTTTTGGTTTGGGTTGTTTCACTAATTTCAAGAAATATAAGTTATAATCTTCGACATTTCCTTAATAAAACCATCTCACACCCACCACTGAAATATTAGCAGGATCTCATGTAGTCATGCAGCACTACTAGATAAGGTATTATTTTAAATGTAACTATTTGTTTATATATATATCAATAAAATGTTTTACTTTAAGACTTAAGTAACTTACGACAGTGAAAATGTTCTCACACATGTGTACAAAGCAATTCTTTTAAATATTCTGGTGATGAAATAAAATTGTAAGTGTTGAAAGAAGCCCAAGACATTATTTATTACCAGGGCTTGGATTTTGATGGCATGTCATTTTTTTTTTTTTTTTTTGGTCCATCAGAGACAATGCTAATAAGTACATAAACTCTGTTCATGATCCCCTGATTGCAGAAATGTATATTTTATAGGTCATATTTTGCTCATTTTTGGCCATTTTAGCTTTTTATGTCTTTTTTTGCTTTTTTGTTTGTTTAATAAGTCATTTTTAAGTATTTTTTTTTTACCTGCTTACTTATAAAATCCATATTCCTGGCGAGACCTTCACTACACCAAAGTTCGAAAGGGTTGCAGGAGGAGGGGAGAGCAATTTTTAGAGTTGAATGAACTTTATACCTTCTTTACATTCCTGGTGAGTCACTCACATTACCATGTCTGGAAAGGGCTGCAGGGGGATAGGGAGCTATCGCTTTTAAAGCCGGTATTGTATTCCAATATTAGAATGCCTTAAACCAAACCATCTAAAGTGAGCCATTTGAGGCAAATTATTACTGAATTCGGATAGGATATTCTTTCTACAGAGAGTGAAATATTTTTCTGTAAAATATGTGAAGTGAAAGTGGCTGGCATTAGATAAAAGATTTAACCATTCATCAGCATATCAATCGCAACAAATATGTCCTTGGTATCCAGAATCCTCGGTCCCGGCACAGATTTATCTGATTACCAAACCCTTCCTTCACCTCTGACAAGACATCTTGTGAATGTGGGGAATGCCAGACCACCACCGTGGTTCGGATTCCACGTTAAACTGTAGGTCCTTCATTTCATCTCACAATCACCCTACCATTACACATTAGCGTAAGTGCGTATAACCCGAACGGGTAGTAAGACGCGGTGCTAATAATAATAATAATAATAATAATAATAATAATATCCAGAATATTTATAAAAAGAAAACCTCTCAATAATTACTTGCACAAAATGCATTCAAGAATCAAGAGAAATCCTCAACATTTTATAAAGATTTGTGTGACGTTCTCGTATCTATGAACATTCTTCTGTGGAAACTGAGCAATGTTAAACTAAAGGATTTCCTGGGACTGTGTACGGGTCATTCTATTCCAGACGCGTCCATACTGAGGAAAAACTTGAAATGGACAGACTAGGAAATCTCAATCAAATTTTCTAGGTCATTTTTTGCAAATTTTAAGTCCTTATTTAAAGTTTTTGGTGTCATTTTTTAGGTCATTTGTTGGCAATTTTAAGGTAGTCAAAATCCTGGCCCTGTTTATTACATAATAATCAATTCTATATCTTTTTTGTTTTGACAGGTTGATGATGGGCAGCCATTGGCATCACATAATGTTTCTCTAGGAACAATAATACCTGATTGTGCTTTACCAAATGACAGTATGCAACAAGATCTGGAAAAGGCTAAGGACAAAGCTAATAACCATGCTCCTCCTTACATAAACTCTCCTCAAATGTCAGCAGAAGAAAGGCAACACTTTCAAAACCACCTTCAGAGACAACTCAATCAGATCTCTGGAGCTGTACGGGCAGGTCCACTTCATCATTCACCTTTAATTGAACCATTTCAAACAAGACACAATAATGACATCCAGGCCAAATTGCAGAGAGCATTTGTTGAACGAGACTTTGAATTTGTAAGTATTTTCTAAAAATAAAGAATAGGTAAACCTAATCAAAAATGAAGTCCATTGCTACAATGCCGTTTTGTAATTTTCAGTTCAAAACTTCAAAAATTGAGTTTGAGCAATATTTATATTTAGTAACTGACTTTCACATGACTCTGGGTCCAAATGTATTATTACTAGCTCATTTTGATGATCCATTTGACATATCTGCAGATGCGGTTGGTCAATGTAAGCATTGAGGTCATTTCTTTCCTACTTTAAGTGAAATAAAGCCTTAATTTTTGTTTAAAAATGTAATTTAAGTAACAAATATAATATATTTTTATAATTTTGGCAACATATTTGTTTGAGCTTTATATTTGTCAATCATGAATATGGGTCCCCACCATGAGTACCTACTATAAGCCAACTCAGACTTGCTTTTAAAGCATTCAAATGGCATGAGGGATGAAAGTGATGTAAGGGAGATTAGGCACATGCATGTCTATAGAGAAAAAATAAACAACATTTGAATTGCCTCTGCTTGCTGCAGAATATTTCAGCCAATCAAAGGATAGAATAATAAAAGATTTACTGAGTACTTATAACCAATGTTGGTGCATCAACAGTGTTAGTTTTAAGTCAGAAGACTGCTCTAATGGGTATTGATTCCCATTAGTCAAGTGTTTTATATGTAATATTATTATAGATGTTTGTTTAACCATAACATAGGACAGTTGAATGGAATATAAATTAGTCATCACAATGAGCTATTAGAGCCCTTTCACACGGGTACTTTCAAATCAAGACACAGCACATACATTGGAGTAAATAGAACCTTTCACATGGAGTGCAACACAATTTCTGCATTTTGCAAGTGTCGCACCACAAAATTTCTGTGTCTTCATATTGCCTTAGTGTGCATTAAATTAATACTAACCAAGGCGCTAAATTGGTTGCACTTTGTATATTGCTATAATGGCCACCCTATGGAAGTATTAATGCTGTATATAATATATTTAAAATAAAGTATGCGAACATGCTGGAAGAATTGCAGTTGATTGACAATTTGATAGATAATTACAAGGCATTTTATTGAATCGTTGGAGATATATCTGAAAGCGCCAGGACAAAAACTGGATAGAAGTTGCCATATTATTCAAAGTTATAGGTGAAGAAGCATTATCACTACACAACACATTTAACCTTGAGGATGACGAAACTATTGAGTATACAAGAGTTACTTTGAAATTTTCTAATGTTGTGATCCAAAAAGGAACATTATTATGGAATATTTTTTGTTGAATATCTATGTTCAGAGGGATGGGGAATCCTTTGATTTATCTCATTTGAATAAATCGATTAAGTCTTGTTTATACAATAATTAACTAAGAAATCCCCAAATTGTCCTAGGAATACGGGATACAAACCTCCAATAAAGGTTACTTTGTGCTGGTGCTACTCATTTATTAACACTTTAAAGGGCCTTTTTCAGATAGCATGAAAGTAGGAACTATATTTTTATATTATTTGTCAATATGCTTATTGGAGTCTCAAGATGTATAACAGCATCAACTCAGATTATGTTCAAGAACACTTTAAATGGATCTAAGAAGGACACAATGAAAACAAAATTCTTCACACTTTCTGTCAAGGATTTCTCAATGAGTCACCACTCACCACTGGCAAAACCCCCACCCCTCTTGACCTACTCCCCCTTTAATAAAATGAATGTCAGTACAGACTTGTGGGGTGATACATGAACACTCTCATTACTTAAAACTTTTCACTAATATATATTTTTAATTTAAAAAAAAATCAATTTGATATTCATAGAGTTGTAAGTAAAACTATTTCTTCATAAAAAGAAATATTTGTTGACCGAGGCATTCCGTTCTACCACATCTTTTCATTGGTGACAGTTTCTGCAACTTTTGTTATGTTTTCCTCCGAAAAGTGAACAAAAAGAGAAACAAGGAACTATTGTTGTTGAGAGTGAAATTTGTGATAAAGCAGTAATATAAAATAAAATATTAAACTAAATGAAGCTGTGTTGCCAGCAACAAGAGTTTTAAATGTTAACATTTTTATTTTATTATTTTTGTGAAAATTTTATAGTAATATCTTTTTTTAATGCATTTTAAATAACTTATTATATCATTTATTTCTGTTTTGAGTCATTCATAATTTTAATTTACTGCTAGCAATAAATATTTTAACTATATTATTTATATTGCTAATTCTTATTAACATAGTATAAAAGAAATAAAAAAACATTGAGTTGCTCTCATAATTATTTAATTAATGTGTCCAAAATATTAGCTTGTATTTTTTAATACAGACAATATCTCTCTTCTACTGTTAAGTGTGCTCTGTATATCTGTGCATGTTGTTGTTGATTAAACTTCACCATCATCAACAACTGTTTCCATCCTGTGGCCGGGACAGTTTAGTAAAATGCCTCCATCTGCCTCTATCCTTCCACCACTCTTCCTCCTTCAATCTCTTCCATTATTCTCCTCTCACTTGAACACTTTCTGTTATCTGCTCTCCCATCTCTTTCTTGGCCTCCCCTGTGGTCTTTTTCCCATATACTTCATTTCCAACATCTTCCTTATTCTCCCATACTATCAAGTCATAAGCAAACATGGCTTTCATTCTTTCCTCTCTGAGTTTTCCTGCCAATTTGTTCATGACCATTTCCATTACCATTACAAATAGTAATGGTGAAAGGGAACTCCCCTGCTTCACTCCATTTTTTAATTGGAACCATTCTGTCCTTCCACTCTCCATCTTAACACAACTTCTGTTATCATACATGCTATTCACTCTCATTACAACTACTTTTTCCACTTCAGCCTTCTCCATCGCTTTCCAAACTTTATTTCTTTCCACACTATTATAAGCCTTCTCCACATCCATAAATACCATTACCAAGTCTTTGCCGTATTCATACCTTCTTTCCGTCAGCTGTTGTATGCCAAAGACTAAGTCTAATGTAGACCTCCCTTCCCTAAATTCGTCCTGTTCCTCTCTCCGCCTTCCTTTCATTTTATTTCTTATTCTCTTTTCCAGAATTTTTTCATATATTTTTGTACAGTGACACATCAGCGTTTTCCCCCTATAATTTTTACACCTCTTCCGTTCTTCTTTCTTGAAAATACCTAAGGTTTATAACTCCTTTTTTGCAGATTTCTGGTACTTTATTCTGCTTCCATACCACTCTCAGCACCCTGTACAACCATTGTATACCTACTTAACCTGGTGCTTTTCCTTGTTTTATCCTCTTTAATGCATCCTCGCCCTCTTTCCATGTTGGACCTCTTTACTCCTCTTCTTCTATTTCTTTCTGCTCCTCTCTCCTCTTCTATATCTTCCTGCTCTTCTTTCCTCTTCTTTTGTTTCTTCCTGCTCCTATCTCCTCTTCTTTTATTTCTTCCTGCTCCTCTCTCCTCTTCTTTTATTTCTTCCTGCTCCTATCTCCTCTTTTCTTTCTTCCTGCTGCTCTCTTTCGCTCTCATTTCTTTCCTCTTTTGGGTTGAACATTTTCTCAAGATATCTCATCCATAGTTCCTTTTATTTCTCTCTTGTCTTTTCTCTCTCCTGTTTCTTATTTGGCTATATAACACCTTCTTACATCCTTCTTTCTACGTCTTGTTCCAGCATTTCTTGCTTCCCATACAACTCGCTTCGCTTTTTTCTTCTTCTCCCTATATTCTTCTTCTGTTTCCTCATTTCTATTTTTAAAACTCCTTCTGAATGCTTTATTCTTCTCTTCTACGGCTCCCTTCACCCTTTCGTTACACCAGTGTGTCTCCTTCCACTTCTTCTTATTACCTGTCACTCCCACCAGACTGTTCTTGATTCTTTCTCATTCAACCTCTACACTTTGCATCTCATTCTTGGATAGTAGTTAAACATTGTTTTCTAATAAACTATTTTACATAGATAAATAAGTTTAAACATAAACAACCATTTCTGGTATATTTTGCGGTGGTATAAATGTATTGTATACTGTTAATTTCCTCCACTTAATACTATACTATACTATGGAAATTGGATTTGCAAAAGTCTAATAGATGGTTTTTTCCTAATGAAACACTAATATAATACATTAATTTATATTCTTGTAGCCTTTGTTTGGACACTATTAAAGATTAATAAATAGAGCCATTGAAATTTAGACCCTTGACATAAATAATACAAATAATAAATCAATAAGTAGTATTAAAATCGAGCACTTTTCCCTTTGGTGTAACTTTCCATGATATATATTCAAGTCATGCCAGAAATTTTCACTAGTGGTGTTAATAAAAATGATACAGCCTATATTTATATAAAGTACTAATATAATTCATTACTTTTTTTACAGATTTGCTACTAATGTTCTTTAGAGAAATAATGCATGGGGGTATATATATTTTAAAAATATTATTGTTCACTTTAAGAAACCAGTTATAGGTAAAAAAGAATATGATTTTCATTTAAAACCTCAGTCTCCCCCTTTTTTCTCAATAGCCCAAAACTTTTTAACAATAAACCTTTAAAAGATTCATAATAGCTATTTCCCTTTCTTTTCCAATTATCTCGATTATTGACATTATTGTAACGCCTCAAAGCCAAAATAGATTGAATTTTTTCATTAGGAGCCCATAGGTACACACTTTGTGAAGACAATGTCATAATAGCCATTATTTTAGGGGCTAGCTTATCAGAACAGAACCTATTGAACTTGTTTAATTGAGGCCTTGTCCTAGATTACAATAGCATTATTTATATAAAAAATAGTTTTTTTATATTATTGTAAGCTATTGCTATATTTTCGTATGTATAGAAAGTTAAACTTTTGAATTAAGAAATTATTCAGTGTTTTATATTATTTCTATTAGCTGAAGTTCCTAAGCTATGAAGATCTCCAACAACGAATGGTCAATCTTGACACTGAAATGGATAGAGAAATTGATGAACTGAAACGTCGTTACCAGACTAAACGCCAACCAATACTAGATGCTATGGACCAAAAAAGGAAGAGGCAACAAAACTTTTAATATATTTTAAACCATGTTATTAGAATTTAAACATATTTGTAATTAAGATGTGATCTAAGAACACAATTTATTAAACAAACCATTAAAGAGAATGGTGTTAATTATCTCGACTGCAATAATAAGCTATGAAAAAAAGTCTAACTTTACAATACATAGTTAATTTGATTTTACCAGAATAAACTAATGTTTAGGGATGTGCGAATATTCAAATTTTTTAATAATCTTGAATAATAACTGCTGAATATTTGTTTCAAAAAATTGATTATGAAGATTGAATACTAGTGTCATAAATATCTTTTAAAGTTTTGCCAGTCCATTAGGTTTTCAGGTGACATTTGGCATGCACCACCTGGATAATCTGGTGACTCAGAGCTAAAAATACCCTTGTCCTACTACGAGGAGGGGAACAACACTGCAGGCTTTGAAAGTAGGGGAAAGGGGATTTTACTGCTCATGAGAGACAAATAAGTTAGGTGACGCTTGATTTTTTGTGCCTGAACAATCAACAACTATCTTATGTATAATCTGAACAGGTAGTAAGACACGGGTCTAATAATAATAATAATAATAATAACTATTTATTTTGGTTCAGCAAGTGCCAGCCAAGCCTTTAAGGATTTAGAGAATGCTCTAACATATTTCAGGGTGAGTGAAAATTAGGGTTTGGGGGATGTTGGAGTAGCTTGTCAAGATCACCCATTTATGAATGTGCACCTTAAGTCTGTTGTTAGTGAGCTAGACAGTAGAGATTAAAAAGGTATTGAACATAAAGAACTTTTTAGGAGTTTCAAAACCTGTAGAAGACATAAAAGTTTCATATCTAGATACATTTTTAAGATCACTTTTTTATATATATATATATTTGAATTCTGCCAATTTAAATATAAAACACTAGCTTCAAAATAAATTATTCCATTTGTACTATTCTATATTTGTTCAAAATGTATGTATTCGATTAGAAATTATTCTATATGTAAAAAAATTATATTTGCACATCCCTAATAATTTTGTAACAAAAGTAAATATTTGGTATGAATTAAAATGGGCTATCAAGATAAACTATATTTCTTTATTCAGAAGCTATATAATTTAATTTTTAAAAAAAAGTTGAAAATGTACATTTGTATAAAAATAAGAATTTAAAAAATCTACTGCTTTACAATATGGGGTATACAACTAATCTGTTTGTTTAACTTGGACACTTTGTATGTTAAAATTAATTTATTAACTATTTATCACATTTACAACTAAAACTTTTCAAATATTTTTCTATTATTATTAATAGTAAACATTTTTTTACCCCATATCACTGTAGAATATAAAAATTACTATTTATTATGTTATATTATATCTTAAATGTATCTCATAAAGTATTTTTACGATCTATGAAAATAAATAAATCTAATACAAATATTTCTTGATAGTAGTTATTTTACAAGTTAAAATTTATTTAAAAAAATTAATGGCTGTTGTTAACTAACACTGAAAGAGCAGGCTGAAAGACGATTTTAATTTTGATTGATAAGCTTTTTGTGTAAATTATGTATGAGCCCACCAATAAATTTACCTGGCAATAATACATTTTGAATTATTTAAATAAATCTCAAGCATAGTTTTTTCTTAAATTTCCTAAACGATGCAATTTCTTAGAAAACATACTTGTTAGGAATTATTCAAATTGGCCTGGGTCATATTTTGTTACAACACAAGAAGTAATTTAGACTGAGCTATTTTAAATGTAATTAAAATAAATTTAGTAAACATAAGGAAAAGCTACTAAAAATTTCAAATTTTCCTTTTCTGAAAAAAATCAAAGTTATCTTCTAAGCCAGTGTTTCAACATTTAATATTAGGACTGGTATATATTGGGATTGAATTTGCAGTCAACAGGGGCGACCAAGTAACCTAAAATAATATTGTTACTACTCGAAATGGTTACCATCATAATCTATTTTTCTAAATGAACTTTGAACAAAATACTCTGAATGATTTTATCAAAGATGCCAGTAATTAAGGACATGTGAGTAGTCACATTTTTTAGTCCGAGCCAAGAATTTAATATATACTTGGGCTTGAACTCGATAAATTAATGGGTTCAGCAATTTCCTGCTTCTTGAATACGGCTATTGATTTTTGCTCTCCTGTTTGTATGGTTATAGATGACTCATTTTTTACTATTTTCTCCATTACTGGATGATATTGTGAGTGAAATGCACAGAGCTCTTTGTAGTGTTGGCTTATCACATAGATAATCCATAAGGAACATGCAAAAGGTGAGGTTACTTTTAGGGGAAAAGTGGTTTTACATCTCTCAAAAATTGATGATATTTTATGCTGAAAGCAATATTATTTACGTCAATACGTGTTGAATAATTAGTATTCATTAAAAAAACGGTAAAAGGTCTTTTGGATGCACAACAATTTATAAACCAACATTAGGTTACTAGCATATTATGGTCAGCACACAATATACTTTTATTTTATTTCATACAGTAAATAAATAGCTTCATTATTAATCAAAGCGGTGCTATTGTATTCTAGACTTGATCTAAAATGAATACTGTAGTTATTATATATTTTTCCAAGCCAAGTTAATTGTAAAATAAACTTGTCTTACATTGTTAAACATACAAACTCTCAAATGAAATTATCACCATTGTGGCCAGATTATTATTTTAAGATCGTTCTTTTGTCGGTCTTAACATTGTTGTACGTCACAAGAAATCTTTGAACCAATTTTAACATGTGATAACCAAATTGTCTCCTCACATGTCTTTTGCCATCCAATTCATATGACAAATCCTCCTCCTTGGCTATATTCAACAGAATGATTAACCATTCTTGGTGTGTACTTTGTAAAATTTTAGACAAACTCCTATTTATGTTTTTCTGGTATAGTGTGTTTCACTCAGATCTGTGGTGCCATAATACATTAACGTTACAGAACTAGGATAAAACTGTTTTCATTTTTTGTTTATATTGTGTACTTAATAACATATTTGGAGAAAAGTCAAATATAATCGCCCACAAAACATTTCACACTTAGTAATGTTTAACTTGATACCTCAATATCATTACCGTCAAGTCTTACAAATAGCAATATCGAAATAATTGATTATCAATTTATGTTTAGACCAAAGAATAATAACACCGAAAAATGTCATCATTAAAGACTAAGCTACTATCAAATATGAAGACGGAAATAAAAATAAAGAATATATAATTTTGCCAAACATGACCACCTGTATCAAAGTCCATATTCATAAATGTCATTGCTTGGAGCTAGCGTGAAATCTTTTCAAGGTTAAATACAAAGAATCAATCTATAGAAATCAAAATTTAAGTATCGTAATGTGTGTAAGCATAAATCATGATTTTTAATATTTACCTAAAAAAAATAGCCAAAATATCCGTGAAAACACTCGTGTATCCTGTGATGCTTTTTACATCCTTAAAATAGCAAAACGATTACAATCTGTACAAACGGGAGCCCTGGCACAACACTGTCGCCAGTGTTATCACGTAAATAATATTGATCGACATGGCAGTTGCCAAACTACAAATAAATTGTATTTATTTAGAAAAAAATTAAATGTGTGTTATTCACATAAAAACAGTAGAATTCCCGTAAAAATTTGCGATATCGCAAATTCGAATTTTGTATGTTTTAATGCATAAGTAGACTCTTTACACTCTGTTGGCCCTGAAAGGTTGCCAATTTTAATTATTTTGACATAAATAATATTCATTTACTTAATGAGGTTTTAATATTCATTTTTTTTTAACTCAAACTCTTCTTGATAATTAGGAGCTTTCTAAGAATCTCACTCAAGCTTGACTCAAATGAAAAAGCCTTGCATTCACAGACTCCTACCGGTCGGTTATAATTTGAAATAGTCCTACATAAATCCTCTCTTGGTTGCTAATCTGAAAATAACATCATAGCTTCATAAATGGAATAATTAATAAAAGTAAATTTGTTATTAATAGTAAAATGTCAATTTTGACAATTTTTTAAGTGTAACCTGAATAAGGCATCATAAAAAATATTTTATATTTTGGTATTAGTTGTAGTCAAGAAGCAGGGATTTTTTTTTTTTTACATCCTCCAACATTCCTCCTTTAATCAAACGAGGGACCTTTAACTTAGTACACCAATGTGCTTAAAACCACTAAGCTTTTCAGGAGCCATCCCGTGCCTACTCATATTTTAAGTCAAAGTCTGTGATGGACATGCCGAAATTGTTAGCTATATATGAGTGATCAATCAAGGTTTTGGGCAGATAACACAGTTACATTTAACTCGGGAGGGCTTTATGTTGCCATTAGTACAATGACAATAATTGTATGAATGTGCATATCATAATGGATTAAATAGCCGAGCTTTTAAGTTGTTAGGTATGGTTCTAGCCACATCTAGGTATCATAATCTTTAAATTTAAAGTTGCATCTAGATATGAGAATTGAACTCATGACCTTTGGCTTAATAAACCAATGCTTTCACCACTAATCTATCCAAGAGTCATCCTGTTTTCAAGGTCATTCTTCACTCATTTTTTAAGACAGAGTCTGTGATGGATGTGCGAAAATCCTCATTTACATATAAGTGATTAATTAATAGTGTGAGCTATCAAATAACACATTTACCTTCGACTGATGAGGGCTTTATGCTGCCTATATTACAATTAAAGTAACTGTACTTACTAATGTGCATATTATGATGGATTAAATAGCCAAGTTATTATGTTGTTAGAGCCACATCTATCATATTATTTAATCTATCATGATATGTGCATTTGTACAATTATCATTGTACTATTGGCTATATAAAGCCCTCCTGAATTGAAGGTTATCTGTTAGCTCTCAAAACCTTTATTGAATACTAATATGTAGCTAACAATTTCTGCACCTCTATTATGGACTCTGCCTTAAAATATGAGGGAAGAATTACCCTGGGTACTGAGTGGCTCAGTGATAAGATAGATCATTGGTTTACTAAGCCAAATGTCCAGTGTTCATTTCCTGTGTCCAGGTGTCATTTTTCAATCTAAAGAATATGGCATTTAGATGCGGTTATAACCATATTCAACAACTAAAATAACTTTGCGATTGGTTCACTTTGCTAAAACATTCTGCAAAAATAAAAAATAATTAAAAAGTTCAATTTTTTACATATGTATATGTGATCTTCAAATATGTTTATAACCTTAGTTGTAAACAAAAAAATCATTAGAAAGAGAGACAAAGAGTTGTTTCAATGAAGTATGCTTAAATTGAGTTTGAGAAATCAATGACTGTGATAAATTATGTGTATAAACAAGCCTTGATGCAACTCCCTTTCAATAGCCGTGTGCCTAATATTTTAGACCACTTTGAGTAAGTTATGATATTTAAGACTAAATCATGTTAAGCAAGTAAGGTTTATTCACTTAAAGTTAAGTTATATGTGATAAATCATGGCAAGGTAAAGCTGGACCAGCTTATGTTAGACTAAGTTACTAAACCTATAGGGAGTTACCAATCAATATTAGGTTTATTTCTGCTATTAAGACTAAAAATTGGTTTAATAAGAATGTTTAGAAGAGTTGTGTCAATGAAACCTTTCTCAAAAGTTGAGTACCAGCTAATCATTATTTGAAAGAACCAACAAATAACTACTCTTAAGTAATAACTTTTTGTGCACCAAGTTCTGTAAAAATTCTTTGAAATCATATTAATATTTTTCAAAATATTGACCTGACCTTAGCACACTTTTCAAAACTCTTTTCAAATTCAATATTTTGTATTTATGACATTGTACCACTTGAGTAATATGCCAAAGTGTTCAAGGCAAATTTTAAAATGAGGCTGGATTTCAAATATTGTTTCGCTTAGATGCTTGTTAATAATGCACAGTGGAGGCCTAACAATGTTCAATAATCATATTGGGCTCAGATGTGTCACATAGTATCACCAGCAAAAATGTTTGCCACAATGACTCTGGGGTAATGTTGGGATTGGTTTAAAAGTAGAATGAAATGAACATTTTTTGTAGTTTACTAGATCTTTAGGATAACAGTTTGGTGGATAAGTTGGTTGTTATGGTCTGTACAGCTAGAAAGAATTTTATTGTATTAACTAAGGAGTATTATTGGCCCTAAGGAAAGTGACTACACATGCACAGGGAAGATTGATAACATTGGACTTCTCTCAACCTCATTTCAAATGTTTCTGCAGCAAGAATCAATAATCTCTCATCTATAATTGATTTATTTTACACTCTTAAAAGAGAATGGGAAAATCACATTTGATACACCATCCCCAGTGCCATTGCCAGGGATTTAAACTCCTATCTCCCAGTTAACAGTGGCCAAGTTCAATGTGATAAACACCTCACAATTCTATGTTAGCACTAGGATTAATGCAAAAGTAAATGAGAGAAAACTAAAAAAGGGCATG
This sequence comes from Timema cristinae, assembly GCA_039000515.1. Classification (NCBI taxonomy): domain Eukaryota; kingdom Metazoa; phylum Arthropoda; class Insecta; order Phasmatodea; family Timematidae; genus Timema; species Timema cristinae. Next base: position 24,932,578 of record JBCFYV010009882.1, read on the forward strand.
GAAATGGAAAAAAAAAACTGCTTTCCTTAAATTAAATGAATGTTTATCTAAATTAAGCCAGAAAAATTTGGAACTATTGGGGATTTTTTCCTGCCAGGATGTTACAACCCCACTCTGTTACCTTTTATTTACGGCCATGAATAAGATAAAAGGGAGCGGTAGTAAGCTATGTAACAAGTGACAAGGGAAATTATTAGCAATAGTTAAAAGCAACAATATGAACGGTTTATTCAAAACAATAACATTAGAGCAGAAAACGTTACATGGTCTCATCAAACCGAGATATGTTGAAAACCAAACAAATAGATAACTTCATATCTTTAAATTGCACAGATAACTTAAGAGAGATTTATAAAACTCGTAATATATCCAATATTCAAATGGGTCAGTCTTGAAAAGACAGAACAACCCGTAACGTTGAATTTAGTACAATAAATCAAAAATATTAATATCCACCAGGATAATACATAAAGACCAAATAAGGGCCTAATAGGCACCTTCAAAATATTACCAAAGTGTCTTTTTCATACCTAAGAATAAAGATTTTAAAAAAACGTTAAGTATACATGTTAACTTTCTATAAGAAACTTTAAATTACGCAAGAGTTTGGCTAACAGACTTTATTCAAACTCCCCGAGACTATCAGATCCTGACACACTATTAGGAAATGAAAACAATAACCCTACTAGTAAATAATAATGAAAATATCATATTAGAAGCAAACCATAGAAAAAGATTAGAAAATATACTAAAGTTAATTAATTTCATATTTAATCAAAATGATCAGAAAATTACTTTACATCAAACTATATTTCAAAATGCAAACAAAAATAATAAACTCTACCATAATGTTAATAAAATAATTACCATTATTCACAATTTCAAAACAATTTACATTTAACTTGTTCAACTCCAAGTCAATTAACAATTGTGGCTATCTAAAAGATATAACACTCGGAAAGACTCTAGCGCCCAAGTGGCGACAGATAAAATATAGAGCCTCATTTCAAATTTAACGATCACATAAAAATCAATAGATTTAGATAATAGAAAAATTAGAACATCTAACATGGCTGACACTAAGAGTTAAAATTAAATCGAAGGCCAATAAATAAATCGCCATAGTTATGATTCTGATGAAGATATAATATATAAATGTTTTACCCTGACATTGTCTAGGTCCAGGACAATGTTCCTTTGTCAAGAGTTGAAATCAAATAGTCATTTTAGCATACACGCACATCACAATATATAGTGGGTTTCGTCGCAATAGAATCAAGGTGGGAGAATTGAACATAAGGTCAGTGACGTCAATACAGCTTACTCGAAGATTTAGATGATCACGTAAATCATTTGTTGTCATGGCTCCATCCGACTTCTAAACCATTTCTTCAATCACTTGATGTTTTTAAAGTAGTTTATCTCTCTACCATCAGAGGGCAGGTGAATAGATGAATAGTCATTCTCTAGTCGTGTCCAGTACTGGCCAGACCATTGCGTGTTAGTTTAACAGGACAGAGTCGACTTCTTCTTCTTGGAACATCGTAGCTCGCTCAGCCCACTCATCAATTTAGGATAATAGATGTAGGCCAGTCTTGGTGGTCGCTAGTTTCAAAAGATTCAATTGGTAAGTACACAAACAGTTTTATTATGTTGAAATTGATTATGTAGAGAGAATATTATTGTTCAGAATTGTTTTATTATGTTGTACCAAACTACATGAACTACAATAGAGAAGATTACTATTGTAGGGATTTTATTAGTGTCGGTATAATTGGAGCGGGTAGTATGAATTATAGAGAGTTATGTATAAATGTCAGCATGGGGTGGGTCCTATTGTAACATAATGTAATGTAATGTTACAAGGATTGAGTAGACACCCTGAAGCTGTAATAACTGCAATAAAGGCTTGAAAACTTATGACTGAATACAAGCTAGTGCAGCAGAATGTGATTGTATAATGAGTTAGTCACATTACCATAATTCCAACACTTTCAGTTATTCTATTTTACTAAGATTCATTAACACAAAAAACTTATTGATCTATTAATAGCTTCTATTCATTCCACTAGTGAAGTTAAGATTAAAGCAAAGATTTTTTACATCCGAAATAAATTACTTTTATAGTAAATAGAAATGTTCAATACCTTTATATTTATAAATAACCAGTGGGTTGTTGCAACGATGGCTGCAGATTAATGAACTAAAACATATTTAAACTTTTTATTGTGAAATAATCTATATAATAAGCCCTCTTTCACATTTTAGTTAAAAGTTTACTCGTCAAAGGCTATCAACTTTGCTTAAATATTTAGTTTTTGGTGTGTAATTTGAATAAAAATGTATATTTTCCCCCTTCACACCCTGACAAGAAATTTAAAATCACCCCTCTCCCTGATCTCTATTCGTTGCACCAAACCACTCAAGTATCGATATCATTTCCAAACAAAGACAAATATTTTATTTACCAATATACTGCTATACACAATGATTGTACCAATGAACCACTGCCCACCCAGAAAGAAAAAGTGGAAAATTGGGTTTTAGTTTTAGGCCACTTTTTATGAGCATCCTGATTGCCTGATTTTTAAAATTAATGTTCGTTTGTCAAAATCGGTTCCTCGTAATTTCTATTACTGGAAAAGGGCTTATCAAATAATATATATTGAAACCCCTCATCCCCACTCAGAAATAATCGTCAAGGAGGTAACAATAGAGTTGTTTTTTTTATTTAAATAACACAACATATACAACTCAATAAGACGAGTGAGACAGCTCAAAGTGTTAGGGGACATCAGCGTTCACACAAAGCTTGAGATTTATTTGAAATGAACATTCCAAAGAAAGGACCTGATTTAATAGGCATACAAAGTTTTATGAACCACAGAAATAGTTATAGCCAAAACAACTTTATATAATATGAGACATCCGAAATAAATTACTTTTATAGTATAGCTTGAAAGTTCCATGTTTCCTGGACTGCCTCACATTAGTCACATCAGACAACTAACAAATAATATTCACGAAACATCTACTCTCACCCATAGTAGGCGGCTCAAAACACACGATACAATAAATCCTAAATTGACCTTATTAACACTATTTTTATCAAGTTCATTATTTTTAAATATGGTATTTCATAAACTATATTAAAGTGTTTTAATTTAATATGGCAAAAAGTGAAGTAATTGACCTTTATTTATTAATTTTGCTATTCTTAAGTATTTAAAGAACTTATCACTGTCGGCACACATTTCCCATCTGTGTACAAGCTCTTCTAGAAACATTAACTATTTCCACAATCATATTTTTTCAAGATTGAAATTTATTAACTTTTTCTATTCCCCAAGTAATTAGCCTTAGACTATTTTATGTATAATGCTTTTTTTCCCTCATAATTAATATACAAACAATAAATAAATTACAACATGCATTTTATACTAAATGCTATAAATTACATTCTTACTTGTTCTTAATCAGATAATGGTGCCACACCTAGATCAACGTCACCATCATCATTTTCAGAGTTTGAGTAGTTGTCCTTCAAATTTATCATAACACTGTCGTGCAATTTTTCTATAAGCCCGACTATGTCCCACATTGTTGCTTCAACTTCTATTATAAGATGAACATAATTTCACCAGTATTCATTTGTGATATTTTTTTTTTCTTAAACCAGTCATAATTCAATATACTGGCAAAATCAAACATCCTTGTTATGAATAACTAATTGAGGAAACTCTCCTAAAATATATAACACCAATAAAAGTGCTCTTATTGGCTGTTCCCAATTGTTACAAACAATTACATTCCAAGAGGAAAATATTAAGTAATAAAGAAAGGACAATGGTGTTAAGAGTCTACACCTATTTTCTTAAATACAGAACTTGTTCAGTAAATAAATCAAGCAGCAATGCAGACTGCAGAAGCTACATGTGTCTTATAAGTTAGTAATCTCTATTAAACAAGAATTCAAAAATAAGGGAAAGTTATTTACACCAATCAAAAGAGGAAATAACTGCACTCAAATGTAGCGTTTGGACAAATATGACACTTTTACTCAAGCAGTAATTCACAGAAAGGTACATGAGCAATGAATTACCTACCCTAAAGAAATTTAAAGCTTTACTTGATAATAATAGTGAGTGACCTTCCTAATTTTTCATTGACGACACCTCAGAGTTTTCTTAAAGAAATTGGCTTTAAATTCGTTCAACGAAAGCGTAACTCTTTGCTTCTAAACAGAGAAGATATTATTGTGTGTTGACATTGCTACTTAGAGCTATTAAGAATCACAGAGAAAGCAACAGGAATATTGTTTACACAAACAAAACCTGGTGCATTTCCGGATGCACAACTTTAAAATCGTGTAGATGGACACAACAATTGCATCATCCTCACAAGCAAGATGAGAAGGTCTAATTACAGGAAATAAGCTTCCCTTTGGAAAGGGCGGGCGCGTCATTCTCGTTCATGCAGGTAATGAAAACGGTTTTATACCCTATGCAGACTTTATTTTTCATGGAAAAAGATGGCGATTATCACGATGAAATGGATGGAAAGATGTATGAACAATATTTCAGATAGAAGCTGCTTCCAAATATTCCATCAAACAGTGTCATCACTCTAGACAATGCATCCATTCATTTTACAATCAGAGAGTGAATTCCAACAAAGAGTAGTACCAATATTATTATTCAGTCCTGGCTCACCAGTAAAGGTATTTCTTGGGAATAAACCATGAATAAGATCGAGCTTGTAGAAATTTTGGACAAAGTACTAGGCAATTATGAGCAGTCTTATGACTGCCATCTTATCACTGTGAGCTTTATCCCATTGAAGGAATTTGGAGTCATATTAAGATATATGTTGCTCAAGAAAACAATACATTTAAACATAAATGATGTTCATCACCTTCTAGAAGAAGGAGTGAGAAATATCACAAATGAATACTGGCGAAATTAGGTTCATCTTATAATAGAAGTTGAAGCAACAATGTGGGACATAGTCAGGCTTATAGAAAAATTGCACGACAGTGTTATGATAAATTTGAAGGACAACTACTCAAACTCTGAAAATGATGATGGTGACGTTGATCTAGGTGTGGCACCATTATCTGATTAAGAACAATTAAGAATGTAATTTATAGCATTTAGTATAAAATGCATGTTGTAATTTATTTATTGTTTGTATATTAATTATGAGGGAAAAAAAGCATTATACATAAAATAGTCTAAGGATAATTACTTGGGGAATAGAAAAAGTTAATAAATTTCAATCTTGAAAAAATATGATTGTGGAAATAGTTAATGTTTCTAGAAGAGCTTGTACACAGATGGGAAATCTGTGTGCCGACAGTGATAAGTTCTTTAAATACTTAAGAATAGCAAAATTAATAAATAAAGGTCAATTACTTCACTTTTTGCCATATTAAATTAAAACACTTAAATATAGTTTATGAAATACCATATTTAAAAAAATGAACTTGATAAAAATCGATTATTCACGTTCAACACAGAACACGACACACGTCAAAAATCCTGCGAGCAGGAATACCCAAAACATTCCTGATAGCGGATGAGCGCAGACTACCTGGGCACAGACACAAGCGCATTCATTTACCATGTGACGTGTAACATAGTTAACCAACATATTCCTGCCTGCAGGTTTCCGCTTGTTGGCGCTTGCAGGGAAGGTTATGGTGATCTCTTTTTTTATATTCACTGTCTGATTTGCTATTATGTTATGCCATGTCATATGACGTACGAGATTTTACTATAGAACTGTAATATACACTTTGTGGGATCACATCTGTCACAAACGACCACAACTGCACACAGATGGGTGAATGCTGCAGAATGATAATGCGAGACCCCATGTTGCTCATACTGCCATAGAGTCCTTAGCCAGCATTCACGGCACAAGTGTTCCTCATCCCCCCTTCAGCCCAGATCTTGCACCCTCCGATTTTTATTTGTTTCCAAAATTAAAGAAGTAGCTGCAAGAGAAATATTTCCAGTCATCAAAAGAAGTTGTAAAGCTGTTGGAGGCGATTCTCAAACACATGTCAAAAAATTGTTTCCACCATGTTTTAGAAGAATGGTAGAAACTTTGGAAGAAATGCAATTTATCAAATGGAGATTGAAAAGTGCCTAAGTGCCTTCAAAATATGGATGATTAATAAAGGTATTTATAAAAAAATTAATATTCTTTATTGAGCAGCCCATGTATATTATCTAATATAAGAATATTTCTTTTTTAGTAACTTTTTTTAGTTCTACGTTTTAATACACTAATGAGTTAGGGATGAGGTTGAATGAATTTAGAGGAAATGTACCCACATTTGTGTGAAGAGAAAAACCATTTTGGAAAAACACCCATAGTGCCTTAGAACATACGGTCACCGAAGCAGGTTTTTGTGTACCACTAAACAACTTTTTAAGGATCTTAGGATTATCAAACTAAGCAACTGTTAATAAATATATGTACAATTTATTTAATATGTGAATGCATGGCTACTGTTATGACAAGAGTATTTTATGTTATTTAAAAGGGTTTGAAATCTTCAAAAAAAAAAAAAGATCTTGGTCCGTAGAGTTGTACAAAAATCATAAAATGTCTGAACTTTATCGAGCCCTACTAACATTGTGTTTTGGACAAGCAATAAAGTTAAATTAGGACATTTAAAAAATATATAATACAATAATATCATAAAAATAATAAAAATTGCATATAACTTTTTTAGGTAGTAAGATGTGCTGAAAAAATAAACTAATTAGTCAGGTTGTAGGCAATTAATTTTGGAAACAAATCAATGCAAATTCAACAAATTTACATTAAATTTTTAAAGGAATTTTTAATGAACTTTACTTTACAAAAACAATATGCATACAATATGATATGTTACAATTAAATCCACCCAGATTACCAAAAGTAAAGAAAATACAATGGGTGTATTACATTAATACTTCTGTTATACATTACGCTTACAAGAACAGAAAAAACATGGAACATATTTTAATCACCACAAAATAATGACATCTTAATTATATGTAAAAAAAGAAACGAACAACATTTCATCAATAAACTAAAAACTTTCATATTAGTTTTAATGATAAGCCTATGGTTACATAAATTATACATTTTTGCCTATTTGTTTCATTTATGATTTTATTTTAAAGATGCATTTTTACTTCAAGGTGTTTTTTTTTCAAAGTCCTTCTGCACTTACCTCTGACAAAATAGTATGTTGTAGTAATGGACATTTTTCTCTAGCAAGTAAAGGTGGGATTGCTATCTCTGCATGAAAGACATTAAATGACATCCAAACAAATTACTCAAATATTTTTTGGGAATTTTTGTCCACTACCAAGAGATTATGTATAGAAACATGTCACTAGCAGTGTCCGCCTCTGTTACTGAGAAAGTCTGCTATTAGTAATAAGTTTTGCCATAAGAACTCATGTTATTTTGCCGGGAAAACTTAAACAGTTTGTTATAAAGAGGAATCCACTATTGAAATATAGTACTAATAATAGAACAGTAGCTTTTAGTTATAAAAAATAGATTGGTTTACAGATGTTGATGAATGGTTTTTCTCATTTATACTTATCTTTGCACTAAGAGGGTAAATCCTTCAAGTTATGAGCATATTAAATTTGTTTGATTTTATATATACAAAAATACAACACATGTCTGAACATTACATTATTTACTTGAGAACAAAAAGAAAATCAACTCCTCTTGAGTTATTATATTTATGATTATCTAATTGAATTCCTGAGCTATTTAAGGCTGTACACGTTGACTTTGAATGCAACATCCTTTACTGCTCTCTATAAATAAAATCCTAAAGGTTTTTTTTCACTAATTGAGGATTTTAAAAGCTATACATTTATTCACTCTCCAATGATACCTCTAATAGCTTCTATGATACTTTAGTAGTAGACAATTTGCACTTGTTCAATACTACCTAAAGGAGTAATGTGAAATTGGTGTTTCAGTTATCTGACCTATTAATCTATAACTAAAACTATAAATAATGTAGGTCAGTAGCACCTTGAATTGATATTTGGGCTTATAGCTGTTAAAAATACTCTAGCCATTTGTACTTGAAAGATTGCATAGTAAATGACAGCCTTCTGTTTATACAGTTATTATTCATAATCTAGGCCTACATGAGCTTTTCATACTAACAATTATCACATCTATTCACATAAATAATCAAATGAAACCATGCTCTGTGTATGAACAATATTTGATAAATAATGAACTCTTCTTTTGTATTAATAAATTATCTATTCTTCATCTGCATTAATAAACCACAGGTAGAACTTAATATATGCATTTGTATTGCAGAAACTTTCTCTGGAGGAGACCTTGACATTTTGTGAAGGTGGTCTGATGTATATTTATTAAGTAATTTGGAACAATTTGGCAGTATTATGTATCCAGCACCAATAATTCATTTGCGCATTTAAATTCAATCCAATTTTAATGAACCCTCTCCTGCACTTGGTATATTATTGCATTGCAGTAAATTACTATATTAAAGCGGTTATGCAAACATTTACTTAATTTCTTTTTTGTAGTCATATGAATTCTTGAAGGAACTTTCCACTAAACATTTATGTTGCTGCATTATTAATACTATTATTTTCTAGTAATATATAATGCATATTTATAGTACAATTTAAAAAAAAATCACTTACATAACTAACAAAAAGATTTTTCTTGTCTCAGTTAATAAACTCGACACACTATGCCACCCTGCATTAGTCGTTGTATGGTCTAAGGTATTATTACTCTCTCAATTTAATGAACTGCCTGTGACACGGAGATTGAGATTTTAATTCCAGACAGGTGTATGGAGGGCAATTTTTTATCAAATAGTTTCCTACTCTCCATCAGTGCAAATAGGTTTACACTTTCTTTAAATTCTACCTTCCTCATCTCTAGCCCAATTCTGTAAATTACAGATAATCCAAATGGGCTGCTGTGCACACAAAAAAACAAAACACACATCATGTATGTCAACATAATCAAAATTGTTTACAAAAGATTAATTATTAGGTATGTATAAAGTGACTTTTAGAACACCCTATATTTAGTGAAAGGGTATGCTATTACACTATTAATTATTACTATTTACTTTAAGTAAAGATATATTGACAATTGTAAAACTCACCATTTGAAATATCACTGTGTGTTTCAGCATGTAGGCAATTTGAGAATAATAATAGTAAGATCACTAAAAGAAACACATATTCTTGGGACCAAAACCTAGTCGTTATGGTTGCTATAAATTAACAGATAGACTATTTTACCAGTAGTGTTTAGTGTCTTCTGATAGGTTTTTAATTTATTGTCCGAGCCATTAAAATGCACTTAATGGTCCAATTTTAAAATGTAAAATATATATATTAGTCAAACCAAAACTTTATGAATCATTGTATTACTATTGCTTATTCATTTTAAAAGGATTGTATCGCAAACATACCTTAAATATTATGCTCTCTTAATATGCACTCAGCCATATAACACATTATAAGTCCCTGGTCATATTTGGGAGGTCACACACACATACACACTACATTACAACACAATTTTTTCTGGATTATAGAGCTAACTACTTTATTTATATAGAATATTTATAGTTATCTACACTCAAATAGGTGACCCGGCGGTCTAGGGGTAAGGTGTCAGACTTCTGTGCTGGCGGCCGGGGTTCAATCCTCGGTCCCGGCACAGATTTATCTGATTTCCAAACCCTTCCTACACCTCTGACAAGACATCTTGTGAATTGTGGGGAATGCCAGGCCTCCACCGTGGTTCGGATTCCACGTTAAACTGTAGGTCCTCCATTTTATCTCACAATCACCCTACCATTACACTTTAGCATAAGTGCATATAACCCGAACGGGTAGTAAGACGCGGTGCTAATAATAATAATAATAATACACTCAAATAACCTAACCAACAGTGTTGACATGGTGATTTTGTAAGTGGGATAGACTCAAAAATTAATAAGAAGGTCCTTTCTTAATTTAAATTTTCTGTTGAAGTTTCGGGCACAGCTGAACTGCTGCTGATTTTGTTAATACCCACATGGATTCAAGGTCATGTAGAGGACATTCACTCATGAGTTAAATTTTCCTGTCTAGTGATGATAAGGCATTGTCCTCACATAATAACTAATGTAATTTTGAACAAGTTAGTCATAATATAACCTTCAATAACTATTCTTAGTTGCAATTATGTGTTTCTGTACATTGTAATTTAGATGTTAAATGGTTTAAATATCTTGGTCTTATTTTGGGTACCAACAGTAGTTATGTATTTCATAATTATTTTACCTATATATCTGTCTGAATTACCTGTACTAGGGTTCTTAAACAAATCGTTTTCACTATCTGTATTTGGTTTGCACTCCAGAGCACCTGTAGGTGTCGGGGCTCAAGTATCCTACCAGATATTGATTGTGATCTTTGGTTTGTGTGCTGTTTGGATCATGCTCCATGAGTTTGGTAAGCTGTTAGTTGAATGACATGTCGGCGCGCGTGCAATGGCAAACGTGCCGTCCACCCCTGGACTTCGAGGCCCAGGGCAGTTTCTAGGTAGGTACCTAAAAAGCTCCAACCAGAAGGGTGAGATGATCCGGATACCCAGGGTGGCGAGAATTAACTTCTCCTCCCCTACCAGTCACTCGCTGGTTGGACCGATACAGGGGGACCATGTTTCTCCCACCTATACAGGGTGGTAATCCATTCCTTCCCATATGCATGGGAATTGGATTACGCTCATTGCGCGTGGGAAAGTAATCTCCCACTCCCCGTTCGTACGATTGGAGGCGACCATACTTCAGCCCATGCACTACTAATTGTCCAGGTTAGCACCGGCGGTTAAACTTCACTGCCCCACAGAGTCCAACCCATTTCTGGGCCACCACCACAGACCCCAGGCCAGCGAGCCCGTAAACAAGCCCGCGAGGCTGCAGTCCGCGACGTGGACTTGGAAGCCCAGCCCTGTGTACTACTTATAATAGAAGTAATCTAACGGAGGCGTACCAGTCCGCAGGGCCTCCCTGAGCACCTGTAAATAACCCCAGGAAACTTGGCCTATAGCACGGCACCCCTGGATTTTTTTTTTACATTTATCCATTTTTTTTACCCCAATATCTATTATTATAAAAAGTGTTTCCCCTCAACTTCCCTCTTACTCCTTCTCAGCACCAGTACCTTTATTACTATTAACTAAAATTGATACAAGCACCAAGCCTAATTTCCATATTCCTACCTTCTTCTTCCTCCTACTAGTTGGTCCGCCCCGGGTACTTTATTTCCCCGGTACCCCCCGCCGCCCCTCAACCCCACTACCACCTGGGACCAGGTTCTAGAGGCGTGGCCCTCAGTGGTGGCGATGAGCATCCCCCTATCCGCCACCTGGGGAGGCGCCCTACCGGAGATCTCACTCCGCCCACTTCCTCACGAAACCATGCCTATGGACTTAACCTAACTTAAACTATAACTAGCTTAATCTTCTATTTGTTAATCAACCTATTGTTATACAATACTAGAACTTAACTATACTTAAAAACTATTCTTCTTGCGGCTGCACCGTGTCCAAGATCCATCCTACCCAGCTTCCGCTAGGCCCTGAAGGGACCCCGACGGTCCGGAAGCCCCGGGTGCGCTCCCTCCCAAGGCACAACCATTCCTCGGCGCAGGGTTATTTGAGCTGAAGGGTCACTTCCTCCACCCATTGATGTTTACTCTGCATTCACTTACTCAGCTGGAAAAAAAAAATATAGATAGCACAACTGATGCAAGGTAGTTACAATATTTCTAAAAACATTGACAATATCCTACATACAACTAGATCAGTAGTTCACAAAACACTACATCACCCCTGGACAGCAAGACTTTATTTTTAGAGACTGGAGCCATTTCATAAGGATTTCTTACACCAAGTGCATAGCATTGACATAATAACTTTGTTAGCCGTGCATTATTGATGAAGTTTTCACACATGGTCCAAGCATCTATGATTTAAATATGCGTGTTGCATCATCGTGTTTCATCGTCCGAGTTGAGCATCAATTTGGATGTGTCAACACTTGGTCTAAGATGGCTTTCAACATCGAAGGGGGCGGACATAAGTTGGCCCATATTAGGAGAAAAAAAACCCATTTGTTTCACTTTTAAATCTTTTGAGAATTTAACACGTTCGACTACTATTGTGCCCTCCTTGGGTACCAATCACAATATTTTTTATGGTTGTATACAATATAGTGTTTTTGAATAGTAAAGTTTTCAGTAAGAAAACTTTAATAAACGTGATTTTTAAATTGCACAACAATGGAGACTACCAATATTTGGAAGGTTAGGTTTAAAATCCTATACAGTACTAGTACTGATATATCTTCCCTTCATGCAAATTTTGGAACATTTCCTATAAAATTCTATCTTTTTCATCCCTACTCTACAAGTGTAACTGTATAATATGTGGGTGGCCCGGATATATGGTATACCTGGATAAGACAATTTGGGTTATTAATCCTCTAGAATACAATGCACTTTGTGGTGAAGTAAAGACCGTACTTCGACTCTCCCCATAGAGGCTCACTGGGATCCGTTTGAGAGACCCTTTAATTTTTGGCTTGATAAGGGGTGGCTCTAGGGTGGTGGCTAATGCAAGCAATACTTGACAGCAACTGTTTACTCTAAGTATCAAACTTAGCCTTAGCCAATAAACGTACTGTAGCATTTGCTACAAAACAAGAAGAAAAAGACGAGGTGGATTGACCCACTTACCCAATTTCACCGTCCTAACACCTCAAGACCAGTGTCGTATTCTTGGGTATGCTAGTCCTGCTGTGCAACATACCCATAATTATATGGACTAGTTTTTTTTTTAAATTTAATGCTGTCTGTGCGAACTGTATAAATACTAATGTTTAAATTATTAATAAATAAAATATTCGATAAATTATTACTTTTAAAACTAATATTGTTTCATATTCCAAGAATACTGTGTTTTAAGTAATTCTTCTTTAAAAGGTTCTACTTAGCACAATAGGAAACCCAGGACTAGCTGCTTGAAAACAGCAAGGCAAACTAGGGAGGCTCTAATGACCTTGCCCAATGTCTAGGGGGTTGCCACACATTCCTTTCCGCTCGCCCATAATTGATTTACCAATGAGCTCGACTGTTTACACCCCAGGTCATGCTGTTTGTGTGAGGCAAGCTAAGCATTGTGCCAACTATTGAAAAAAGATTCAAAATCACTATATTTATTAAGCTAATTTAGTATTTTAAGTAAAAATATATAAAATAATTGTAAAATAATAGTACATGTAACAAGCTTTAAATTATACACTAATTAAATACATTGAGTTATGTTTAGGTATTCTAGTCACATGTATTTAGCAAACACATCTAACCACTCTTTTAAATTTAGGCATTTCAGAGCTTATAGAGTGGGGAATGAAGCTACTTTAACCGTAGTTGACGATAATTCTTGTTTTTATTTAGTAGAAAGGATTGTGGAGTTTTTATAGTGTTGTTTTTGTTTTATAATAACAAGTTATAAGTCATTGTGATTTTATATAACTATACATCAAAGAATCCCAAGAGTCAGTAGTGTGATTTCACCATTTCAAAATGATTTAGAAGGAAAAGGTAAAATAAAATATATTTCATATAATTTACTTTGAGGGAGGTATTCAATCAAGGCTGTAGCAAGAAGGAATTTTTGATGGAGAGAGCGGGTTTAGGGTTGTACAGCCTCCTAAGCCCTGAAGCTCGAGAATATTAATGAATATTAAATGCTTTTATAATCATTTGGAATAGTTTTATAGTAATTAAGAGATTTAAATAATGCAAATGGTATTGAAGCTATTATTTGTATGTTTTTTCAATTGTTAATTTTGTGTGTAACGGTAAACCTTTTGAATATTAGGCTTAAGTCTGAAACCTGGTCTTAAAATGTAGCATATACATTCGACACATCTTCAATGTTAGTTATAATTAATATTATTTAAATTTCTATTTACATTATGTGTGGTGTTGGGGAAAGAGGAGGAAGGGGGTCAAATACCCTCTTTGCCCCTCTCTCGCTTGGGTGCACCACTGCTTACAGCAAAAGATATGTGTAAATATCTTAGCAATAAATCAATGACGTAGCGATAAAGCGTAGCGTAGCGAGATAATCTCTCCTATGTTAGTCAGAGTTTACGCAACTAAATTTCTTCTGGAGCATAAATTTTCAAGTTGGGAGACTCGTTTGTTTTCAAGCAGCATTTTGTGAGATAAGTTAGGCTTTAAGAAATAGTTTTAATTGCAACGTGAGTTGGACAATCCACTTGATTCCCTCTCACCAAGATCTGGTGGACGCTTGATCGATGTATCACTTCATTTTACTCATATTATGATTGTTTGCTTTGAGTATTGCTAACTTTGTGCTTTTTATTACACTAGGCTAATTGAATAGGATCTGTCTCTCTTATACATTCAGATATGTGCCCATACCATTCTGGGCCCCGACATTAATATTTACTTAAATTTCTAACCATGTAGATATCATTACAATTTGAGGATCGTCTATGTGGTCTAGTGGTCATAGGTTCTGGCTACGGACCCAGAGGTATCAGGTTTGATTCCCGGCACGTCCAGATTATCTGGGAAGCAGTGGGTATGGAACGGGTTAGATTCAGCCCAGGGCGGATAAATAAGGAGCTGCTCGAATAAAGTAGTAGTGACTCCGGTATAGAAAGCCGAACTTAGTAGCTGGAGTCATCCTTGTGCTGACCACATGACATCCTCTATCCGCAAGAGTTGGCACTAATTCGCCAAACAGTTTGGTATCCACTCTGTAGGTATAGCCTGAATGTGGACTGGCACCATGGAGTTACTTTTATTACATTTTGAGTGGATGGTAATCATCGTTATGGATAAATAAAAGAAGATAGAATAGGGGATAGGGGTGCGGGTTCAAAATTTCCTTAAATAGCATATGGTTAAGGGGAAATAATAAATGTTTGATACCGCTGTTCTATAGGGACACATCTTCAAATATATGCCTTGAAATATTCACTTAACGTTTTTGGAAAATGATGGTTGAGGGTCCTCAGCCCCCAAATATCCCCTGCAACTTTTAGTGTACATCATACCTATTATTTTTTCTCCGAATACGCCACTGCTCATGACGATGAGTCCGCAACACAACAACACATCCGATCAGGACCGCGATGCGTAATGAACTGACCGAGCCTACCCAAGTTCGGACGGTGACCGCTAGAGATCGCGGAATAGTGGAACATTCCAAAGTGTTTGAGAAGTGCAGTGATTCCAGTTTTAGTCCCTCGTAGAATGTTCTCGAACAACTGAGTTATTTCTCAGAGCTATGGTTGTCATGAGTATCCCCTTCCTCATGACCCAATTATCTTACTCTCACCTTGTTCCTCGCTTTCGCTTTTCTCTGGGTTTAAGCATATATAATGTCAGTATGTTGCCATTACCGGCATACTTGGAATTTACTCTTGGTAGAGGAGAATGTAGTCTTCTTGGCTACGCGTATTTAAAATGTAAGGAAAATTTAACGTTTCGGCTTAGATTATTTTAAATATTATGTAACTTTTTCAAAATTCTTCTTTCGGCTTATTAGTTTTCTTTTTTGTAATTTAATGTACTTTTGTAGCAGAGATTGGATTTAAATTTGATTATCGTTAATGTAATGAGATTGTTCAAAGACTATTATGTTGGATATAGAAATTATCGATATATATCGAAAATTTAATATTGCTTTACCAATTCTTTTTTTGTCTGGACTATAGATAGAAAATGTATTATGTAGTAAGATCTGATAATTCATTTTGTTTAATAATAATACTGTTTGGGAATCTCTACCTATATTTATCTATTATGGCAGGTATTAACTTAACATTGAAAATAGCATTGCGAGTGATCTAGTTTTTCCTTTATTATTTATTCATTGAGGGTGTTTTGTCTTCTTGAAAGAGAAATGAATTAAGTCTATTTTTGTTAATGACTAATGATAAATGCCTCAATATATTTTGCTCTTATTAAGAATCCCTTCGGATTCATTTTCTATTTTTATATATTTGCGATAATTTGAAATACCTTCATAATTTTGTAAGTGAGTTTTGTTCTTGGAGAAGAGGAGTATAATTATTTTTAACTGTATAATATTATTTTGTGAGTAGGCTACGGTACATGAGACGCTTGGACTTATTAAATCTATTAAATTTCTAAAGTAAATTTTCTAATGTTAATGGAGATAGTAATTTTAAAATATTTTATCCTTTCATACACATAGTTAACTTTTAATATATTCTCAAAATAAGTATATCGGTTTTTTATACCATTGTTACAAACCATCCTTCACTGGAATAATTTGTTAACGTGACAAACAAGGTGAAATTTAAATGGAAAGATAAATTGTTTAGTAATAAATAAATGTATTAGAACAGAAATAATAAGAATTAGATTTACAATTATGTTACAAGATTACAAATTAATAGGACTTTGTGAAATTTGATTGTCTTGCTGTAGCTACAAGGGCTGAGCTGGACCCAGGCTACAGGCAGGTGTTTTCTAAAGGAGGAAACAATTAAGTAGTAATTAACATAATGGTATTGGACAAGATATACATATAGACTTAAATCAGTTAGCTTGACTGGGTCTTAAGACAATATCCTTAAAACACTTTTGGTTAATAATAAAAATATCTGTAGATAACAGTGGTCTATGGCTAGCAAACAGGTGTCGATTAACAGGTACTATGGCTGGTCCCTTTCCCTATTGGTACTGCCAGAGCATTCAATAGTACAAACAATGCTAATAGGAATTACACCTAAAAAGCAACACCAAAACAATAGGAGCCCAAAAAACAGGCAGAGACAAAAATTATTTGCCCGGACCCCATTATGACACAAGCGGAGTTGCGCGGTTTGCTCACCCAAGCTAATACCTCTCGTGAAGAATGACTACTTGAACAACCCAAAACATATAACTCTATTAACCCAACTGGGTTTTGGAAACAAGACAGACAGCCTGGTTGTAGCCATACAAAATTTAAACAATGCACATGACGTCCACGGCGTCATGAGAAACATTGGCTCAGAATAAATGAATGGAACTTGTGGAGGTTAGTAAGTCTTTGACTAAGACATTACTACATTTGAAGCCAAAGGCTCACAATATAAAGGCTGTTTCATAAGGATACAGAGAAGCATAGTCGCTAGGACTAATATACTAAGTCTAAGAGTTTCGCTAAATACTAGTCATAATGATACTTATCCTTCATACAGGAGGACACAATATTTAATCAATTAAATTAACCTTTTAATTCTGAAGTCAACAAGTCTTGAAATGATTTTAACTGTCAATTCGACATAGTATAAAACTATCCAACAAATGAAAGTCGCCTTCGACTATAGAAACAGAACATAAAGAATATCAAACATGTCTCGGTAGACATTGTCTAGTTTTTTACAAAAAAATAGACTCTTGTTAGACGAATATAAAGATGTTGCCAGGATACTTAAGTATTTGAAGAATATATTTCTGGCCAGCGCGGTGGTAGATCCAACGGCCGAGACTCCGTTGTCACGGGTTCCTTCGTTGAGTAAAGTTTTAGAGGTTTCTCCTTCGACGCTGGGTTGTAGTAGTTTGCGATAATGTGAATCTGAGAAGCAGCCTTTTTATACTCTAAAATCTGACTTGAACGGAACAAAACAAAATAGGTGATAAACTCCGAAACATAGAAAGAGAGAGAGGAAGGCGGGGAGAAAGGAAAACGAAGCAGGGAGGACCGCTTGCGGGCAAGGGGGAATAAATGTTCCTTGGACGGCCGCTAGTCTTCTCTGAAGGGCAAGCCGGTCACTGGGTCGTGTTCATTCTACGCTTCTTTCTTCATTAGTAGTTGTAATGAAAGCAGGTGTGGCTGAAGTCAGGCCGCCATCATTGAATAATTATCTTTTCTAACACGTGGCGAATAAATCCAAGAACATCATGAAATGGTGAGTAGATACCGAAGCATCTTCTATTTAAATATATCCGTTTTCATTATATTCTTTAGGCTCAGCTATTATGTTTATGAGAATTTGCGATTTAGACGTCCTTTACAATATTTCCTTTTAGGCAGCATGGCAAATCTATGCGAATCAATCTGACATCATCCAATGGCAACGGGTATGCGTTAAAGCCTTTTATTCATAACTATGATAATGTTAATCCTCTTCTTTGATATCCGCTATAGTATTTATCAAAAGACAATATCTTTTGAACAATCATGTGTTTATATTTAGGGAGACACGTGATTGTATCATATTTCACCTATTCAGGGAAAATAAACTTTGAGGTAGATTGCTTTTAAATATGTTAATATTACTTCTTTCTTTCTTTTCTATTGTTGTAAATTATCAAAATATTGATATTCAATAATTGTTGCTGTCCAATCTGCCTGATTGAGATGTTACACCATTATAACATGGTTTTATCCCTTTATATATATTTATAATAAATAAACATCTAATATGGATTTCTTGTTTTTTTATATCTTATGGTAAATTGATTTCACGTCTTAAGAGTACCTTTAGGTTATGTATTTATTTATATTTGATCTGCTATGAGGTTTATGAGATGAGGGCACGAGGACGACCGTCTGGTAACTGTTTCCGAAACCGGGTGAGTTGCGTGTGCTAAGTAACGGTTGTCTGTTCTCAGACGATTGTAACTGATTTCATTCAAACGACTCACTCTGATTTTTTAGTATTTTTTGCTATTTGGGCCTTCTGTTTAGTTGGATAGTTAAGGACGTTTCAGTACATTCATTCATTACACTATTTTGTATGTAGTTGATCAAATTAATGAGGGCTAAGGAAAATTTTACAAGTACACTTTCTGGTTATGATGGATAGTAAATACATTGCAAATCACCCCTTATTAGTGTAAATAACTGTATGTTCGCAGAAAATTGCTCCAGAAATGTATAAATAAAAAATGTATGATGGATTACGACCCTCCTAAACCAACTTCTCTCCACGGGGTTCTGGGCCGGTTCGCCCGGGCCTTACCTTTCGTGCGGTGAGCCATTTTAGAGCTCCGGTGCTAACCTGGACAGTTAGTAGTGCATGGGCTGAAGTATGGTCGCCTCCAATCGTACGAACGGGGAGTGGGAGATTACTTTCCCACGCGCAATGAGCGTAATCCAATTCCCATGCATATGGGAAGGAATGGATTACCACCCTGTATAGGTGGGAGAAACATGGTCCCCCTGTATCGGTCCAACCAGCGAGTGACTGGTAGGGGAGAAGTTAATTCTCGCCACCCTGGGTATCCGGATCATCTCACCCTTCTGGTTGGAGCGTTTAAGGTACCTACCTAGAAACTGCCCTGGGCTTAGATGTCCAGGGGTGGATGTCACGTTTGCCACTGCACGAGGTCCTACATATCCCCCTTTCATCTTTTTTATATGTCAATGGGTTTTCCCGATGACGTCATTGCTATGTCACAACAATTATTACTCATAACTGGCGCCAGCTTGGCGGCTCGACAAGACAATTTGAGACAGAAATATATCATGACCTTGAATGATCTAGAAACCCTCCCCTTCTATGTGGTAATGGGTTTTTATGGGGACGTCACCGAAACCCTGGCTACAGCTTGGCGGGTTGACAAGTCGAGACAAGAATTGCGGGACCATTGATACAGCTCTTATCATACACAATCAAGGGCCTCTCTCCCCTAATAGAAACCTCACAGTGATTTATAATTCTTAGTTAGGGGCCGCTATCCCCCTACAAAAGTCTACTAGAATTGGCTGTTGGGTACCTACCGTCGACATATGGGGATGTATCAATTTGGTGGCTCGACAAGTCGAGACTCATATCTGACTACCCTACGTGAAAGGGACAAACATGTTTTGCGTGAATGCAACACGATATTACAAACACACATTTATTATACATTAAAGGTTTCACAGACATACATAATATTTATTATTAACTTTTACAGGAATGACGCATATATTCGTTCATACGTTTTTCTACAGTGCCTCTTAGTTGTGTTGGTAAAATTGTATTTAGTTCACAATCCAACATGTGATAGTCCAAACCGACGTCTCGACGTGTATAGTAGGTAGCACTGATAAGATCCAGGTTTCTGATGTGCGTTTCCACCATAGGCTGTTCTAGATTGATGACGTCCGCTGATTCTGTTAGCGTGTCACATATATCCGTGACGAGTGAGTTAATCAAATCGTTGCAATATCGTGCGATGAGTGTCAACCACATATCCCGTTGGTCGACGGTGACGTCGATGAGGTCCCACACATTACAAAGACGCGCCCAGCCAGGTGCTAGATAGGTGACCTGTTTGAGTCCGGTTCTTGTTTCTCGCTTATGACGACCATACGGTAACTGCACACGCGTCTAAGAGAGATTTCATGATTAATCAGACTAATCTTCTGAGGAGGATGCGTGTTGCTAAAAAACTTTGATATGACCGACTTGTTCACAGTGCGACACTGCACGGATAGACACCGCACAATTCTCTTCGCATTTTTCTAGCTGGGAATAGGACATAAAGTTGTTCTTGACGCTCGTGCCTACGATGACTCGCTTGGCGTCGACTTCATCAAGCGGAATAAAAGTGTTGAAGATACTGGTGAAGGCGAGCGGCTTCACCGGCTTTGCTTTGCGTGTGCAAACGTCTTGATCTTCCATTATGTTTGATCGCTTCGACGACTGTCGTAATTATGGCCAGCACGCCGTCGGAACGCACCTTTTATGGGCACATGCTGATTGGACGCAGCCTATTTAGGGATGGGAGGACCCTACCGTCTTGAAAAAATGTGTTGTTATATTTAAACACCTTAGCATCATTGCCTGTATAATTGGTGGGTGAGAATAGGGCTAGAAAAGTTTTAATTGGAATGTTCTAGGTGCGATGGAGAAAGTACATGAGACAGTAATGGCCGCAAACGTCTAAGGCAATTATTTGAAGTATTTTTTATGAGACGTGCGGGAAATGTTTTTTTCGTATAAATGCCAGATGTGCCTTTATACGGGGTGGAAAACCATAACTGTAAAAATACTCTCCCACGCCATTCTTGTCGGGGTATGTGGATACGTGTAAATGACGAGAGCGGCAGGTTGCTCTATTCTTGCGGGTAGTTGATCAGCAGGGGAAACATCCGATCATATAGAACGGAACCACGGGTTTATTTTTAGCGCACGTCTTATGGTGTGCGTGTCCATCTTATATCATCCAATCTCAAAGTCCCCAAACGATGGAGGCTGAACAGAAACTCCATACAGAATTATGTGCCATGCAATTGGTGCGGCCCAATTTAAGTGTTTTCAAATGTCGTAAAGGTCTACGACAGGCGTAGGCGTGTATTTGGCTAGAAACTTTTTATTTTCCGCTCCCTTGACGTAGATGGTTTCTGCACGCGTTGTGGCACAGGAGTTGAGAGATTCGTTCAGGTTGTAATACACATCATCACTATCCCAGAGAATATTGTGCAGTTTGTTGACGATATAGTCGGCTGGCTTTTTACCAGGTGCTGAAAGTTCCTTGATAGCGTATGGGGGTTTCAACACCAAATGTTGAAGTGCTGTACCGCATACAGATAAATAATAATAATAATAATAATAATAGCACCACGTCTTACTACCCATTCGGGTTTTACGCTTTAAGTACTATTTACGCTAATGGATTAGGAATTGGGAAGGTTGAATTAAAGGAAGTGAACCCGCATTTGCGTGGAGGTAGAGTGAAAAACCATTTAGGAAAAACCATCCCAGTTCACCCGATCGAGATTCGAACCTCGATCTCCCCGTCCTCAGCAGTCGAGCTCAACACGTGTAGCGCGTTAGCCAACTACGCCACCGAGGTGGGTCATACAGATAAAACACTCAGTTCCTTGACGATAAACTCTTTGCTGTCGCCAATGAAGCTCTGGAAATCTACTATGACGTCCATGATTTAAATGGCGGGGTTAAGGGGCGTGAAGTCGCTTATATTAACTCGCATATTCAGTTACGACGTTGGGAATGCCAGGCCTCCACCGTGGTTCGGATTACACGTTAAACTGTAGGTCCCCCATTTCATCTCGCAATCACCCTACCATTAAACACTAGCGTAAGTGCGTATAAACCGAATGGGTAGTAAGACGCGGTGCTAATAATAATAATAATAATAATAATAATAATAATAATAATAATTACGTTTCTGTTCTTGTCGATGGTGATGATGTTGGCAAACTCCCCTTACACGATACAGTTGACGGTCTCGGTGAAGGCTCTGGTGAAGCTCATTTTGATGTTCAGAGAACCACGCCTCGTCAAATTCCAATGCGATGTCATGTGGGCGAACAGATTAGGTGTGAGATCGAAAGTCATGAGATGATTACCCTCAGGGAAAGCTTCCCGTGTGATGTCGATACCCTCGTTTATGAAATGGATACCCGTTCCTGAAAACAGTGTATGGTAGGACATGACATAGTTGCATTTCGAACAATTTGGCTGTAACGGTTTCGATGGCACTTGTTCCCCCTCCACGTACAATGAGAAATGCTTTATACCGTAGGTTTGGAAGTTGAGCAGGTTCTTGGTGGCGTCTCGTTTGAACGCGGCGCTTGATACAAATCCAACGATGCATCTTTTGGGTTACTCTCCAGTGAATACGTTGTCCAGTGATTTTCCTTGTACGCCCGTAGGAGTAATGAGTGTTTTAACTTCCACGTAGGTAATGGGATACTTTGTGGGACTGACGTTTAATGCTTTGGAATGTGCCAACAGTATAGAAGGTACTACTTTGACACGTCGCACTAGAAGACGAGCTTCAAAGATGTGAACCCTAAAGTGCGGGATATCGGGGATGGCCTAAGGGTTAAACTCGTCACTGGAACGGACCAACTTGATTCTGAGTTCGGTGACGTTCAAAAGGTATTTCTCTTTGTTAAAAACATGGCCGTGAAGATACATCAAAAGCTCCACCGTCTCACTTTTTGCAATGAGACTGCGACGAGCCTCAAACATCTTTTTGCCAGCATTAAACTCCTCAAATATTCCGGGGCTGTCTGCGAACCACAGACCGCACACCTGCGTGAATAGCGAATGCAACCAGATGTTTACGGAAGCGATTTGATCTACCTCGGTGAAAACGCCACCGTTGGGTTTCATGATAGCCACCCTGAGATAGAGCATGGTATGTGAAAGATTGATATAATACTTGTCTTGAACTGTAATGGTAAATTCAATGGGTGAATCATCGGTGAGGTAATAGACAGGTTTGTACTGGATCCATTGTCCACTTTCAAGACTGGTTTGCATGAGTGGGACGGAGAAGAGATCGAGTTCACTGGTTTCACATTCGCAGGACTGGGAATGTAGAAACGACACTCCAACTGAAAATATCTACCTCTTTTTTCTTGACCTTTATACTTCGGACAACAACAGAAGACTGTCGTCAGTACTTCTTGCTGTGCCCTTTATAGCCTGAGCCAATCATCAATGTGTCGATCTTCTGCTCCGCCTTGTATTTCTGGTTTGTTCCAGTATCACAGACACGCTGGTGTAGGGCCTGTTTGAAAGGACGACGCTGATTGGTGATGTCGGAGAACACGTCGATAGCCGTATGAAGCACTGATTTTCCAATGGCTTCTCAGCAACGGTACGACGCTCTTGAAAAGGGCGCAGAAAAATTTCCTATTCCATGTCCACGTCGATAGAGAACACCATGGTAGATCTAAGATTTTCCTGTTCCAGCCTGGTTGATGTAATATTTTTGGAAGAAACAGTTCATGTTGAGAAGCGTCGAAAATGAAGTTTCACAGACACTTTTCCAAACTTGAATAGTACAGGTTCACCTGTGACTGTACTTATATTGATTTCCAGGCTATCAATTTCCCTTCTAAGTACGGGCACTTAGTGCAATGGATTATAAGCTAACTATCTTATGCATGCCGTAGAGATAGTTTGTTGTTGATACCGACGATACGAAAAAGCGGTGCCACAATGTCACCCTGAAGACCGATGATATCCGTGTAGATGTACATTTGCGAGGGCAAACCTGGTAGAAATTTGGCGGCGTACGGTGACTTTTGGGCTTTGATCAGATAAGTCTTAGGATCGAAACCGAGCTGTAGACTTAGTTGACTAAATAGAGTCAGCAGTCGTATATTTTGGGAAGAAGAAAAAATGTCCAGTTTTTTGTTAGGGTTTTTATACTTGAATACAACACCGAAATCCCCTTTAAACGCCTCTACATCGTATACATGGATATTGGAACTCGGTAAGAGCTACTTCGCACAGTGCGTCGAGTGAAAGATGGTAGATTATTTGCGTGGTTAAATTCGCGAGGGTATTTTTGTGAAATATCCCATAGAGCTTTCGCTCGACAAAGTGATGTAAAACTAGTCCTTCATGGTAGGGCGCTGACGTAACTGGCAGGAATCCAACAATTAAACTAGTTCGGATAATTTTTCCACTAAGCTAACACTTTCTTTCTGCTGCCTTTACCCTTGAACGTAGTATTTTATCAACTTTAAATTTTCAGGAAGACGTACGCGTTGCAATTCGGGTTCGTAAAACGTTCCCTTCACCTCCTCGCCGTCAAGATCGGTCAAACTGTAGACGACTGGTAGCACGACACTGCTGACTTTGAAAATGTCATCGCTACAATTTCTTTCGTAGCCCTTTTCAAACTACAAATTGAATTTGCTAATACGCACTGCATCACCGACTTTTAGTTTTGGCTTACTATTCGAGTTTGAGCGTCGCTTGCAGTACAGGCTATCTCTGACTTAAAGCACGTTGGTTTTTGAAACGTTTGCAGGTACCATCTTGATACTGGAATGTTTTTCGTCATGTTAAGCATTGACGTGATCTTGGAGGACGTCCACGTGCTATTTTTTGTAAAGTAGCGCCACATGCGCCCTTTCAGAGTTCTATTGAATTGTTCCACGATTCTTGCCTTCACATAAGGATTATGAGTGTTGTAGTAGTACACGCCTTCTTTATTTATAAATTTCCGGACTAGACGTGCCGTGAGCTATGTTCCCTTGTCCGTCCGTAAACCTAAGAGTTTTACGGCCACTTTGATTGAAAATGTTCAAAAAGACGTACCTCACGACGCTCCTCGTCTTGGAGAAAATCGTCCTCACCCAGACCATCTTGATAAACACGTCAATGACGGTGAGCTAGGACACGGCACCGTCTTGTATTTTCCGAGACTTCGCATATCGTTGAGATCGGATTGCCATAGATCGTCAATGTTTGACACCACGTACTTGTTGCGTGGAATCTTTTTTATCACCGGTTTGTTTACGGTATAAGTGCCCTGCGCAAGAATGCATTCTCGTACTTTGACCGATGGCTTTATGAATGACGCTGCCCCTAAAAACCCTTCAGTATGAGAAGGGTTCGTAGTAGATGTTGGCTAAACGTTCCATTGAGCTCAGAAAGGCAGCCACCTGTTTTCGTCCACCCTTTTCCGTTTATTTTTCTTATGGCTTTGCTTAGGGCGTGGTTGGGGTACGGGCGTCGCTTCTCTAATGGGCACCAATCGTTTCCAGTTTACATTAAATTCTCCCGGGACGTTTATTTTTTGGAGAGCTGTGAGAAATTCTCGCCACCAAGACGTCATGCTGTGTCTTCTTTCTCTGACCAGATCGTTGACTAAATCCATAATATTGGATCCACATAGAGTCGTAACGTAAACACTCGCGTCCCCGTTTGCATCCCAAGAGATACCCCTTCGGAAAATAATATGTTCTAGTAAAAGCTCGGCTTTTTTACGTGACCGTAAGGGTACAATAGTGAGTACAGCAGGGATGGGAAGTACAAACACTTCAAGGGGGGTTGTGACGGTATTTTTAGACGGTAGAGGGTGCTGACTAAAGTGAAAATTGCGCTGTAGCACTTGCTGGTATAAAGTACATTTAGACTTGTCAAGTATTGAAGCGAGGATTTTTTCCACTTCTTTGTCCAGCTTGGAGACCACTAGATTTGTGGCCGATGCCACTTGTTGGTTGTGTGCTCGTAATTGTGTAATGTTTCCGGGGACACCAATATCATCTTTTTCGTGGGTTACATTATCTACATGTTGAATAAGAAACCGAGGACACCGCCGATTAATGGGGCAAAAAGTAACGGCAAGAACGCTCGCACTTTCTGAATGAGTAGTCTTCTCTTCTTCATCCAGCACTCTCCTTTTCTTCTTCCAGCATTCTCCTCATTTGACCAGCTGGCGCAACACCTACTTGTGAGCACGTTACTTTTTCTTCTGTGCATTTTCCAATGAGATCCGCCTTTTTAAATTTGGTATGCACACTCGCAAAAAGAGTCAATCAGTTTCTTGTGAGCCGTTTTCAGCAAGGCGACACGTTGCTGTGGGTTCATATAATGCATCGCACTCAACAGAGGGGCTTCTTTCAGCAATTTGGGACATATGGCTATGAAATGATCTGTAATCGGGAAGTGTCGGTGTTTTTAAAACTTTTGCCTGGTAGATACACGCACCACCCGACATTTGTGTGGGATATACATCTAAACCCTTCGGGTATACCTTCTTTCAAATCTAACAATATATACCTGTGGGCAGTACTTGTAGCGTCAGCATATACTTCTTGTAAAACACGGTGGTTTTCGGGACAGACATGAAGTACAAAATGTTGAATCTCGGCTTTATCCATGGGATTTTTAAAAAGCACGATATAGTGTGCGTTTAAGGAAATATCTCTTTGGCCCTTGCCCTGATGGAATATATTTCGTGTAGGGTACATGACGCTAATACTTGATGATGGCATCCTTTGGTGAAAAGATCGATGACCACTTCGTTGGCCTCACGCATCAGGTCACCAGAATAATCAGCTGTGGAGCGTCATTACAGGCGTCATCCATTTCCAGCAAGCCCTTACTGAACATTATGCAGGGTCTTGGCCAGTCTTTTTCGAATCCCGGTTGCCATAAATCATAATACCAGGTGATTTTATTAAATTTAACGTCACACATTGTGTCCAATTGACGAATAAAGTTGCCTACAAAATGTGAATTTCCACAGCTGGAGGGGCCGCTGATGATGACCGAAAATAGATGTTTCAACTTGTCCATAATATTTGAGACTGAGCTTATAATATAAATTAACTTGTATTTATAGGATAGGAAGGAAGGGTGTAAAAGTTAAAACACACACATGATAATTTCTATAGTACAATTACACAAATAAAAGTTTTAGAATACATGTTTTAAGTTTGATTGAGTGAGAGAGTTAATTATTTGATGTGGGCGTAAGAGACATGGTGAGATCCTACCTGATGCTGAAGATCCGGTGGTGCAGTAACCCAAGTAGGCCTACCTGGGGTTGTGATGAGATGATCTTGAGGGATTTTGATCAGTCGCACAGTTAGAAGTTATGATGAGAATGAGGTTATTTCATTTAAGTGTGCAACCCATGAAAAGAAACCGAGAGGTTGAGCCGCGGTGGTAACGCACGTCCACCTTTGAGGAAAACACTTAGCGGACTAACAAGGAAACGCGCGTAAAGCACGAGAAAGCAATTGTACCACCCTTACAAAACATAATTAATTAAAGAAAGGGCGGTAGGCCAAAAAATGATAGTTATATAATTAATAATGAATATAAAAAATATTTAATTACGTAAACAATAATGAAATGTAAATTATAATAAATAATAAAATATAAAGAAATAAATACTAAACAATACAGCTCAAACTATTAAAAGTTAACTTGGAATATTTATTTAGTCAAATAAAAGTTTTAGAATATAGCTCACATTATGAAATGTATACTTGGAATATTTGTTTAAAAAAATAGTTATAGAATATATATTAAACATTGAAGTATGTTATACAGGTTTAGGTGTAGAGGACACAATAATCAATTTCTTGAGGTCATCAAGGGAATTGTGGCCTTGGTACTAAATTTATAAGCTAATTTACAAAGTCTTGTTTAAATAGTATTAACTGAATAAATACACACAATCAGGCGTTTTCAATTAAGTATATGTACAATAAAATATATAAATTTGACTAGAATAAATATTACATATTTAATGCGACCTAATTTTATTTTAATAGAAATAATCAGGTAGTTGGAGGGATTGTACTGGTTGATAAAATAAATATAAAAAGTATCCCGGATGTATTAAATAAATAAATAAAATATTATGCATGTTTAAATGCAGAAAAATATATTTATAAACTCTCAAACCTCTGAAAAATGGTATGTCAGTGGCACTTTCTAGAATAAAAGAAAAATAAGATGATTTTTCAGCCCGTCTAAATGATCACCTTTTAGTCGTGGGGAGCGTATTTACAAGTAATCTGGTACCCAAACGGCAACGTATTAAAATCATCAGTCGTTCTGTGTACACTGGCCGGCAAATTTTATTCTGCTAAACGGTACATAAAGTCGCAAGGCCTTTTCTAACAATTTTATGCATTATCTATATGTATCTTTCCACAACCTGTTCGGTTACCACCGCTTTCAAAACGTCAAAATTAATATCTTCCTTGTTGCCATAGTTAATTGTAAACTCGCGAACCTTGCACACAGTTTTTGTTTTGGCAGGATCTCCACCAACACAAACTTGGTAGGCGTAATTCTTGTGGTCACCAAGTACAAAGACGCTAATATAACTTCTCGCACCGTAATCTTGAGGTTCGTCAGTAAGGTCACCTAAAATATGCTATCGGTGGACTCCAATCGTCGAGGCGTTACGTGAATAAAACCCTATCTGTATCATGATACGAAACACAGTACCCCAATTTTTAAAGGATGTTGTATAAGTTCAACCTAGCCATAGCAGTCGTGTAGCATGTCACCACCACACTCGTGTTAGGGTTAGGGCTCAACGTGTCACGCGCATCTTTGTAATTGAAGAACATAAACTCATCATTTACATCAATGACGCTGTCCACGGTGATGTAGGGTTACGTCAGTTATTTGTGGATACCATGATAGTCGTTGTCAACGGCTACGTGTGGAAAATCGGGTCTTTGTCAAAACTTTCCCCATAATAATTTTCAAAAGAGTTTAGCCAGTGTTCGAGACCAGGGTTTTTACAAACAGGATCAAAATCGAGTTTTACTCCTTACCTTTCTTCATAATTTTGAATATAAGCTAACTTCTCATCTTGTAAGTTACACATCTCTTGCCAGCCGATGGCTTCTTGTTTAATTTAAATAAGTTTCAATGTACCCAGAACGTGTCTGACGATCGCAAACATATAAATTGTACTCCCACACTTGGTGTACGGCTTCAACGGTATAGCCTTTCTCAACGACTTTCCAGATATCGTCAATAACCCAGACATTTGTCAACCAGCGATCGTTCTTGTCGTTGTGATGACATGCGCTTTGGTGGTTTTTCTCCTCGCCACATTTCCTGCACAAGATAAAATTAACTTGTCGTGTATTCGTGTAGGTGATACGGGCATGAATAAATTCCGAGGAGGTGTCACGGTAAATTTGGCTATGCCTTCTACTTGATCTATATACGGAAAATTTGGTTCCAAGTGAATTTTGGAGTGGCCGATGGAAGATTTTTTTTTGTACTTTACAACGTAAGGATACAATTAACACACATCCAAGTACTTGATCTTCTCTCCACAAGAAAGGTCTACTTCGTGGAAGAATTGATACAATTTGTACGCCCGCCAAAGCATGCGTCGCTGAGGCTGAGGGGGCTCTTTGCTGTACACCTCGTGCTGGATCACAAATTTTTTCAAGTCCTTGTATGTGTGTTTCATTGCATTAAACCTACACTCACACATCTCTACGCATATGTAGCCGTGATATTTAACTTTTTCCACCCAATCCATGTTCACTTCATAATGGGTATCCAAGGGCTTGTGGTGGTTGTTTTTGATATGGGTGGTCCTACCAGGATAACAGAAAGGGCACTTGTGCCAATAACAGCCCCAGAACTAGAAGGCGGTGGTGGTATCTCCACCTTTAACAACGCCTTCTACACGTCGCCCTAATGAATATTCCTCATGGCCGTTGCCCGCATGAAGGATAGAGACACAGTGTTGATTGGCCTCTCTGCAGAGCCATTGTAGAGACGTGCGTTTGTTGGTCTGCACACCGGTAGCCACCATTAGGAATGATACTGATGGTATTATCCTTAAGATGACTTCGGCGGTAAACCAAAATGGCCACTCCCACGATGGTATATGCTTCTCTGAAAGGATCCACCTTTAGTTTTTCCATTAGCATGTCTTTAAACTTTAATCAGTCTTTCCGTAGGATTTCTACATCTTTCACGCAATACAGTTCCAAATCAAATACATAATTTTATTTGACCCGCGCGTCATACCACTTCTCAAAATACTCCTTTACCTCAACTGACATTTCACCATTGACGTTGTTCTCCTTTGACGGCAAGGGACCCCTATACCTTGCTTTTTTTGTTTTTGTTTTTTAAATGGGGGAAATGTCCCTTGGCAAAATGATTTGGGCATCTTGGACAGACAGCTCGAGAAAGTTCAGTGAGTCAATAAAGTGGAGCGGGCCGTAACACATGGGCATGATTTTCTTAGCGTTGATTATGAGCTTTGGAGTCCTTTATTTACCGCCATCATGTATTTTAAAATAAAAATTCTATTATAGCCCTTGGCATTATGGGAAAGGAGGGTGTTGTCCTTAAATTTTGTTAATTTAATTTGGTCTAGAAATCAAAAAACTTGGGATATTGTGGCATCACCCTTGAATATGCGCGTCTTATCGCCCTCATATTCGGTGCAATTATTATGGTAATTTGCATCGATATGAAAGCAGTCCTTGCTAAACGTCTGCACTCTATAGAGGTTAGGTTCGTGCAAGTACGTGCTGGTCACTCCTTGAAGCGTTTCTCGTCTTCATTCATAATCATAGAATAATAACAAGAAATTGCTCTTTTTCAGTGATGGTTTGGATGGGGGCCTGCTTCATATAGCAGAAATGATGAAAAGACTATGGATCTCGCATACTCTACAAAAAGTTTCAAAACACCTATGTGAATAGTTTGACTTTTCCAAACTGAAACATTGCCCACAGACCTCTCAAACCTTTTTGACATCACAGTTCGATATGTGACCTCTGCAAAAACCGAGACGGTTATGGTTATCAAAACATGTTTAGTTTCTGAACCAATTACCTCACACTTTACAGGTCACAGATCAACCTCCACTGCAAACCGCTTTAGCGTATCACTTTTTGCACGCGGATTCGCATTTCTGCTCGTTCTTATTACTGAACGGCACATGACACTCACGGCAAAAATACAAGCACCTAAATGTTCCTTTCAAGGATTTTATAAAATCAAAATGGTTGTGCTTTTCGTCGTTAAAATACAAATCAAGTTAACCCTTAAAGGAATGTTCAGGAGGGGTAGTCCCTTCATATAGTACTTGCCCCTCCGACGTACAGTGAACACAGTGATTTTGTATTCAGAGAGGTAAGTTTAAAATTGTTTCTGCTTGGTGATTCCACCACTTTTCAAAAGATGTACATGGGCATCATGAGATAGTTCCTCTGCCGTGCGGATCAGAAGTAATCTGACATGATCATCGGCAATGACACCGTGGTCCTGCAGCCGATTGAGAAAAACAGTAATTTACCCTTCAATCCAACTTAATGCGTCACAATCGCTTGTTGGAACACCAAGATGTACGGTAATTTCTCTACCAGTATAAAAGAAACGCCTCAGTTATTTTATTCTCTCATCGACGATTCGAAGAGAGATACCATTCGACAATTCTCCACCAACCTGAATTACCGGGCCACAAATTCACGTCTGAGTTTCTGATGACGGCCCCACCACCACCATATCCAAGCCTTGAAGAGGGCTGTGATTCCCGCCTGCCTCACCCATACACCACCAGCTTGTGGGAAGACAGTGCCTTTATCTGGAGTCGGCAAAGCTCCCTCCGGCTGAATGGGTTCGTCGGGTGTTTGGGTTGGGTGTCTTTACAGTGGCTTGGAAGCGTTGGAGGGAGCCGACAACTTCGGCATCATTGTCTTGCGAGATGACGCTTCCACTACCTGTAGGCGGCAAAGCTCCCACCGGCTGAATGGGTGCTGCGTTTGTTTGTTTGTTGATCCGGAGGTAGGCATTCTACCAACTGAGACAAGGTACCATACAATGATATTGCAAAAAGGAAATCACCTTATATTAATACAATATTTACCATTTAGCATTTACAAAATGAGAAATTATAAACCACAATTTTTTTCATGAAAAAACCCACCAATTTAGCACATTATCCATATTTGGAAACAATTTTGCACGGTGCTATTTTGTTTTTTGTTTGGCCTTTAAAAGCTTATTATTCTTTCTTACAAACTTGGTCTTTCATTGCCCAGCAATTACCAACCGTTTGCGGTCAATTCATCCAGGTAGACACCAAGGGCCATCAGATCCGCGGAAGTCTGCGAATCTTTCCACATCTCACTCTCTAAAAAATACAACAACGCAACAGCTTAGTTTGGTATTCTGTATAAGTTGAATTTAAAAACATCATACAGATTAGCTACGTGATATAATAGTAAGATAAAATAATATTCAGAGTGTTAAAGGAATCTGAGATATTTAGTAGCGCTAGCTCGTCCAACGCAATGATTTATACATGTGTACTTTATGATAAAACACGCCTCAATTTGAAGCGTTTGCCTGTTCTTGGTATCTGGATTTAAAAGGACGACAGGAACGGGCATCCTCGGCCAACGGCCGAGCTTTACTTATATTTCCCATGTACAGGTTTTTGACCGTTGCAGATCTTTTCGCTTTGTTTATAAATAAACAGCCTTTTTTAGCTGTGAGAACTGGTGTTTAGATACTTTCTACAGTACAATAATCCTTTTTAGCCCAAAAAATATTTTTAAATTATTTGTTGGTTGTAATAGAGCGATTACGTCACCAGAGAAAACGAATTGCCACATAGAAAGGGAGGGTTGCGACATCATTCAAGGTCATGATCTATTCCTGTCTCGACTTCTATTGTCGAGCCGCCAAACTGGCGCCAGGTATGAATTATCAGGGTTGCGACAGAGCGATGATATCAATGGGAATACCCATTGCCACAGGGAAGGGGGAGAGATTTGCCAGGGTCAATGACCTCATGTACTATCTCACGGTTTCAAGGTCGTGATCTATTCCTGTCTCGACTTGTCTTGTCGAACTGCCAAACTGGTGCCAGTTATGAGTCATCGGAAAATCCCATTATCACATAGAAGGGAAAGGTGAGTGTTGCCGAGGTTAATATAATAACCTCATTTACTAGCTTACAATTTCAAGATCACGATATATTCCTGTCTTGACACGTCGAGCCACCAAACTGGCGACAGGTATGATACATAAGGGAAAACTCATTGCCACATAGAATACCTACGGAAAAAATCCAGAAATAAACCCTTGCGACATATAAGGAGAACAACAGGTCGTTTACCCTATGTCATCATGGAAATAAACAGAGGTGAAATAGAGGAGAAATTTCCTCACGGATGTGGAAAAGGGGTCAAACTTCGAGGGGAGAGGGGAAATAACTGTACTCAGCCACTGCTATAAATACCAGCCAATCACAGCGCTGTATTGAGCTAATCACAGCGCTGTTCTCCTACCATACTGACACGTCCTATCAGGTAACCAGCTCGCACGTCCATTTCCCGGGGTGTACCAGTTTGAAGGAACCCTGTACAGATTTGAATGTAACACCAGATCTTGGAGCCAATATGAATTGCCACTGGTAAGAACACATTCCATATCATTGAAAGCACCACGCTGAAACTCCATTTGTGGGGCCAGTTTTGAGAGGCGGATCTTCAAGTTTGTTCCTATAAAAGTCTTCCATAAAAACAAGGGGTACAATGGAGACATACAGAAAACTAGAGTAGGAAACTATGGAAATGTGAAGATATTTTCTTGATCGCTCCGCCCCAAATAATCCATAACGAAATATATTATTACGCATTTTATTAATTTCAATTCACGAACAAACTCTTAAGATAAAATCTGCTAAAATAAAAAATATTTGTTCTTATAAGTTTCTGTAATTGTTTTTCTTACCGTATGCAACTGGATAGGCCTTAAGTCAGTTCTTCTCACCCACGATGTGACCTTGCTTTCTCAACGCGAAATTTGGAAAGATTCTTCTTTATTTCTGGATTGATCGTACAATTCTCCATTAAGAGGTCCCAAATTTGAATAGCCTATTTCGATTTTTTTATTCAACTTATGTTTGTGTATTCTATATAATTCAACCTATTTAAAATATTAATCTCCATTCATACATTATAATATCATCTACTATAAGACATATAAATGTTCTTAAAAATAATATTAGATTTAAACCTAACCTGCATATATTCGTGGCTTTTATTTTTAGCATATAATGAAATATATATTTTAATTTTTGTCATAAGAAATATTTACAGTTATTCATATAAATTTTAAAGCTATCATTTTAACACAAAAATATATATTTATGGCTATTTAGTCAATTGTGTTCTATTAAATGAGTATTTTATTTAAAATAACATTACTTGATATTTACTTTCACCGCATCAAAATATGTTGTAAAAATTACAAATATAAAATTATCTTTTGAAGTTAAATTACATGAATTTGAATATTTCAATGAAAAAAGAATACTTGAATGATTAAAAATGTACTAGAAAAATGTGTTTATATTATTTTTAATTGGCAGTATTCCTACATTAGATATTTACACCTTTTAACATTACATTTTTTCCAAGAATTTAAAGCATATCCAACCAATTTTAAGTAAAGGTATTTTTATTCATTTTCATACATTTCTGTTTGCAGTTCATTTCAATTTTGAGAAATTCGGATATTATTAA
Source organism: Timema cristinae (assembly GCA_039000515.1). Taxonomy (NCBI): domain Eukaryota; kingdom Metazoa; phylum Arthropoda; class Insecta; order Phasmatodea; family Timematidae; genus Timema; species Timema cristinae. The sequence continues at coordinate 24,967,465 of JBCFYV010009882.1, forward strand.
AAGATAATCTAGTTTAATCGAATATTTATTTTTAAATAAACGTGTCGATTCTATTATTATAGAGGTAGTTCCTTTTTTATTATTTATATATTGAAAGTAATTTACTTACTCTAATGCAGTGGCATAGCTAGATACGTTGCAAGAATAGTGGGGGCTAGGTATTGATATGTTAACCATAATTAAATTACAGTTATACTTATTTTGTTAATATGGTTTGTAAAGTACATGTATCTGAAACAGTTCTTCAAATGAGTTCAAGTATGACCAAAAAGTGTTTTTTTTATTCCGACAAATTGTTGTATTTTAAAATCTCTTACTATATCCTTCAACTCTTTCATCTCAGGTATGCAGCTGCTCTAATAGGTTTAAGTCTCAAGAGATATACATCCATTACTGTTTCCAGCCTGTGGACAATTTTTAATCCAAGCCATATTATTTTTCACTACAGGCTGGCTAGTCCTGTCGTAAATTCATACACCTTATAATCTAACTTAAGACTAGGACAGGCACAACATCCAGTCACCGGTAGTTATCTATCACTGTGAAAGGGTAAACCAGCATTTCACCTATGATACATTTTTTTACCATGCTGGAAATCTAATCCGGACCTCTTAGCTCAGTAGGCAGACACGCTATTGACAGAGCTAAGGTGTTGGATTGTAGGCTCTACGACATGCTATTTAGCAAAATTAAATAAAATGTAATAGGATGGTTCATTGCTATGAATTATATTTTAATGTTACCGAACTCATATTCGAGAAACTACGTCATATCTTCCTCTGTCTTTGTATTATCCTATAATTTAAAGTTTAAATTTGTATATCTTTATAAATCATAAACATACCATTATTTATATTTAGCTTGACATCAATGGAAATGAGTCGTGTATCTAATTAGTAAATAATTATCTAACTATAAATATAAACTGATATAATATGAAACTATCCGTTAAATTCTTGACATTTGATTATTGCTAGGATCGTGTTTCTAATTTAAAAATGTATTTCGATATTGAGATAAAATTTAACTTGACTCTTTTTAATCATTTATTCTTGACATTTAACTCAACTCCAGATAATATTGGCCGTATAATGGCTTTGACTGTTCTCTTGGAGTTACGATAAACTTTGTTTTACACGTGCCAAGGTCAACTAATATATTCGTTTCATCTTAAAATTGGTACGAGAAATTTATAAAAGTACTACAGAATCAAATGTATTTTTGAGTGAAACCTCTGCCATTTAAAATAAAAATGTATTCAAAGTATTTAACACGCACTTTCTGAACCGGCTGATTATATCAGCACACGAGAATTTCTATGAGCGAGAGCGAAAGGGCTATCAATTATGCGGGGAAATGTGTTTTCACAAACGTTCCAAGACTCTTTTACATTCAACAATCGACATGGGACCCACGGCTTTACTTCCTCTCCAAAGGAAGTTGTATTTAACATTTTCATTGCTAAAAAAAATCCATTGACCCGAGCTGGGTTTGAACCCACGCACATCCAGTCCTGAGGCTAGGACCCCAAGGCAACCGAGGAAACTGTGACAAATATGAAGAGTGTAATGAACTTGAAAGTTCAATTTTAAACATAGTCTTACAGAATTAAAATTCGCCTTGGCCACTTTTCCTCAAACCAAGATAAACACAAAAAATTGTTTAAAATTATTCTAACCAATATTATGTAAAAGTGAGGAGTGCAGATTGTTGCTAAGGATATTTAGAACTAATCATAACTCATTTCACAAATCTATTGACAATATATTTATAGATTATTTGAACAGAAGTTTAGACAAGGCAAGTTTTGAAGCAATCTCTTGGACATGGCTAGTTTTGAAACCACTAACGTTGGGCAAGATTAGTTGTGGAGCATTTTTTAAGTGAGGTCAGGCCCGTATCCAAAATTGTCTTTCGGGGGGGGGGGGGGGGGGGGGGGGGTTCATTTATCAAATATTGCTCGACGACGACGGTCATCTCAAGACTAAACAGGGAGGGGGCAGACAAATCGGACCTGCACGGAGAGATAACTATATTGAAGTAGACCCATTCTTGTATTCACAAATAATTGATATACTTTTTATGACTTTTAGTATAAGATATACTAATTTTATTTTGAAAATTGAAACCTGGACACAGGAATCGAACCCGTAACCTTTGGTTTAGTACGCCAATGCTCTAACCACTGAGCTATTCAAGAGTCATCCCGTGCCCAGGGTCAGTCTTCACTCATATTTTAAGACAGAGTCTGTGATGGACGTTCGGAAATCATCGGCTACAAATATGTGATCTATTAAGATCACGAGATATCAGATAACGCAGCCACCTTCGACTCGGTAGTTGGCTTATTGCTGCCACTTGTACAATTATTATAATTTTTAAGGATCACATATCATTAAGAATAAAATAGCCAAAAATATTATATTTGTTTAGTACAGATTTAGCCGCATCTAGATATCATATTCTGAAATAATAAACAAATATAATAGATTTGGCTATTTTATGGTCAACTGTTATATATATTTTTTTGCGAAATTTTGACATATGTATTACCTGAGCGTGTGGAGGAATTCATGATTATATTATATATTATTTTTCACGATGTTTAGTCCGGTTAAGAAAGCGAAACAAAAATTAATTACTACTGTATTTTTTAACTAGAAATTTATTACTACAAGCAAAAGATTATTACAAGATATTTTTTTAATTTGTTATCTTCTTATAATAATTTTTACTTAGAGCTCAGAGGTGGTTTTCAGCCCAACGAACCCCCCTCTGGATACGTACCTGAGTGAGGTAATATAATACAAGAAAGGACTGGTTAGAGCTGTATAAGCTAGGTTTTTGGTTACAAAATAATACCATTTTCAGTATTAAATATTGCATGATTAAACTCTGATGCTATTTAAATAAATGGTACGAAACTCCGCATGGACTTTCTGACTCCATTGTTTCAAAATTGAGATATTTACTCAAAACTCGTAATATATGGGAAACGAAATAATAAATACTAGCAAACACAAGCAAAAATTGCGTTTTACTTAAGTTAAACATTTTTTTACTCCCGAATTTAAATTTTATGAATTTATTTTCAAACAGTGAAACTGTTTGCTAATATAATGTCAACATACTGTTTTAGCCTTTCTACTCCCTAACAAATATATATTATGCAATCAACCAAAACAATTTTTTTTCTAACGTTATATTACCTCACATGTGCAAACAAGAAAGCATAACATTTACCAGTGTGCGCTATTTGATATTTCATCCCGGCAAAGTTGTTACGTATCTATTGCTAGCTGTTCTCTATCTTTAAATATCCATGCCTTTCTAAACAACATTTTCTAAGAATTTTTAAAATAATAACATATTCTTACTATTTTTTTTATTGACAATCAGCAATTAATTAATTTAAAACATCCATAGCCTGCAGCCACAACAACAACGTAGAGTTTTTTGACAAGCAGCAATATTATTATTATTTAGGTCTTGTGGCCACTACAGGTAGTAACTACGTTTAGAGTTTAGAGTGCAACATGAATTATATAATTGTGATAGCAAGAAAAAACATATAATTCCTCTTTTACCTAATAAAAAACATAGGAGAGGATATAATCTATTCTACCATCTAGAAAATGAGTAGGAGTTACCTCCAAAATAGTTCAGCACACGCTGAGAGGCGCTAGAACGCCTAATGACAATGTCTCCAAAGTTTTTGCTTGGCGTTCTTACTCTTCCCACACCATCAAACACAATAACGTTCGGTTCATTGCTGGCCTCTTCCAATAGCACATCATTATAACTTTTGTTTTTCTTAAGTTCGTTTAAGTACTTGACACGATTGTATTCCTCTCTCTAGATCTGGTCTAATGCACTGCACAATACCTCCTCGTCCCGATAGGAATTTGGTGAACCTCTGTAGCTGGATTTGGAGGTGTTTGGTTACATTGATGTTTGTGTCGGATAAGGTTGGAGATCTTTGCGTAGGACTACTCACAAATGTAACATTTAAATGACATAATGGCATCTGGAGATGCAGCGAAAGAAATGGCGTAAATAAATATCTTTGGGAGAAAAAAACACACTCGCTCAAGTAGCAAAGCCCTCTACGCACAAACTGATTAATCTTATACATGTTCGCCTCTCACAATGTAAACTATTTTCAAAATGTCGAAAATAAATCACCGTTAGCTCCGATGACGTCAGCAGTGTTTGTGAGAATAGTAACGTAGTGAAATAAGGCTACGGCAACATGAGCACACCTGGTTTTTTTTAATTAACTTATAGGGTGACCTGGTGGTCTAGGGGTAAGGTGTCAGACTTCTGTGCTGGCGGCCGGGGTTCAATCCTCGGTCCCGGCACAGATTTATCTGATTACCAAACCCTTCCTTCACCTCTGACAAGATATCTTGTGAATGTGGGGAATGCCAGGCCTCCACCGTGGTTCGGATTCCACGTTAAACTGTAGGTCCTCCATTTCATCTCACAATCACCCTACCATTACACATTAGCGTAAGTGCGTATAACCCGAATGGGTAGTAAGACGCGGTGCTAATAATAATAATAATAATAATAATAATAATAATAATAATTAACTTATAAACATCATACTTTGTCCTCCAAGATATATCATACAGCGTGCTTTAGATTTAAATACTTACAATCCAAATAATAGGCAGACTTTGGAAGGAAGAAGTTACTGAAACTGCCCAAACCGATTATGTAGTCATTGGGTTTTTGACCCATAATTTTGAGATTTGAATAAGTTTTGTACATAGTTAAATCCTCGATATTTATGGGTTCTTCGGACTTTACCTCCTCCGTTGGTGGTGCGCACGTGAGTGACTCTGGCTGTGAGTACTCTTCTGACTCTGATGTCTGATAGGTAGGCGACTCTGGCGGTGGGTACTCAGATGACTCTGGAGGTGGGGGCGGTGGCTGTAGCTTCGTGAATGTTGTGACGGGTGATGTGGAGTTAGGAAGGGTGTTGGAGGCCTGAGCAACACGACCACAACGTCCCCTTAGCGGAAATTGCACACAACACATGTCATATCACATAGGTAAAACTCCTCGTTTATCTCGTACGGTAGTACTTCAGTCTCTCTTATCGTGTGACAGATAGAGTCGCAGAACTTATTGTAGCCTCGCTCCTGTGGCACACCTCTGTCGTGGTTCATTACTTTGTAGACTACATGTCTATCGCTCACAGCCACACTGTGAATATTTTCTGCTCTAACATAGGCACGTCCCGCTATCGTATGACCCACAAACATTAAATTAATATAATCGATTCTAAGCATGGTAAGCATACTTGACAGCTAAACATGTTCGATGGTTTGTAGGGTCCTTAATTTGTCCACTGTCCTTATAACCGTGAAATACGGTATTACACGTCTTTAACATGTGCATTTTTATTAACTGCCCAGCTGCCCAATATTTTTTTTAAACTGCTTGACTCTTCTGCCCATCTCTTAAACGGGTTCAAACTTCACAATGGTAGGTGAACCGGGTTTTACTTCTGCGCAGGTAAATACCAGTTTTTAGTTACTAAGCTCGCACACGTCTTCATCTGTTAGAGTACCAAAACGACAGGGTAAAATTTAAAAAAAAAACTCACCATCTAGATAGGCTATTAGGCGTCTCCCGAACTTTGTATTGACCGCTTTTAATTTATCCACCGAGAACTTTTGATCGAAGATTAGATTACGCAATTTTATGGTATGCACGGCGTCAAAAATATTTACCAGCTGCTGTAACTGGTCCATCTTGATCCGCTCTACAAACGCTTATAAATAGACGGCCAAGTGGGCCCCCCTATATATTCACCCCTCTTCCTCCCTCTATTGACATCACGTGGTCTTGCAATGGTACGAGATGAACAGGTTCAATGACGTCACGGTTTCAAGAACGTGGTATATTCGTGTTTCGACTTGTGTTGTTGAGCCGCCAATCTAGCGCCAGATATAAGTCATCTGGGAAAACCCATTGACGGGAAGTATTGTGACATTACCCATTCCTGTCTGCTTTCCCGTAATTATTTATGTCTCGACTTGTAGAACCGCCATTTGACGACGGTGAACGGTCGATTCATATAAAACAGCATAAATTTACCGTTTCACGTCAATTTTGCTCTTGCATAAACCGAATGGTGATGTACTCTCGGGAATCCACCAGTTGGGGTAGGGTTTACCTGAACCAAATGCTGGTACACATTCTACCTGGTCCAATTATATCAAGCGAAATATTGTCGACCAGCTTTGACTTATTTTTCATAACACTTTATCTTTTTCGCTCTCGGGAATGCGAGGTGCATTCGGAAGGAAGTATCTGATTGGATGACCGTTCTAACAGCCCTGCGAAAGATATCAAGGTTCAAATCCCGGCGGGTACGCCTTCTACATGTCAGGCTTGTCTCATTCCGACGGGGTGATGTTGAAATCGAATCCCTGCCGGATAAACTGTTGTTAGTTCTCCCTCCAGGTAAAAAATGCTTTAACATTTTCTTAATCATCCCTAGCGTACTATCATAAATTATATAATAAGACGTTTAGACATAAAGGTTGCGTGTAACTCATATAGTTATGACGGGGAGATCATGGCTTAGAATCTCACTCGGGTGAATTGGGATCATTTTCTACTCTCCCTTACTCCACGTAAATGCTGGAATATTTCGACCTTTCTCCTCTGCTAACAATGGCCCTTGTTGGTATGGCAGATACCTACATTCGTGCATGTCGACGGACGATACCAATCAACCAATTTTAGTAGACTTTTGAGGGAGGATAGTGGCCCCTAACTGAGGATTATAATTCACCGTGAGGCTTCCGAGGTCCCTGATTGTGCCTAATCAGATCTGTGTCAATGCTCTCTAGTTGCGACATCACCGGTAAAACCACATATATGCGAAGGGGTGGGGTGGGGTTGTGGTGGGGTTTGTGACATCATTCCAGGTCATTATATATTCTTGTCTTGACTTGTCTTGTCGAGCCAACAAACTGGCGCCATGGTTGCGATGACGTCACTGGGAATATCCATTACCACATTGATGGGAAAAAGGGGAAGGGGAGGGTTGCTGCACCAAAATAGACTCAGGGGCTTGCAAGAGGGAGCCAAAGATCACTCTCTACGCTAAATGGCAGTAGAGAGAGTATGCTCCTGCGCGTTCCCGCCCTCAGTATCAATGTCAACATTTTATGGGAAGTCGCGGGGGAGCTTGATTCTGTGGACTGGACGCTTCCACACCAATAAATAAAAATCTTCCACAAATAATCTCCAACGCCCATTCCAATCCTACCCAGACATACGATCCAATGGCACACATAAAACACCAATGCGCACACATAAAAACCAATGGGAACATATAAATACCAAAGCTTGCATAAAAAAACAGTGCACACACATAAAAAACTAATGGTACTGCAGCCAAAGAGTTTGGAATACATACAAACCTTGGAAAGGTGGTCGGGGTGTGGGGGAGGGGGAATGCCTTGACCCAGTTTTAACAGCCAATCAGATGGCCAAAGTTATTTATATCAGCCAATTACAGCCGATTCTAGGTGACCATGCCATCTACTTACAGCTTACTCAATATATAAAATTAAACACACAAATTTATTTAAAATTTACAACTGAAGTGCATCATCGTTTTACCCTATAAAATTGCTAATTTTCATTCAATTTATTTCATTAGTTTTATTCAAATCAAAGTTATAAAGTTAATTCAACATTTTTATGAACATCAATCTTAATGAATAGATTAGAAATTTATTTAAATTAAACCCACATATAGACTAGTATCAAGAAAGAAGTCACTACTGAGATAACACAAAGTACATAGGTCTCATACTCATGAAGCAATTATTAGTCTGCACCCAATATTTAAGGTAACATATAATCTCTTGCAGTTTATCATTTTAAGATTAACTATTGATATATCTTAATTTATGAGTTTGTATTTTTATGAAAAAATTAATTTTAATCAGAAAATGAAGCTTTTGGAAAAGCAGCATTGAAAGTAATTACAATGATTGGAATAAAGACCTTACTGTACAAGATTGAAACCATCTTATCTTAAAGGAAATCTATCAGAATAGGGATACATTGTTTACATTTACTAATTAATGTTAAATTCTACACGTTCAGGTGTTCCTTACAACAAATATTTTATACATTATCATATGAAACCTAAATACGTCATGTAAATTTACAGTATAGTAAGAAAGTTAGTGTAGGCTACTTACGTGTTGTAAAGTTAAGGGTATTTGGAGGCCAAAATGTTAGTCTTCTTGGCTTAGTCAACATACATTTATCATTACAATTCAATTGGGATTTCCGACCTCAAAATTTTATTCCATGATTCACTTTCATATTAACAGTACTTAAATATTTTGACATGTACATATACCTAACCACTGCTTCACAGTTCACGGAAATTCCAACATGTATAATTTGCACAGTCACTACGGACACACTTTTATGCTGGCTATCTTGACTTTTTGGGAAGACCTTTCATGAAAAAGGCGATGGTTGGTTTCAATCGTTCATTCCTATCACAGGGTGACTCCCAAAAGGGATGAGTCTCCTGATATTGCTGATACGGCTCCGTCAATAGCAAAACGTGTGGATTCAGCTTGGTCGTGTTGACTACTGTCTCTTCTGGACCTGGATCGGTTCTCCCGTGACTGGAGCAGGGTTGGACACGCAATCTTCTGGCCCAAATGGAGAGCCATTTCTACAATTTTCATAACAATATTAGTCCTTCGTTTGACACAACATCTGGTTTCAGAGTCACAAATACAAATTCTCACGTACAAAAATAAGGGTTTAATTTAAACTGATCAATTTCATCCATACTCTAACAGCTCCATTTACACTACTTCCTATATATAAGGATCCACCTTAATAATGTGTATCCATCCTAACTTATAATGATTTCAATTAATTAATAGTGTGCACTACCTTAACATCAAAAGAAAAACCTAGTCAAACATAAGCTTAGTTTGAAACCTTAGTTCCCAATAAAGTGAACAAGCAACAAATCTCAACTATTCAAAATTTAAACTAAAATGATAACAGCTTTACAATTATTTTTATTAATTTTTGAACATGAAATAAAATTCTATCTTATCCTTACATTCTTTCCTCATTAAGATTGACCACCTTCTATCCTATTAGTGTTTACAACATGGAGGTTGTTATACATAATCTCGTATTATTTATCTAGAGTTACCTCTATAAGTATATTTACATAAATATAATAAAGTTTCTACCGTATATCCAATTCTCCATCACATGAGATGCGATTCAGGGTTTCAATAGTTACATTGGGTCCTTCCTTCTGGACCGACGATAACTTACACATATGCCAGAGACTATTATCTCTTGCCATAATCAAGTTTTATTCCCTTCTTTATACCTATAGACAAAACACAGTGTCTACCAATTGGTATACTTGACCAAACAGGCCTCTAACTCATATTTGTGAATTTAAAGTAGGGCCACTCCTTAACACTTTTATGACACTTAACGTTATCCCTATCTTCATTAAAAAATGTATGTCCTCCTTGAGCATTGAAGAGGCTCTGGTGGACCTCTATAGATAACTTACTCCTTGAGGATAGCAGCTTTCTCATGGATTTCTACAAAACATACCAATTCGAATTAGTTAATTGAAATATTTAGACATACTTTAAGTACGGGAGGGAACAATATAGAATTACCTGGTCAATGGGTTACCGTTACAGGGGTCAAATCTGGTTCTTCGAGGGTTATTCCTGTAGATGCCACCTCACTTCCTCTAGTCAACACCTCATCACTAAGGGTTGCTCCTACACTCACGATAACTCTTTCGACCCTGGTGTCTCAGTTGTCTGTAATTTTAATTGGCAACACATTCATATTAAACAAATTTACAGCAGAAAGAAAAAAAAACTATATGTTACATTGACTTCCAGAAAACTTGTAGGTTAAGGAAGTCAGCTCTATTTGTTCTGAAGGAATCGTACACTTCTCTTCCGACTTTGTGTATTTTGCACAGCTGAGATAAGAGGGGAATAGAGAGCTGCGAAATTTCATGAATAAAAACCAAACAAGACACAACGTGGAAGCACCACCGATTGCAGCGAGGACATAGGTTATGGTATTTTTAAAAATGATTCCTTCTCGAAGTTATAACTGTGACCTAAGGTGCAGCAGCTTTTCTGACAGTTTATTCAAAGAAACTCCCGTGGCCAGGACCAAGGAATGGTCTAGCTGTTCCAAAACCGAAGCCACTTCAGTATATTCCTTTATCTTCCAAAAGGAACCAAACTCATGGTTGTGAAGGATTTTTAAACTTTCTATGGGAGGTATGTATATATTCGAAGGTAACATATTAAACTCACTCTCATCAACAATGTGGGGTAATATCGTTAATTTATCATGATGTAAATATCAACTGGAATGAATTTCAAGAGTTATGGCCCCTGTGGGGAGTTCAATGTAGTTAACCAGCGGATATTGAATCTCCAGGGGTTTGGAGCATCGCCTGATTAATATAGAACACTGGGGCATACTATATACCCTCACTACTGAATTATGGGCCCTTAAAATGTTGTAGGAAATGACCGCAGAAACTGAGTTTCTCATAAAGTGGATATCAGTTCGGTTTTCCCTTCAAAGAGAACAAAAATACATGAATTTTCTACTTTTTTCTAATAGGTCTACTAGGAAGACATATGCGACTCAATTGATTAGTTCACTCCAGGAATTCTTCCGTAGAAAACTTTAAAATAAGTCTGCCAATCCTCAGTGATAGCGAAAAACGGAGATGGAGGGTCTATGTAAGGAACACTCCCGTTAACATACTATCGTGGGCAACCTGAGAGATTTATCTAGCTGGAAATGTCTACCAGGAAATTTTAAGGGTATTCCCACATAAAGTCATAGTCTGCCCCCCACAGAGGCGGCGTTAATTTCAATGATTGAGTAGTAAGGGTATATTCCAGCTAACTTCAATGGAATCAATAAAACAAAATCTAAAGGCAACCTATTTTGAAATTCAAATATAATATGGAGCATTTGAGTGAGGGAGATAAAGTAGTATAATAACCTATCCGGAGGGTAGCTTCTTTGAGTTTTTCTATCATCTGGGAATTTCTTCTAACTCTTCAGTATCGTTCAGAAAAGTTATTTGATCACTCATTGCATGTATCAGTTATTCATTCTGAGCCTCAAGCATGCTAATCCTTCGGTCAATACTTTTTTAAATATTTACTCTCCAAAGTACCAAAATGATATTTAAGAATTGTCCTACCCACATTTATTAAGCCACTTGTGGTCCTTACTGGGGTTTGCAATGTCCTTCGGAGTCCCTTAATTAACACTACATTTTTAGTAGTTTCCTTAGTTAAGACATCCAGCTCCCTCTTGACAACGTTATAAACCCAAGTGAGCTGATTACCATGATAAGAGTTGTCTGGATCCTCACCCAGCATCTCGGCATTAGACAGATAGCCTGCACACGTAGCAATGATGCTTTCATAATACTCTACATATATATCTACCACCAAATGCCAGAAATAACTTGTGAATAGTACGTTACCCATTCCAATGACGACAAACCCTTTGTCCAGAGTCACATCTTTATAGTGGAGATAAGGGAAGCAGAGAAGGGTGACAAACAAGACCAGTAGCATTATTACAGCCAGAGTTTGAGCACCTCTGTAACAGCTAAACGTATCATTGTTAACACTGCAAATGGAAAATATGGTAACACTAAGATTTATAACTCTAACTCTTGCTCATACCAGAAATATACAGACAGCTTAATTTGTTCGATCTGGTTCATCCCTTCCTTAAGGCAAATCCCAAGGTAGGTCCTGGACAGGTCCTTGACTCCTGAGGGCATACCTGTTGTTCCACAGTGCTGTCTCCGGGCCCGGTGGAGGTTTCTAATCTTCTTACACGGCTACCACGGGAGGGGTGTTTGGCAATGTTTGGGTTAGCACCCTATGGTTTGGGTAAGTGTATACAACCCATGGACGAGGGTCATAATTCAAATTTCTAGGGTTATTTACTACCTTATTGGGTCGGTCATTAATGACAGGCGGAAAGGTGTTATACTGTTCAAATTGTACGGAATCATATCCCCGTTGTGATTTAAATCTATTTACATGTATAATTTGCACCTTTCTCCCATAGAGTTTTTTGATTTCAAAGGTAACTGGGCAAGCTGCTCAATCACCCAATACGGTCCTGTCCATTTCATAACAATCTTTTTATTCAACCCTTTTGGAACTACCTTGTTCTGGATGTATACTATTTTCCTACTTGTATCTTAATTTCCTTGGATCTTTTGTTGAATTGAACTTCCCTACGGTCAATGGACTTTTATATCTGTTCTTGGGCTCTCTTAAAAGCGGCTTGCAGCCTGAGCCTTACCTCCATAGCGTAGCTCTCTCCTAGCAAGTAATCTACTTTCATAGGGGCCACAATTTCATTAAATGGTAGCTCAATATCTCAACCATGTACAAGAAAAAATTGACTTTCTCCTGTAGCACTGAGTACAGTACTCCCGTATGCTAACAAGGCAAACTAAACAAAATCATCTCAAACATTTTGGTCTTTCGCAACAAAATGTGACACTATGCCTACAAAAGTCTAACGACTTATCTCTCCCATACCGTTACATGCTGGGTGGTAGGGAGTAGTTTGGATTTTGTGGATTCATAACAGAGCGCATATCTTCTTCATTAATTTAGAGTTAAAATTAATCCCTGGATCTGTCAACAACTGTTTGGAAACTTTGTGCATATAAACAATCTCAGTTACAAAAGCCTTACCTACATTCTCTGCTTTAATATCCGGTAAACAAATGGACTCAGGCTTTTTATTGAATACATCCCGAAAAGTTAGTATGAATTTATTCCCTTTTGTAGTGGCTGGTAAGAGGCCTACAATGTCCATATGGACCCTCTCAAAGGGGGCTCTAACCTCTTGAAAATTTTGTAAGGGACCCGGTCTTAAATTGGGAGGACTTTTTCTTAAGTTACAATATTCACATGACTGGCAAAAGTTCTTCACATAACTGTACATAAAATCCCAGTGAAACATTGATCAATTTGATTGTGTGTCTTTGCTTCACCCTGGTGGCCAGCAAATGGGATTCTATAGTAGGTACTCATAGCCTTAAAAATCATTGAGGTAGGAACCATCAGAAGATCTCTACGTTAGTTCCACTGTCTTTGTTTGTAGAGGAGCCCTTCATTATCTAAAAAAAATCTCATCACCCTTATTTCCCTGTTCAATAAAAGTATCATGTTGGCGAGTTTAGGGTCTTTATGCTGTTCTTCCTTTATGCGACTACGGTCCCATATGGGTTCGAGAGTGGACAAGGATCCTTGAGAGAATGTTGGCGTGGCCTATAGAACGATCTGGAGAGTGTTAAATCTCTAAATAATGTTCAGATAATAACATGGACCACCGGAAAAGGCATGAACTAGGGTTTTTCAAATTCAAACCCTTATCAAAGGTCTGTAGTCTGTCACTATCTTGAATCTCCTACTATATAAATAACATCTAAGTTTCTTAACTGAAAACAAGACAGCTAAGCATTCTCGCCTGGTAGTCAAGTAATTCATATCGGCTTTATTCAACTGTCGCGAAAAGTAATAAAGAGGGTTTTCCTTGCCTTGCACTTTCTGAGATAATATTCCACCTATGGCTGATCCTTAAGGCTTTGCCTACCCTCTCTGGTGGTGTGTTGATATTTCAGCTCTCAAAATAGATAGCGTTGCTAATGTTATACAAACTAGTGAATTCCAGCCATCAGTTTGGCAGCATTACTGGTTTGTTTAAACATTTGGGAGGTTGGCTGACCGTTAATCAGTAAAGGCAACAAGAAAAGTTTTCCAAGAACTGATAGAGATAAGAAGTGTAGTGCCTGACCGTAAAGTGTGTAGGTGACCAAGTTGGACTAAACGTGGGGAGATAAATCGTCAAGATACCATCACACTCTCGAGCAGAAAAATTAGCCTAGCCATCCCAGCCTGCTAGACGCTTCTATCTGGAAGTACAAATCCCTGCTGAGGGTATTGTGGGGAGATCTTATTCTATCGTTTCCTTCTACTCTCCCACGCAAATGTGGGTACATTTCTTTAATTAATTATGCCTGTTTAGGTATGAAGTTATTATGCAAGTGGGTTAGGGATAAATACGTTTCAATATAAAGGAAGTGTACCCGCATTCGCGTGGAGATAGATAGAGTGGGAAAATATTTTAGAAACATCACTCGATCATGATTGAGCCACATCTTCCATTCATCGGCAGACTAGTCTATTGCGATAGTAACGCCTTAGAATATGTGGCCACCAAAGTGGGGTATTACCAATCCTCATGTCTAAAAATAACTAGACGATTAAAATAACATGACTTACCAAATCTTTAAATCTTACGTAAGCTAGAGAGCTGGAAGGGAGCGTAGGAAAATTCTTCCGGTCACCTACGTGAGGGAGGAAGGATCTAAAATCATGTAAAAGAGCCTTACGTAATTTAAGGATGGCCCCTTTACAATAAAAATTATGGGCCATAGATACAAGGCCTAACAGCCGGATCATATTATTGAGCAGATTAGAAACGAACTCATGCCATTGCTTTATAAATCAACTTTTTAAAAAAAAAGTCTTGAACTATATTTTTTAAATGAATATCTGGGGAGGGTAGTGATAAATAATACTGTATACTTATATTTCAGAGAAAAAATTATTTAATGTAAAATTAGAGGTAACTCAGTTTTGAAGATTTTGTCACTAACTATAATAACCTATACGAGAGAGTATGTAGCTTACGATTTTGTCGTACCATTTATTCGCGTTTATTAGTAGGCAGGTAAAATAAAAAATAACTCAAATTTAATATGCTAAATCTAGCCACTGTGCTTTGATTAATTTTTAAACTTTATACGCTAAAGAGGCAATAGAATATTTAAAAAGCAGTTTCACTTCGAAGACTAGAACAATTTTGACTATAGATATATCTGTTATTTTTATTACTGATATCACAGCGTCATAATACATGTTCATATGATATGCATTATGATAATCCAATTGGGTAGTAATGAGGAAGGAAGCATTTGAGAGGTTATCTACCAGCATTTTTATGTAAGGAGATGGGGAAAAAATTTAGGAAAAACTACCCTCAGTAGATCTGACCAGGATTTGAACCCCAAGCCCTCCGCTACCAGCAGGCCAATTTAACACTGGTGTGATGCATTAGACCACTCGGCCACTGAAGTGGGTATCTGTAATTTAATACGGAGTTTACAGTTTTCAAACATCTATAGGATTTACACAATTTTCCAGAAACAAATGTTTTTGGGAATAATTTTTCATCCTATTGGTAGATTTTAACTTTAGTAATATCTCCATGGTGTCAGCCTGCAAGCAGGCTATACCAATTGAGTGACTGCTGTATATTAGTGAAGATAGTGCCAACATTTTCGGGCTGAGGGTGCCATGTGGTCATCACAACGTGCTCTCTAGCCTTCTAATTCAGTTTTCTAGACTGAAACACTACTTATTCATTCGAGTAGCTCCTCATTTGTCCTCATGAGGTTGATTTTGGTTCCGTTTCAGACCCACTGCTTCGCAGATAGAATTGGAAGCACTGGGGATCAAACCCGGGACTTTGGGATCTGAAGCCAATAAATCTTACCACTATACTACAGAGGTGGTCGGGTTTCAACTAAGTACTTACTTACTTTGTGGCATTGGGAACACAAAAGTTCATTAACTTTAATGGTTTTAAATATATTTTACCTATCATCGGCTCCATGTCGTGGTCAAGATTGCTAAAGCGCTATGACTGAGCACTGAGTGGTTAAATTAATCAGCTCTAGTAAGTTTGCTAGTTCGATTCTAATCAATTATATATTTGAGTTTCTTTGTGCGCCCTTTCTTCCATCGACCCATGCTTCACAAACTTTTGATTCACAAGGATATAAAATAATATTCTGTAAATACTTTCCACCTCAAAATGTATACAATCCATTGGATCTTGTTCGAAAGCAAAAAAAGTCACATTTTGTTAATTATATAAAAAGTAATCACCGTGGATACTTATTGTTCGGGATTCGATACATTTCGTCTGAAACGAGCGCACAAACTGCGATGATGCAACAGATTTAACAAGCTAATAAAATAAAATTAACATGTTCACACTTTGAGTACCAAAAACTTCATTCATTAATTTTTAGAAAAATAACTTATTCCAAAATCCAATTAGAGTCAAATCCTAGACCGTAAATAAATATAGTAGATAAAAATATACAGAGAACGTCGTCAAATTAAATTTAGACCCTATTTAATTTAAAATAGCTATATTCGATATGAGCAGGAATGTTTAATTTAATAGTGGATTAAAAGTTCAATGTACAGTAGTTTTCATATACTATGAATATTAATACGAGGTATAGCTATTAAATAACCAGACTGAAGTTATAACACTTTCTATTCGTCACCAATTACAGCAGAAGTTTTATCCCTTTGGCGATCCCTACACCGCTCCATACGACGTTTCCATTTTTGAAAGCAGTGCTGGAAGTCCTCTTCTGTCAGCTGGTTGAGTACCTCCGTCGCTTTTGCTTTAACCGCTTCCACACTTTCAAATATTGTCCCCTTCAGCGCCGACTTGACCTTGGGAAATAGAAAAAAGTCACAGGGGGCAAGGTCGGGCGAGCATGGTGGATGTTCCAACACGGTGATGCCGTATTTGGCGAGGAGCGCTTTCACAGACAAGGCAGAATGGGCTGGTGCATTGTCTTGGTGATGGATCCAGGACTTGGTCTTCCACAAATCGGGTCTTCGTCTTCTCACACGCTCACGTAGAGCCGTCAGAACCTCGGTGTAGAAATGTTGATTGACCGTCTGACCCTCGGGTACTCAGTGAACGTAGACAATGCCACGAATGTTGAAAAAGACAATCATCATTGCTTTGAATTTAGATTTGCTCATCCTGGCTTTTTTTTTTTTTGCCTTGGCGAGTTTGGGCTCTTCCAATGCATGGATTGCCTCTTTGTTTTGGGATCGTAAGTAAAAAACCATGATTCATCACAAGTAGTCACCTTGTCTAACAAATCTGGATCAGTGGCGATGTTGTTTATGATATCAGTACAAATGTTCTGTCTTGATTCTTTTTGCTCGGGAGTGAGGAGTTTGGCACCATTTTTGCGCAAACCTTCTGCATGTTAAATGATTCATGCAAAATCTGTCGAACACTTTCTTTGTCGATTCCTGTCATTTCAGCAAGCCCTTTGATGCTCAGACGACGATCAGCGTCGATTAATTTACCAATTCTTTCAATGTTTTCATCCGTTTTTGACGTTGAAGGCCGTCCTGGGCACCGATCGTCTTCGGTAGTTTCACGCCCTTCTTTAAACCGTTTAAACCACTCAAAAACTTGTGTGCGGGATAAACATTCATTCCCGTAGACTTCTTTCAACTTTGCATAAGCTTCTGTGGCAGTTTTCCCTAATTTAACAAGAAACTTGAGGTTAACCCGTTTCTCCGTCTGACCACTTGGCATTTTTCCGACGTGCCACTAGTGCGTAGACTAATTCAATCAACTGCTACAGTAAAACTGAGCGACCTGCTGGCTTGTCTAGGGAGCTCAGGGTGGGGGAAGGACCATCAGATACAGTCATGTTCAAACATTTCGTGGCACGCTCGCAGTTTGCTTGGAGCAGCATCAAACCGGTTATTTAATAGCCACAACTCGTACTTATTATTACAACGTGTAATTCTCAAGAAGGAGAAAACCCGTGAAAGAATGTAGGATACGAGTGAAGAATTTGACATGTTTTACTGCCTCAGGTAAATAAGGGCTAATGTCATAAAACTTTGTATATGGAGAAGCATGTGGTTTTTTATTTGAAAATAATCTATCACTAGAGTAATACTCTCATTGAAGTAAGTAGGGGCCAACTATCTTTATTTACACAGCAGTTAAGACTTTGTGAGTATTTTAGTTACTTAATATATTAAGATGTTTATATTTAACCACGCAAATGTTCATAATTGGACATTGGCCCTTCTTATCCCAATGCACAAGGTATTAATGTTTCTTTGACTCAAGAAGGTCACAGATTAGCTTCACCCTCCACTGCCGCCTGGATTCCGATACACCAGGTTAGCCAACGCTTGCAAAACGATACTACCTTGTAAATGGCTACCGATCAAACTAACGGCACCTATTATCAACTAAGATAACTATTTGTATAAGGAGAAGTTGTAGTTAAAACTATGTATTTTTACTAGAGTGTCGACTTGGGAGTCGTTAGATCTCAATAGCGTTGTGATTATTGAAGCTAACCCAAATTTAAAAATACGTGTAAAAAGAAAAAGAAATTATTCATTAAATAATATGTTATAAGCAAACACTCTCGTTTAATTGTACAAAGAAAATAAATAAATCGATTAATAATTTTTGTTTTCCCATTTAAAATGCATTGAAATGAAAACATTTTAACGAAAATATTTCAATAACTATTTTTAGCATGATTTGAAAATTCCATAAGAATTATGAAAGATGCCCAGATATGTTACTAATATAAATAAAAAACAACCATGTTGAATTATTGAATATTTTTTAAAATATGTTTTTGTTTAGAACCGTGAATTTATGGGTAGGCTCAACCTTAACCATCACATGTTACACTGAAGGGCTCGCTAAAATCCCGGTACGTCAAAACAGGTGTTGAACATAAACTTCGCCTCAAAGTCTCGAAGAAAGTTTCTTCCTCGTCCTTGCAGTTAAATTTGACATTGTTCTTAGTCAAGATCGTGAGTGGTTTCGCTATTTTAGAATAGCTTGGAATAATAATAATAATAATAATAATAATAATAATAATTATTATTATTATTATTATTATTATTATATTTAGCACCGCGTCTTACTACCCGTTCGGGTTATACACTTTAAATACTAATTACACTAATGGATTAGGAATTGAAAAAGTTGAATTAGAGGAAGTGAACCCACATTTGCGTGGAGGGAGAGTGGAAAACCATTTAGGAAAAACCACCCCAGTTCACCCGACCGAGATTCGAACCTCGATCTCCCCGTCCTCAGCAGTTGAGCTTAACACGACAAGCGCGTTAGCCAAACTTGTAATAAACCATCTATAAAAGCCTACCAGACCTAAAAATTGAGGTATCTCCTTTGAGTTTTGCGTATGGGGATACGTTCAAATTTGATTCAATCTTGGGGTCATCTGGTTCCATTCCCGCTGGGGTAACTGTATAGCACAAGTAATTTACTTTTTTAACAAATATCTACATTTTTCTGTCCTCACGGTTAATTTGGCTTCTCTTAATCTCCCCAATACTTGTTCTAGACGTTGTATATTCTCATCCTTGGTTTTTGAAAATATAATATCACCTAGATCATGAAAACAAATTTCTCCTATTAATCCTGCCAACGTGTTAGTCCTGAGTCTACGGAATGTGCTTGGGTCATTTACAAAACCAAAAGGGAGTCTCTTAACTCTCTACCTTTAGTGAGAAAAACATTGTAAAAAGAATCTATCAACTCTACTGAGCACGTTCCTTTGGGCTAAAGTGTCTCATTGAAAGAGTTTGAGCCAATTTAGATCTATCACAAACATTTTCTACGAAATAAAAATAAGTCAGTTAATCTTTTACATCTATATGGAACTCTCTGGTATAAGTTTTTGGATCTGTTCTCGGCCTTTCACTCACTTTTGGATTATTTTTAAACTTAATATGTCCTACAAACTCACATTCTATCTTCTTGGGATGAGCGCTTCCTTGTGTAATCCCCCTAAAATATCATCCTCCTTCGCGTGAGGATATAGTGATTCAATTTTTACCAACGTTGTCCCTCGCGGCATCCTCACTGCCTCATTGCTTTCATTGATAATATGTACAGGCACCTTCTAGTCATTCTTTGAACTAAATACAACACTATTAACTTTAACACCTGAGAACGGTAGATCGAACGGATCAAGTATGCCTTGGCTAGTACTTAGTGTAGCATTTGCTTGCTACAAGTGCAAACATTTAAGTCGTAAAACAAAGACTTACCCCATTGCACGGATGTCGACCCCAGTTGAGCCAGCTACGAACATTACACTCCCAACCACAAATAACGCGCCCGGCCTCAACATCATGACATGATAGACTGAGCCGGCGCCACCTCAATATCCACGAGCAAAAAAACCGGGCCTAAGAACTTCAGAAGAAAAGAAGATACTCGTCACCCCAGTGTCCAGGCTGTTCCCAAGTGGTCTAGAAACGTATGGAAGATTCCATCGCGTGTGGATTCCTCCCCTCGTTTATTATCTTTGGATTACCACCCCTCCCCGTGTGGTCCCTTCGTTCTGTGTCCGTGAGTTGTGCTGAATGGTATATAAGAATGGTTGTGAAAATGATAGAGCACTCTTGGACATGCTTCGGTAATAGTTGTACGAGACTGAGGCTTCGGTTATTATTTATAAAATGTAAACAAAATTCTCTTTTGGCGTATTTATTTACTTTCTGTCTTCTAAATTCTCTTTCGGCATGATATTAATAATTTCTTCTCTTTTATTGAAATGATTGGACTCTGGTCACACATGATCAAGCAGAGACTTCAGATAATTTAAATATAGGGATATTAAATGTTTTGCATATTTATTGTTTATTTATCTCAAACCTTTTGAGTAATGATCAAATTTGGTTTGCTTGGTTAAATATTAAATCTTGGAAATGTTAATTAAATATTAGATCTTGGAAATCTTTATTAAATATTAGATCTTGGAAATGTTTATTATTTTAATTAATCTTGTTGTTAACCTTGAGTTTTAAGTAGTAAGGTTATAGTTATGTGGTTGGGCGCTAATTGTAGGACAACGCTAGTGATGAGATGGTTGGAAAACTTTACTCGCTACACCTTAAGCTAGTTCTATCCAGTCCAACTCATTACACCCTGAGCTAGTTATATCCAGTCCCCTAATTACACCCTGAGTTAGTTATATCCAGTCCACCACATTACACCCTGAGCAAGTTCTATCCAGTCCAACTCATTACACCCAGAACTGGTTATATCCAGTCCACCTCATTAGACCCTTAGATAGTTATATCCAGTCCACCTCACTACACCCTGAGCTAGTTCTATCCAGTCAAACTTATTACATCCTATCCCTATCTTGAGTTAGTTCTATCCAGTACACCTCATTACACACTATCCCTATCTTGAGCTAGTTATATCCAGTCCCCCTCATTACACCCTGAGCTAGTTATATCCAGTTCACCTCGCTACACCCCAAGCTAGTTCTATCCAGTCCAACTCATTACACCCTGAGCTAGTTATATTCAGTCCACCTCATTACACCCTGAGTTAGCTATATCCAGTCCACCTCATTACACCCTGAGCTAGTTCTATCAAGTCCAACTCATTACACCCTGAACTAGTTATATTCAGTCCACCTCATTACACCCTGAGATAGTAATATCCAGTCAACCTCACTACACCCTGAGCTAGTTCTATCCAGTCAACCTTATTACACCCTATCCCTATCTTGAGCTAAATATATCCAGTCTACCTCATTACACCCTGAGATAGTTATATCCAGTCCACCTCATTACATCCTGAGCTAGTTATATCCAGTTCACCTCGCTACACCCTGAGCTAGTTATATCCAGTCCACCTCATTACACACTATCTCTATCTTGAGCTAGTTATATCCAGTCCACTTCATTAAACCCTATACCTATCTTGAGCTAGTTATATCCAGTCCACCTCATTACACACTATCCCTATCTTGAGCTAGTTATATCCAGTCCAACTCATTACACCCTGAGCTAGTAATATCCAGTCCACCTCATTTCACCCTGAGCTAGTTATATCCAATCCAACTCATTACACCCTATCTCTATCGTGAGCTAGTTATATCCAGTCCACTTCATTAAACCCTATCCCTATCTTGAGCTAGTTATATTCAGTTCACCTCATTACACCCTGAGCTAGTTATATTCAGTTCACCTCATTACACCCTGAGCTAGTTATATCCAGTCCACCTCATTACATGCTGAGCTAGTTATATCCAGTTCACCACGCTACACCCTGAGCTAGTTCTATCCAGTCCAACTCATTACACCCTATCCCTATCTTGAGTTAGTTATATCCATTTTACCTCATTAAACACTGAGTTAGTTATATACAGTCCAACTAATTACAACCTATCTCTATCTTGAGCTAGTTATATCCAGTCCACCTCATTACATCCTGAGCTAGTTATATCCAGTCCACCTCACTACACCCTAACCCTATCTTGAGATAGTTCTATCCAGTTCACCTCATTACGGCCTATCCCTATCTTGAGCTAGTTCTATCCAGTCCACCTCATTACACCCTGAGCTAGTTCTATCCAGTCCACCTCACTACACCCTATCTCTATCGTGAGCTAGTCCTATTCATCCCACCTCATTACACCCTAATCCTATCTTAAGCTAGTTACATCCAGTCCACCTCACTACACCCTATCTCTATCTTGAGCTAGTTCTATCCAGTCGACCTTATTACATCCTATCTCTATCGTGAGCCAGTTCTATCCAGTCCTCCTCATTACACCCTATCTCTATCGTGATCTAGTTCTATCCAGTCCACCTCATTACACCATATCACTATCTTAAGCTAGTTATATCCAGTCCACCTCATTACACCATATCCCTATCTTGAGTTAGTTCTATCCAGTCCACCTCATTACACACTATCTCTATCTTAAGCTAGTCCTATCCAGTGCACCTCATTACACCCTATCTCTATCTTGAGCTAGTTATATCCAGTCCACCTCATTACACCCTATCCCTATCTTGAGCTAGTTCTATCCAGTTCACCTCATTACAGCCTATCCCTATCTTGGGCTAGTTCTATCCAGTCCACCTCATTACACCCTGAGCTAGTTATGTCCAGTCCACCTCACTACATCTTATCTCTATCTTGAGCTAGTTATATTCAGTCCACCTCACTACACCCTATCTCTATCTTAAGTTAGTTCTATACATTCCACCTCATTACACCCTATCCTTTTCTTGAGTTAGTCTTATCCAGTCCACATCATTACACCCTATCCCTATCTCGAGCTAGTTCTATCCAGTCCACCTCATTACACCCTGTATTTTCAGGCCCAATCTAATGTTATCCTCCCATCTGTGTCTAGGTCTTCCCGACGGTTCTACCGGCCAGTACCATGATCACTGTCTTCGAATCTTATATTTGCACTGTTTGTCCGAATGTAGAAATCTTAACGTAAAATAATTTTTTGTTTCAATAGTCGTCTAAAGGCATGCAGGGAACGAGTTTCTATGTTTGTCGGTCTGTCTGTGTGGGGCGGTTACAGACAAAATGATTAAAATGTATTTAGTTCAAACTATGTATTTAGATGTTATTTGGCCATTCATTGAGGGTAGTAACATGCCGGGACCCCTTAGCTCACCAAACCTCCAACGAGGCCATGCCGGGATCTCCTTAGCTCCTCCGAGACCGTGCCGGGATCGAAGTCGGGACCCTTAAGGAAACATACATGTCTTCCTCGTATCATGATGTTACATGGAGGTAGCTAATGTATCATGATGTTACATGGGGGTAGCTAATGAATCATGATGTTACATAGAGGTAGCTAATGAATCACGATGGTACATGGATCATGAGCTCTATGATGCTACACGGATCATGAGCTCTGATGTACCACAATGTTACATGGAGGTAGCTCGGGGTAGTGAGAGCTGCTTTTCGGTAACTAACCTTGACCTCACTTACCAAGTTTCCCGCGTAAGGGTCCCCTCTAATCTTCGCTCGGAAGAAGAAACGATGTATACAGAAGGAGGTTACCCTCCTGCACCCCTCGCATAGCACTGTTTTGAAAATCGTCGAGAAAAAAAAACCATAGTCCTCCTCCTCGACTAATCAAACACCAGAGCTCATGACAGAGCTCCTGGTCCGTGATACATTAGGAGATCAGGAGAGGTAGGGGGAGATTTACATAGAAATAAGGAAGACATGTATGCTTCCTTCAGGGTCCCGACCTCGATCCCGGTACGGCCTCGGAAATATCCGACATCTTAGCTAAGGGGTCCCGGCACGGTCTCGGAGGAGCTAAGGGGATCCCGGCATGGCCTCGGAGGAGCTAAGGGGATCCCGGCATGGCCTCGGTGGAGGTTTGGTGAGCTAAGGGGTCCCGGCATGTTACTACCCTCAATGAATGGCCAAATAACATCTAAATACATAGTCTGAACTAAATTAATTTTAATCGTTTTGTCTATAAACGCCCCACACAGACAGACCGACAAATATAGAAACTCGTTCCTCGTATGCCTTTGACGACTCTTGAAACCAAAAATTATTTTACGTTAAGATTTCTACATTCGGACAAACAGTGCAAATATAAGATTCGAAGACAGTGATCATGGTACCGACTGGTAGAACCATTGGGAAGCCCTAGACACAGATGGGAGGATAACATTAGATTGGACCTGGAAAATACAGGGTGTAATGAGGTGGACTGGATAGAACTAGCTCAAGATAAGGATAGGGTGTAATGAGGTGGACTGGATAAGACTAGCTCAAGATAAGGATAGGGTGTAATAAGGTCGACTGGATAGAACTAACTTAAGATAGAGATAGGGTGTAGTGAGGGGGACTGAATATAACTAGCTCATGATAGAGATAGGATGTAGTGAGGTGGACTGGATAGAACTAGCTCAGGGTGTAATGAGGTGGACTGGATGGAACTAGCTCAAGATAGGGATAGGGTGTAATGAGGTGAACTGGATAGAACTAGCTCAAGATAGGGATAGGGTGTAATGAGGTGGACTGGATAGAACTAGCTCAGGGTGTAATGAGGTGGACTGGATGGAACTAGCTCAAGATAAGGATAGGCTGTAATGAGGTGAACTGGATAGAACTAGCTCAATATAGGGATAGGGTGTAATGAGGTGGACTGGTTATAAATAGCTCAAGATAGGGTGTAATGAGGTGCACTGGATAGGACTAGCTTAAGATAGAGATAGTGTGTAATGACATGGACTGGATAGAACTAACTCAAGATAGGGATAGGGTGTAATGAGGTGGACTGGATATAACTAGCTTAAGATAGAGATAGGGTGAAGTGAGGTGGACTGGATAGAACTAGCTCACGATAGAGATAGGGTGTAGTGATGTGGACTGGATAGAACTAACTCAAGATAGGGATAGGGTGTAATGAGGTGGACTAGATATAACTAGCTTAAGATAGAGATAGGGTGTAATGAGTTGGACTGGATAGGACTAGCTCAAAATAGAGATAGGGTGTAATGAGGTGGACTGGATAGAACTAACTCAATATAGGGATAGGGTGTAATGAGGGGGACTGGATATAACTAGCTCACGATAGAGATTGGATGTAAAAGGTCGACTGGATAGAACTAGCTCAAGATAGAGATAGGGTGTAATAAGGTCTACTGGATAGAACTAGATCAAGATATGGATAGAGGGTAAAGAGGTGGACTGGATAGAACTAGCTCACGATAGAGATTGGATGTAAAAAGGTCGACTGGATAGAACTAGCTCAAGATAGAGATAGGGTTTAATGAGGGGGACTGGATATAACTAGCTCACGATAGAGATAGGGTGTAATGAGGGGGACTGGATATAACTAGCTCACGATAGATATTGGATGTAAAAAGGTCGAATGGATAGAACTAGCTCAAGATAGAGATAGGGTGTAATAAAGTCTACTGGATAGAACTAGATCAAGATATGGATAGAGGGTAAAGAGGTGGACTGGATATAACTAGCTCAGGGTGTAATGAGTTGGACTGGATATAACTAGCTCAGGGTGTGAATGAAGGTGGACTGGATATAACTAGCTCAGGGATGTAATGAGATGGACTGAATATAACTAGCTCCGGGTGTAATGAGGTGGACTGATATAACTAGCTCAGGGTGTAATGAGGTGGACTGGATATAACTATTTCAGGGTGTAATGAGGTGGACTGGATATAACTATCTCAGGTGTAATGAGGGGACATGATATAACTAGCTCAGGGTGTAATGAGGTGGACTGGATATAACTAGCTCAGGATGTAATGAGGTGGACTGAATATAACTAGCTCAGGGTGTAATGAGTTGGACTGGATATTACTATCTCAGGATGTAATGAGTTGGACTGGATAGAACTAGCTCAGGGTAGTAGAGGTGGACTGGATATAACTATTTCAGGGTGTAATGAGGGTGGACTGAATATACATAGCTCTGGGTGTAAAGAGGTGGACTAGATATAACTAGCTCAGGGTGTAATGAGTTGGACTGGATAGAACTAGCTCAGGGTGTAATGAGTTGGACTGGATATAACTAGCTCAGGGTGTAATGAGGTGGACTGGATAGAACTAGCTCAAGATAGGGATAGGGTGTAATAAGGTTGACTGGATATAGCTAGCTCAGGGTGTAATGAGGTGGACTGGATTAACTAGCTCTAGATAAGGATAGGTGTAGTGAGTGGATGCATATAAATAACTCAAGATATGATAGGGTTAATAAGGTTGACTGGATAGAACTAGCTCAGGGTGTAATAGGTAGACTGGATATAACTAGCTCAGGGTGTAATGAGGTGGACTGGATAAACTAGCTCAGGATGTAAGAGTGGACTGAATATAACTAGCTCTGGGTGTAATGAGTTGGACTGGATAGAACTAGCTCAGGATGTAATGAGGTGGACTGAATATAACTAGCTCCGGGTGTAATGAGTTGGACTGGATATAACTAGTAAGGGTGTAATAAGGTGGTCTGAATATAACTAGCTCAGGGTGTAATGAGTTGGACTGGATATAACTAGCTCAGGGTGTAATAAGGTTGTCTGAATATAACTAGCTCAGGGTGTAATGAGATGGACTGGATATAACTATTCAGGGTGTAATAAGGTGGACTGAATATAATTAGCTCAGGGTGTAATGAGTTGGACTGGATATAACTAGCTCAGGGTGTAATGAGGTGGACTGGATATAACTAGCTCAGGGTGTAGCGAGGTGAACTGGATATAACTAGCTCAGGGTGTAATGAGTTGGACTGGATATAACTAGCTCAGTGTGTAGCGAGGTGAACTGGATATAACTAGCTCAGGGTGTAATGAGTTGGACTGGATATAACTAGCTCGTGGTGTAAGCGGTGGACTGGATAGAACTAGCTCAGGATGTAATGAGTGGTGGACTAAATATAACTAGCTCCGGGTGTAATGAGTTGGACTGGATATAACTAGCTCGGGGTGTAATATAGGTGGTCTGAATATAACTAGCTCAGGGTGTAATGAGATTGGACTGGATATAACTATTTCAGGGTGTAATAAGGTGGACTGAATATAATTAGCTCAGGGTTGTAATGAGTTGGACTGGATATAACTAGTCAGGGTGTAATAGAGGTGGAGTCTGAGGGATATATAACTAGCTCAGGGTGTATAGTATGAGGGTGGACGGGAAATAACTAGCTCAGGGTGTAATGAGTTGGACTGGATAGGACTAACTCAAGATAGGAATAGCGTGTAGTGAGGTGGATTGCATATAAATAACTCAAGATATTGATAGGGTGTAATAAGGTTGACTGGATAAAACTAGCTCAGGGTGTAATGAGGTGGACTGGATATAACTAGCTCAGGGTGTAATGAGTTGGACTGGATATAGCTAGCTCTGGGTGTAATGAGTTGGACTGGATAGAACTAGCTCAGGGTGTAGCGAGGTGAACTGGATATAACTAGCTCAGGGTGTAATGAGTTGGACTGGATATAACTAGCTCTGGGTGTAATGAGTTGGACTGGATAGAACTAGCTCAGGTTGTAATGAGGTGGACTGAATATAACTAGCTCCGGGTGTAATGAGTTGGACTGGATATAACTAGCTCAGGGTGTAATGAGGTGGACTGGATATAAATAGCTCAAGATAGGGATAGTGTGTAATGGGTTGTACTGGATAGAACTAACTCAAGATAGGGATAGCGTGTAGTGAGGTGGATTGCATATAAATAACTCAAGATATTGATAGGGTGTAATAAGGTTGACTGGATAGAACTAGCTCAGGGTGTAATGAGGTGGACTGGATATAACTAGCTCAGGGTGTAATGAGTTGGACTGGATATAACTAGCTCAGGTTGTAGCGAGGTGAACTGAATATAACTAGCTCGGGTGTAATGAGTTGGACTGGATAGAACTAGCTCAGGGTGTAATGAGGTGGACTGAATATAACTAGCTCAGGGTGTAATGAGGTGGACTGGATATAAATAGCTCAAGGTGTAATGAGTTGGACTGGATAGAACTAGCTCAGGGTGTAATGAGTTGGACTGGATATAACTAGCTCAGGATGTAATGAGGTGGACTGGATATAACTAGCTCAAGGTGTAATGAGGTGGACTGGATATAACTAGCTCAAGGTGTAATGAGTTGGACTGGATAGAACTAGCTCAGTGTGTAGCGAGGTGGTCTGAATATAACTAGCTCAGGGTGTAATGAGGTGGACTGGATTTAACTAACTCAGGGTGTAATGAGGTGGACTGGATATAACTATCTCAGGGTGTAATGAGGTGAACTGGATATAACTAGCTCAAGGTGTAATGAGTTGGACTGGATAGAATTAGCTCAGGGCGTAATGAGTTGGACTGGATATAACTAGCTCAGGATGTAATGAGGTGGACTGGATATAACTAGCTCAGGGTGTAATGAGTT
Source organism: Timema cristinae (assembly GCA_039000515.1). Taxonomy (NCBI): domain Eukaryota; kingdom Metazoa; phylum Arthropoda; class Insecta; order Phasmatodea; family Timematidae; genus Timema; species Timema cristinae. Next base: position 24,996,182 of record JBCFYV010009882.1, read on the forward strand.
GTCCTGGATAGAACTAGCTCAGGGTGTAATGAGGTGGACTGGATATAACTAGCTCAAGGTTTAATGAGGTGGACTGGATATAACTAGCTCAGGGTGTAATGAGTTGGACTGGATAGAATTAGCTCAGGGTGTAATGAGGTTGACTGAATATAACTAGCTCTGGGTGTAATGAGTTGGACTGGATAGAATTAGCTCAGGGTGTAATGAGGTGGACTGGATATAACTAACTCAGGGTGTAATGAGGTGGACTGGATACAACTAACTCAAGGTGTAATGAGGTGGGCTGAATATAACTAGCTCAAGTTAGAGGGATTCATTTTCTAGTATCTCGGTCATGCCTGAATCCATGTTCTGTGGAAGATATGTATGTTTCCATATCTTCGCAGGGATTGAAGCTCGGATCCTCAGGAGAGAGCTCGCGTAGCCGCGGAAAGGGAGGGTAGAAAAGTATCACGGGAACCAAGCCCGGACCCAGGATAGGGTTGAAGCTCGGACTCCCGGGAGGGAAAAAAAAATGATAACTGAACGCGGGAATCGAGTCCTCCGGACTTTGGATTGATACGGAGCTATGGGAGGGTCTCGGCATGGCCTAGGAGGAGGTTTGGTAATCTTCATTCCTACATCTTTGCTCGGGAGTCCCGGCATGGCGTAAGCTACGACGACAGCCTGCCCTGAAGACCCTCCCCTCATCCTGAGGAACCCTGTCATAAGAAAAATAAAACGAAAGGATTTAAATCTAAATTTTCTCGCTACTAAATAATTTTTTTTAGCAGGGCGTTTTTTACTACCCGTTCGGGTTATACGCTTTAAGTACTAATTACGCTAATGGATTAGGAATTGGGAAAGTTGAATTAGGAACCTGCATTTGCTTGGAGGGAGAGTGGAAAAACCACCCTCGTTCATCCTGACCGAGATTCGAACATTGTTCTTCACATCCTCGCCGGTCAAAAACAAACACGTCGTCTTCCGATATGTTCGAAAAAAGTTTTAATCCGAATGTAACAAATTTACCATCATTTGCGCATGATGAGAGTGTAAAATCATTCAGATACTAATTACGCTAATGGATTAGGAATTCGGAATGTTGAATTAGCAACCCGTATTTGCTTGGAGGGAGAGTGGAATACCAACCCTGTTCATCCTGACCGAGATTCGTACCTTGTTCTTCACATCCTCGCCGGTCAAAAACAAACACGTCGTCTTCCGATATGTTCGAAAAAGTTTTTATCCTAATGTAACAAATTTACCATCATTTGCGCATGATGAGAGTGTAAAATCATTCAGAGTACTAATTACGCTAATGGATTAGGAATTGGGAAGGTTGAATTAGGAACCCGCATTTGCTTGGAGGGAGAGTGGAAAACCAACCCTGTTCATTCTGACCGAGATTCGAACCTTGTTCTTCACATCCTCGGCAGCCAAAACAAACACATCATCTTCCATCAGAAAATATCCGACATCTTAGCTAAGGGGCTCCCGGCATGGCCACGGAGGAGGACTGCTAATCTGTTCCGAGTCAAAAAGGGAAGATGTGTAGGTTTTATTCTGAGCAAAAAAAGTTCATTTAGATATGTAGGGAACCGAGGATTGAAGTTCGGACCTAGAGGGGAGGAACTCACACGCCTCCGTACCTCGAGCAGCTCCCCCCCGCCCCGAGCTGGGCCCAATCATACAACCCACCCCCCTCGCTCCACCTCCCATCAGGACCATCCCCCTCACCATGAAGTCGGCGCGCCCCCTCGTCTTCATCATGATACATCACATTTCTTCTCACTTTCCTAGAACATGATGCATGCATAAGAGATACCTACATTCATTTCTCCTCTCTGCCCCAGTATTCCCGAGAGTATGTGTGTGTGTGTGTGTGAGAGAGAGAGAACCCCATCATACTTCAGGGAAGGGGTGAGGGTACACACACTACCCCTCTGCCCCAGTATTCCTAACTACATCTAGAGAGAGAGAGAGAGAGGGTGTGAGAGAGAGAACTCCAACATACTTCAGGGAAGGGGTGAGGGGACACACATTACCCCTCTGCCCCAGAGTGAGAGAGAGAGAGAAAGAGAGAGACAGAGCGCGCGTGAGCTCCAACATACGGGGTGCGGGAGGGGAGGGAGGATTGGGGGGGACACTCGGTACCCCTCCGTTTCCTAGTAATCCTAATATATTCTTACTGTTGTTGGCTTCCTAAGTCAAAGCTTTATTAAATATTGTGTCCTTCAGAATGCGGGACGAGTCTCTTTATTGCTTGATTTTCAAATATTACAATTCAGTCCTGTACACTATGTTTATATAGATGTGTATATATATATATATATATATATATATATATACCTTTCAGTCTGTACATTATGAGCCTCTGGCGTAGAAAAGTTATAATGTCTCAGTTAGGGACTTATAAACTTCCACAAGTTCCTTTTAATCTATGTTTCAATCATATTGTCATGACACCTTGTACGTCGTGAACATCAGTTCTATTTATGGATGGCTAACCCCAGGCTGTCGGTTTTGTTTTCCTTATTACATTTCAGTTAATACGGACCAGTATTTTGGGTTGGTCAAATAGTCACGCTTCCCGTGCAGTATTAGTTTTGTTGCGCAATCCAGGGAACTGCATTAGAGACTTAGTGGGGTCCACGCAAATAATACTCTTTACTTTTGCCTTTCGATCGACTCCTATTATTTGTTTTGTTTTGATGCACTTGCTATTATAATTTTATGTACTATTGGATGTCCTGGCAGTACCAAAGGGGAAAGTGACCAGCCATAGTATATTTTGTTGACACCTGTTTCTTAATTATCGACTGCTGTTATCAACAGCTTGTTATCCGGAATGTTTAAAGGATACTATTTTCAAAGCCCTATCAAATAGAACGGCTGTAAATTACATGTATTTCTTGTTCTATATTTTTCTATCAGTAATTATATAATTGTTCTGCATTTAGATATACTTCTACCTGTGGCCTGGCGACTGCACAGCCCTTGTAGCCACAGTCTCAATTCTCAAGCCTAACCGTTTAGGATAAATTTCATTAACATATCCGTCTATATTGTAAACTATAATTTACTTAACTATGTGATTTTATATAAATAAATATATATATTGTTTTAAAATGACATCTTTTCATTTATAATGTGTGTAACCTGTAGGAGTAAAAAATCCTTATAGAGGAAGGTTGAATTTAAGGGAATTGTTAGTGGAGAGTGGGAAACTATTTAGGAAAAAACATCCTCAGTACACCCGGGTTCATTAGAATAACTCCAGGTGGGGTATTAAGACCTTAAAAATAAATTTGCAAGAGTTTTTACATTTGTAACTGAGAGGGTTATTTTATTTAATATTGTCTTGTTTTCTAAATAGTTCATACAAACATATTGTATTTACTTTTTTCTAGATTATCTAATGAAATATTTCACCTTGCAGGCTTTAGGATATAATTGAAACATTGTACTAATGGAAATCTATTTTATCATAAGTATCAAATGTATTTTTATCAAAAATACAACTGCATGAATAATTTGGAATATATTCTCACATAATAAACCAATTTCTAATATTTACGAGTGTGGTATAACCACAATTTAAACCTGTATATCTTCTGTGCTGATCTAAGCGAGCGTATCTTATTAATTCTTAAATGTATATTTTCTAAATAACTAGAGCAAAGGACCTTTTTTTATGTGTATTTTTTGAAACTGAATAAAGCAAATCTATTTTTTGAAATAATTTTGTTTCGGTAAGACTTAGGTCGTTCGTGTGGTTTTTTAGTTACAATATTAAAATTTTAAAATAATTATGATTTATTAAAGGCTTAATATTTATCTAGAATGCCTAGATTGGTTAAGGTTGGATAAAATACGTTGAGGTTTTTTTTCGGGTTTTTTCTTTATACTAATGTTCCTAGACCTGAGAAAGAAAAATAGATTTTTATTTTTCCTGAAAATACTATTTGTATACTGAGTTTTGTTAAAATTGGAGGACATTAACTCCTTATTTAAGTATTTTTCTACTATTGTAAACTTGTTTACAGATAATCATTGCGACTCGTAGTTTGTGCCAGGGCTAGCAAAGCTTGAAATTTGACAAGGATATTATTAACAAACCAGAGACCCTAACAAAAATATTTTAGGCAAAGTTCTTCCAGTTTATGCCAGAGAGACCGAGTATATAATAATTACTCTATTAAGGTAGGGATGAGGAAGGAAGCATTTTAAAGATAATCAACCCGCATTTGCCTTCAAGCTGAGTGGGACAACATATAGGGACAAAACAGCTTCAGTAGACCCGAATGGGATTCGAACCCCAATCTCCCCGTCATATTAAGACCCGTTTAACAAGAGAGTGACGCCTTAAATAATTTGTCTACTAAAAAGGGTGAGACCGATAATTGCGTGCTAACTTTGACAGGTTTTTCTTATCACGTCTGAAGATAATAAAAATAGTTATATATATTCTTTGAAATGTTATTATTTCTCGCTTTAAAATTGTGGGCCAAAATAAGATCAAAACTCAAAAATATTTGTATCTTATTGGGTGTTTATGCGTGTTCAAAACTTGGTCAGTTTCCATTAAATACACGTCAAAACCTCTATACGAGTTTTGACCGAAATATTAGCTATGGTCACTTCACACCCATAAGGATTAATAAAATGAAATAAATATTTCATTTTTTAAGAAGTAGTTCAAAAGATAAAAGGAGATTTCTATTTTATAGACGAATATATAAAAGTTCAATATTTTTATGCACAATCGTGTAGCATTTGTGTGTTTTCCCATACTGAAAGCATTGGACATCTTGACAGGGGAACTCACATTTCGAATTCAAGTGGCCGAAGAAAACTGAATTCTAATATTGTGTATTTTTCTCATCTACTAACAATAGCTAGCGTTGATGATTGGTTTGTATTTTAAATTTGTTTCCCGTGAGATGTAAAGCTGCTAATGACCAACCCGATTTATAATTAATAGGGAATCACATAAAATTCGTTCCTTTAAGTTAAAGATACAGTTGACACGTTTAATTAAAAAAATTGGTTGTACACAGTATTTAATAAATAATAATATTTAGCACCGCGTCTTCCTACCCGTTCGGGTGATACGCTTTAAGTACTAATTACGCTAATTGATTAGGAATTAGGAAGGTTGAATTAAAGGAAGTGAGCCCGCATTTGCGTGGAGGGAGAGTGGAAAATCACTTAGGAAAAACCACCCCCAGTTCACCCGACCGAGATTCGAACCTCGATCTCCCCGTCCTCAACAGTCGAGCTCAACACTACAAGCGCGTTAGCCAACTACGCCACAGAGGCGGGTGTATTTAATAAAGCTTTTATTTGTTTTTACTTTCAGGGTACCACTATATTTTAACCAGAAAATTCTTTATTTTACCCAGGTTTTATAAAGGGAATTCTCATTTTATCAGACAATTAATGAGAGTATATAAAAATGAAACCTTATCTTTATAAAATTGATTAGTGAGGCAATGATTTTTGTGTTTAGAAGAGAGTGATTTGATTTTGATGTAGAAATATATGCAGTCACTCACAATCACTATATTTCAGGAAGAAAAGCGGTAAAGAAGGGAAAGGGTGTGGAAGGAGAAAAATACGAGTTATTCAGTTACCTTTTTTACTATACAAAATCTCACTATATAAATATTTCAATTAAATGTTACTAACATTCCAGTATTTTTAAGTTGTTCCTGAATTTCTCTCTTTTTCTGACTCTCCAGGAGTGTGTAAGTAATAACTTCCTTCGTACTTTTATAAATTTCTTGTATACTTTAGTTTATCCATTATTTACTCTTATTTTAGCACGTCGTCTTACTACTGCCTTTTCAGGTTATACGCTTATTTCCTGTTGAAACAGTTGATAGCTTTCATTTTCGCGTAATCCAAGATTTTATAAAGACATATTCCCTGGCCTAAACTTCAAATTTAGAATCCCGATATAGGATTTGTAAACTATTTTGAATTAAGACCATATATGTTTTAAGATGACATTCTGATGGAGCGATTGTGTAAAGATAGAAAAATGACACACGAACGGGGATTTGAGCCTGGTCATTCAGTTCTAATCGCCAACTGTTGTACCTATTGTATTTACAGGGATCTCTTTGTCAGTTCCATCACCCAAATAAACCTCCAAGCGTACTAGTGTAGATAAATACCAACAATAATTATTGTTACAAGGTAACTCTTATTCAATGAATAATCGTATATTTCCTTTGTGTAATTTATTTTGATTGCTTTAGCATTTAAATAATATTACCAATGTATAGTAATTGTTGCTTTTAATCGTGTGTCTGGAATAATATTTAAACAACGAGAATTTTTTTTTATTATTTATTCAATAAAATGTTATTTTTAAAATAAACCACAATTCAACTATTATTTCATGTTTTTAATGTAATAATGTATGGATACAAATACAATTGTATTTATTATTCAATTAATTTTGTAATTTAATGTGTATTCTCAGTTCTGTCATGGTACAGTTTTTACTTTCTAGGAGACTTTTGTTTATCACTTTAATATTAATATTGTTCCTATTGTATTGTGTACAGCTACCTGTCTGATATATTCCCATTTAAATGCATTAATAGGGTAGGGAATAGTAAAGTAAATTTTAGAGAAATGTAACCACATTTGTGTGAAGATAGAGTGGAAATCCTTATAAAACACTTTTTGTGGGCATACACCCAGCCGGTATTTGAAGCCCAACCTCCCTCCCCGACAATGAGTTTTCTCTGATGACTGGCGCCAGTTTGGCGGCTCGACAAGTAAAGCCGCCTCGATCTGTGTGACGTAATCATTGCGTGTGATGTCGCAACACTCCCCCCTGGGTTTTCCCGATGACTCATACCTGGTGCCAGTTTGGCGGCTCGACAAGACAAGAAGAGACAGGAATAGATCGTTACCTTGAAAAAGTGAGCTAGTACACGAGGTCATTGACCCCGGCAACACTTTCCCCCCTTTATATGTGGCAATGTGTTTTCCTGATGACTGGCGCTAGTCTGGCGTGTTGACATGACAAGTCGAGACAAGAATAGGTCACGACCTTGAATGATGTCACAACCCTCATTTGCAATGTGTTTTACCGATGACGTCATCGCTCTATCGCAACCCTGATGACTCATACCTGGCGCCAGTTTGGCGGGTCGACAAGACGAGTCGAGACACGACCTTGAATGATGTCGCAACCCTCACCTGAAAGGGGTTTTCCCGGTGACGTCATTACACTGTCGCAAACCTGATGACTCATACCTGGCAACAATTTGGCGGCTCGACAAGACAAGTAGAGACAGGAATAGCGGGAGCATTGACACAGCTCTTATAATACACACTCAGGGCCCTCTCTCTTTCCAGGTGGAAACGTCACAGTGATTTATAATTCCCAGTTAGGGGCCGCTATACCTCACAAAAGTCTGATAAAATTGAATGTTTGGTACCTATCGGCGACATGTGGGGATGTATAAGATTAGCTCTTTGACAAATCTAGACTCGTATCTAGTTACACTACATGTAAGGATAAATAGGTTTTGCGTGAATAAAACACAGATATTACAAATATATATATATTTAGTAAACGTTAAATACATAATATTTATCATACAATATTACATGAATGCTTCATATATTCGTTCATACATTTTTCTACAGTGTCTCTTAGATGCGTTAGTAAAATTGTTTTAGTTCACAATCCAGCATGTAATAGTCCAAACCGACGACTTGACGTGTATAATAGGTAGCACTGATAAGATCCAGGTTTTTGATGTGCGTTTCCACCGTAGGATGTTCTAGGCCGATGACATCCATCGGTTCTATTAGAGTGTCGCCTACATCCACGATGAGCGTATCGATCAAATCATTGCAATAGCGGGCGACGGGTGTCGACAACATGTCCCTTTTGTCGACGGCGACGTCAATGAGGTCCCACAACCTCACAAAGACGCGCCCAGCTAGGTGATAGATAGGCGATCCGTTCGAGTCCTGCGTCTTGTTTCTCGCAGATGACGACCATGCGGTCACCGCACATGCGTCTCAGCGAGATTTCATGATTAGTCAGACTAATCTTCTGAGGAGGTTGTGTTGCTGAAAAACTTTGATATGATAGACTTGTAGCTGCCCAGTTCTTGACATTCTGTACGGTTAAACACGGTGCAGTTCCCTCAGCATTTTTCTAACTGGACATAGGGCGTAAAGTTGTTCTTGACGCTCATGCCGACGATAACTCGCTTGGCGTCGACTCCATCCTGCGGGAACAATGTGTTGAAAATGCTGGTGATGGCGAGTGGGTTCACCGGCTTTGCATTGCAGGCGCAAACGTCTTGACCTTCCATGATGTTTCGCGGTTATGGGCGACACGTCACCGAGACGCCTCTTTTATAGGCACATGCCGCTTGGACACGGCCTCTTGAAGGGCGGCATGCCCCTACAGTCTTGAAAAAACAATTGTAATAACTCACCACCTTAGCGTCGTTGGCTGTATAATTGGTGGGTGAGAATAGGCCTTGGAAAGTTTTCAGTGGAATGTTCTGGGCGCGATAGAGAAGGCACATGAGACAGTAATGGCCGCAAACGTCTGAGGCGATGCTTTGAAGTTGTAGCGTGCTATGAGACGTGCGAAAAGAGTTTTTTGTATAAATGCCAGATGTGACTTTATACGGGGCGGAAAACCATAAATGTCAAAGTATTCTCCCACGCTGTTCTTGTCAATAAAGATGGGGACCCAATGCGTCCCAGGCTTGATGTGTGGATCGGTGTTGATGACTAGAGTGGCAGGTCGTGCTATTCTTGTGGGTAGTTGAACAGCAGGGAAAATACCCGTCCGTACAGAAATGAACAACGGGATTGTTTTCAGCGCACGTCTAATGGTGTGCGTGTCCATCTTCAATCATCCAATCTCGAAGTCCCCAGACGATATAGGCCGAACAGAAATTCCATACAGAGCTATGTGCCATGCACATGGTGCGGCCCAATTTAAGTGTTTTCAGTGACGAACAACCTCTGTAATACAGATCTACGATGGATGTCGACGCGTATTAGACTAGAAACTTTTTCTTTTCTGAACCCTTGACGTAGACGGTTTCTGCACGCTTTGTGGCACGGGAGATAAGGGATTCGGGCAGGCTGTAAACCACATCACCGCTATCCCAGGTGATACCATGCAGATTGTTGACTATATAGTCGGCTTTCTTTCTGGCATCGGTGGAAAGTTCCTCGATAGCCAATGGGGGTTTTAACACCAAATACAGATAAAACACTCAGTTCCTTGGCGATAAACTCTTTGTTGTCGTCGATGAAGCTCTGTAAAACTACAATAGCGTCCATGGCATAAATGGGAGGTAAGGGGTGGGAAAGCGTTAATATTAAGTTCCATAATCGGTCACAAAGTTTCTGTCCTTGTCAATGGTGATGATGTTGGCAAACTCCTAGTACACGATACAGTTGACGGTTTCGGTGAGAGCCTTGGTGAACATCACTTCGATGCTCAGAGAGCCGTGCTTCGTCAAATTCCAATGCGATGTCATGTGGGCTGACAGATTAGGTGTGAGATCCAAAGCCATGAAATGATATCACTTTGCGAAGGCTTCTCGTGTGATGTCACTACTTTCTTTTATGAAATGGACATCCGTTCCAGAAAACAATATTTGGCAGTTCATGACATAGTAGCCGTTTGAAAAATTGGGCTGTAACGGTTTTGAGCGTACTTGTTCCCCGTCCACGTACAGTGAGAAATGGTTCATGCCGTAGGTTTGAAGGTTTAACGGGTTCTTGGTTGCATCTCCATTGAACGTGGCGTTTGATACAAATCCCACGATGCATCGTTTGGGTAACTGTCCGGTGAATACATTGTCCAGTGATTTCCCTTGCACGCCCGTAGGAATAGTGAGTGTTTTTACTTCCACACGGGTGATGGGATACTTTGCCGGGCTGACGTTTAATGCTTTGGCATGTGCCAACAGTATAGAAGATGCTACTTTGACACGTCGCACTAGAAGGCCTGCTTCAACGATGTGAACCTTAAAGTGAGAGAGTTCAGGGACCGCCATAAGACTAAACCCGTCACGGGAACGGACCAACTTGACTCTGAGCTTGGTGCCGTTCAAAAGGTATTTCTCTTGGTTAAACCCGTCACCGTGTAGATACCCCAAAAATCCACCATCTTACTTTTTGCGGTGAGACTGCGACGGGCCTCAAATCCCTTGTTGCATGCGTTAGCCTCCCCAAAGGTTCCGGGGGTGTCTGTGAACCACAGACCGCAAGTCAAATGCGTTATTTTGGCTTCACTGTTGTAATTGAGGGGCGTCTCAATGTACGCTCTAGAGGCGTACGTGTTGCTGGGCGGTGAGACTAATTTTTGGTTTAAAAAACACATCCACCTGTGTGAATAGCGGATGCAACTAGTTTTTGACGGGTGTGATCTGATCCATCTCTGTGAAAGCGCCACCGTCGGGTTTCATGTTGGCCGCCCTGATATAGAGCATAGTCTGTGAAAGATCGATATAGAACTCGCCTTGTCCGGTAACGGTAAATGATATGGGTGAATCATCGGTGAGGGAAGATACAGGTTTGTACTGGAGCCATTGCCCACTTTCAAGACTAGTTTGAGTGGGTTGAACGGAAAAGAGATCGAGTTCGCTGCTGGCACACTCGCAGGACTCGGGGTGTAGAAACGACATTTCAGCTGAAAATATCTTTAGTTTTTTTCTTGACCTTTTTACGTCGGGCGACGACAGAAGACTGACTTCATTGCTTCTTACGACGCTCTTTATAGCCGGAGCCAGTCATCAGTGTGTTGATCTTCTGTTCTGCCTTGCGTTTCAAATTTGATCCAGCCTCGCCGACACGTTGCCGTAGGGCCTCTTTGAAAGGATGCCGTTGATTGGCAACGTCAGATAGCACGTCGATACCCGTATGAAGTGCCTGTTTTCCGATGGCTTTAGCGCAGCTTCTCAGCAACGATACGACGCTTTTGAAAAGGCCACTGAAAAAATTTCCTATCCCGTGCCCTCTTTGATAGGCAACACCGTAGTAGATTGAAGATATTCCTGTTCCAGCCTGGTTGACGTAGTATCTTTGGTAGGGACAGTTCATTTTGAGCAGCGTCGAAAATGAAGTTTCACGCACACTTTTCCAAACTCGAATGGTACAGGTTCACCCATGTTGGTTCTTATATTGATTTCCAAGCTTTCAATTTCCCTTATAAGCAATGGCATGTAGTGAAACGGATCATAACTAACTGTCTTATGTATGCCGTAGAGATAGTTTACGTTGTTGATACCGACGATACGTAACAGCGGTGCCACAATGTCACCCACGGGCTGAGGCTCGACGATATCCGTGTAGATATACATTTGCGAGGGCAAGCCTAGTAGAATGTTGGTGGCGTACGGCGACTTTGGTACTTTGAAACCGAGCTGTAGACTTAGTTGGCTTGATAGAGTCAGCATCTGTATATCTAGTGAAAAAATAACTTCCACTTTTTTGATGGGGTTTGTGTACTTGAATACAAGTCCGGAATCCCCTTTAAGTGTCTCTACATCGTTTAGAGCTTTGATCAATTCATGGATATTGCTCTAGTTTCCAGCAGGTATATGAGCCTTGAATATTTGTTCCACACCGTTAGCGTCCACCCTGTTGTACCATACAATATTTTGGCTCTCAGGTACGGTGGTGAAAGAACACGGATATTGAAATTCGGACAGAGCGACTTCCCACCGCTCTTCTAGTGTAAGACGGTAAGGAAGTTTCGTGGTGAAATTCGTGAGGGTATTTTTCGGGAAATATCCCATAGATCTGTCGCTTAGCAAAGTGATTATAACTGGTCCTTCATGGCAGTGCGCTGAGGTAACTTGCAGGAATCCAAGAATTAAACTTGGCAGAGTAACCTTTCAACTGCACGTACACTTTATTTCTGGCACCTTTACACTTGACTCGTAGTATTTCATCAACTTTAAAAGTTTCGGGAAGACGTAAGCGTTGCAATTCAGGTTCGTAAAACGTCCCCCCACCTCTTCGCCATCAAGATCGTTTAGTCTGTAGACGACTGGTTGTCGCAACACGACACTGCTGACTTTGAAAATCTCTTCGCTCCAATTGCTTTCGTAGCCCTTTTCAAACAGAATTTTGGATTTGCTAATACGCACCGTGTCACCGACTTTTATTTTCGGCTTCGCGCTTAGAGGCCTTTTGCCATACAGTTTATCTCTGACTTGAAGCAGGTTAGTTTCTGAAACGTCGACGGGCGCCATCTTGATACTTGAATTTTTTGCGCCGTTGTATGCATCGACTAGATCTTGGAGGACGTCCACATACCGATGCGTGTTATTTTTGGTAAAGTAGCGCCACATGCGACCTTTCAGAGTTCTATTGAACCGTTCTACGATGCTTGCCTTCACGTCTGGATTATGAGTGGTGTAGTAATGCACACCTTCTTGCTTGAGAAATTTCCGGACTAGACGTGCCGTGAACTCTGTCCCCTTGTCCGTCTGTATACTCAGAGGTTTACGGCCGCTTTGTTTGAAAATTTCCCGAAAGGTGTCTCTCACTACGCTCCCCGTCTTGAATGGAAACGCCCTCGCCCATGCCATCTTGCTAAACACGTCGATGACGGTGAGCAAGTACACTGCTCCGTCGTTGTATTTTCTGAGACTTCGCATATCTTTGCGATCGGCTTGCCAGAGATCGTCAATGTTTGACACCACGTACTTGTTGCGTGGAAACTTTTTTAGCACCGGTTTGTGTAGGGTATAAGCATCCTGCACACGAAGCCATTCTCTTACTTTTCTGGGATCTTTCTCGGACGCTTTTATGAGCGACGCCGCCCCTACAAACCCTGCAGGATGAGAAGGGTCTTAGTAGATGTCGGCTAAACGGTCCATTAAGCTCTGAACGGCAGCCACCTGTTTTCGTCCACCCTCTTCAGTTTCTTCTTCTTAGGGCGTTGTGAATGTTTAAGTGGTTGTGGTACGGGCGTCGGATCTCTAATGGGCGCCAAACATTTCGGATTTACAATAAATTCTTTTGGAATGTTTATCTTTTGCAGCGCCATGAGAAACTCTCGCCACCCCGACGGTTCGCTGTGTCTGCCTGCTCTGACCAGATCATTGACTAAATCCACAATATGGGATCCATAGAGAGGCGTATCTTGAATACTCACTTCTTCGTTTGAGTCCCAACAGATGCCGCCTCAGGAAATGAAATGTTCTAGTAAAAGTTCAGATTTTTACGTGCCTGTGCTGGTACAGGATTAAGTACAACAGGGATGGGAAGTACCGACACTTCAGGGGTTGTGGTAGTGGTGGTGTTGATATTTTCAGACGGCGGGGGGTGTTGAATAAAGTTCAGATAGCGCTGTAGCACTTGTTGGTATAAAGTCCATTTAGAAATAAAAGGGAAAAAAATCTCAAATCTTGGAAAAATGGTATGTCCGTGGAACTGTCTAGAGTGACAGAAAAAAAAGATGATTATTCAGCCCGTATAAATAATCACCTTTTAGTTGTGGCGAGTGCGTTTACAAGGTTTCTGATACCTAAACGGCAACGTATTAAAATATTATGAACCCCTTACGTAGACTTTCCTCGCAACATCTGTAAGCTAATCTAAAAGTCAAACAATTCCTATAGCTATAAGTTCTCGGTTGTAATGTTTAACAATCCCAGGATATACATTTAGTTGATAGCGTATCTGTCCACAGAGTCAAGGGTGTCCTGTAGTAAATCTAGTTTATTAAACCTTAATTCCTTCCTGTAGATATGTAGACTCTAAATAGACAATATAAGTTTTAATATTCAGGATAAAGTAATCAAATAAAGCACGAGTTGTGTAATATATAATATCGAGAGAGAGAGAGAGAGAGAGAGAGAGAGAGAGAAGCCTTTTCTGCGCACCGTACCATTTAAATAACTTATAGTTTACTTATTCATTAACGAGTGAGAAAGTTTCTTCGTGTCAATCTATAGCAGACAGCTATTATAAATACAAACACTAAGAAAGTTTGGATTTTTAGGCACCCATAATAGTTATTGGTTTTTTTCAGCAAACCCGAGACTCATGATAGAGAAAAAATAAGTATCGTTCATGTAGTAGCGCACACACACACACAAATTCATTTTAATTATTATGATAAGCCCAACTTATATTCACATGTATTCCTCTCTTAAGCACTTTCATTCTGTGCCATCTAACGAATAAAATTATTAATTATGACTTTTTTTCGGCATATTGAGCTAACACAGGCATATCTATATTTAATTAATGGTATTAATATTACTTATACAATAATTTAAATACGCTAATGAGGTAGAAATAATGAAAGTATTTATGGGGAGGGATAAGTGTACCAACCTTTGTATAGAGGGAGAGTTGGAAATATGCTCAGTTTAATATGACAGTGTTCGAACTCCAACCTCGTCAATGAACCATACCAGACGAGCCCCGTTTCGTTACTTGTACTAGAATACACCTATGAGGATCTTGAATTTATTTTAAATATCATACGGAACAATCACGGTGACTACATTTTATTAAATAATGTTTAACCTTTACATATGTTCCTAAGTTAAATACCTAGGGAAAAATCATGGTGGCCATATATTTTGATAACATAAATAATAACCTTTACATAAATTTATAAGTAAAATATCTAGGGAAAAAAATCACGGTGTTTATATAACTTTTACATAAATTCACGTTGTAACGCTTTAAATATCTAGATATAGTGTGTTAATTCATTCCCTTAGCACAAATAAAATAATTAACAGATTTTTTTATTTCCATCAAACATTAATATATATTATAAAATTTGATAACTGTCTCATATTAGGGTTTTGTAATGCCTCAAGGACCATAATTTTTTATTTAATAAATTCACTAAAAATAATAATAGAAAGAGCTTCTATATTTCCTGAAAACCGTTGAAGTAATTAAATATTGAGTTACTATCACACATAAGAATATTTGATCAATACAGCATGTTGTTAACACTTTCAATGTATACTATTATATATGTTTTGATTTGTCCAAAGCTATTATTTATGATTACTCCCTCATTGACACCTGGATACGGGAGTCGAACCAGGGACTTGTGACGCAACAATATATGGCTTGTATTTATAAAAGTAACTAGCGTCTATCCCACTAGACGGAGCAGAGGAGAAATACATCAAGCCTCAGCTAGAGAGTTAGTGCTACTGGAATATAATGGTAAATATTTCGGGTTCGAGAGTCACACACACTCACACACACACACACACACACACACACACACTTTCTTTTATTATCATAGATTGCTGTGTAACTATTCTCCTTCACCATCCCAATCAAATAATGTACAGAGGTAGAAACAAGAGAGTTATAATTTTTATTCATTCAAACATAATACAGCTCAATGGGGGAGCGGAACATTAAAGATTACAAATACCAAGTGCCAGTATGCGCCTGATGGGCGAAGTGACATACAAACACATGTCACGGCCAGAAGGGCGATACAACCATAACAAGGTAATAGCTGCCTTATAATAAGGCCCTAGAAACGGCACAGTTAACGGGTGATCCCGGTCTGTTGATAAATTGGTCTCCTTACACACATTAAACGTTACAATTCTCAAATAATAGCGCAAGCCTAGCCTAAGCTCTAGCATAGCCCAAAGGGACTCAAGACCCCATAGTTAACTAATACAGCCGAGAGGCTTATCAATAGCATCAAAGTGAATACAAATTTTACAAACCTAACAATAATAACTCCACCCATTTAAGTAATAAGTTAGGCCCCGTTGGGAGATTTAAGAATCAGGTGGCCCGCGGTCCCACTATTTAGAACCCACAAACTAATAATTGCCAAACACAACAATAAACTATAAATTATCTCCCTAACAACCATTAACACAAATATAGATATATGAAACGTAACAATAAACTATCTAGACCCACTAACAATCCTAGGTATATAAACATATCAAAAAGACGGGGATTATCCCGACTAACTAAAAACCCCATGTATATAAACATTAAACATTACTAAAAACTCCCGTGTTTTTCTTAGATGGTCTGCGGCCCCACATTTATCCACCTTTTTTGTTTATGCAGAAAGAACATAAACATAACCTCCTATTATATATGGCCTCCAAGAAAAAATTGCACCAGAGTGCGAATATTCCGCGAAGCGGAGATCTGAAATACAAACACGAGAACCAGATGGGTTCCCCCTTTAATTGCCATAGTCGTGAAGACGACTACCAATACCCCGCAGTCATGACTATTCGTTAAATAAATAAAGAATATAAATATCTACAAATTTATATGAAGTCCGAAACATTTGAATTTGGAAGATATAAATAAGATTTTAAGCTAAAGAGAATTTTGATTAATTATGACGAGCCCACTTATGAAGTAAGGCTCTTACCTCCTAAGAGCCCTGAGTATAATGCGTGCCAACACGCCGTTCGGCTGTTGCCCGACATAGAACATCTGACTTGACAGTTATGCCACGCCAGGTTGTCTATGAAAGGGCTGATTTGTTGTTTGAGTACCGAGTCATTGTCATGACTCTTAACCTCGCGAATGAACTTGTTTACCTGATGAAATGGAACAGATGAAATGAGCCTGCAGAATACTACAGGTGTGTGGTTTTTGTAGCCCGACGCAGGACATTTCTACCTTGACTATGATGCCAAGCTAGGCCGCCTGTGAAAGGGCTATATTTGTGTTAGAGTACGGAGTCACTATCGTGACTCCTGGCCTCTTGAATAAATTGATACCTTGTACAAACAATTGTATAATTATTGACACTGTGAGTGAAGTTGGTGATAATGAACGATCGCGCTGGGTCTCGGGATTTGGGGAGGATTTTCTTTTGTTGGGATGTGGGAAGGTGTGTATAAGGTATGATGATGATATATGTTGTTGTTTCATGAGTCGATTTCCGGGAGGAGGATCGAAAGGTTTAACTTGACTGTAGGGAATAGGTTTGGCGCGGATGGTTACATATCCATTCCCCATCTGGGGCCGTCAGTGGCGCCAGCGTTATTCTCTGGCTAGAAGGTTGACCTAGGCGGTTATCCCAGTGGAGTCCGGTGGTGGCAAAGGTTATAAAGAGTTTCTTGTTGAGGTAGGATTTTCTTTTCTTGGGATTAGGAGTGAGGTGGATACATTTCCATTCCCCATCTGGGGCCGCCCCCGGCGCCAGCGTTATTCTCTGGCTAGTAGACAACCTAGGCGGTTATCCCAGTGGCGTCCGGCCGTGACTAAGGTTGTAATGGCATGAAATGAGCGACTTGTGAATGTCAGGTCTGGGGTTGGAGCAAGGATGGGATAGTTGGGTGGTGGGTTGTCATCGATCCCGTTGGTCTGGCGTAGTCGATTGTCACTTTGGTTAATTACTACTCTTTTTTTTTTTTTTTTCCTAAATCTAGGTATCGGGGGTTGTGTTTTTTTTTGTTTTTTTTTCCAAGATTATAATAGACACTGAGTTAGTCATAATAATGCTCTCCTACGCCAGCCGTGGTCTCTTATAGCGTCTGGTCTCAGCAGGGTCGTAACGTCCTAATTCCCGTACTATGTCGTTAGTGTGTGTGTCTGCCTGTTCGTAGAGTTTTATATTCCTTTCCCTGTATATGTCATGGAGGGGTCTGCAATTTGTCATTTCATGTAGGTGTGTTGTTCTAGTTCGCCAGGGTGCTCCAGTGATGGTTCTGAGTATCTTGTTTTGTGTGGTTTGTAGTCTATCTGTGAGGTGTTTGGCTCCGTAGCTCCATACTGCGCAGTTGTACAGTATAATCGGTTGTATCATGGATTTGTATAAGACAGTTTTTGTATGGATGTTTAGTTCCCTTCCTTTGAATAGAGCGTACAATTGTACATATCTCCCAGTGGCTTTTTTTCTTGTGTTCTCTATGTGACTTCTCCAGGTTAGTTTCGAGTCTATTGTAGTGCCTAAATATTTTGTATCTTTTTTAACAGGTATTTCTGTGTCGAATAAAGTGAGTGGTGCTGGGAGTTGTTTGCGTCCTCGGCTAATAATCAAAGCTGCTGATTTTGTGGGGTTAACTTTTATCCTCCAAGTCGTGAACCAAATTTGTAGTTCAACTAGGTACTTCTGCATTTTTAAGCTGGCAAAATTTATGTTTTTATATATGGTGTAGGCCATGGTGTCGTCTGCAAAGAGTCGTTCTTTTACTTGTGGATTGGTAGGAATGTCTGAAATATATATGCTATAAAGGTGTGGTGCTAGTGCAGATCCCTGGGGCACCCCAGCCCTTATGTCGTGTATGGGTGATTTGGTTCCGTCCATGACTACCTGAAACTTCCTTCGAGCAAGGTAACTGGCGATAATGTGGATGATCCATTGTGGGTAGTTGAATTTAATTAGTTTTTGAATTAGTCCTATGTGCCAAACTCTGTCGAATGCTTTTTCAACGTCTAGAAATATTGCTACGGTGTGTTTTTCTTCTTCAAATGCTTTTGTGGCGTCCTCAATTAAATTTAGTACGGGGTGAATAGTCGAGTGATTTTTCCTGAAACCGAATTGGATTTTTGGGATGATCTCATTTTTTCGCTAAATTTGTCTATCCTTTTTAGAACTAGTTTTTCAAATAGTTTGCTCATAGTGGGGAGGAGACTAATAGGCCTTCTGTTCTGAGGGAACATTGGGTCCTTTCCTGGTTTAGGAAGAGTTATTACTGTCGCCAGTTTACATACGTCTGGGAAGTGACAGAGTGTAAGTAGAGCGTTGAATATTGTCAGTAGCGTGAGTATTGCCCTCGGTGGTAGTTTCTGTAGTGTTTCGTTTGATAGTCTGTCGTGGCATGGCGCTTTATTTTTTGGGAGTTGTTTTATTGTGTAGTTTAGTTCATCTAGTGTTATTAGGTCCACCCGTGACACTATTGGTCTAAATAGGTATTCCCGTACTGATCTCTGTGCGTCCCTGACGAAGTCTGCGTCTCTCGGGTTTTGGTTTGGTGTAAACTGTTTCTCCAGAGTCACGGCTATGGCCTCCGCTTTCTCTGAGCTTGTATAGGCCATACCGTGCTCCCCGTGTATAGCGGGTACCGACCGTTTGTTGCCTGATGATTTAAGCTGTTTTGTGACTTTCCAGACTTTACTGGGGTCCATGGCAGCGTCAGTGATGTATGTGTTCCAGTTGTTGCATTTAATAGTTTTAACTTTACGTCTTACTTGTGCAGTGAGTCTATTGTAGGCTGTTCTGTGTTGTGGTGTTCTGTATGTTTGCCAGTCTCTCCTTGCCTCTCGTTTCTGGGCGAGCAGAAAGTCGAGGTCTGGGTGTTGGCGTCTCAAGTCATGTTTTTCCTGTTCTATTGCGGTGTTAGTTCTGTATGCTTCCTGTACTGTGCTGGTAAAGAGTTGGAGTGTAGTGTCTGCTTCTTCAGTGGTCGTGATGTTTATGTTTTCGGGTACTGTTTCGTCTAGTGTTCTTTTAAACCCTTCCCAGTTAGTAGTAGTTTTTTATTTTTTTAATGTTGTTTATCTGTATTTCTGTGTTTGTTGTGATCTCGCACACTATAGGGTTGTGGTCCGAGTCTAGTTCTTTAAGAACTGAGAGCTCTTCCGGTGTCACCCCTATATTGTTCAAGACCACGTCTATTACATCTGGCCTCTGTAGTGGGTTTGAGGGGTAAAATGTCGGTTCGCCAGGCCCGACTACCGTGTATCCCTTAGTGTCCGCGTGATCGTTTAGTATGCGTCCATTCCTATTGGTCAGTCGGCTATTCCAGTTCAAGTGTTTGCTATTCATGTCCCCTGCTAAGAATATATTGTCGAAGTTCGTAAGTTCGTCTAGGTCGCTCTGTAGTATTGTCTTGGTCGGTGGTTTATATATGGCCGCGAATAGGATACCTCCGTTCTTTGTATTTACTTTTATTGCTGTTGCTTCTATGTTTTGTAAGGTTTGAAAAATATGTAGGTAGTGGGGAATATTGTCTTTGATGAATATTGCTGTTCCCCGCCACTTCTGCCGGGTCTATCTGTTCTATATAGATGGTAGCCGAAAAAGTTAAGTCTCTTGTTTTGGTTTGGATGGGTTTCGTTGATTAGTCCTATATCTATTCCATATGTTTTAAAAAGTTCTTCTAATTCATTAGCCTGCGTCAGTATCCCGTTAGCGTTCCATATAAAAACGCGTAGAATGTCCTTGGTCCGCGTCTTGTCTTGTCTAGTCATCCTGATTTACAAAGTAGTCAGTCACTCCCTCTATCATGATAAACATTTTCTCTGTTGAGTCTGTTGTTTGTCTGAGCCTATTGAGATAAGGTTTGAAATGTGTAATGATCTTCATTATGTTTAAGTCTTTGAGTAGCCTAATTAAGTCTTTTATGTCAGAACCGGTTGAACCGGCTTCTTGTTGTGGGGGGCCTTGTGTTTGATTTGCCTGTACTGCCTGGGCGTAGGATCGGTGGATCTTGGCCGCCTCAGGGACGGGGGGGTTTGCCACGGGTCTCTGCCGCATTGGTGGGAAGCTCTGTGTGTTGGAGGGTGGGGGCATGGTCCGGGTCAAAGTTTTGTTCTGTGTGTTTGTCTTTGGTAGTTGTGCCGTCTTCTTCTTTTCTAGTAAGTCTAAGTACACCGGGCACTTGCTGTAATTCGCCGTGTGGCTTCCCATACAGTTTACGCATCGGGCAGGAGTGGTGGCGTCTTTTTTGGGGAAGTCTTTGGTGATGTGCTGTTTTAAGCACTTGACACACCGGGGGTTGTGGCAGTTATTCTTAGTATGGCCGTATCTTTGGCACTTGTGGCATTGTACAACTGTGTTGAGTGGTGGTATGTAGGGTTCGATCCTAACTCTGGTATGGTTAATTGACTTTATTTGGAAGATGGTGTTTGTGTCTGTGCTCTTTGCTTGAGTCACTTGGAAAGTAGGGAGAACTGTTACGGTCTGAGTCGTGTTGTCCGCAGCCGACTTCCTGGAGAATTGTCTCACGTCAGTCACTGGGAATCCCATGTCTTTAAGTTCTCCCTCTAGGTCACTGGTAGCCATGTTGGAAGGGAGCCCCTTGACTATAACTTTAACTGGTTTGTCCCTCGGTAGCTTGTAAGTGTGAAACTCCTGTTTTAGGTCCTTCAGTAAGTGTTGTATTAGGTCGTAGTCCTGCTTGTTGGTGGTGTGAATTTTTAGTCCGTTTGTGATGTACGTGATTTAATTGTACCTTGCCTGAGAGTGTTTTTGTCCTATCTCTTTTGCTACCTTGGCTATCTGAGAGTAGTTTTGTGTTCCTAGCGTCACTATTGGTGGGTAGTGTGTCTTGCGTGTGGTGGTTGTTGTAGGCAGCTGTTTGTCAGTGTTCTGGTCGAGTGGTGAGGGAGTATTGTTTTCGGCCCTTTTCAGGGCGTCGAACTTGTTCGTCAACTCTGTTGGTGTCTTTTTTGTCTGGGGTTGCTTGTGAGGTCTGAATTTCCTTTTCCGTCCTAGTTTGTCGGCCATCGTGAAAGTTCCCTGTCCGTCAGTGTCGGCTTCCATGTCTGAATTGTCTGTAGAGGAGTAGTCCATGTCCGTGTCATTTTGTTTGGTTTTCGGTCTGGTGTGGTCGGGGGCGGCCATTTCGCTCAGCCCTGAAAAGGGCAGGCTAGTGGCCAGTGTTGAAGGGTTAAGATACCCTCCTCTGTGCAGTGCGGGAGGATCTGTGATGTTGTCTGGTGTCCCGGAAGACGTGCGCCGACTGCGGGGTATTGTTTCGCAGCTGGTCTCGATTTACGGCCTACTGTGGCTTTGTTGGCACCGTTAGGTATCCACCACAGAAATTACCACCGAAACGTCCCTTCCGAGTTTAGTCTAGTGTGTGTGTTCGGGGTAAACCTGTCTCCTACACAATCTGCTCACGTTTGCCTTAAAAAAGGCAGGTTTGTCTTAAAAAAGACAGTTGCGGTTTTGCCTTGAAAACGGCAGCTCAATATAACACCTGGTGGCTCGAATCTCAGAGAACTATTGATATATGATATATGCGTGCCAACACATCGCACCACAACACTTTTATACCCTGAAGTGATCATATGCTCTCAGAGTGGACGGATAAGGGGGGGTATTATCTAGAAGCGTCCACAGAGCCCTGGAGTAACAAGCCACACGCACAACATAGCCTGTAGAAGGTTCCATAATATTCCACAAGGCTCTCGTTGAAAGCGCACGGCGATATTCACTTGTCTTTTCGTCCGATGAAGGGGAAAGGTGGGGGGGGGGTTCTCCGCCCCGCCCACGGCGAGCGCCAGCTCAGTCGGTTTTAGTGCGCGTTGAAGGTGGCGTCTTGTGTTGTGAAGTCGATTCCATTGCGAGTCAACCGGGACAGCATTAGGTGAGCGTTACAATCATCCCATGTTTCGTTGTGACAAGGTTACAATATCTCCCCTTGGAGGAAGATGAAGAAGTCCTCAACTCTGGGCGAATGAACGAGGGGGCGCCACCCTCGACATCCAGCTGGCTCGGAAGATGATGAGGCTGGAGAAACGTTGGGCCTTGGAAGAGGGCCATGGTTAGGGATGAAGTATCTCAGCTACCCGTACTCGAATATGTGTCCAGACTCCCTTGTAGGATGTCCACTCCCACGCATGCCGTTCTCCACACAATCCATAAGAGCCGGCGGCAGTGAACAGCCCTGCCTCATACCATGAATTGAGGCAGCACGCATCACGGTCGGCTCACGTATCTTGCACAGCAGCTCCACCTCTCGTGGTAGAAGGGGGGGGGGGGTCAGAAGGAAACCAGGAAGTTACTCTGAGAACACATAATACACAGGTTTACCATGTCCACAATCGATTTGATGAGTCTATTTCTCATCATGTCAGTCATTGGCACTCGCAAGTCCTACCTACACGGTCCATCCTCAGAGGGCAAATACGACCACATACAAGTCATTTCTGGGAGGCAACACCACACACGCGTACATGGTTAGTCCGGACACTAACACTTGTCCTTGGGCTGCGCCCATATGTGAAGTGAGCAGCACAGGCGGTGTCCAAGAAGGCGTGTCGCATAATCACATGTCCCACACGCCGTGCTTCAGCACAAGTTTTTGTTTGCTCAGGGGAGCAAGTTTAACACTTATTTTACACAAGTCCGAGACGTGCAGACTCGCAAGGATGAAGAGAGTTAAATTAAGTGGGGGGTTCCTACCCTCAATCCTAGAACCACAAAGCTGCGCCACTCTGCTCTCTTTGAGGGGAGTTGGGGCATGCTTTGTGGTTCTAGGATTGAGGGTAGGAACCCCCCCACTTAATTTAACTCTCTTCATCCTTGCGAGTCTGCACGTCTCGGACTTGTGTAAAATAAGTGTCAAACTTGCTTCCCTGAGCAAACAAAAATCTAACAGTCTTGTGCTGAAGCACGGCGTGTGGGACATGTGATTATGCGACACGCCTTCTTGGACACAGCCTGTGCTGCTCACTTCACATATGGGCGCAGCCCAAGGACAAGTGTTAGTGTCCGGACTAACTATGCACGCGTGTGTGGTGTTGCCTCCCAGAAATGACTATTAATATAAATACGCGGACTGCCGATCGTCGTTAAAGTTTTATGCTCATGGCATAGGTTGTGCAATACGCATCTGTGATTGCACAAATCATATCAGGTCTTTGTAAATATCGTTATCTATTAGACCGCTCCCAGCTACCGACGCAAACAGATGTGCGGGCTTAACGCAGCGCTATGTGCAACCACAGGTACACTTTGTTTAGCAAATACCCTCGTGACATTAGCGGTGCTCGTACGGACTTTCTAGGACTCTCGGCTATGTAAACTAGCGGTGTTTTCCACTCTTCCCTCTATGCAAATGCAGGCGCACTTCCCAATTCCTGATCTATTAGCGTAATTTGTATATCAACCGCTTAAAATGCTAATTACAAAACCCGACTTCCTCCCATCTTTAGTAGTATAATCTATTGCTAGGATAGCGCCTTAAACCGCGTGGTCATTCTTTATGTTAAGAACTTGCCGCTACGGGAAATGTTAAGCTAAATACCTGTTTTCATATTCGTTATAGATACAATTACCGAGTCTAATAGATTTTCCGTTCTCCCTACTTGCAAAATGCTGGTGCACTTCCTCTAATTTTTGGTTACAGTATCTATATTTAATATTACTTAGAAATTTATGTGGGAAGTTTTTCTAATAGATTTTCCATTCTCCCTTCTTGCAAAATGCAGGTGCACTTCCTCTAATTTTTGGCTTCCTAAAATTTTATTTAATAATTTCTCTGCTGTGTGTGTGTATGTGTAAATATTCCATGGTCTGTCTATCAAACGCGGGTAAAACATGGACTTTTTTCTCATTCTCGCAAATGTCGGGTGCATTGAGGTGTTCGTTGTAGTACGAAGAATGTATCAGTCTGCTACTAAATTATACATGTGAGATGATTCCACCCTAAACCATTATTTGAAATAAGTCTCTTCTCTAAACCTTCCCTCCAGTAAACACAATATAATATTTAGTCACAAGAGAATGTCTAGCTATTATGTTATGGTCAGATAAATAACTCGAGTGCTGAACAATAACGTTCATCCTCCCTCCACGCAGATGAAGGTACATAGTTTTTTAAATCACGCGAGGGAGATTAACGTTGTTGTCTATTTCCGTATCAGGTGAAGTCTGACACCCTACCCCCTAGATTACCCGATCACCTTGCGGGCACAAACTGTCCACTGAGTTTTTTTTCATTCACCCCAGCTGCGTTACGATGACTATGAAAGTAACGTATTTTATGATTTATTTCGCGAGTAGTTCCTTCACCGACAAGACGTGTATTGTGAGGAATGCCATACATCTAACATGGTCTGTATTCCGTGTTAAACTGTAGGTCCTCCATTTTCATCTCACATTCACCCGAACGGGTAGTAATACGCTGTGCTAATATTGCATGGTACTTGATACCAGAGCTGATGGAGTTTTTAGCATCACTAATAGGTGTTATTACGGTAACGTCTCTACGCTGTTAAATGCACCCGCATTTATGCAACTGAGCATTTTTTTTCTACTAACATTAACGCTGCCTGTTCGTTTAAATGAGGGTACACTTTGTTTATCAAATACCCTCGCAACATTAGCGGTGCTCGTACAGACTTTCTAGGACTCGTAGCTAAGTAAACTATCGGTGTTTCCCACTCTCTCTCCACGCAGATGAAGGTACATTCAACTTTGGGTAAATAAGCGAGGAGGCCCTCGTTCTCTAACACCTAATATGATTTCGTCACTTATTCCACTCTTGCATCGTACGATTGCCAGCTCTGGTGCTACTTGGTTATTTTAATAAGAGCGTGGCAAGATCGATCTCTGACAATGGAATATTGCTTTAGCAGAGAGATACAGAACACTATATTATATTGTTTTTTATGAATAAAAAGCTTATTAATTGGTCAGAAATATTGTTCTCTGAAAAAATAACGTTTATTTAATTTTTTTATTACAGGTGACCATCACCGGTAAAACGATCTATCCCCCGAGACCATTTTAAGTCCCTATGTCTTCCTTCTGTCTGTTTCAGCTTCCTTTCCTGGGTGGTGGAACACTAGATAATTACGACTGAGTTTCCATTTTAGAATCAGGTTTTGATAATAACTACGGGAAGGTCGGGGTTTGATTCCGCAACAAGTTATTTTTTTCATAACTCGTTTTCCAATTCCAACTCGGGAAAATTGAGATACATCCCCTTAGTAAATCTAGTGACGATGAACAGGGTGTGTGTGTGTGTAAATATTCTATGGTCTTTCGCTTTTTACATACAGTTTATTATAAATATATATATTAGAAACTCACTGTTCTTTTACATTATCAATAATGCATTTTATTTATTTATCTGAAATAAAATACGCGTGGTAAGACGCGGTGCTAGATATTTTGATTTTAAAACGGACAAGTTGAGCGTTGCTCTTGAACATACATGTTCACTTCAGCTAGTGTCCGAGCTTGAGTGACTTGCAACGGTTCTTTTCATGGTGGAGGGAACGGGGTGATGCGACTGCCTATTCCTGGTGATTCAAGGCAACGACTCCTCGATGTGTGTCGAGGTTAATACTTGGTTCATTACCCCAAGAGGAACAATCCCAGAAGGTAATGACCGGCTCTGGGGGGAGGGTGGAGGGGGCGGAGATAATTCCAGTGTTCATGACCTCCAGTGGGTGGAGGAAAGTGAAAGGAAGTGCTTGGCCAGCGTGCCCTTGGTGGAGATGGTTACACGCTGTCACTTGATAGCATGCAGCTGGAGATAAAGGTTCTCAAATCATGGAGCGCGAGCTACGGGTGGCTCTATGCTTCATCAAATAAACTACAGCGCCCTAATCGATGAATAAAAACTCCAACACCTCTATCCTACCAATTAATTAATTAACAATAATCAATTAACGATAATTAATTAACAATCATTAATAATTAATCATCAAGAACCAACATGTCCGGGGTTTGTTGGTGAGTGGGCTGTAGGGGGGAGGCCTGGAGGAGAGGGTTTGTAGGGGAGAACATTTCAAAGAGGTCAGGGGTGGGGTGCGGGCCGGAAGGAGGGCTGGAATAACGGTAAATCAAGGAATCTCGTG
Source organism: Timema cristinae (assembly GCA_039000515.1). Classification (NCBI taxonomy): domain Eukaryota; kingdom Metazoa; phylum Arthropoda; class Insecta; order Phasmatodea; family Timematidae; genus Timema; species Timema cristinae. The sequence goes on from JBCFYV010009882.1 coordinate 25,022,705, forward strand.
GTGTGTGACGTAGGGTGTTGAGGGGTCCAGAACACTACTACTTGCGATAGAGCGATGACGTCATCGGCAAAACCCATTGCAAGTGAGGGTTGTGACATCATTCAAGGTCGTGTCTCGACTTGTCTTGTCAACCTGCCAAACTCGCGGCAAATATGAGTGATAAGGGTTGTGACAGAGCGATGACGTCATCGGTAAAACACATTGCAAATGAGGGTTGCGACAACATTCAAGGTCGTGATCTATTCTTGTCTTGACTTGTCTTGTCAACACGCCAGTCATCAGGAAAACACATTGCACATAGAAAGGGGGGGAAAGAGTTTCCGGTGGTCAATGATCTCGTGTACTAGCTCACTGTTTCAAGGTCACGATCTATTCCTGTCTCTACTTGTCTTGTCAAGCCGCCAAAATGGCACCAGGTATGAGTCATAGGGAAAACCCAGGGGGGAGTGTTGCGACATCACACGCAATAATTACGTCACACAGATCGAGGCGGCTTTATTTGTCGAGCCGCCAAACTGGCGCCAGTCATCAGGGAAAACCCATTGTCGGGGAGGGTTGCGACATCATTCAGGGTCACGATCTATTCCTGTCTTGTCCAGCCGCCAAAATGGTGCCAGTCTTCAGGGAAAACCCGTTGCCACCACAAATAAACCTTTGCGACATTAAAGAAGGACAACAGGTCGCAAACCCCATGTCGTCATGGAAATAACCAGAGGTGAAATTCAGGTCAGACGGAAATATACTGGCACCAGGTATGAGTCACCAGGGAAAACCCAGGGGGGAGTGTTGCAACATAACACGCAATGATTACGTCACCGGGAAAAAGGGTTTTGATCCGTTTGTGGAAGTGGAGTTCCCATACGTCCCCTAGCTTAGGCTTTGTTCATTAAATCTTCCAACACGACGAGTTAAGGTCCAACCTGGATTATAGAATCAAAATTTTCAGGTACACCTTTGTGCACACGTGTTTTAAATTTAAAAGAAAATTCTCTATAAAAGTGTTTTTCCCGCAATTATACGTTCCCGCTAATATAAGTGTGAAAGGGTAAACAAACACATATATCGATGTGTACTCGTCTAGTGACGCTTTAAAACTAAAAATTATGATTACAAATTTATAATGGGGTCGACGAACCATTTCCTGAGAAAGTTTACATTTGAAAGCATACAGATTGAATTTAATTTTTTAGATTTGTATCAGAAACATTTATAATATATATGATGGTTCAGTTCTTTTAAAGAGGAAAAGGCCAAATCTAACATATCAATTACAAGTTTTTATCGAGTCTTTTTCGTATAAATTTTATCTTCTCATTCCCCTTAACATAAATTATAGAAGAATCGAGATTCACAATTTTTAAAAGTGTATTCAATTGATTAGTGATCATATCACAGTCGTCCCACTGTAGGCCGTGATGAATAAACATAAGCCAATCACATTGTTTTTAAATATGAAGCGGTAATTCTGAAAACGAATACGGGGCCTTAAATTTCCAGTGATGTTCCACAATTCCGCACATAGCTAAGCTACATTCTTTAATTATGAACATAATGTTCTCACCTTTAAACCCCTGAAAATCTACGCTAACATTAAAAATGGCTGAACAGAATTTTAGAACCAAACCGCAAATAAAAACAAAGAACAGTCAGTATCCACCTTGGCTGACCATTATGCAAACTTTTAAAAAAAAATAGTCACATACATAGACTTTTTCGTCTACGATTATGTTAGACATTGTCCACATTTTTTCTTAATAGACGGGGGTCCATCATTTTGTGTTAACCCCTTATTATAATGTTCCAAACAATATTTGTAATATTTCAATTCTTCATGTACAGAGGTAAAGAGTAAATTCCAAGCGTGTTTGATTTCACTACAGGCGTATTCTTTAATACATTCTATAGACAAATTATTTAACTATTCGGCAGACATCAGACACAAATCCTGCTTCAAAGAGTACGTGAGGATGGACGCGTTGATTTTATCCATCATACTGAATTATAATGACGGATGACTCGGTCTTTTGTGGTGATGTGCTCGATCTAAATCCTCCCTCCCGTCTCTGAGTGTTTGATGTTGAATCAAAAAATAAAAATGTGGTCAACTATACCTGTATAGTACGGATGTGTTGTTATTTAATCTCCTACGTTTAATGAATCCAATATTATAGTTTTTGTATTCATCTCAGAGACGAAGATAGGGCCTCTTTTTCTTTTAATCTTTCGATGGTTGGTCACGTGTACGGGGTCCATTTCTTTAAAATCATGTCTTTAATAGTCGTATAGTTTACAATCTTTGTGTTTTCATAGTTTAGCGTTATACACCTGACTTTGCTGCTAGACCTGTATTCATTCGTTTCGGTCCACCAAAAACAAACACTTTAATGTATTCTGTCTCAGAGAAATTGTTCGGTTCGTTCATCACATCACCCAGTTTGTTGCTTGACGGTATTTTTTACGTGTCTCTAAGTATTATCACGCTGAAAATAGAGTCGGTGTCGCAGTAAAGACAATAACCACCCAAGTGCCTAAGATATGAATATAATTTCATAGGAGTACTGGTGGGCACGTACGCGGCTATAGGCACGTTGACCCGTGTCCAGGAGGAGAGACGCATTCTCGTGGTACGTCCACGAGATGCAAGCAACCTCATCGTTTGGAAAGATTATATTCAGAACCTCTGTTCCGGGCTGGTGAGTAGTTAAAAATAATTTGGTTGTTCACTATGGTGATCTTGGTCTTGTCCTCATTCAGTGAAAATCGTCCCCAGAAAGAGTTCAATCACAATTTAGCAAGTTCATGCTTTCCTGGATTCTTAATGATTTTATTTATATACATCATTATTCTCTCAGATTTGTAATAGTCATTAATGTAACTTTTTTTGTCTGCGCCTGTTATAACCCTTCCAGGGTATTCCGACACCTCATGTTTGATCTTGAGGAACTTGTTTATATACTCAACAAGAAGTCCCCTTCTTTGGTTTGAGGGTCAAATGGGTAGTTTTATATTCCTAAATTCACGCACTCAAACCAACTTATACCCCATTTCTAAGGCTATTCGAATCTCGTCTACTGTCCATGTGCCTGTAATATCTCTGTCAGAGTCATTGTATGTACAATCACATTGGTTCATCTCGTTTTCACAAAAGGAGCATAAACTAAACATTAACTTTGATAGAGTCTTGTAGGGTAGTACGGAGTGGTACAATTATCTAGAAGGCAAAACAGTACATTTAATGAGACCCTCTCAATCTACAACGTCATCGGGACAGTCGTCGACGAGAAAAATATTTATTGGATGACCTATAGGAAAATTAAAATATTTGCACATCCACGGGTACAAACTACATATCTAAATATCCTATTTTCTCATCGGGGTTAGTCTTATTGTGTAGAGTTATAGATTCACAACGTCCACCATAAGTGCATCACGTGGATTGAGGTGAGTTGTTCGAATCTTGATGTGATTGTGAACTCGATGTCTAATTCCATGTCCTCGGTCAGTATTTTGTCAAAGTTGCACACTTTCATAGTTGTCATAATGTACTCTGCAGATCTAAATGTTCTATTTCTCAACAGAGTGCAGAGTTAGGTGAGCGTCTCTTTATTCCCTGCTATAGTAGTGTCACGGTTTGAAAGACATGTATATCCATGGAAGAAACAACCTTCAAATTCAAAAATGTCCCTCGTCGTCTCACAAAAGCCATGATTTCTATCACACGTCCGTTGAAGGTATGCTGTATGTGAAAATCGGTGCGAGTTTTATGCAGATAGACTAACCATTTTATGGCTTTCGCAGACTGTATCCTCCTTTGTACAGGATGGCTTTCGTATCAGTATCTAAAAAAGGTTTTCTAAATAACGCACAACGACGAAATGATGATCGATTACTTAAACACGTCCGTCGAACCTAGTTTAGAAATAGTTGAAGAAATGTACGGCAACCCTTGCGTAATATATTTACGTATTCTACACAATAGGCCTCTAACTCTGACTTATTAGCGAATATATGCTGCTGCGCTAGCTTCTTAGCGTGCTATACCATAAAGTAATTTCACTCACCAGGTATGTTATATTTCACGCCAAACATTTTTGGACCAAGCATCTCACCGATATAATTTAAATTTTCTTCAGTATTAAAAATATAGGTGTATTGTCCTTTATTGAAGTCCAGCCCAACCGGTTTCGGGATCTGGCTCAATGGCATAGGTAGGAAACTCTCTTTAAATTGTATGTTGTCCATAGTCATTCAGAGTATTTTAATTCCGTCCACGATGATTTTAGGGGTGCAGTTTAATGACAGAAAACTTTTTAGGATAAATATCACTTTGAAGCCCTGCAAATTGTGTGCAAGACAAATAATCTTATTGGTAAACAGCCTCGGTCATCTTAGGTATTCGATGAATTCATCTACCGTATTATCTCAAAAGGAATAAGATCGTTTCCCGCATTGTTCGCAATACTCGTCCATTTAATCGTTAAGCTAAAATATTACACAATAATGTTTTACGTGAATGAAATTCGGCTCTTGTTTTAAAAAGTCGTCGGTTATAGTGCAATCTTGCCTAGTCTTGAAATCGTAAAATACCATTAGATATTTATTGTCGATTTCTTTTTGACTCAAAGTCTGCATGTAACAACGATTAGGGTTTTCTTTATTCTGTTTGCAAATCCAATAATAAGATTTAAAACATTGGTGATTACTCCCCTTCGTTTGTCGTAAATACTACACCTGCCTTAAATCACAAACACTTTTCCTACCGCGAATTTATTCGATTTATGATTAACGAAACAATCGTCATACCTAAAAAATCTGTTACAATAATAATTAGCTTGCGTACAAACACGGAGGTGTGGACATACACAGTGAACAACTAGTTTTACACGAATGTCTCGCACCTCTTTCAAAGCAGGTATTACATCCGTCGAAAAATTATTTAAATGAAAAGCTGTTGCCATATTGATTATTAAGTTGAATTGATGCACGACGTCATTGTACAATAGGTTAATGTATCTAGTCGAAGACGAAATCCCCTCGTACCACAATTAGGGATGGGTTGTGAAATCACAACCGGCTCCTTTGTCACTGCTCCTCTGACGTCACATTGACAACCTGTTCCTGACATACGAAAGGAGCTGTTCCTTTTTTTGTCACTGGTCCACGGATCAAATACACGCTGTAACAGGTTCGGAGTAAACTTGTTCCTCATCTCTCTGTCACAGGCAGCGCTGGAACAGGTCCAAAGTAACCTTGCTCCTCGTCTCTGGCACAGACAGCTTAGGAACAGGTCCAAAGTAACCTTGCTCCTCGTCTCTGGCACAGACAGCGCTGTAACATGTCCGGGTCAACCTTGTTCCTTTATACTCCGGAGATTTTTGGAACAGTCGTACAGTAGAAAGGAAGTGGATGCTTTGTGTTCTTGTCAGAGCGCTGAGATCAGGTCCGGCGCAACCTTACTTATCTATCATATAGGCCTAGCTTAGAGTTGGTTTGGGAGTCACAAATGAGTTTTGAAGGGGAAAGCTTTTGTAGAACAAAATATTATTTCCACAATACAAGCACAATATGTAATATATTCTCACAATAAATGATTACGTTGATGATGAACATTGAAGGGACCCGCTTGGTGATCAACTGATTTAAGGCAAGGGTCAACAATCTACCGACTGACTGATTTTATCTAGCCCACAAAATATTTAGCAAACAAACAATTTGTTTAAAAAATAGACTTAATAGCTAGTTACTAATTGGGAAATGTAAAATTGAACTTTTTTTGCTTTACTTTTTTTCAAATTATCCAAACATTGTTTAAAACTCCATTAATCCCACAATATCAAAAAGGTTGCCAGCGTCTGGTCTCTGGCTTCACTCTCGCACTAGAATGGACTACCAATGACAGGGAGATTGAGGTTCTATTCCGGTTGGGGGCACCGAGGGGGATTTTTCTTAACTTTTTCAACTCTCATTCCAAACAAATGTGGGTGCACTTCCTCTAGAATCAACAAGCTTCATCTCTAACACATTGGCGTAATTGGCATAAATGCGTAAAACCCGAATGGGAAGTAGACGCGGTAAAACAAAAAACTTAGGCTGGGAGTAGGTACGAATACTGTCATTGTGACAAAAAGGAGAAGGCAAAAAGAACAGGTCCAGCGGTGGAGCAGTAACAGATTTCTCCTGCTCCGCTAAAGGAGCAGTTTCTCCCATCCCTAACCACAACACGTTGACCCTCGAGAAAGTATTGTATACAGGTAATTTATATTGGTCACCAAAATAGCGTTGACATTTATCGAGATGATCGCCCCTGGATAAATCTATGCACGTTTTTTCGAGAAGGTCATCTAACAAATTGTAAATTATAAATCCCTGAATATATGACGTATAATCATAATCATTACTGACTTTGGCTATCGCTATTACTACAGCGTACGCCAAACAATTCGTCAATGATTTAACGACTATGCTCCTTTTATGGTGATTCAGATATTCGTTTGAAAGACACCTTATTTTTAATGATCTGCCATGACCCATCATCATTTTGACATGATTCACTCTAATCACCAATACATCGGCTATACCTAATCGGGCGTTACTCTGAATAACTTTTGTCAATGTATTAATAATAATTTTCACATAAATTTAGTCGCATCTATGATATGAAAGCCCGAACATTTGTCCAGATTATTCTCGGTGTTCGTGATCATAAGTCCCATTAAATAGTAAGGTGCCGTATCTCTAAGAAAATATGTCAATATACTAGACAAACATGTAATTAGGTAATGCACCGTATTCACGTTCGCAATCAAAGGCTAGAATGGAACTAAAATATATATTTCTGATGTATTGAACTCTATATACTTTCGTCCTGTCTTGCTTATTATGATAAACAAGACGTTGCTGTTGCCAGTGTCTGTACGGCTTGCGTAATCAAAAATATTGTTTAGTTGTCGTTCAGTATTGTTGGGTATAGCATTGTCTGACGTAGTGGGTCTAACAATGTCGATCGATTCTTAAATGTATTTAATGTTTGTGCCTTAGACACTAAAAAAAAGTGAGAATATTAAATATTAGTATAAATAATAAATCTAACACTGATAATAATAAAGACAGAGAGAGAAATAATAATAAAATTTACTGACTTTTACCAATAGACGAGAGCTCAATATTTTCTATGTGACAGATTCTTCTCACTCGGCACGATTTTAGAGAAATTATACTTTGAAGAAATAAATTCCCCTTTTATAATCGTCGACTCGTTGGCGGATGCTTGTTTTCAACTTTGTTCCTGGTGAATTTTTTCACAACTTTATGTAACCTTAAGACTGTACTTGTCTTGTTATTTACACACCTTGACTTACACCGCGAGATTATATTTTTTAAAGGTAGACATTGTTCATCTTGAACTTACTTTTTAGAAATTACCTTGTCCAGACTTGTTTGCAATTTTAAAATGTTGTCAATATATTTAAATTCTGATATATAAAAATGCATAAACATTACTATAATGAAATCAGTTGACGACGTGTGCTTTAACAAACCTCTTTAATAGTTCAAGCGTCGCCATATTGAACGTCAATCTATGTAGTCTATTATTTTAATTTTTTTTAATCTTTGTAATTTATAATTTCTTAAAATATTTTTACATCTTTGTAATTCTATTATATATATTAAATCTACTTTTGTCTTTGTTTTACGCTACTGAGATGTTTATGAAGGAAGTCAATGCTGCTAAGAGCGAGACACAATATATGTCACTTAGAAATCTATCCAAACACAGCAAATTAAAAATTATATTTTTCGAGCAGTGGGACACTAAGCTTGGAAGAAGAATTCACAAAAAGTTTTTTAAACGATAGTCCTGTAGGTTTCTTTCTCCCAAAAAATTTTCACACTTATGTACTAACGAACATATTGAACTTGTCAATAAATTTCCCTCGAACTTAGCATTAATTTATGAAGGTGTGGGTAGGGATAATTCTATCAAACATAGGATGTTTGAAATTTAGTAATCTAGTAGAGTTAAATACACAATTGATAATTCAAAGATTATAAAGTTTAAACTATGGTAATATTGTTTTAAAATTGGAAATATAGAGTTCAGATATGTGAATTTTCTAGTCAAAATCAAACGTAACTCTTAAATAGCATTAAGTCTATAACTATACTAATTTTACTAATAAATGTTTTATGTAATCAGTATAACATTTCTTGGTAATTAGATATTTAAAATTGTAATCGTCTGATATTCCATATCATGTATGTATGTTGAATTGTTTTTTCTATTAACTAATTCTAATCTAATGTTCTTGAGTTATATTTATGAATATATTTTTATAAATAGGGTAAAAGGTTAAATTATACATGATATTTTTGAATATTAATTAAAGAAACGATTTTTTTAAGTATTCCAATGAATTTGAATATACAATTATGGTAAAATTGTTTTTAAAATTGAAAAAGTAGATTTCAGAAATTAATATTAAATTAAAAAAAATTAATTCGAATCATGTCAATTTGCTATTTTCCCCTGATGGATTAAACAATAGAAGTTTAGAGTTTTAAATTAAAAAATAGTCTAAATCAGTATTTTCTCTATAAATGGCTAATAATATGTTTTAATAAAAAATGTTTAATAAAAGTAAATTAATTTGTCACATGACAAAGTCACCTATGTCTCCTACTATCTAATTTGGTAATATCGTAGAGGCTTACCTTTATCTCTAACTTCTATGTTATTATTAATTTTTATTAGAATGTATTCTCAAATTTTTGAAAATCTAATCTATTATAGTTTTATTTTCACAACTAAACCCCTAGTTGAAACTTTATTTCAATAACATCTAGATTATTAACAATTTTAATTTGATATATAAAATCAAATATACTAAAGTGGACTTTGTACAAATAATATTGTATTATTTATTGTATTTAAACATGTTTATTTATTAAATAAAAGTATAATCATTATGAAATTGAGTAAATAAAATAAGTTTTAACTTACCCCTCAGGATGTGTAGGTTCAATGATTATATAAATTATTTTAAAATCTGACGACACATTGATGTGCTGATCAACCGCTTTGCCACTCATTCTTAACTTAACTTATCTCCGAAAGCTACCTGCTTTTGTACGCTTCGTTTTCAAACAGGTGACCCCAATATGGCTTTATTTAAACAAGTTTTAAATTAAAACCTTTGTGTGGTTAGGACACTGGCCTAAAACAACAACTTAAAACCTGATGAAAGATGGTCAAGTCTCTTCGATTGCATGCTACCACTATATTCATGCTCACCTGAGAGTAAGATTTCACTACTGTACGAGTCATATAATTTATATTAAAAAAGTAGGTTTTACCACTTTATAGTCTATATAAATATGACGTAATTAATAAACATCACAAGTAGAGTTTTGATAGTTACGGTGGATGCATGCTTGCCTGAGAGCAAAATTTATGTGTCGTAATATTTTCCTACTTTTTAAGTGATATATTTGAGTCGTATAACTTTTATTTGAAAAATTATAGACTTTACCACTTTAGAATCTATCTAAATAGAACGTAATTAATAAACATGACATGTAGAGAAGTGGCGGTTCTTGTGTAGGCACTGCGTAACTGCAGCACCCCCCTATTTCCACTTAATATTATCGATAAGATTCAATATAATGAGTCCTTTTTTCTTTAATTCCTTATTTATTTTGGTAGTACAATATATATTCCTTAAGCTTAATGTCACTACTTCAGTAGCCATCCCCCAGTTTAATAAAAATATACATAAATATTTGTATGGAACTATGCCCTTCACAGTGCCAGTGACGTGGTGTTTGACTGTTGTGTGCATACGCACATAAGAGGGGGTGAGGAGGAAGGTGGGACTGCCAGGTAGAGAGAGCACTATTCCTCTCGCAGTGCCGGCTCCGGCGTGATGGTGGAAGGAAGTGTTTTTTTAATTCAGCGTGTGTTGTGCTTGAAAACCGTGTACCATATTCTTGAATGTGGTAAAGTGAAGAAGAGTGTAGAATTAGATTATTATTCTGTTTCCAGCTATTCTATTTGATTCATTGTTTTGGCTTCTTTTATTTAACAGAAAGACTAAATGCGCTTGCAGTACTTTCAATGGAGAAAAATTTCCTCAATTGTCATCCAGAGATCAAGGAGAAAATTATTGAACTTTTTGCGAAATTAAATCAAGAGGAATGGATTTCATTTTTAAATGAAAAGATCAAGCTTTAACTGTAACAATTTAAGTTAAATAAGGTAAAAAAAGTTTGGTTTTTTCCTTAAGCTTTTATCAAGTTCCTGAATAAATTTTCTTTTTATACATGTTTTTTTACACAATTTTAAAACAAAGTCTAAGAATTTTCTGGAGCAGCACCCCCACTAAATTTAGCTACAGGCCACCACTGATGTAGAGTATTGATAGTTACGATGCATACATGCTCACCTGAGACTAAAATTTAGATATCTCTTAATATTTTCCTATTGTTTAAATGATATATTTGAGTCAAACAACTTATATTTAAAAAATATAGTGATTACCACTTTAGATTCTATCTAAATATGATGTCATTAATAAACATAAAAAGTAGAATATTTATGGATACGGTGTTTCGTCGTTTCTTCTATTTAATTGAGTTATATAACTTATTTTTATATTTAAGTCTAATAATACTTTGAAATCCATCTAAATATGACATCATTAATAAACATCATACCATTGTGATGCCACTCTCATACGTCTACTACATTTTATATATACCCCTCCCATCAAACGTCATACTCTTTGACGTCACAGAATCTTAAATCATTCAAACATGATGTATTCTATTAATAAACGTCATGCTCTTTTGACGTCACTGTCATATGTCATCTTCACTTTTATTTATTTATAACATCTACTTCTAACGCCTCTAATCAAACGTGATACTCTTTTGACGTCACAGAATATTTTAATTAATTCAAAACTGATTTATTTTATTTATAAACACCAGACTCTTGTGACGTCACTGTAATACGTCACCTAATTTATTTAAATAGTTTTAACATAGCTACCCCTCCCATATTCTCATTTCCGATAGACTAGATATAGTCTGGCTATTACTACAACTAATGGGATAGAATAAATCTTAGCAGTGGAGTGTTAAGATAGAGAACATTGAGTTTCAACGGAAACAAATAATACTGGGGACTTATAGGCTAAAAAATCCTAAATTTGGAATTTCAAAACAGCATTATCGTAACTCGAATACTTCACTTGAGTAAACAGACCGTAAACCATACTTACCAGGGAATTTAGCATCTGTATTTTAGCTGCGTCCCGATCAGCTGATGAAGCTTAAATCAAGATCTACTTCACTACGCACAACATACGCTATTCGATGGAATAGTTTATCTAGATTTGTAAGTATCAGCTTGCCACGTACAACTACAGCTTGTGTCATCAATGCAAGTGTGACTACTTTGTATTTTCGCTGAAGCCGAGCATCAGAAAGAGACTTGCTTTCAAGATTTTTCACTGTGGAGGTGCCTTGTTCTAAAGCTAGGTCACAGTTAAAGCTTCATCACCGACAACACCACTGGATAGGAAAACGAGGAGATCACGTGGTTTTTCAAAAGGTCAGTGCATCCGCAACTATTCAGTGAATATCTCCACGGGCTGAAAATCCCGCCTTTTTCAAGCTCGTCCGAGATCAACATGTTGGTGAGAAAGTGTCGTGCTCACACTTGCAAAATTTTCCAAGGCATCTACAACCTTCATAGATGATGGCATTGAATGTATCCAACAAGCAAGCGTAGCCTCAGATATTTCACGTCCACGTGTTAGGCTTCCTGTAACTTTCAAATTCTTCACCAGGACCTGCTCGATGGTCATATCCGTCCTAATCCCACTACAAAATTTGAGTGATCAGCAAATTGTGAAAAATACATTGTCGATGAGGTCTTAAAAGTCGATTACAGTTATGCCATCTGTTGCAAGCATAAGTGGACTTATTTTTCATAAATAGTATTCCCGCCAGCATGCAAGAATGGGAGCATCTTCTGTACGCTGTATAGGTGTAGTCTACAGTCTCCACTGTGTTCTGTTCATACTAACAGACGCATAGATTCCACTTGATCAAAATACTGGACCCATAATTTCTATGTTATGTTTCTTTTAGCTTCTTCTTTAAGAGTTGGTTTAATTGCAGTTACAACAGCCATAACAGGAGAGGACACTTTCAGATTCTTTTCTTACATTCTCAATTGCTTCTTTGACCATGTCTCCATTTTCCACTGTATTCTCTATTAGCACGGAACATATGACACTTTGGGTCAAAAAATTAGCTCGTAACGCTCTAGCATAAGCGTATCCTGTCATAATGTGCACTACCGAATTCTTCGCAAAAATATATTCCCAAAGCTCTTCCAATCAGTTATTTCCATAATTTTTCCAACGGCCCCCATGAAGGACATTAACAAGGGAACCCTCCAAGCCGTACAGTTACCAATGAAAGAGGAGAACAGCTATCCGATACTAAAAATTTATCCATCACCCTTACATACAGGGGCTGGTCAGATGTGACAATGCATAAAGACTGGCTTTGCTTTTTGCGCTCTTCTGCAGTGAATTATAGGCAAGGGTATATTGTTGATGGATTAGTCGGGTCAAGGTTTACCATGGGAAGGGCCAACACTGTAGATTTTTCGTAGAGATTTTTGTTGGACTTCGTAATTGTTTCCATAAAACCACTCCAGCCTACAAAGTTTACTACCTTGCAGCCTGGTCCTGACATCCTCTTAGCGTGTCTAAACATTTGATTAAATTGGCATTCTGGCGTTTGATCTCGAGTAAAGTTACATCTTCTAATGGCTTTTTGAGTCCACTTTTTTATCTGTATATAAGCAAACTTTCCAACTTTAGCTATAGACGGCACTGACTTCGGTCATGGGACTTTATTTCCATTGTTCACAAAAGCATCCAGCGTTACACAAATTATGCCCCCACCCCCCAATTACGTGAAACGTACCATAGCCGTCCCTACTACAAACATTGTGATCCGCGTTGTCGAATATGTACTGAACAAACTCGCATTCATCTAAGGATGTCCAAACTTGTTCAGTTACTGAAGTTTCAAATTTTAATTATTCAAGAATGAGGAGAATAATCCCATAACATGCAACAGATTTATAAGTGTGCGGAACCGGTAATTCCTGTGTAAATAAACTGATGTACCCAATTGGATTGGAGAAACAAACGATTTAGGAAGCATGGAGGATATAATCGCATGGGTTGTGGTTATCAATTTAGCTACAATGATGTCCCATTTAGGGTTTTGGTCACATTCTCTAAAAATCGTTTAAGGGTGTCTGGAACTAAGTCACGCCCTCCCGATTGAATTTTCTCAAAGAATGGGTATGTATCAGTTTCGTACACCATAGAACATCTTTAATGATCTCCACTGCCATTGCTAAGATTCTATTTTTCATCAACAATATTTCTTTGTATCATCGCGAAGCAATTTCAGCTAATATACAACTTGCTATATTCCAGAAAGATAGTATTGTACCCAATTTGCCTCTGATAATTGATACTAGTATCCTTTTACCTCAGTGTTAAACTATCCTGTTCTTTAGGTGTTTCTCAGTGTAGAAGTCCTCACCCGGAGATAGCTCACACACTGTTCTGTAAAGGTAACTCAGTAGATATTGGCATTCGTCATCATTTTCCATGTATTCTCACAGTTTAAAAAAACTGTGTTTTTTCATTCATCCACATTCCGAGTCTGTTCAGAACCTTCACCTGGAATATGTGTACTTTAAGGCACAAATTTAGAAAAGCATTTCTGATGGTACTTCGCTTTTGTGGCAACGAGGTCCAACAGAATTAACTCTAAACAAAACTTGTTGCCCCCTCTCATCATCCTTCTCCATCGCACGAGATGTATTAGTTTGGATCAACGTCAATGTAGCGACACAACGTACTGCCCCATACTGATCCGGATTTTTTTTTCCAATCCTCAAACTCTGTTGACTTCCTACAAAATAAGCAGGATTCCTTAAAATAAAAAAGATCCACTTTTTTGCTTAATTTAGTGGTTTTATTCACATTTTTGTCTTTAACTGGCACTGTGTTTATGTGACGAGTGTATTCCTTCCTGTACTTAGTATGCACTGTTACACTCTCTTTCTCACATAAAGTTTCAAACAAATCATCAGCCCGACATAAAACTGATAGATCGCAATTTTTTCTAAGCCTCTGGCAAATACGACACCACCATAGTCACCAGTAGCGTCTCGTGACCAAAATTCTTACCAAGCTTGGAAGGGGTACCCAAGCTTAAAAGAGGTGGTCCCGGATTTTTTTAAAAAAATTATCCTTAAAGAAGCTATTTTAATGTAATTTTTTTATGATAGCTGTGGATTTGGACGTGCTTCTGTAATTTACATTATTGTGTTATTACTTATTTTAGACATAGGGGAGGAGGGGGCACATTTGAACAGTTTGAATTTCCCACCTAAATATAATATTTTCATTAAGTTTCCAGTAATGACAACAGATGGCAGCTCTTCTGATGAACTGGCCATCACTTGTGTTAGAGTGCTTAGAAAGCATTATTTATTTCGAATTTCATAAGGATATTCTGACAACGTAAAAATTTCAAAGGTGAGTTGAACTACCTAATATTAAAACCTAATGAATGTACTTTTTAGAGATTATTATAGAACTAAAATATTTCCTTCTTGTTTCTTTTAATGAATGGTTGTACTTGGTAGGGTTATGTGGGGCACATTTGAACAGCCTATTGGGGGCACATTTGAACAGTGTTCAAAAACTGCCCACTGCATTAATTTAAACCACATTGTGAAAAATATATTTTTTTAAATTTAATAGAACAATTTTATTGATGTTAATATTATTTATTTTTAGGGCACAGTAATGGTTCGTACGTATATCAAGAAAAGAAACAAGCCTGAAATATCTAATAAAATTATTCAAGAAGCCGTTAGGGCTGTCTGTGAAGAAAAACTCTCATTAAGAGCTGCAGCTTCAAAATATTACATGACCCACACAGCATTATTTTACCAAGTGAAGAGATTTAATAAAGGTGATGAGGTAAGTGAAAAATATGGTTCACGATACACCAGTCAACAAGTGTTCTCCGAGAATCAAGAATCCCAATTAGTTGATTACATTATTAAATGTTCTAAAATAAATTATGGCATGACTTACACAAATATACGTAGATTAGCATATGATTATGCTCGTCAAATAGTTTGCAAGTATCCCGAAGCATGGAATAATAACAGAATTGCTGGAGTTGACTGGCTTCAGGGTTTCATGAAGCGGCATGACAACCTTCTTTCACTGAGAAAACCTGAGAACACCAGTCTGTCTAGAGCTACAGCGTTTAACAAAACCAATGTCATGGAGTTTTTTGATAATTATGAAAGAGCTTTGCAATCAGGAGAGTTCACAGGTGATAGGATATACAATGTGGATGAAACGGGTGTTGCAACAGTTGTGCAAGCTCCAAAAGTTGTCGCTCAGCTTGGTGCATGCCAAGTGGGACAGGCAGTCTCAGCTGAACGAGGGACTATGATAACAGTCTGTATGATAGTAAATGCAGTTGGTAATGCTATACCTCCAGTGTTTTTGTTCCCTAGAGCACGATTACATGACAGCATGATTTCGGTGCACCTCCAGGCAGTCTGGGTTTGGTCAACACCCAAAGAGTTCGTGGATGATTGGCTCTTTATTTCTAAAAGTCCTTGAACATGTTAAGAAACATGCTAGGTGCAGCAAAGATGACCGAATCATTCTGCTAATGGACAACCATGAGAGCCATTGCAACCTTGATGCTATTTTGTTTGCAAGAGACAATGGAATTGTTTTAAGTAACATTTCCACCTCATTGTACACATCGACTCCAACCATTAGATGTGGGAGTGATGGGACCATTTAAGGGAAAACTGCGTGTGGCACAAAATGATTGGATGACTGCTAATCCTGGAAAAACCATCACTATACATGATCTGGCATCTCTAACAAATGTGGCTTACCTATCTTTATTTACGGTGAAGAATATAACAACTGCATTTCAGAAACCCGGAATTTGGCCATTTTTAGACTTGCATTCGGTGATGAAGATTTCGAGCCATCTTTTGTAACTGACAGGGATCAACCTATATACATAACTAATCAAACTGCTGGTCCATATGAAAAAAAGCTGGAACCCCAAAAAAACAAAATAAAAATAAAAAAAAAGGGCCCTAGGGTTTGCCCTCTCCCCAGAAGATGTGCGCCCCTATCCCAAAGTGCCCCCAAGGGGTTGAAAAGCCGGAAAAAAAAAATTAACCCCCATTTTGACAGGTTTTGTTAAAAAAAAGTTTTAAACCTGGCCGAGCCCAAAAAAGGGGAAAAATAGTTCCGTGGGCCTAAGGGGTCTCAAAAACAAAAGGAACATTCTGAAGAAAAATTAGTTTTCTAGCAGTGCGGGATGGAGAATTTTTGTTCAAAAAGCTCAATGAAAAAAATTTTAAAAGATTTAAAAAACCTAGAAAAAAAAAAGACCCCCAGGAAATTGTTGCGATGATTTGGTGCCCGGAATTTTCAAAAAAAAAAAACCAAAAATTTTTAGTTGGAACGTAGAGGGGTAAAGGGGGGCCCTATACAAAATCAGGTTTATGAGAAGGTTGACGGATTTTGGAAAATTTTATTTACCCTGAAACGGAAAATCAGTAAATGGAGGAAGTGACTTGTTATGAAATTGCCCCCCCCGGGGGTTTTCAGGGGGAAAGCTGTATTATGCAATAAAAAATTTTCATGGGATTTATTAGTTGAAAAAAAAAAAAAAGGGATCAAGAAGTGCCCCTTCATGAATTTGTGTTTGTGAAAATTTTTTGAACAGATGATTAGGACATTTTTTAAAAAGGGGCCCCATGCCTCCCCGTTAAAAGGGTACCCTGATGGGGGGTTTTGAAACTTTCAAGTGCTAATTAAGGTTTTATTTATATTTTAGAAAAGGTATTGTCTACAAATACAAAATTTTTTAAAAAAGGGGTTTTTTGCTTTTCGTTTTAATAAAAAAAGTTAAAAAAAAAAAAAGTCGTGTGAATAATAAAAATTAAAAGAAAAATTTTTCAAAAATACCCCCCTTTTCCCCCTTTTTTTAAAAACTTTTGTTTGGTAGCTTCCCTGTTTTAAACATCAAAACAAAAGCACCGTACAATAAAAAACCCAAAAATCTAAAACCTAGTAAAATGAAGACCCTTTTATACAAAAAAATTGTGCTAAGTTGTACAATATTTAAATCACATTTGGGTTGCATACAAAAATTTTTTTCATGAGTTTTACGGATTGTTATTGCATCAAAAACCCTTGGGGAAAAAAAAAAAATTTTTTTTTTGACCCCTTTTTTTTAAAAAAGTTTTTTAAAATTTGGAAAAATTTTGTTTTTTGTAAATAAAAATTTTTAGTAATTTTCCCAAAAATTTGAAAAAAAAAAATTTTTTTTTAATTTTTTAAATGTTTTTAAAAAAGTTGAAAACCCTTTTTTTTGGGGTTAACCCCCTTCAATTATAATAATTGGTTTGTTTTTTAAGTATTTTGCTTTTTTTTTACAAAAAATTTTCTTTTTTTTAAAAATAACGGTTACAGAAAGTTTTTTTGTTTAAACTCAAAAGTTGTACAAAAAAAATATTTAAATAGGACGGGGTTCTCTTTCCGAAATTGTTTTAAAAAAGTTGTGAAAAAGATCCCTTTCTTTTTTGGGGGGTTCAGACGCCTCATCAGATGAATTTTTTGTCAACTTTTTATCAAAAATTTGTGTGTGTACGGGTTTTTTAAAATGTGTAGGACGGGGGCCCAAAAGTACCTTGCAATAAAAATTAAAAACCCCTTTTTTTACCATCCCTCCTATTATGTTTTTTAAAGGGGGGGAAGGGGGAAATGCTTGGTTTTGTGTTACCTTTCGGGAAGATTTAAATCAAGCTAGTCTTTGGACTTTTATATTTTGTTATGAAGGGTTTTTTTGGGGTGCAGTTCTAAAAAAATATGTTTAGGTTTTTGGGTTTCCAAAAACTTATAAAAGAACAGTTTTGTTTTAAATGTAAAGACTTTTTTATTTTATATTTACATTTTAAAAAAACGTAAGTTTTTAAATTTTCCCCATAAAATTTTTTTTTTTTTTAAAAAAAAATTTTTTTTATCCCCAAAAAGAAAAATATTTTAAAATAATTAAAAAATACTTATTTTTTGTTTTTGGAAAAAATTTCTGAAATTTTTGTAATTAGTGCACACATCAAACCTTTTTAAAACAGGATCATATTTATTTGGGAAAAAGGAAAAGTGTTGTCATTTTTTTACATACAATTGTTTTTTGATTATTTTTTCGTTTTTTTAAATTTTTAATGAAAAAAATTTTTTATAAAATGCGTGTCTCCCTTTGTAAAAAAATTTTTTTCCAAATTAGTTAACCCATAGGTTTTTAAAATTCGTCACCCGGGCCCTTTTGAAGCTATTTTTTCTTTGGGGGTTTTTGTGAAAGTGCCCGTGAATTTTTTTTTAAGTGGAAAAAACGAAAAAAAAACCCCTTTTTTCCGTCCTAAATTTTAAAAAATTTAAATAATATTGGTAAATTACGGGTGGTTAACATTACATTTTTATAAAAACCCCAAATGTTTTCTTAAGTGCCCAAAGTGATAGATGTGTTTTGGCGTGTGATAAAATTGGGGGTTATTTAGAAAAATTTTTCGAGCTGCCCACCCAGATAAATTTAAAGCTGTGAATGACTTTTCCTAAAAAACCATATTTTTCCCCCTTTCCCCCCCTTCCGAAAAATATGAGTCAAAAATAAAAAAATTACATATAAAAGAAGGGGGTAAAAAAAGGACAAATACCGATTTTTAACCCCTTTAGAGGGAAAATAGTGAAACGTTTTTGAATGTTAGGGGATCCATGAGGGGGTTTTTTTTTTTTAAATATGATTTTTTAAATTTAAAATTTTAAAATTTTTCCGGGGAAAAAAAAAAAATTTTTTTAAAAAATTTTTTTTAAAAAAATTTATTGAAAATCAAAGGAAAACTTTTTTTCCTTGCTTGTTTGACGCGACCCCTGGGTCCCCCCCAAAAGGGGCCCTCGCAAAAACACACCCCACTTCCTTGTTTAAAACGATTGTTAGATTAGGGTTTCACAAACAAAAAAAAGGTGTACACAAAAAAACACTTTTTTCCTTAAAATTGAAAATTTTCCAAAACACATTGTTTTTAGATCCGAAAAAGCAGAGAAAAAGCAAAAACCGCGGCCCCTGAATTCAAATTAATAAAATATGAATGGTTTTGATTTTATGTAATGTATTTATTTTTGGGTTTTAAAATTTAACTAACAAATCAAAAAAAAGAAAAAAAAAAAGGGAAAAGATTTTTTTTTCCAAGTGTCAAAAAGGGGTTTTTTTTAAAATTTTGCCAATTTATTTTTTTTTAAATGCACGTTAGGTTTTGTTTTTCACTTAAAACCTTACCCCAAAAAATCTTTTGGGAAAAAAAAATGAAAACATGTAGGCATTAGAAAATTTTTAAAAATATTATAGAAAAATTGTTACTAAAAAAATGTTAAAGTGTAAAAAAAAACCCATATTAAAACAAAAATTTAAACCCCAAATAAACCCTTCACCCCTCCTCTAAAAACCCCCTGGATCCCTCACAAGTTTTTTCCCTTTTTTGGTTTTTGTTTCTTTTTTAAATTTAAAAATTTTTTTTACCAACAAAAATCAAAACATCATCATAATTAAAGGGTTTTGTATAAAACTTTATTTTTAAATATTTTGGGGCTGGGTTTTTGTTTTAAAAATACTTTAAACCCGGTTTCCCTAAAAAGGGCCCAAAAAATATAAAACTTTGGGGTGGGGGGGGTTTGGGGGTTAAAGCCCAAAACTCCCACCAGCAAGAAAAAAAATTTAAAAAAAAAAGCTTAAAAATTTTTTTGGGGAATGTTTTTATGGGGGGTTAGGGGGGGAAAATTTAAAAACATTGTAAATTCTTTACTTTTTTTTCCAAATTTAAAAATTTCTAATTTTTTTCCCCTTCCCAAGAAAAAAAATTTGCTTTGAGAATTTTTTAAGTTAAGTTTATGTCTAATCGGGGTGTTTTAAAGGAGTTAAATTTAGTTTTCTTAAATTTAAAAGGGGTTTGAAAATTTTTACTTGGTAAAAAAAGGTTTAAGACAACTCCAGCATACGAGTCAAAAATAGTACTCCTTATTTTTAAAAAAATTTTTAATTTTTCCCAACCCCAAGAAAAATTTTGGGCCCAAAATTTTATTATAATAACAGGATGAAATTGAAAATTTTTGGCCTTTTGGGGGGTTTGGGAAGCAGGAGTTAGTTGTACCTTCGGGTACTCCCCAGCTTCCGACGACCTTTTTATTGCCCCAGATTCAAAAAGGGGAGACCCTTTTTTTTTTTTTTTTAAAAGGGTTTTACAAAAAGTTCTAAAACTTTTTTAAATATTTTTCGTCAAGTCATTTTATCTGTAAAAGTCATTTTTTGTTTTTTTTTATCAAAACCAAAAAAAATTTTTAAAATTTAAATTTAGTAAAATAGAGAAAAAATTGATAAATTTTTGCCCCTAAAAAATTTTAAAAAATTTTTTGTGAAAAAAGGTTTTTTTTCAAACAATAATGGTATAGATTTTTTTGGTTTGGTTTTGGGAAACCTTTTTTTTGCTTAGCAAAAAAAATTTAGCATTTGGGATTAGTTTTAAAAAAATTAACCATTGTTATACCCCCAACTTTAAACAAAATAAAATTTTAAATTTTACCCTTACACTTTTGGGGGGAACCCCCATTTTCTATTTTGTTTCAAAATCCCAAAGCTTGCGCTTTTTAGAGAATTTTAAATTTCCCTTTTCCCCCCCCCGTTAACTCTTTTGTGTCCTAAAACTTTCGTCCCTGTAGGGTTGACTGACGGGGGGGGTTTTAAAAAAATTTTTTAAAAAAATGATTCCGGAAAAGAAAGTAGAGAGTAGGTTTTTTTTTTATTTCTGGGGTTTTTGGGCCCTTTATAAACCTTTAAATTTTTAAAGCAAAAATTAATACAATAAAAAATTTAAAAATTTAAAAATTAAATATTTAAAAAAAAAAAGGTAAAAAAATTTTTAAGGGGGGGGGAAAAAAATTTTTAAATTGTTTTAAAAAAAATTTTAAAATCCCCCAAAAAATTAAAACTATTTTGGGAAAAAAAAAATTTTTATTTTTAAAATTAACATTATTTACAAGGATTTTAGTTAAAGAAATTTTAAAAATTTAAAAGAAGGATTGTTTTTTAAAAAATGCAAAACTTTTTTTAAGGATGTAAAAAAAAAAGAAATGTGATAACTTTAAAGGGCCCCCCCCCCCCCCCCAATTTTTTTGGCCCCCATTATACTCAAAATTTTTGTGGAAAAAAGGGTTTAAAAATTTTTACAAAAAAATACATAAAAAAAAATGGTGGTCAAATTGATGGCATTTTATTAATTTTTTTTTAAAAAGGTGGGAATTTTAAAATTTTTTTTCAAAAGAAAAAGATGAAAATTACTTAAATTTAAAAAAATGAAAAATAAATGTATTTTTTACTAAGGGTTTGTAAAGTCTTTTCCTTTTCGATCAAAATTATAGTCCCCTAAACCTAAAGACAAAAAAAATAAAAATTATATTAAGTAAAATTTTAAATACTGTTTTAAGACAAAAAAATTGGAAAATTTAAAAATTTCCAGGTGGGTTTAATTCCAATTATTTAAAAAGCCCAGCTTTAGCGTTGGGGAAAAAATTTAAAAAAAAAAACCCAAGACAAACAAAACCTTTTTTTTTTTATTAATAAAAAAAAATTTTGTAAAGTTCTAATTTTTTAATTTTTTTTTTAAATTTTAAAGTTTGGGAAAAGTTGGGATTAAAAATTTTAAAATTTAAAATAACTTTTTAAGATTTCTTTAAATTGAGTAATGTTTTTTTTGGGGGTTTCCTATTTTTAAAAGTACCCAAACGGGGGTAAAAAAAAAAGAAATTAAAAAAATTTGGCCCTTTTTAATAAAATTAAATAAATTTCTGGGGGAGTCACGTCAAAAAAATATAAGGACAAAAATAAAAAAATTTAAAAAGGAAAAAATAGGGGATGCAATAGCTTTTGTTACAATTGAAAAATTTAAAAGCAAGGGTTAGTTTAAAAAGGGGTTGTTAAATTCTATCCACCCCCAAAAAAAAAAAACCACAAAAGGTTTTTTAGAAAAAATCCCCACTTAAAAAAAAAAAAAAAAAATTTTTATTTTTTGAATACAAGAAATTTTAAAAAATTTTTTTTAAAAAGTAGTTATTTTTTTTTCCCTTTTTAATATTTAAAATAGATTAATTATTTTAAAAAAAAAAAGGGTAGATTTTTGGGGGAAAAAGGAATTAAAATATAACTGGGACTAGATAAACCCCCTTGTTTTTGAATATTTTAATAAATAAAATTTTAAAATTTAAATTTAAAAATTTTTTGAAAAAACCCAAAAATTTTCAACTTTTTTGATGAAAGTCTTTTTTGAATTTTTTTAACTAATGTTTTTTAAAATTTTCCCTTAAAAAAAAATTTTTTTTAAAAAATAAAATTTATTATTGTGGGCCCCGGGGGACTTTTCTTTTTTAAAAAAAGTAACAGTTAGGCATAATTAATATGTTGAATGATTGGTTTAATCAAAAAAAAAAATTTTTAATACCCCAAAAAAACCCCAATAAAACCAAATTTTCCCCAAATTTTTTTTTTAAATACCCGGAGTTTTTAAACCCGAGCTACAATATTTTGGGGGAAGAAGGGTTTAAATTTTTTTAAAAAGTTAAAAAATTTTTAAAAAAAAAATTTAGAATGTATTGGGGTTGTGTTATGATTTTTGAACACCCCCACCCAAAATTTTTAAAGGACCAAAAAAGTTTTTTTTTGTGCCTTCCCTTTCCCCCCAAAATTTTAAAAGCGAAGGGCCCCCAAAATTTTAAATGTTATACTAAATTCGTTTTGGGTCTTTTTTGGGGCTTTAAAAATTTAATATAAAGTTTTTAAAAAAAAATTTATAAAATTGGATGTTTTTTATCCGCAAACCATTTTTAAAATTAGAGGTAATTTGTTAAAAGTTTTTTAGGGTTTAAAAAAATAAATAAATGGACGGCCCCCGAACCCCCCCCTTTGGGAAACGGGGCGAAAAAAAAATAAAAATTTTTTTTCCTAATTGAAATATACGGGGGAAAAAAACCAATTTGGGTTTGGGGGAAACAAAATAAAAAGGGGTTTTGTAGGTTTGTGTAGTATTACTTTTTAATTTTACGTAAAAATGTTTATAAAGTGTTTTTTTCCCCATTAATTTACCCACAAAAAAATTTAAAAATGAAAAAAATTTTTAAAAGCGAAAAAAAAATCAGTTTTTTTTTTAGATAAAATTTTATTTGATTTTTATAAATCCCGAAAAATTAAAAAAAAAAAAATTTTGTGTGTTTCCTAAAATTTGAAGAAACCCCCCCGAAAAAAAAAAAAGTTTGGAAATTTTCTTTTTTTTTTTTCCCTTTTGGATTTTAAATTATATATTATTTTTTAACCCAATTATGTTTATAGGCAGTGGAAAACCCCCAAAATGGGGGAAAACGGGGAAAAATTTTTTCCCCCCCAAGAAATCTTTTTAAAAAATAAATTAATTATGTTTTTTTAAAAAAATTAAAAACTTTAAAAAGATGGTCGGGGGTAAGATCCCTTTTAAAACCGGGTTTTTTACGTTTAAAAATTTTAAAAAAGAAAAATGTTAAACAAAAAAAAAACCCCCTTTTGGTTTTTCCAAATAAAAAAAAAGAAAATTTCTACTAGATTCTATATATTGTAAAAAAGGGGCCCAAACCCAGAAAAATTTGAATTAAAATCCCTTTTTATTTTTAAAAAAATAACAAAAATAAATAAAGGGAACGTTTCTATTTTAAATTTTGTGTTGTAAAAAAAATAAAACTCGAAATTTAAAAAAGTAAAGTTTCATGCCCCCCAAAAAACCAAAAAATGATTTCCGAAACCCGCCCGTTTCCCTTTCATTTTTCCCCTTGGGCCCCCCTTTTATTATTTAAAACCTTTTTTTCTTTTTAAAAAACCCCCTTAAAAAAATTAAATTTTAAAAAAAATTTTTCCCTTTTTTAATCTTTTTTTTTTCCCCTAAAATTTTTCCCCCGGGAAAAAGCTGATTCATGTTTTAAAATAAAAAAAAAAAAAAAAAGGGGTTTTTGGGGGTTTTTTCAAAAAAATCTAACCCCTTTCCCCGAGATAAAATGAAAATTAAAATTTTTTGAAGATTTAAAAAGGGACCCCCTTTTTAAAAAGGGAAAAATTTAAAAAAGGGAAAATTTAAAAATTTTTGGGGGCCCAGGATTTGGGGGGGGGGAAAGTCAAAAATAAGAAAGACGTTTTAATTTGTTAGAAAAAAAAAATTTGGGGGAAAAAAGGAAGAAGGATCCCCGGAAAAAAAGAAGATTTAAATTTTTTAAAAATTTATGAAAAAAACGTGGCGAAAATTTTTAAATTATGTTTCCCCAAAAGGCTTGGTATTGTGCAAGGGAAAATTTTTTAAAAAAATGCTAGCCCCGGATGTTGAACCCCAAATTTTTGAATATTTTGATATGTACAAAGAATGGATCAGGTTTTTGGAAAAATTTTAAAAGTGTGATGATTAACCCAAAAACCATTTTTTGAAATAAGTTTTCTCTGGGCCCCCCCCCCCCTAAAAAAATAAAAAAAATTTAGCAAAAAAGAATGTCTAGCTATCGGGACGTTTTATTTTGGGGGTTAGATTAAAAAATCGGGGTTTTTGAAAAGGTTTTTGTGGGAAAAAAAAAAAAATTGTAAAATAATTTTTTTAAAAAATAAATTAATAAAAATGAAGCTTTTGTCAAAAAAAAAATATGTAACAAAACATTTTTGTAGTTGTCAACAAAAATTAAATTTTCAAATAAAAAAAACCCCCAAATTTTTTTAAAAAAAAAAATTTAAAAAAGGGGAAAAAAGTCATAAATGTTCACTAAGTAAATTATATTTTTTAAAAAAAATTCCCGTTTTTTGGGAAAAACCCGTTTTTTAAAAAAAAATTTTTCTTCACAAATTTAAATTTTTTAAAATTGGCCCTAATTTTTAGTTTATTTTTTTTAAAAAAACCAAAAAAATTTTTTTTATTCAACAAAAGAGTTTTTACCAATAAAATTTTTAAAAAAAATTTTTTTTAAAAATAAAAAATAAATATTCTTTGAATTTTTTTTTTGACATCTTTTCTAAAAAAAAAAGGGTGTTTTTTTTTTGGTTTCCAAAGCCCCTAAAATTTTTTGATTTCTTTGTAAATTTTTTTTAATGGAAAAAAAATATGCAAAATTAAAAAAAATGCATAAAAGTTAGCAAAAAATAGCTTTTTGGATTTTAGAAAGGGTTTTCCCCGGCCCTATAATGGCACAAAACCCTAGAAAAGGGTTTTCCCCCCCGACTTCTTGACTTTATTTTTTAGCTATTCCCTTACAAAACCTTTCGAATTTAAAAAAATTTACCCCCCAAAAAAGGTAGGGGTGATGAAGGGAATTTTTAAAAAGTCCCCGTATTGAAAAAAAGAAATAAAATAATAATTTTTAAAAAAAATATCTCGAGAATGACCGGTCCAATTAAACCCCCCATTTTCCCCTTCCCAGTGGGTTAGACAAAAAATGACCTTCATTTTGTTTTCGTGTCACTATGCCCCCATGAAAGATTTTAGTTGAGATTTTTATTCCCATTCTCGAACAATATTTGGTTTTGTGTTTGTTGGGGTTTTTCATACCTTTTTCATTCAAAACATTAATTTTGTAGCGTTTGGGCGATTCACTGGTCTTTGGGGTAAATGCTGGCCCCCCAAAGGCCCCCGGGGGGGCGGGGTTAAAACCTCACGGGGGGCCAAAAAGGGGGTTTTTTGTGATAAAAATTTGCTAATTCTTTTGGAGGGAAAATAAAAAAATTGGGCCCTTTGATTGTGGTATGTAAAATAACCCCGTAAAGGGTTTTTGAAAAAAACCTTTCCCCCCAAAAAATTTTTGGCCCCTTTTTTTCTACTATAAAAAAATTTCGTGTGTTTATAATCATTTGGTTTTGAAAAAGGGACATTAAAACAACAAATAAAAAAAAATAGAAAAATTTGGGCCCCTTCTTTCCCCCGCAAAAAAAAATTCAAAAAATCAAATTAAAAGTTTAAAACCCCCAAAAAAATTATTATCTTTTTAAAAAGGCCCCGCTATATCCATTGTTTTTAAAAAAATTTTTTTTTAAAAATAACGGAAAAAGCTAAAAGGAAAAAAATATTTAAAAATAAAGGGCCGATTTTTCGTGAAGGAAAAAATTTTGGGGGAAAAATTTTTGGGGGAAAATGCCCTCGGGCCACGGGGGGGAGATTTGAACCCCGAACTTCCGCTAAAGATTTAAACCAAATATGATCCTGGGAAAATTTCCCCCGGCACCCAAAGATTTAATATTTGGAAAACATTGTTCGATAAAATTTTTTTTTTAAAAAAAAAATTTTTTTTTGTGTTTTTGATTTTTGAAAAAAAATTTTTTCGAACTAAAAGTTTTTTTTTTTTGGGTTTTTTTAAATAAATTTTTAATATTTTTTTTGAAAAACTTTAATGAGGAAAATAAAGTTTTTTTTTATTATTAAACTATTAGGAGGAAAAAATGTTTTTAAAAATTTTATAATTTTAAAACCCGTTTCCCCTATTTGATTAAAAAACAAATTTTAAAATTTTAAAAATTATGAGGAAAAAATTTTTTTTATTTTTTTGGAGTTTTGTACTTTATAGGGGGGGGGTTTTTTTTTTTCCCCCCGGGGAAAGGTTTTTGTTTTTAAAATTTTTATTATTTTATTTTATTTTTTTATTTTATTTAAATTTTTTTTATTATTAATTTTTTAAATTTGCCCCCCCGGGTTTTTTTTTTTTCCTTTCTTCGCTTAAAGGGGGAAGGGAGGGGGGGAAATTTTTAAAAAAAATGGAAAGGGGGACGGTTTTAACCTGGGTTTTTTAAACCCCTTTTGGGAGGCCCCCACCAAAAAAAAAAAATTCACAATTTTTATTAAAAACCCATTGTCAGAAAGGGGAAAAGGGGTTGAGCCCCCACCCCTGCAGAGAAGTCTCCAAAAATAGTTTTTCTTAAATGAAACTTATAAAAATTTTTTTGAAATTCACAAAATTTCAAAAACCCAAAAAAAAATTTAAATGGACTAAAAAAAATAAAAAAAATATTAATCCCCAAAAAAAATTTGGGGTTTTTTTAGTAAAAAAAACCCCAAAAAAAAACATTTTTAAAAAAAAATTCCCCATGAAGAATATTTTTTGGGAAAAAAACCCCCTTTTGGGGCCCTCCCCCTTTCCAAAAACAGCCCCATGGAATGCGAGGGAAACTACCCGGGGGTTTAGCGGTGGAGGAAAAAGGTTTTTTCCCAGACCCCCAACAGCAAAACCCGGTTTTGGGGACTAAATTTTAAAAAAAAAGATATTTTTCTTTTAAAAAAAAACAACCTTGGGTGGTGGTTTAAAAAAATTTTTCCCGGGGAAAAGGGGGTTCAATTAGGGGAGTGGGAAAAAAATTGGTTTACATATTTTCCCTTTAAATTTAATTTTTTTAATTTAAAAAAAATAATTTTTTTTAAAAAAGACCCCCTTTTTAAAAATTTTAATTTTAAAAAATATTTAAAATTTTTTTAAAAAAAAACTAAATTTTATTTAGGGAAAAAACCCAAAAAGGAAAACTTTTTGAAAACAGGACAAAAAATTTTTTTAAAAGTTATTTTTTGGGGGGAAAAAATGGAAAAAAAAATTTAAAAAAATTTTTTAAAAAAAGTTTAAATTCCCAAAATTTTTTTTTAAAATTTTTTTTAAAAATTTTTGGTTTTTCAGAAAAAAAAAAATTTTTTTTTAAAAAAATTTTTTTTAAAAGGAGAAAAATTTAAAAACCCTTTTAAATAAAAAACTACCATAGATTTAAGGGGGGTTTTAATAAAAGTTTTTAAAATTTTTTTGGGGATTTCCCCCCCTTAACATCCCCTTTTTCCCTTAAAGGTATTTGGTTTTTTTAACGCCCCGGGGGTTTTTTTTATAAAACCCCCCAAAATTAGGGGTTTTAAATAAAAAATTCCCCGCTACCCCCCCCCCCCCCTTCTTTTTATTTTGGCCCCCCCTTTTAAAAATTTTTTCTTTTTTTGGGGAAACAAAAAGGGGTTCCAGGGTTTTTCCCGGAACCCCAAAATTTTTAAGTTGTTTTAAAAATTTTAAAAAAGGTATTGCCCCTTTTCCCCCCATTAAAAAAGATTTTAAACCCCCTTCCCCCCCTTTCCCCCCAAAATATTCACAAATTTTTTTTCCCTTTTTTAAATTTTTTTTTTTTATCGAACCGCTTTTTGCCCCGGGTTTAAAAAGTACAACCCCCCAAAAAAATAGTTTTTAAAAATTTTTAAAAAAAAGGGTAGGGGGGGGGGGCTTTTTTTTTAAAAAAACTTTTTTTAAAGCCCCCCCCCTTTTTTTTTTTGTTTTTTTTTAAAAACCCTTAAAAAAAAATTAAAATTTTCCCCCAACTTTTTTGGGGGTTGGGGGGTTTGGGGGGGGGGGGGGAAAGGGGGGTTTTGGGCCCCGGGTGTTGTTTTTTTGGGGGTTTTAATTTTTGGTTTTTTAAAAATCGTGTTTTAAATATAATCATTTTTTTCAGAAAGTAAATTTTTTAAAAACCAAAAAAAATTTTTAAAAAATGAAAAAAAAACCCCCAAATGTTAAATCCCAAAATTTAAAATAAAGTGAAATAAAAAAATTTTTTAAAAATTTTAAAAAAAAAGGCCCCCCGGGTTAAAACGAAATTTAAAAGCCAGTTTCCCAATATAATGGGGGTAAAAAACCCAAAAAATTAATCGGGGAAATTGACAAATTGCTTAAAAAAATAATTAAAACCCTTAAGATGACCCCTTAAAACAAAAAACCTTTAAGTAACGAAAATTTGGGAAAAGGGAACAAATTTTTTTTTTAAAAAAAGGTACATGATTGTTTTTTAAAATTTGGGTTTTCAAAAAACGCCCCAAGGCCAAAAAATTTTTTTTTAAATTTGGCCCGCGATTTGCCCCTTTCCACTTTAAACAAAAAAAAAACCTTCCCCAAATTTTTTAAATTTTTTAAAAAAAACCCTTTTTTAAAACTTGTTCAAAAATAAAATTATTGGGGTTAAAAAATCAAAAAAGATTTTTTAAAAATGTATTTATAATTTGAAATTGTCCCCCTTTTTTAAGGAATATAAAAATAAAATTTTACTTTTTTTTAGTTTTTTGTTTTAAAAAGGGGAATAAACCCTTTAAAAAAAAAGCTTCCAAAATCGAGTTGCCCTTAACTCGGATTGGGTTTGGGGTCTACTTTGCCCTTATCAAACGTTTGGACCAAAAACCCACATTTAAGAAATGAGGGCGTTTTTTCAGTTTAAGTTTCCGGGAGGGGGTAAAAAATTTTTAAACCCAAATTCCCCTGGCAAATATTACACCACACAAGTGAAAAAAAAAAATACCATCAATAAAAAGAAAAGTCACGAAAATATTTAAGATTAAAATGGAAAAGGCCTAAAAAAATTTTTTAAAAAAAAATTTTTGGGGGGAAAGGGGTAAAGGTTTAAAACTACCCTTATTTTTCCCGGTTTATGGGGAAATTTAAAATTTCTGAGGGGGGGGAACCCCTTAAAGGATTCCCTTCCCCCCAAAAAGGAGGATGAAAATGATAAGGATGGGTAGAAAGTGGGCGCCCTTTGGGTTTTAAAAGGGGGGCCCGGGAACCACGGTGGTGGGCTGACATCCAAAAATTTCCCCACAAAGGTGAAAGACACACTAGGTACCTGGTAAAAATATTGTTGAGTCTTTGAATACATTTAAAAAGGGTTACGTGGTATTTGTTTGTTTTGACACATTCCACGGGCCGGAGGAATGTTGTGTGTGATGGAAATTTCATGTTTTAGATTCTAGGCTGTGCATTATAAGCCCCCAGTTAAAGTTTTTGGGCCGAAAAAATTTATGAGCAAGCGCTCCTAGACCTTTAAAAACTCGTTAAAGGGTTTTAAATTTTAAAAGAAAACAACCTAAAAACCGAAGGGGTTTAAAAACCCGGGACAAGATAAAGACCATGAATAGTTTTTGTTGAAATAGGAGAAACTTTAAAAAACAACTTAAAACGGATGGGTTTTTAGATATCTTTTTGTTTCAATCCTTTAGGCTTTTTTTTTTGGGCAAAATGACTTTTTTATCTTATTAAAAAATGTTTTTCAAAATTTCTTGTTTTAATTGTTTTTATTTTTTCACTGCATTTACTACCCGTCTGTTTTAATAAATTATAATTATCTAAGGGTAGAGATGAGGAAGGAAGATTTTAGGTAACTTTACCCCATTTGCGTGGGTGGAGGGTGGGAAACAATTTAGCAAACAAACCCCCAGTATAACCCACGGGTTAGAGCCCAGATTTCCCCCTTTAAAAGCACGTCTAAACGAGAGTGACGGCTT
The DNA here is from genome assembly GCA_039000515.1 of Timema cristinae. NCBI lineage: Eukaryota > Metazoa > Arthropoda > Insecta > Phasmatodea > Timematidae > Timema > Timema cristinae. The sequence continues at coordinate 25,053,237 of JBCFYV010009882.1, forward strand.
TTTTGACCATTCGGCCACTAAGCGGGTATCAATTTAATTAAAATTATAGAAATAAATTCGCTTTTTTACCATAAAATATTTTTTCCTGGTTTTATGGGTTTTTCTGTGTGTAATTGGTTAAAGATCTATCCCAGGATGGGAAATAGCCCTTCATGTAGGGGGGTTAGTTTTATAGCTGATTTTTTCTTGTGAAGGGGAGTGACGAAATATATTTTGGGGGGAAGTGGTGAGACCGAGAATTTCCCGCTTGAGGGGGTTCTGAAATTGTAAAAATTACAGTGACAGGGATAGTCAAGGGCAAAAGTTGAGAAAATCGGGGGATTCAGGGAAAAAGAATAGGCTACCCTCCTTTTAAAAAGGGGGCCAAAGGGGTTTTTTCCCGAAAAATGGGAAAATTAGGGGCAATAATTAGGCCCCTTAAATTTAGGTTTTGGTAATGTAATTTTTGATTTTTGTTATGGGACTTTTAAAATTTTTAGCATTATTTTTTTTTTTAAATTTACCATCATTGCATGTAGGAAAAATAACAAGTTTGGTGGTAAAAACTCTAAGTTTTATCAAAACGATCAACTTAAAACATTACCCAACCTTTTTAAGGCTCTAGTGTTAGTAGTAAAATTTTTTAGTATTTGTAGTAGTAGTATTAGTAGTAGTAGTAGTGTGTAGTAGTTTGTTTAGTAGTATTGTATTGTAGTATTATTATTAGTAGTAGTAGTATTAGTGTAGTAGTAGTAGTGAAGTAGTAGTAGTAGTGTATTTAGTAGTAATGTAGTAGTAGTAGTAGTGTAGTAGTATATATAGTAGTTTTTAAAGAAAGATTTAAAAAACTTTGACAGTGAAAAGGGCGTTACTAGCTTTTGATTAACAAAGCTTTCTATAAACCCCAATACAGAAGGTATCTCCTTTTTAAAGTTTTTTTTTGAAATGAGGCTTTTTAAGAGTAGGGCTCGATAGATGGGATATTTAAATTTGTTGTACAAGTTTGTGGTTAAAAAGCTTTCTGATAGAAAATATTGAGGTACACGTAGTTTTAGATTTCACCTCGATCCTGTCCCCCCCCAAAATCCAAAATTTCAAGCTTTTCCTCACTTTTTTGGGGTTGAAGACCTCACACCCCTTTCCCCCTTCCCCATTCCCTTCCCCCCCTACCGCCACGAGGAGTCTGGCCTTGTGAACTTGTAGAGTTGAAAATATCCCTTTTGGCAAGGGTGCAAATCCATATAGAAAATTATTATTCTCGTCATTTCTGGGTGGGTGTGTTTTGCGGGAGAAAAGAGGGTTTTTGTCCCTTAGGTCCTCTCATAACCAACTCATAAATATAACTGTTTACAGCCCGGGGGCTGGGTCAGTTTAGTAGTGCTCATTTCCCCCATCCTTCCACCATTCTTTCCCTTTTTTATTGCGCCTTCTTTTTTTTTTAAAAGCACAATTTATTTTAGGCCTATCTCAACATTTCTTCGCCTCCCCTGCTGTTTTTTCCCAACATTCTTCATTTCCATCTTTTTTGTGGACTCGGGTTTTTTACTTCTCATTACAGCCCTAAATCTAGTTTTGCTTCTTTCTTTCTGTACTTCCTTACCCTTTCCCCTTTACCAGATAACTTCTTTCTAAATTCTTTTCTGGAAAACTAAATGGTCCTAAAAACTTCTTTCCATGTCCCCCATTTTCCCTAGTCTCTCTTACTTAATGTCTTGTTTCTGCCGCATATGTGACAATAGTTACAATGTAAGCCTGTTAAAACTTCCCTTTTATTTAAAAGGGCACTTCTTTCCAATGAGTCTTTACACAGCTATGAACAATTCCCCCTGGTCTTCTTACATTGATCCTCTTACTTCCCCCCTTTTGCCTCAATACGCTTCAGAGATATTTTCGTTTGTACTTTTTTAGCTTTATCTCCAATTTTTTAGCTTTTCTAGGCCCTTTTCTTCTTTTTTGTATTAAACTTCTTACTTTTTCCCTGATTTAATTTAATTTATACTCTTTCACTCCTTATTCCTTCCGTAATGTTATTTTATTTATTCCCGTCCCACTTACGATCAGCAAAAAATCATTTCTTTTATTCTTTTTCCCCAAGTTTCCTCAACTTTGTGGTTGACATTTTCCCTTCCATTTAAAATTTTGCAGTGGTGAGGGGCATTCCTGTTCTTCTTTTTAATTTGGATTATTCCCTCCTCCATGCCGTCTTAACACAACTCCTTTTATCCTTTAATGTTTTTACTATAATTACAATTTTCTTTCCATTTTGACTCCCCTAACACTTTTCAAAAATTAATTTACCAACCTTATATGCTTCTTACATCTGGTTTCGTCGTTCAAAACCCTTTTAGGGTTCAAAACCCCCTATACGTGTTTGGGTTTTTTCCGGCTTGACTGGCGTCCGGTTTTTGGTGTTCTGAAGGAGGAATGGAGTTTTTCCCTTCCCCTTGTAAAAATATTGAGGTTTAAATAAATTTGAATATTTTTGCAACCAGTGGAAAAAATTTGTGGAATATAAATAGAGGGTGATGTAATTGAATGTGGATCTTCTACTAATATGTTGGTTACTATAATTTTTGTCTTTATGAAGATTTTTAAGTGTATGAGAAAATTATCCGTTTGAGTTAGTTTGCGGTTTGTTTTGGCACAAATTTTAAAAAGATCAAGGCTTCCCTTTAAGTACAAACGAAGTGTACTTTCCCATAGTGGGCTTCGAAATCCCCCATAATTTTAAAGTGTCCCAGCATGGAGTGTTGATTAAATGTTCCCTTATTTGCCAAGGGGTGGCAGCCAAAATTTCCCCTTAAATTTAAAGAAACCTCTTTTGGTCCCGTAATTACAGAGATGTGCTCACTAAGAGTGAGGGGTTTATTGAAGGGAATTTTTTTCAGAAATTTTTGTCGCTGATATCGTTCGTTCTTTTCCTCCAGGCATCTAATTTCGCATGTCAAATTGGGCCCAATTTGATTTTTGTGCAGTCACGGGGCTTATAAGAGCCAACATTCAATTTGGCGAACTTTATTTTTATAAATATACTGTACGGTGTCGGTTGGTGTCCGCGAGCGGTTGAAGGGGAGGAAGAATATTGGGTTTGGAGGTTGGGGAGAGCTTAGGGGGGGGTGGTGGGGAGACCCCAGGAGCTATGGTGCTTCTGGGTTTGCTACAGCGGTGGAAAGAAGAAAGAACGTCGAGGAACATAGTTATGTAAAAATGTTTATTTAGAGGAAACTAATTATGTTTTTTTCCCCACAGGTTAGTCTTAAGTGCGTTTTGAGTGCAATTTGCGAGGGAGGGGGCTTTTTACGGGGGTTAGGTTTAGAGTGGGTTGGGCCCTGGGGTTGACTTGCTTTGTTGAGGATTTCCTGTTGGGGCTTCTTTTTAAAAATTTAAATTGCAATTTTGAATTGCTTGAAAACCTTTTGGTTTTAAAATTTCATTGAAGGGGCGGTCCTTCAAAAGGGCCGGGGTGGTACCCCCCACGAGGCCCCCGTGGGCAAGTGGGGAAAGACTTAGAGTCGACCCTTTCGGCTAAATCCCCCCCCCCCAGTGGCGAACCCCAGTGGGGGGGGTCCTCTACTCTGGTACGGGTGAATGGTTACGAGGGGTTTTTCCCCGGGCCGTTGAAGCGTCACTTCCCCCTTAAAAGCCGGGGTTGCGCTGCAAAAAAGTCTCTGATTATGTGCGGCGTAGGGGAAAAGAGGCCCCAATTGGGGTTTGGGGGAGTGCTTTCGTAGGTGTCGGTGAGTAAAAAAATGTAAGATAGTGCGGGTGAGAGAGATACCCCTGCAGTGACCTGCTATATGAAAAGTTCTTGTCCCTCTTCCCCGAAAACTGCAGGTAAGCCTAAGACAAAGCTGCCAATGTTTAAAGTTTGAGATTTGAGAATCTGCTAGTATCATGGAATATTTAAAAAGAGGATGGAGGGGAAAGGGGGAAGGGTATTTTAACACTTGAATTGGTATATTAAAAAGCGGATCTGCTTGAAAGAAATAGTAAATAAAATGGGGGAAATTTTTCTTATTATGGGAAAAAGCAAAATTTAGCATTGCAACTGGATAAAATTGTTCACTGTGTTGGGGAAATTGGTAGTGTATTTTTTATTGTATGTTTTGTCATCTTTTAATAAACAGTGAAAAGTAAACATTCCTTAGTGTTTCATATTCAACGTTAAGAGGAACAAAATATTAAGCCCGATTGGGTAGAAAAATTTGGTGATTAAAAAAAATTTAAATGGTCCCGTTTGATCCGTGGATGGTTCTTGATTTTTTTAAAATTTTTTAGGTGAAATATAAAAAATTTGGCAACATAAACATAATTTGAAGCATTCTAATTTAATTATTTTTTTTTGTATTCAGTAAAGGGGAAATTTTTAGAAAACGCTTAATAGTGTGCCCCTTAAATGTTATTTTCCCAAAATTTTTAAAAATGCAAAACAATAGTGGGCTGTATTTTCGGAAAAAGTGGGGTGGAATTTTTTGTTCACCAAATAAAATTAGTAACAATTTTCACTCAAATGAGCAGGGAGCAGAATCCCTAGCAAAGATTGACCTAGACCCCTTGCCTACTTTCTTTTCATTCTATTTGGGTGGGATCCCCCCTGTAAGTCATCCTCAAAGATTTTACCTTGACCTATTTCTTCCCTTGTATTATATTTATATAAATTTTTTGGAAAATAGGATTGTCCTTGTCCCATTTTAATGGCATGTCATGAAAAAACAGGAATTGGATCCCTGATGAGTCACAACTATTTGGGAAATTGATAGCCCCCGTCTTAGTTTTTTAGCAGACTGTGAGACAAGAATAGGTAGTTGATACGTCAGAATTTTTTTTTTGGGGTGTATCTATTTGTGAAACGTGTGTTACACGTTCAGTTTCAAAGCAGCATTCAAAAGTAACACTCCTCCTTCCCCTTTGGAGACATATACGTTCCCCCCAAAACCTAAATTTGTCGTTGTAACTGGTTCAGACTGGAGGGCAACGTATCCCGTGCCGCTGCAGTGATATCATGCCCTGGTATGTTTACAAGTTTTGGTCAGCGTCGAATCACCAGTCAGACCAGCATTGCGCTTTTTTTTCTTCTTTTCCCCTCTTTCCTTCTGCTCAACCCGTTGGTTTTCCTTCTGTGTTCACGAGATATGCTCGGGATTAATTTTGCCATATTTAATCAAAGTCAATACTTGTATAAAAATGATTGCTCCCTGAAGCATAATTTGAAATCTGCTTTTTTTAAAGATTGTTTCATCCGTACCAGATGAGTTATTTGAGTAATAATTTTCTTCCGAAAATTTTACCTTTTTGCTTATTGTGGTTTTATATTATTTTTCCCCGCGGGAGGGGTTTTTGGGCTTAAAAACCATGTATGTGCATTACCTTACTAACTTTGTTTGTAACTAAAAAAGTAAAACCCCCAACTCTAATTTTTGCCATTAGGTCGTCCTTAAAACTTATTAAAAACTTATTCAGCTTTTTTTCTTATTTTTATAAACGTTTTTCTTGCTACCCTCTGTTATTTTTTCCCTTTGGGGATTTAGGGCTGGGGGATTATATTTGTATCATTTTTTTTTTGAGAAATAGACATAGCCCGGGTGATAGGGTATCAGAAAATGTAAGACAGGAATAGCCCACGGGGGATGTTGCAACCATGATTAGTCGAATATATTTTAGGAAAAATATGTATAATATAATCATTTTTGGGGAAAAATCCCCAGAGCCGACCGTTTGGCTTCTACACGTGAGACAGGAGGGCAGAGTTAAAAATTTTTTGGAAAAACAATATTAAAAAACTAGTTTGGGAAACATGATTTAAACCTTGTGCCAGATTGGGGGCCGAAAGTCGGAGGATGAATAGAACAAGGGGGGGGACGTGAACCTGTATTTATAGGGACTCTACCTGGTGCCCCAAATTGTATAGGAATAGGGCCCTGAGTTTGGATGGACATAGAGTTGATTTTTCACAATAAAACATTTTTTAATATATGTTTTATATATATATATATAATTTTATTTATATATATTATATATGCGTATTCTTTTAAATAGGATTATTAAAATTTTTTATCCATATTTCAAGAAAGACAATACTTGGTTCTATTTTTCTATAAAGTTCTTAGTGTAAAAAATGTTTTTTTTTATCATCCAAATGTAATAGTCCTAACCCCAAAAATGATGTGTTTATTAGGTAGCAAGATCGATTTAGGTTTATGTGTGTTTTACGAGGGGCTTGAGTTCTATGCATCCGTGGTTTCTTCGCGTATTCATTTCCCTGACAAGTATGTTGATTTAAAAAAGTTCCAATATCTGAAGATGGGTGTTTACCTATTAGTTTTAAACAAAGGCAACATCGATGAGGTCCCAAATTAGCACAGTTGCACCCCAATTGGTTTCAAGGCATGTCAATAACTGTGACAAATTCTATAACGGAATGGGTCTCAGGATATTTGAGAGTATTTTGGTTTTCTTTCTGAGGAGGGTATTTTGTTGAAAACCATTGATATGACCGAATTAGTTGCCAGCGTGGCGTATTTTTGGGTTTTGCTAGTCCTGCACTGTTTACCAAAATAATGATATATTTTTTTTTAAATTAAATTGCTGTCTTGTAAAACTGTGTAAATACTAATGTTTGTTGTTAATTCGTGAAATGAATTATTAATTTTTTAAAATTTAAAATTGGTCCATTCCCAAAAATACTATGTTTTTAAGTAATTTTCTTCAAAAAGTCATACTTAGCAAATAGGAAACCCAAAAGGCTTACTGTTTTAAAGCAAAGGGAAGCTAGGGAGGGTTTAAAGACCTTGCCAAAGTTGGGGTTGGGAACATATTCCTTTCCCCTCGCCATAAGTTATTGGCCAATGGTTTGGGAAATTTTCACCCCGGTCGCTATTCATGTGTAGCAGGGTAAGCGTTGTGCCAACTATTGAAAAAAAAATCAAGATCCAAGTTTTTTTTTAAACTAATTTTGTTTGTTTAAGTAAATTAATGAAATTATAATAAATATTAAAATATACTAATTACACTAACATAAAAATTTTACACTAAATAAAACATTGAGTATGTTTTTGGGAGTCCCCTCAAGGTATTTGGCAAAACATTTAACAAATTTTTCAATTTTTGGGATTTCAGCACTGACAAGGGGGCCCGGGGGGAAGGGGGGGGTTTTGGGCGGGTGACGAAGCTGCCCTTAAAACCCTAGTGACGGTAATTTTGTTTTTCTTTAGTTTAAGGGATCGTGGAGATTTTAAAATTTTTTGTTTTTTTTTTCATTAAAGACTTTTGAAATCATTTTGATTTTTTTTTAATCTACAAAAAAAGAAACCCAAATAGGGTGTGATTTCACCTTTCAAAAATGATTTAGAAGGAAAAGTGAATAAAAAATAATTTTCATTTTATTTATTTTAGGTGACCTGGGGGTTAGGTGTAAGGTGTCAGATTCTATGGCGGCCCGGGGGTTTGATCCCCCTGTCCCCCAAAGATTTATCTGTTTACAAACCCCTTCCTTCACCTCTACAAGAAATTTTTGAATGTGAGGAATGCCAGGCCTCCACCCTGGGTTGGATTCCACGTTAAATGTAGGTCTTCTTTCATTCACTTACCCCACCTTACCATTTGCGTAAGTGGTATAACCGAAGGGTTAAAAGCGGTGCTATAATAATAATTATTTATTTACATACTTTATTTTTTTTGGGTAGGGATTCAATCAAGGCTATGCAAGAATACAATTTGGATAGAGAAGCGGGTTTGGGGTTGCAGAGCCTCCTTTGCCCCGTTGGCCCAGAATATTTATGAAATATTAAATTTTATTGTAAAGTGTTTTACTATTTTCAAATTATTTATTATATATATTTATACACTTTTAAAAGTACAAAAAATCGGTACCTATTATACATCAAAATATCACGTACAAAACTTGGTCACCCTGTCCCATTTGTATGGGCCGACCTGTCCCAAAAGCATCACAGGAAAGACTTTTCTGTCATGGTATTTGCACGTTGCCCCACCCTCTTTCCAAATTCAGGTTAAGAGGGGGTACGCTCATGCACTCGAAATGTCACTACATTATTTCCCTTTCCTTTTTCCCCCCTTTTTAAGAGGGTTCCCGGCCACTTTTTTAATCATAACATAAGAGGTTTTTCTTACTTTCAGGAAAGTCATTAGGATCACACTAAGATGTATCCCCCGGGGTTCCCCTGTTGAAGGGGAGCGTTCTCTGGAAAAAATGGGTGCACAAATAATTCCGGTATTTGTTTTGGTTTCATTTCATTATAAAAATTAAACTAGAATTCTTGGGAAAAATACTAGGCCCCAAGTCTTTCTCAGGTGACAAATTTTCATAAACATTTGTCCCTTCCCCTTTGTAGTTTTGTTTTTTAATTTGGACCCAATGATGGCTTAGCCCGTTGAAATGTGCAATTCGTTTCCACTTGGGTGATTATGTTGAATGCAGCAGACTACATTGATATTATGGTCTTCAAAATATATGGGCCACCCCACCCCTGTGCAGTTTAGGTGAATTTCCTTTTCTGCTGTGGTGGTGCGCCACCACGTCCCCAACCCTTTTATGGGCATGCCCAGCACTTCCCGGGCATAACATCTTTTTTACGATATGTTTTTTCCCAGATTTTTTTGTGTCAACGATGTTTTTAGTTTTAAATTTGTTCTTAACTGTCGGATCTCTACGACATGTCGGAAGCTCTGGTTCTCCATACATCACGTAATTTTTAACCGTACCCCGACCGAAAGAGATATTAAGGGGGTGAACTTCGTCGAATTTGTGGACTGGATGGTTGTAGAATAACTTTTGCGGGGCCTTGTCCCGTTGTCTGAGAGTTTTTGGGATACTGGGAAAGCATTGCACTGAGTTTACTAAATCTTTTACCTGCATCTGATGGGGGTGGTTTAGGGGGGTTGTGTGGTTTTTCACCCCAAGAATTTAAAACAAATTTTTTGGAATTTTTGACTAAAATGGCGTCTTTGATTGTATGATTTCCCAGGGCCCCAAACTGGCTAGGAACTTTTCCACAAAAAGCTTAGTATTTTGACGCTTCCTTCGGGCTTGCATATGTCTCCGTCCATTTGGTGAAGTGGTAGTCACTACAAGAATGTATTTGTTTCCTTGAGCTGTCTTTGGAAAGGTTCCCAAAAAATATCCACAGCTAACGTGGGGGGGAAATCTGCGGGAAAGCCCCAAGGGGTGTCTAGTTGGGGGTCGGGATTTCCTTCTCGCGCACTGGGGACCTTTCTATAACGTTCTAATCTTTGGTCTCCCGGGCCCAATTAAAAAATATGTGCTTTCTTTAACGTCTTTGTAGCCCCTAAGTGGCCACCAGAAGATCATGCAAAACTTTAAGTATTGGTAGATGGGTGGGTGGTATACAAGCTGAAAAAATACCCTGCTTATTTTCTTCCACCCAGCGAGGGTCAGAAGGGCCCCCGATGTACTTCTATCTTTTTCCACTGTCCCCACAAGCTGTGTGTTCTCCCCTTTTGGATGCTTCACAGGCGGTTAGCCTCCCCTTTTTCCCGCTTTAGTTTAGCAATGTGTCCATGGCCATCAGTTCTTGTGAAATTGTTGTCTGTGTTGACCAATGAATGCCCAGATTGAGTTATCCCGTAAGTGGATCGGGTTTGCCTAATTGTTTACTGGAAAAAGTGATAATCCATCAGCAGTTCCCTAACTCTTTTCCCGTACGATGCCTACCAAGAAAAAAATGGCAAATTGCTTAGCCAGGGCAACCTGCCCTTAGGTTCTTTAAATGCTAATCAGCTAAGAGAGTTGTGATTTGTGGGTATTTAACTTTTTTTGTTTAAATACTCAAAGTGTCGAGTTTCATAAACCCAAAGCCAAATTCTCTTCTAGTTGAAAAATAGCAAGCTATCCTTTGTTAGCTAATAAAATGGATACCACGCGTTCTTCCCCCCCCTGTATTGACTTAAAACGCCCAAAACCTGTCCACTCACATTGTTTAAGAAAAACCCCGTGTTCATCCCCGGATAAGCAAATTTGGGAGCCCGTGAGACGTTGTTTCAGCTGTTTAAAAACAATACATGTTTTCCCCCACTAAAAACCTCTCCTTTTTGTGTGAGCTGGTACAGGGGGGCCGGTGTTTGAAAAACCTTTAAAAAGTTTAATGTGAAGATGCCACAGAAATTCCCTGAGTTCAGTAAATCATGCACGAACTTCTTCCAGACGTGGCCACACCTCCCTTTGAAAAACGTGCCCCAAAATTCAATTTGTTGAAATAGATTCTTTTTGAGGGTTTCGTTTTTAGGCAAGTTCCCGAAACCCATTTGAACACCTCACGTAGTCTAATGATGGGCTCTTAAAAGGTTTCCCCCAACCCCAAAAAATATCGGGTCAAAAATGTGTTCCCCACTGGGGCCCCGATAGAACTAGACCCATAAACCCTTTGGGTTTGTGTTGGGCCATTGAAAACCCAAAGGGAAGCACCTTAAACTCCCCCAGCCATTCCCGTTTGAATGCGGTCTTCTCAGTCCCAAAGGGGGAAAAAATCAAGCTGCCCGTAGCATCACCCCCCGTTTGTAGAAAAATGGAAAAAATTTACACCCCCTAGAAAGTCCCGTAGATGTTACACGAAAGGGAGGGGAAAACGGATTTTTTGTAACTTTCAACCGCCGAACTATACAAAGCCTGTTCCGCCATCTTTTCTCTTCACCATAACCGGGGAGTCTGGGGAGGTTGGGGTTGAATGATGAAATTTTTTTTCTCTCTTTCAAAATTCTCATTTCCCCTCGGTGGAATGGCACTCTTTTCGGTGGTTGGGGATGGGTGTACTTTCCCTATAAATTTGTAAAAAGACTAGATTGTTCGACCAAGGGCGTTTGGTCCCAAAAACAAATCTGGAAAATCTTTCAAATGGTTCTGCTTGGAACGTTGGGTAAGTTTTTATTTGGCTGAGTTAAATCAAAATAAGCTAGATGCCTTCTGCCCCGGGTAGTTTTTCTCCAGTTTTTTTTTTCCCTTTTCCGTCCCTGCGATGACGCATGGAAACATGATCAAAAATTTGTCCCCCTTATAAAGTATGGATGTGGGTATGGATTTAGCAAATTTACTGGAAAGGGCCCTTTTCCCTTTGGAAAATACTACAACGCGGGGCGAAAATTCCAGTTCCGAAGTGAATTTGTTTCTAGTACCCCCCTCCCAGTCCCCATGATGCTGTTGGAGCACCCCTCATGTCCCCTCGGACCGATTGTTCTTTCAAAGTCACCCCCCACATCCCGGGGTGTGTTTTTCTAGTGTTTTATTTAGGGGTATTCCCTTAACCTTTATTCCTTTCGAAAGCAAAATATGCTTTGTTTTTTGAGTTAAAAAATCATGCCTTTTAAAAAACTCTGTGTCAGTCCC